>CM071599.1:10998802-12248802 GCA_036435485.1 Saposhnikovia divaricata
TAATATCCACAAAATTGATTGAGCGGGAAAATGAAGATACGGAAATTGAAAGTATTGGGCTTAGCATCTCGGACCCAAAAAGAAGGAGGACTGAGGAAGATAATTCTATTGGGCTTCAAAACAAAAATAACCCAGGTGATACTATAATGTATGAGACTCAAACGGATCCAAAAAACGTAATATTGGCGGGCTCTGGAATGGAGACCCGCCCATCATTATGAGTTCACTAAGTTGGAACTGCCAAGGGTTGGGCCTCCCTTGGAATGTTCGGTTCCTTGCAGACCTGGTGCGTCAAGAAAGGCCAGATTTTATTTTTTTGTGTGAAACGTTAAGTCGTAAGGGTAAGTTGGAGTTTATTCAATATCAGCTGGGATTTGAAGGTCTTTTCGTTGTTGAACCACAAGGGCGTAGTGGGGGTTTAGCTATGCTTTGGAGGGAGCAAAATCAGGCAACAGTTCGAAGTTTCTCGCAAAATCATATTGATGTGGATGTTAAGGTGGATGGGTTGGGTTGTTGGCGGCTTACAGGCATCTACGGAGAACCTAATAGAAACTATCGACGGAAAACCTGGGACTTACTCCATAACCTTTCTAGGGACTCAAATCTTCCTTGGTGTTTGATAGGAGATTTTAACAATGTTGTAAGCCAGCGTGACAAGAATGGTGGAGATCCTTATCCTACGACGCTAGTGACTGGGTTTAATGAAGCATTAGCTGATGCAGGGTTGGTCGATATAGATATTGTGGGTCATCAGTTCACCTGGGAACGTAGTCGAGGCAAACCAGGCTGGACTGAGGTTCGTCTTGATCGTGCTGTTGTTACAGAAACTTGGCTTGATGAATTTCTATTGGAAAAACTTTACAATCTTGAGGGTTCGACCTCTGACCATAGCCCAATTATCCTCGTGCCAAAGAAACCTGAGTCAAGACCAGTAAGGGATAAATTTAAGTTTGAAAATGCATGGTTAGTTGATCCAATGTGCACTCAGTTGGTAAAAGAGAGTATGAGGAGAACATTGGCACTGATATTCAACACAAGTTGAGAAGTTGTGGGGAGGTTCTGAAAGCGTGGGGAAAGGAGGTCACAAGTAATTTTAGTGGCAAAATTAAGATGTGCAAAGCTGAGTTGAAACAATATAGAGGGGGAAGAGATGCGGTGTCTTTGCAGAAATATGATGAAGCTAAACGTATGTTGCATAAAGTGTTGGATCAGCGTGAAATCTTTTGGAGATAACGGTCAAAACAGTTGTGGCTGCAGGCTGGTGACAGGAACAGCCGTTACTTTCATAATTCGGCATCTGCTAGAAGAAGGGCTAATCAGATTCACAGACTCAAGAATGAAGAAGGTGAGTGGAAGGACTGGAATACTGGGTTATAAGATGTCATCATAAGTTTTTATAGGGAGCTTTTTACGGCATCTGATGTTGACTGGGAACCAGTGATTGATTGTATCGAACATGTCATTTCTAGAGATCAGAACGAGCTTTTATTGTCAGAAGTTACTGAGGAGGAGGTTAAACAGGCGTTGTTTCAAATGCACCCTAACAAATCGCCGGGTCTGGATGGAATGACACCAGCTTTCTATCAAAAACATTGGTCTATAGTGGGGAAGGATGTGGTTGAGTTGGTTAGGAGTTTCTTTCATAATGGTCAGATCCCTGTTTGTTTAAATGATACTAATATTGTTTTGATCCCTAAGAAGAAAAGTCCTACAGAGATGGGTGATCTCCGTCCAATCTCGCTTTGCAATGTTTTGGTAAAAGTTATAACAAAGGTGATGGCGAACCGGATGAAATCATTCTTAAATGACATTATTGCAGAAAATCAAAGTGCATTTGTGCCAGGAAGACTAATTTCTGATAATATTATGATATCTTATGAGGTGATGTACTTTTTGAAATGTAAAAGAAGAGGTAGGGAAGGATGCATGGCAGTAAAGTTAGATATGAGCAAGGCCTACGATAGAATTGAATGGAGTTTTCTTCGTGCTTTACTCTGAAAAATGGGATTTGATGATTGGTGGATACACTTGTCTCTTCAATGTGTTACCACAGTCTCCTACGTAGTCACTCATGGAGGCAGAGAGATGGGCCCTATTAAACCAACAAGGGGAATCCGTCAAGGAGACCCAGTTTCACCTTACTTGTTCATATTGTGTGCGCAAGGATTGACTGCTTTAATTCGAAAATACGAGATGGAAAAATGGTTGCATGGGGTTAAGATCAGCAGACGAGTTCCAGTTATAAGCCATATGCTATTTGCAGATGATTCTTATATCTATTGCAGGGCGAATATGGAGGAAGCGGGAAGAATGGTGGAGATGTTGGAGGTGTATGAGAAAGCTACAGGTCAGAAAGTTAACACGAATAAATCGTCGGTGTTCTTTAGTGCCAATATTAAAGATCATGATCGAGCCAACATTTGTGAGTTCTTGGGGATGATAGAGGCTGACGAGAATAGCAAGTATCTGGGGCTGCCAAGTATTCTGGGGAGGAAAAATCAGTGTTGCTAGGCTATTTGAAAGATAAGGTTTTGTCGAAAGTTCATAAATGGGATGGGAGATGGCTTTCAAAAGGGGGAAGAGAAATTCTTATCAAAAACGTAGCACAGACAATTCTTAGTTTTGCAATGAGTGTTTTTCTTTTACCTATAGAAATTACGAAGGAAATAGAAATGGTGTTATCCAAGTATTGGTGGCAGTCGGGGTCTAAACAAAAATCTGGTATTTATTGGATGAGTTGGGAGAGATTGAGTCGTCACAAATCTCATGGAGGTATGGGATTCCGTAATTTTAGAGATTTCAATTTGGCGATGTTAGCCAAGCAGGGATGGAGGCTGTGCTCGAATACAAATAGTCTGGTCAGTCGAGTTTTTAAAGCTCGATACTTTGAGAATGGAGATTTTCTTACAGCGGAGTTGGGGAACAATCCAAGTTTTGTTTGGAGGAGTATATGGGAGGCAAAGGATATTATTAAGGAAGGATCTAGATGGATGGTTGGTTCAGGTGACAAAATTGATATTTGTAATCAACCATGGTTGGAATGCGCAATTAATCCTTATATCACGTCTGACAACCCAGCTATTTGACAAAATAAAGTCAAATCTTTGATGCGTATTGGAGACAGGTGTTGGGATGAAGAAGTAGTCAAAGATTTATTTCATGAGAGGGATCAAAGATGCATACTATCCACATGGGTGCATACCAGAATTCTGGATGATTTGTTGTACTGGAATAGAGAGGCATCAGGGAAATACTCGGTCAAAAGTGCTTACAGAATGTTGCAGGAGAGAAAGCCTAGTGGAAACTACAGAGCAAGCTCGAAATTCTGGGAGTGTATGTGGCGTATTAAGGCTCCAGCAAAAGTTTTAAATCTTGTTTGGAGAGCAGCTTCTAATTTACTGCCAACTCTTTGTTCTTTAAAGCAGAATGAAAGGCATATGACTCAACCTATTTGTATTTCGAGGATACAACTCAACTTAAATTAGATTGTAATAAGTAATTAATGGTAACTGTCACAGGAATCTCAGATAGTGATATCTGTCAGAAGAAAGAAGAATGTCAATCTATAGTTTTGATGTTTTACACCGAAAAGAAAGATTCAGACAACTGATCAAGCCTTGGTGTAGCATTAATGCAATTGGATTTTATTTGCAGTGACAAGAGATTCTATGGAGACAGCATCAGTACAAGAGGAATTAAAGTGTGTTGAAAAAGTACATGGATCACAAGTCACAACTGAGAGTCAAAGTGAAGAATAGAAATTGGAGTTAGTCGTTCATGAACCAGACAGTACATCGAACGTCAACAATTATCCAGTGGAAATTATTCATTACTAACAGTGGTTCATTGAGGTAAATTAAGTATTTATTGATTTTAATTAGCTCACCTTTAATTGATATAAATCCTTATAGTTTATTTAATTAATGAATTAATTCTAAAAGAATTAATTTATTTATTAAATTACTTATTGTATCAATTAAGTCTGAATTAATTAATTCATCATTAAATAATTAATAAGGTTTCTATGACATAAAAGAATAAATGTGAAAAGCTGAGATTATGTCATAGTGAAATAGAGCTGCACAGATTATGTCATACCGAATTCTGAGTTATGTCATGACAAGGTTTATGTCATACCGAGCTAATCAGATTATGTCATGATCAGATTATGTCATACCGAATTCTGAGAGTATGTCGTACCGAATTATGAAGTTATGTCATGACAAGGTTTTTGTCATACCGAATTATACAGGTTATGTCATGGAACAAATTATGTCATGGTGGCAGCAAATATCTCACATTGCTATAAATTGGACAGAAACCAGCAGAAGCAAATATACAATACACAGACATACACGGGCAGAAAAACAAGAAGAAAGAAAAAGCCAACTTATTATATCTCTCTCTCATCTTTCAAGCTCAATTAAATTGCCATAAATTCTTGAGTTCCTTGTAACAAAAATTGTATCCATTGGAACTTGATTATTTGTGACTTGTGTATTACTAGCGAATTAAGTTTCCTAGTTCTTGACTTGATATCTTGATTTTTATTAACTAAATTAGAAAAGTTCATGTCGAATTTTCTAATTAGTTATTAATTTCTTGATAATCACTTGTACTGATTTTGTAACACCCATCAAGTTAATATATTGTTATATTCAACTTGAAATTTGTGTTATATTATTCCGCAGTAAATATTCGTTCAAGTGAAAATTGTTTAACGAATAAATTTGGAGAAAATGATATAGATTGTATTCAACCCCCCCTTCTACAATCTTATTGGACCTAACACAGAAACATGTGCCTGTAGTCAGCATGTGCCCCGTTTGTGATGGTGACGAGGAAACGACGTTACATGATTTAGTAATGTGTCCCAAAGCTGCTCATATTTGGAGCTTGATTATTCCAGGTATTAACCAACAGGTACAGGAAGATTTCTTTGAGTGGATGGATAGAGTGTTGAGCCAGTTAGACAAAGATAGAAGAGCTTTAATAGTTACTGTAAGCTGGGCGATATGGAAAGCAAGAAATGAAAAGGTCTGGAGGAACAAGAATTGTTCTGCAAATGGAGTGTTGTATTCAGCAAAAAGTTAGTTACACAATGGAGAGAAACCCAAAGCAAGTCGTTTATAGTTCTACCTCATGCAGGTCTAGCTGATGATGGAGCATTTACTTGGGTTAAACCACAGGAGTCGTTAGTTAAGGTCAATGTTGATGCAACCTTGTTTCCAAAATAGCTGTTATTCGGAGCTGGTATGGTTGGTCGTGATTTCAGAGGCGATTTAATTCAAGCAAGAACGGTGCTCTCAGCTGGAGTTGTGCAACCGGAGCTCGCAGAGGTGATGGCCATTAAAGAGGCTTTGAGCTGGATGGAGGTGAACGGTTCTCGAGACTGATTTCTTGGTAGCAGCCCAAGCTATTAGAAGCAGGGTCCTGATGCTTTCGCCTTTCGGAGTTGTGGTCGAGGAGTGTAGAGCTCTTCTTTCTCCTTTAAACAAAATAGTTTTGTTATTTGTGAGACGGTCTGCTAATATGACGGCTCATTGTGTAGCCAAAATGTCATATTCTTTTCCAGATCGATGTTTCAATGGGGGAGATGTCCCTGTTGAGCTGAAGAATGTTTTGTTGGGTGATTTAATATAAGTTGCTTTGCTTTGCGTCAAAAAAAATGTATTCAAAAATAATATTTGTGCACATTTTTTTTTGCACTTGACAAAAAAAAAAATTACACGTATTTGTATAATTATTAAAATAATTTTCATAATTAAAAATATAATAAAAAACAATATTTCGACTTTATCATATATTTGTAATATATTTTTCTCAATAATCATATATTTAAATTTGATTAGGTTTCATTTAGAATAAATATCTTTAATTTTTAAAATATAAATAAAGTTATTTTTAATTTTTGAAAATTTTATTATGATTTTAACGTATTAATAGTATATTTGTAAAAACAAGACGATAACTTGAATCATATTACAGAATCTATTAGTTTTGTTCCTAAAAATTGTCTTACTCCTCTTTTATATATACATGAATACTTATATTTGTACATTTTATATTCATATATAGATACATTTTTATATTCATCTATATATATACTTTTAAAGTAATATTAACTAATTCGTGGATGTAATTAAGTCATTGTTATATTATAAATGTTATATCAATTAATTAGATAATAATTGTATAAATCTAATAAAAGATTACCGATTTATATTTCTCACTATTTTACCTAATTATTACTCTCTCCTTCCCTCTCATTTCTTTATGGTTATTATTTTGGGTCGTCCCTCTCATTTCTTTATATTTTCATAAATAGTAAGTTTTTTCCACTATTACACTCACTACTTTCCCCCACTATCTCATATTTAATAATATAAAATACTATTACACTCACTACTTTCCTCCACTGTCTCAAATCTATTATTAAATATTGGTAGGTCCCACCATTTACCCACTTTTCATATAACTTCACTATTTTCCTCCACGGTCTCAAATCTATTATTAAATATTGGTAGGTCCCACCATTTACCCACTTTTCATATAAATTTACTCATTTTTTTCTGCATTCTCTTGGTCTCCGTGTCCCCTTACAATGTAAATAAATGAGGGGGATGGAGGGAATAACATTTATGAAAATTTTTCAAAAATATCCATTGTTTCAAACATTTTCACAAAAATACTATTAAAGTCGCGGTAGTTGCATTCTAGGTGGCATTTGATGTTGCACAATATTTTTGAAAAAAAATTTGCAATTTCGATTTTTTTTTTTAGAAAAGCCCGAAAATTAAAGAGGGTGAGAAATAAAATAAAAAACATGTAATTAATTACTCATTATTTCTCAATACAATTGTTAATGTTTGGGGTTGATAAAAAATGTAATTGTTAACATTTGGGATCGATAATAAAACTTAAGAAGATGAATAGTTAATATAATGGAAGAAGTAGGTAAATTAATAAGAGCGTTAACAAAAATTGACATGTCATGTGAGTAGATGATATTCTTTTCGGAATAAAATTGTTAAGAATTGATAATACCGAAAAGAGGATATTAAAATAATTGTTGTGTAATTTAATTATAATTCCAATAGCAATATTAAATATATATATATATATATATATATATATATCTAATGAATAATAAGAAATATTACACATAATTTTTATTTATTTTTGATCCAATTTTACGTCATATTTTATATGTCAATACTTAACTAATTAAATGAAGTGCATAAAACATATACAAATATAAATCACAACAATTAATAACATAATTAATATTTATTTAATCGAAAAATTAAAATTGTAATTAAAAAAATGAAACAATAAAAATAATGTACAATAGTTACACAAAAATTAAAATTAAAAAAATAAAAGGAAATGAGTGACTTATCTAATAGGTTTTTTGAAAAAAAATTAAAATTTAATGTAATATAGTAATTACAATAGGAAATTTATGGGAGTAGATCAATGATTTAATTTCCTAATTATAACATAAATTTTTCCTTTTTAGAGAGATTGCATTTTCGTAAAGTTAAAACACATAAATTAAGAACGTAATTATTATATATTTAATCAAAATATACAAGTGTAATAATAAATTTGTAAAGATGATTGAATATATAGATATATAAATTTACGAATATTTTAAAATGAAGTTACATAAGTAATGTAAATTAACATTTTATTTTCTCAAAAATTACTATTAAAAAAATAAATTAAGCGTGGTTATCTAATAATATTTTTAAAATAAACTTAAGAAATAATGTACAATATAATGGTATCACATGAACCTATTAAAAGAGGTTTAATGCGATTTCCGCTAACAAAATTTCTTTCATTTGTTACATAAATTATATAAATGGATGGTGCTATTGTTATTTTTTAAAAAATAAGGATAAAATAGAAATTCACGATTGACAATTTTTGATTTGTGTTAAGATTTAATTATATAGTAATACATACATAAATAAATAAATGGATGTATATATCTAGTAAAATTTCATTTATTATCCGACAACTACAGATGACGGTAAAACATATTTATTTATTTTTTTGCACGGTTGTAATTCTAGTATCTTAGTATCTGTTCTCATACATAGGGGAGAATTGAATTCAACAAGGCATAATCCTCATTTATCACATGAGCTACACCATCATACCGGGTAAAACATATTTTTTGTTGCCTATATATGTACAATGGTTGAGGTCGAAAAAGAAAAAATAAAATAAAAGAAGTACACAAATAAATTGCCTTGCTTAACACATAGCTGGAATTTCCTTTATTTTCATACGTTTTACCGGTGATGTTTCAAAGAGACATTGAGTTTTGTTGGTGATCAGATACAATGTTTCCGACAATCCTGCACTGGAACTGGTTTACCATCAAAAGTAAATTCGCCGGCCTTGCAACTCTTCATACATGCCATTTGGTTACCACGTATTTCATCATCAATCGGATTGTAATCATAGGAGTGAACTGATCCCATCATCACCAAACACAATACCAACATTCCAATAACAATCTTACCATGATCCATTTTTGTTAGTAGATCACTCGTCTTCTAATTCGTAATATTAAACTAATTATGATTGATATATTATTTTTAACTTAAACACGTACGTGTTGCTATTTATACTTGAACTCCAAACCATATTTGTGGCTACATGCATGCACATCCTTCTTGAATTGCATGATGTAGCTTTAATTATGGAAAAGGACTTAAAAATGGAAATATAATGTGTGGGCATACTTGTTTTTCTCATATTTTTATTTATAGTTAGCACCGCACCAAACGTTTGTGCATGCTTAAGCCCCATGTGTTCTAAGTCATGGGCTCAGGTATGACGATGAACATTTTTCAAATCTTAGATAACCCTTGTAAATATCACACATAGCTCTGAACGGGATATACTGGGTATGTTTGGTTTATTCTAATTTCTTATATCCAAATATAATTTTTTAAGAATTTTTAATACGATATTAAGAAGAAAACCCAATGGATATGTTAGCTAATTTATAACGGTGGAAGGACCAAGGAGAATGTTTGACAGTTTGGTTTCATTACACATGGTGCTTATTTCACTTTCACTTTCTCCCAAAGTCCTTGCAAATCCAAAATCTGAAATTTTTGTAGCTCTTTCTCTAGAGTCCTGGTGAAGATAGAGAACCCCTCTAGCTATACCATTTACGATGTTGTAGCTTATTGGCCAATCCAATGGTCGTACTTCAATGTCAATAAATCAAGGCTACTGATATATGCACCTTGATGTTGCACACTTACAAACTCATTTTCCTGAAATACCTCACTTCATTTATTAGTCTAACTTACTCCAAACCTTAGAGTATCTATATATATTATAATGTCAGGAGATCGGAAATGCACGTTTAAAATATTTTTCTTAAACTTTCACTTTTTTGCTTTTTTTTATTTAATTTTTTCTTGCATTAAGTAGTATCTTAATGACATCTTAATAATCATTAATTACACTTATGAATATATATATATATATATATATATATATATTTATTTATTTATTTATTTATTTATATTTATATATATATATATACGTCATGTTATTTATTTAAAAGATTAACAAATTTTATTTGAGCATTATAATTATTATTCAAATTTAAAATATTAGTTATATGTATAAAACTAAGATTATTTTCATAATTATTATTCTAATAAATATATATATATATATATATATATATATATATATATCTAATGAATAATAAGATTATTTTCATAATTATTATTCTAATAAATATATATATATATATATATATCTAATGAATAATAAGATTATTTTCATAATTATTATTCTAATAAATATATATATATATATATATATATATATCTAATGAATAATAAGAAATATTACACATAATTTTTATTTATTTTTGATCCAATTTTACGTCATATTTTATATGTCAATACTTAACTAATTAAATGAAGTGCATAAAACATATACAAATATAAATCACAACAATTAATAACATAATTAATATTTATTTAATCGAAAAACTAAAATTGTAATAAAAAAATGAAACAATAAAAATAATGTACAATAGTTACACAAAAATTAAAATTAAAAATATAAAATTAAAATATATATCTAAGATTATTAAAATTAAAAATATAAAATTAAAATATATATCTAAGATTATTAAAATATATTATTAAAATTAAAATAATGTACAATAGTTACACAAAAATTAAAATTAAAAATTAAAATTAAAAATAATGAATAATAAAACTAAGATTATTTTCATAATTATTATTCTAATATATATATATATATATATATATAATGAATAATAAGATTATTTTCATAATTATTATTCTAATAAAAATATATATATATATATATCTAATGAATAATAAGAAATATTACACATAATTTTTATTTATTTTTTATCCAATTTTACGTCATATTTTATATGTCAATACTTAACTAATTAAATGAAGTGCATAAAACATATACAAATATAAATCACAACAATTAATAACATAATTAATATTTATTTAATCGAAAAACTAAAATTGTAATAAAAAAATGAAACAATAAAAATAATGTACAATAGTTACACAAAAATTAAAATTAAAAAAATAAAAGGAAATGAGTGACTTATCTAATAGGTTTTTTGAAAAAAAAATTAAAATTTAATGTAATATAATAATTACAATAGGAAATTTATGGGAGTAGATCAATGATTTAATTTCCTAATTATAACATAAATTTTCCTTTTTAGAGAGATTTCATTTTCGTAAAGTTAAAACACATAAATTAAGAACGTAATTATTATATATTTAATCAAAATATACAAGTGTAATAATAAATTTGTAAAGATGATTGAATATATAGATATATAAATTTACGAATATTTTAAAATGAAGTTACATAAGTAATGTAAATTAACATTTTATTTTCTCAAAAATTACTATTAAAAAAATAAATTAAGCATGGTTATCTAATAATATTTTTAAAATAAACTTAAGAAATAATGTACAATATAATGGTATCACATGAACCTATTAAAAGAGGTTTAATGCGATTTACGCTTTCAAAATTTCTTTCATTTGTTACATAAATTATATAAATGGATGGTGCTATTGTTATTTTTTAAAAAATAAGGATAAAATAGAAATTCACAGACATTTGATTGACAATTTTTGGAGTAAAGTGCATTTTGTGTACTCGCATTTTAGGTGTCAGACCATTTGGGATACTAGACTTTTAAAAGTATCACTTGCTATACTGGACTATAAACTTTTTTATAATGTGTGTACTACCGTCAAATCTGGTTAACTCCGTTAAATTTTTCAAGGGCATTTCAGTCTTTTCATCATCATCTTCTTCCTCAAACCCATCTCCTTCCTCTCCGTCGTCTACAACCTTCTCCTCCGACCAACGACCACCCCCAACCTCACCACCTCTGGCGCCTAACACTTCACCTCATCCCCTTTTCTCCTCTCCTTCCACCCATTCAACACCACCTCGCAACCAACCACTCTCCTTATTCAATCTCGCAACCCCCACCTGCAATTCACCCAGCCCCAAAACAACAGTACTGCCAAGATTTATCTCTAGCAAGATGTCCTTGATGAAATCCAAGAAGAGTTTTTGTCCAACAAGTGAAGAAGTGTTGAGTAGTTCAACAGAGGAGTGCGATTTCTTTGATAACTCTTCCCAGTACGAACCAGTAGTTTGCAGAACAGTTCTTAAGTGATCTTCAACAAGTAAAGCTTCTTTGCAATCAGTATCATGTGGTCGCGTATGAGATTTAGCTGTTGGTTGATACTTAAGACTTCAGTTTCAAATAAAATACGAAAACACAGGAAAAAAAGATTGTGAATTGAATTTAAGCTCGACTTTTTTCCTTTTTGCTAAGTAACAATGTTTTCCACTTACCATGACAACTTATGTTGCTGCTGAGGTCAGTAAAATCCTTGGTGAAAAATGCCTTTAGTACAGAATTGGGACTCAGATGTTCTTCTCTTTCGTTACTGCCATCGTTAATCTGAACTTTGTATTTACTGAAAGGGTTTGGTAATGAAGAATTTAAGGGCTTGTCCTCCAACTGGAGATCCTGAAAAGATTCAGAAGGTTAGCAGGACTAAGAAAATATTAGGAGCATCATTCCATAGTCCGGCCTTGGGAATGACCTTAGAAGTAGTTATACAGTCTGAAACTGAAAACCATTACCTGTATAGAACACTCAGAAAATCTGTTTTCACGGGATACTTTAGTTGTACCAGTACTTTGTTCAGGACAGGCTTGTTTTGAAATATCCAAATCTTCTGATATGATCATGTCATTCAGTTCCATGTTATTCACATAAGCTGTACAGTAAGACATAGACTTAACTGGAGGACAATAAACCAGAAGCTTAAAATTACATTTCAAAAGATGGATTAGTGCTAATTTACCTTCACAGCTTATACCATCACTTGAATAGACAGGTTCAACAGTCTCTTCTCTGGACTCGACATTGTGCGATTCATCTGTAAGTTTCATAAAACGTGCACTTGTTGCAACCTCAAAATATTGAAGTGGCGAACTGTGTTCGTCCCATGAAAACTCATTGTTGCTGCAAGCTGAATATATCATCTTTCGTGGGCAAGCAGAAGCATCCGCATCCTTTTCTTGACTGAAGCTCCATTCTCCTCTCATCACCACTTCATCCCACAACTCATCACCACGTGTGGTGCCGCCCTTCTTCGTCGCTCCCCCTTCAATTTCCGTCCACCTAATTCCTTCAAAAACCACCGCAGCCCTTCCCTTTTATCTTGCAAACCACCAACGCAGCCCAGCCATCCACCTCCTCTGTTCAACATCCTTCACAAACGTCCCTCACTCTCATCTCCTTCAATTCGCACACACCTTCCGCCTGCTACTCTCCATCCATCTCCTTCAGGCACTCCAAAAAAAATGGTCTGAAAAGGTTAAAGTATCGATACATATATTGCAAAAAGATAAGACACATTAAAAAGTCTTTTTTACCCCGGGCTGACAGACGGCGTTAGAGTGATTTAACGGAAAGGGGCATCTCGTAACAAAAAGTGAAGTGCAGTATAGTCCGTGATACATTCTAAAGTCTAGTATCCAAAGTGGTCTGACAGGTAAACTGCACGTACACAAAGTGCACTTTACTCCAATTTTTGATTTGTGTTAAGATTTAATTATACTAGCTTAAAGCCCGTGCGATGCACGGATTTTTTTATTTTAATATTATATAAATTTTTTCATTTATTTAAATTAACTTTTTAAAAGATGAATTTTGGAGGCTTACATTATTATATCAGATGATTTGATAATAATTATACAGATGTTATCCGTGATATTTCTAGAAATGGAAGGATTTTAGTTAGAAAATATAGAAAAGATGATAGGTTTTAGTTGAAAAAGGTAATGGATTAATTATTGGTAATTATAAAATTATTATTTTTATTAAATAGAATGCATGTGATATGATTAGAAAAAGATAGGATTTAGTTAGAGAAAATTAAAAAGGAAACATGTTATAGGTGAAAAATATAATTGATTAGTTTATAGCAATTATAATTTAATTACCTTATTTACCAAATACAATTGTACGAAATATTTTTAGAAAAGGTGAAATTAATATTGTCCGTGATATATATATCTATTAAAAGAAGGATTTTAGTTAAAAAAAAATATAGGAAAGATGATACGTTTTAGTTGAAAAAGGTAATCGGTTAATTATTAATATTAAAATATTATTAGTTTATTTTATTAAATAAAACCTCCCTTAATATAATTGGAAAAAGAGAGATTTTAGTTAGAGAAAATAGAAAGGTAACGTGAAAATTAAAAAAATGTCATGATTTATGTGAAAAAGGTAATTGATTAGCTTATATAATTATAATTTAATTATGTCATTTTACTAAATAAAATTGCTCACAGTTTTTAGAAAATGAGAAATTAATGATGTCCGTGATATTTCTAGAAAAAAAGGGAGTTTAATTAGAAAAAATAAAAAAGATGATACATTTTAGCTGAAAAGGTAATCGGTTAATTATTATTATTATAATATTATTATTTTATTTTATTAAATAGAAACATCTGTGATATAATTGGAAAAAGAGAGATTTTAGTAAGAGAAAAGAAAAAAGGTACCGTGTTTTGGTTGAAAAAGGTAACCGTTCATGATATAATTGGAAAAGGAGAGATGTTAATTAGAGGAAAAAGAAAAGGTAACGTGTTTTGGGTGAAAAATGTAATTGATTAGTTAATAATAATTATAATATAATTACGTTATTTTATTAAACAAAAATGCTCGTACTATTTTTAAAAAAAGAGATATTTTAGTTAAATAAAATGTGAAAGATATTCTATTTTACTTGAAAATGAAAATTGTTTAGTTATTGAAAAATATAAAAGGTAATATGTTTAACTTGAAAAAGGAAATTAATTAATAAAGGAGAAATTTTAGTTAGATAAAATATAAAGGAATATTATATTTTATTATAAAAAGAAAATTATTAAATTTTTGAAAAATAGAAAAGATAATATGTTTAACCTCAAGAAGGAAATTTATTAGTTAGTAGAAAAGGTAATATGTCTAACCTGAAAAAGGAAATTGATTAATAAAGGAGAAATTTTAGTTAGATAAAATATAAAAGGATATTGTATTTTAGGAAATTAGTTAGTTAAATAAAATATAAATGGATAAAAAGGAAATTATTTAGTTTTTGAAAAAGAGAAAAGATAATATGTTTAACCTTAAGAAGGAAATTGATTAATTAGTAGAAAAGGTAACATGTCTAACCTGAAAAAGGATATTGATTAATAAAGTAGAAATTTTAGTTAGATAAAATATAAAAGGATATTATATTTTAGGAAATTAGTTAGTTCTTGAAAAATAGAAAAGATAATATGTTTAAACTCAAGAAGGAAATTGATTAGTTAGTTTATCTATAATTATTTATTAGTTAGTAGGAAAGGTAATATGTCTAACCTCAAAAAGGAAATCAATATATATATATAAAGGAGGATAGCGGGAGTTTAGGTGGCGCTCTAATATCGTGTCAATCGATTTTTCTAATTTTCTAGAATTTTAAACACTAAAAAATATAAAAATATAAATTAGCATATTAGAAGTAGAATAGGTGTTCGAATTTATAAAGGAGAAGAGTTCAAATTTATAGGAAAGACATATGATTAGAAGTTCTATTGGAAGTATAATAAGTATTTATAAGACATACAATTAAAAGTTCTATTGGAAGTAGAATAGGAGTTCGAATTTATAGAGAATAAGAGTTCGAATTTGTAGAAAAAATATATAAATAAAAGTTCTACTAGAACTAGAATAGGTGTTTAAATATATAGAGCAGACATATAATTAAATATTTTATAGAAAGTACGATCTTCTTAAATTATATATTTTTTATATAATTTAATTATACTTATATTAGGAAAATTTATTCATAAATCCAATACTATTGTCATGAAAAAAGTCACCGTATTTAAAAAGAAAAGAATTGATGTGTTAACATAATAAAAGAACAATGTCATGCAGGAATCCTAAATAGTTTAGGTGACGCTCTAATATCGTGTCAATCGATTTTTATAATTTTCTAGAATTTTAAACACTAAAAAATATAAAAATATAAATTAGCATATTAGAAGTAGAATAGGTGTTCGAATTTATAAAGGAGAAGAGTTCAAATTTATAGGAAAGACATATGATTAGAAGTTCTATTGGAAGTATAATAAGTATTTATAAGACATACAATTAAAAGTTCTATTGGAAGTAGAATAGGAGTTCGAATTTATAGAGAATAAGAGTTTGAATTTGTAGAAAAAATATATAAATGAAAGTTCTACTAGAACTAGAATAGGTGTTTGAATATATAGAACAGACATATAATTAAATATTTTATAGAAAGTACGATCTTCTTAAATTATATATTTTTTTATATAATTTAATTATACTTATATTAGGAAAATTTATTCATAAATCCAATACTATTGTCATGAAAAAAGTCACCGTATTTAAAAAGAAAAGAATTGATGTGTTAACATAATAAAAGAACAATGTCATGCAGGAATCCTAAATAAATACAGGAGTACCTATAATATAAAGAGAAAATAAGATGTGTTTTCATTTTCAAAAACTCCAAAATTTTTAGAAAATTTAGAGAAAGTATAAATTGGAATTCACTCTATTTTTTAGGTTTTGATTTTAAGGAAAAAAATTGTTGTGAAAGATAAGTAACATCAATAATATGTAATGAAGTTAGAATTTCGATCCCAAACGAGAGCGGCTCGAAACGTGTTTAACGGGAAGACGACTCACTATAAAAGATCGTGCTAGCTATTAAAATATCATATGATGTTATAAATTTTATTTTATTTTTAGGATTTGATTTTTATGGATAAACATTATCATACAAAGTAATATATGTAAAAGTTAGGTTTTTGGTCTTAACGAGAGAGCGAATCAATAGTAATAAATGTGTTTAACAAGAAAGCGATTCATTAGATAAGACCGTACAAAAAATGTTTAAATATATAATTAATACATAAAATAAAATATTTTATTGGAAGTAGAATACGAGGACGGTGGAGACATCTTATACGATTTTTTAAAACTATACATCTTTTTTCCTAGAAATCTTTTATTTTAACTTTTTTATGCAAGTTAATTATACTTGCATTACAAAAATATATCCATAAATGTAATATTATTCCCGTAACGAAAAGTCTTCGTATTTTAATTGTTTTTGATATGTTAACATAATAGAGAGACATTCCCATGCGGAAATTATAAATAAATACAAGAATATCTATAATATACAGAAAATATAAGATGTATTTTCATCTTTTAAAACTCCATAAATATTAGAAAGTTTAATGAATATAAAAATTGGAATTTACTCTATTTATATAATGAAGTTAGAATTTCGGTTTCAAATAAGAGCGGCTCGAAACGTATTTAACGGGAAGACGGCTCGCTAGAAAAGATTGTATTAGCTATTAGAATTTGATACTGAAGTCATAAATTTCATTTTATTTTTACAGTTCGATTTTATAGATAAAAAATATTATATAAGTTGTTAAAAAGTTGGGATTTCGGTTTTAACGAGAGAACGGCTCAATCGAAAGAATCGTATTTAACAAGAAATTGATTCATTAGAGAATATTATTTAATTATTAAAATTTAATATTAATATTATAATATAACGTAAATGTAATGAATTTTTTTAAAATATTGTAAAGCCGCCGCGAAGCGCGGCTTTATCAACTAGTTGATTAATAAAGGAGAAATTTTAGTTAATAAAATATAAAAGGATATTGTGTTTTAGGAAATTAGTTAGTTAGATAAAATATAAAGGGATGTTATATTTTATCATAAAAAGGAAATTATTTAGTTTTTGAAAAAGAGAAAAGATAATATGTTTAACCTTAATTGATTAGTTAGAAATTGATTAGTTAGTAGAAAAGGTAATATGTCTAACCTGAAAAAGGTAATTGATTAATAAAGTAGAAATTTTAGTTAGATAAAATATAAAAGGATATTTTATTTTAGGAAATTAGTTAGTTCTTGAAAAATAAAAAAGATAATATGTTTAAACTCAATAAGGAAATTGATTAGTTAGCTTATCTGTAATTAAGTAAGGGTAAATAAGTAAAATCAACAGTACCGACCGACCGACCGACCGACTAACCAAACTTTTAATGTTTCGAAATTTATATAATAGTATAGATAGTAATACATACATAAATAAATAAATAAATGTATATATCGTATTGGAATTATAAAATATATACTAGTAAGTAAAATTTCATTTATTATCCGACAACTACAGATGAGGGTAAAACATATTTATTTATTTTTTTGCACGGTTGTAATTCTAGTATCTTAGTATCTGTTCTCATACATAGGGGAGCATTGAATTCAACAAGGCATAATCCTCATTTATCACATGAGCTACACCATCATACCGGGTAAAACATATTTTTTGTTGCCTATATATGTACAATGGTTGAGGTCGAAAAAGAAAAAATAAAATAAAAGAAGTACACAAATAAATTGCCTTGCTTAACACATAGCTGGAATTTCCTTTATTTTCATACGTTTTACCGGTGATGTTTCAACAGAGACATTGAGTTTTGTTGGTGATCAGATACAATGTTTCCGACAATCCTGCACTGGAACTGGTTTACCATCAAAAGTAAATTCGCCGGCCTTGCAACTCTTCATACATGCCATTTGGTTACCACGTATTTCATCATCAATCGGATTGTAATCATAGGAGTGAACTGATCCCATCATCACCAAACACAATACCAACATTCCAATAACAATCTTACCATGATCCATTTTTGTTAGTAGATCACTCGTCTTCTAATTCGTAATATTAAACTAATTATGATTGATATATTATTTTTAACTTAAACACGTACGTGTTGCTATTTATACTTGAACTCGAAACCATATTTGTGGCTACATGCATGCACATCCTTCTTGAATTGCATGATGTAGCTTTAATTATGGAAAAGGACTTAAAAATGGAAATATAATGTGTGGGCATACTTATTTTTCTCATATTTTTATTTATAGTTAGCACCAGACGTTTGTGCATGCTTATTTTCAACACTAATATTCTAATTCCTTATATCCAAATATAATTCCTTAGAGTATTATTAATTTATTATCAAAGACTAAACTCACTATCCAAACATTAAAATTCTACTATAATGGCGCACAGCTCTAAACAAATGGGAAGTGACATAGTAAATAAAATATATTTGACATTGTAAAGAAAATATATTCGAAAAATGTGAATAGTTAATATGCATAAAACAATAAATCCCTCTCAAAATTTTAATATAAAACAATAAATCGATCTCTAAATCAAGTGTTAAGCAACAACAATTGGACTAAATTATATCCAAGAAAAGGAACATGTGTATTGAGCTGTCGATTCACATATCCTAAGTCTGAAATTTTATATCCTAATATATTATTCTTGTGGTTTGGTTATCAAGGATAAATATATTATTTTATAAATATTATTAATAATTATATTTTTTAATAATGTCAAATAAAAATTAGAAATATTATTAAATTGCACATTATATTGTAGAAAATATTAATGGAATTTGTAGATATTATTTCATAATTTTTCCGAAAATAAAATTAATATAGTGTAATAAAATTATTGAGTTAAAAATATAAATTTTTTATATTAGAAAAATATGAAATTTCATTTAAACATACAATAACAATTAAAATAATAAATTAATGTTCACAAATAGATATCATCAACTTAGTAAAATTCACAAGCAATATTTTATAAATTTTTCAAAAAAACAAAAAATTAATATAACTTAATATAAAATAAATTAATTTTATAAAATGCACGGGTATAAATCTAGCATCATAGATAAATACTTAATACGAAAAATAAATATTACATATCTATATTATTGTATAAAAGCCGAAACATTAAAAATTTGGTCGATCGGTTGGTCGGTACGGTACCTATTAATTTTACTTATTTATCTTTACTCAGTTACAAATAAAATTCATCCTACTAACTAATCAATTTTCTTTTTCAGGTTAAACATATTATCTTTTCTATTTTTCAATAACTAAATAATTTCCTTTTTAAGGTAAAATACAACATCTTTTATATTTTATCTAACTAAAATATATCCTTTATTAATTAACTTCATTTTTCAGATTAAACATATTACATTTTCTATTTTTTAGTAACTAAATAATTTTCTTTTTCAGGTAAAATACAACATATTTTACATTTTATATAACTAAAATTTCTCACTTTTTAGAAACACTACGAGCAATTTTGTTTAATAGAATAACATAATTAAGTTATAATTACTATTAACTAATCAATTACCTTTTTTAGCCAAAACACGTTACATTTTCTCTTTTCTCTAACTAAAATCTCTTTTTTTCTAATTATGCATGGACGATTACCTTTTTCAGCCAAAACACCTTACCTTTTTCTTTGCTCTTACTAAAACCTCTCTTTTTCCAATTATATCACGGGCGTTTCTATTTAATAAAAATAAAATGATAATATTATAATACTAATAATTAATCAATTATCTTTTCAGCTAAAACATATCATCTTTTCTATTTTTCTAATTGAATTCCCTTTTTTTCTAGAAATATCACGGGCAACATTTTTTTTTTTTGCTAAGCTGTATATATATAACAAAAAGAAAAGGGAATATCCCATGCTCTATGACAAACCATAGAGGAGGTCTATCTATAATCAATCTCTGAAAGATTGAGAATAGAAAGTAAAAAACAACCTAGCTAATATCTAGCCATCTACTCCAATTTAAATTAATAGCACTATTTACAAATCAAGTGGAGCTACGTAATTTAGATTTGACATCCGTAATTATACCATCAATTAGTTTGTTAGGGCTAACACACCCTTTGCAATGTGCTCGAGCGTTTCTTTCTCTCCAAATATGATAACAATAGACTTGAGCAATAAGAAGCAAAAGATGTCGGTGAATTGGATCTGTGGTTGTGCCCCAAGCACAAGTCACTCCAAGTAGGTGCCTGGACAGTGGTGCCAGCAAGAATGGCCAATCTTTGAATGACCCATGAACTATAATCACAATGAATGAATAAGTGATTCAGATCTTCCTACCCTCGAATACACATAAAACAGTGTTGCATTATGTCAAGACCAAAAGAGGCAAGTCTGTGCAGTGTATTTAGTCGACCAAGACAGACAAGCCATTGATGATGCGCATATCTAGTGATTCTGAGTCTGTGCCAGACATTACCGTGCCAAGGAACTTTTGGAAGTTTGAAACGGATTGTATCCCATATGTGCCATGTGCGAAGTTTGTGGAGGTTGACCCCAGCCCATAGAATACTATCAGCAGTAGTGAGATCAAATTGAGGAAAGTCGAAACTATTTATCCAGTGAAGCAGATTGACATGAACATGATGGTGCCTTTCATTTGGGGTCGGGATCTGCCATGTACCTGTGGAAATAATGTCATTGACAGTTGCGTTAGCGAGCATATGTGCCTGAGATATAATGTAATCATTTGTTGAAGAAGCCAGACAACGTCCTCTCCACCATGGATCAAACCAAAGAGATGTGTTGCAACCATTCCCCAATCACGGGCAACATTAATTTCTCATTTTCTAAAAACACTATTAGCAATTTTATTTAATAAAATAACATAAATAAATTATAATTATTATAAACTAATCAATTACCTTTTTCACATAAATCATGTTACCCTTTTAATTTTCACGTTACCTTTTTATTTTCTCTAACTAAAATCTCTATTTTTTCAATTATATCACTGGCGTAACTATTTAATACAATAAACTAATAATATTATAATATTAATAATTAACCGATTACCTTTTTCAGCTGAAACGTATCATCTTTTCTATATTTTCTAACTAAAATCACTCTTTTAATAAAAATATCCTAGACAATATTAATTTCACCTTTTCTAAAAACTTTACGAGCAATTGTATTTAGTAAAATAACATAATTAAATTTTAATTACTATAAACTAATCAATTGCCTTTATCACATGGAACATGTTACCTTTTTAATTTTCTGTAACTAAATCCTCTCTTTTTCCAATCATATCACAAGCATTCTATTTAATAAAATAAAATAATAATTTATAATTACTACTCCCTCCGTCTCACAATGTTCTTCTCATTTGGGGAAAAACACGGGTTTTAACAATTAACCGATTACATTTTTCAACTAAAACTAATCATCTTTTCTATATTTTCAAACAATGCAAAATTCATGTTTTCAAACGAAAAAGAAATATTACGGATAACATTTATACTGTATAATTATTATCAAATCATCTCACATAATAATTTAAACCTGCAAAATTCATGTTTTAAAAAAATTAATTTAAATTAATCAAAAAAATTCATATAATATTAAAAAAATCCGTGAATCGCACGGGGTTTAAGCTAGTATTTTGAAATTTGAAAATAACAAATGCTTTTTTTAATATTTAGGGAGAGCCAAACTTACATTTCACTAACCTAAATTTATCATTCTTGTAATTTAATCATTTTAACCTCGAACTTTCCTAAACAATGAACATAGTCGCCAACAAAATTAGAAAAATCATAAAATAGTTCCTCATCATTTTCTTCAATGAAGTTCTCTCATTATTGTGGGGCTTCAAACATTTGGATCTACATAGACTGGACACCAGATGCTATCATTGATTTCTTACTCAGATAGTTCATATCTAAATTAAGCTCACCTTCTTCGATTTTTTTTGTCATCCAAGTACTTCTTGATATTTTGATTCTGCATGTCTTAATCACATGACAAATGATCCCTCAGTATTTGTTTACCATCAACACGAACTTCATGTCTTTCAACCATACAAAAAACAGATGACTCTAAGAATGTGCATAGATTGAAACTGTATCCACACAAGATTCAAACAGCACAACATCGAAGGCAAAGATTTCCTGGTAAGTCTATGGGTTTGGAAACGATATGGATCGATTTTTGTTTTGGAATTCTGTTAATCCTTGGACTGTAACTACTTTATGGCAACTACAGTTGATCCAGGCTCAATATAGTACCTCAGTAAACCTTCCCAAACTCGCCTTTTTCGATCACTAAATTGTTTAAATTGTCATGGAAATTAGACGACGTCCGCTGCATCTGCTCAAGTGAGAGGTGATAACACCATCCTTGAAAACACAATGATAAGAGCCGGTTAGGTTCCTCCTCAAGTTCTGCTTCTTGAAGCTGTTGAAAACTTATAAACCACAAAGTTTAAGACAATGATAAGAAAATCACAAATATTACGATGATGTTTGTCTACCCAAGTAGGAATTTCCAGTTTTGTTTCCCAATAATATCTTGTAATAACAGCAAACTCTGAATCCAACATCCTGCAGCTTTACAAAAATAAACAGGGTAAAAGATTTACTTCATGAAAAATATATGATACGTTCCAATTCTTTATAATAAAATAAATAAAATTAAATGTCATTATAAATGTCACTGACTAGAGAAATAGTAGTTTACATGGGAGACACCAATACACCAGAGGCTGCCCGTGTATGCTACCTAGGAGTCAATACATTGGTCGTTGACAAAGATTCTTGAGAAGTGCTATTCTTTTTCTCATAGAATCATACAGATCGTCGAAATATTTTGGTGAATAGGCGGGCGGTTTTTGCTTAGGCAGTTTCACATCACTAGTCAGCATCGAAACTACCATGGGCATGCTTGGCGTTTCTTTTGGACATGGTTGCACGCACAATAACCCAACTTGAATTGCTCGAGACAGTTCAGATTGATCACATGATCCAGTGGTTGCCTCGTCAAGCAGTTCCAAACATCTTTCTTCTTGAAAGAGTCTCCATGCCTATAAGTGGATATCATGAATATGATATCCATATCATATTCATGATATCATATACCAGGCTAATAACATATACCAGGCGTATGGGCAAGGGCAGAAAGGACTTTTCACAGCAAAAGTAAAAGAGACGGAGACTAGTATAAGTAAAATAAAATAGAAGCGTAGAAGAATTATGAAAATTGTAATCTGTTATTTCTATTTTGCTATTGGGAGTTTGGGCCGCTCGAAAGGTCTTATTTACATCCAGTTGTAAACAAACCCTAATTTCAATTAAATCGCCTCTTTCCCTAGTTTTTGTGTTTGGAATCACTTAGTCCATAGCAAAGTGGTATCAGAGCACTCCATCCATGGCTCCTCAACAAGATACTAGGCTTAATACAAGGGTTGAACAGATCGAAGAAACTGTGGCGGCGTTGCAGCGTAAGTTAACTGATGAAGTCTCGGCGGCGGTTAATAAGGCGGCGGCGGAGATGCAACAAGCCTTAGCGGAGATCAGATCTACGGTGACGGCGTTGACCCTAGGGGTTGCCAACCCACCTGGAGGGAACAAGGAGTTGGGGGGATCGTCGTCGAGTGGCCCTGGATCTGGGGGAGTGGGGCGTCATACTTTGAATAGTCATGTCGGAGGTGATAAAACAGTCGAAGACCCAGGGGGTGGAAGGGTAGATGTGACCGGAGGTAATTGGCGTTATTGGAAACTAGAATTACCGGTGTTTGATGGAAATAATCCGGATGGTTGGATCCTCCGTGCTGAGAGGTATTTCTCATTCTACAAATTAAATGAAGGGGAGAAACTAGAGGCTGCTGTTGTAGGATTTGAGGGAGACGCACTCTTGTGGTACCAATGGGAACACCAACGGAGGCCCATCAGGCTGTGGAGTGAATTAAGAAGCCTAATACTGCAGCGGTTCCGCCCTATGCATTCAGGGTCCCTATGTGAGCAATGGTTGGCTGTCTCACAAACTGGAACAGAGAATTTATAAGGCGATTTATTGAGATGGCTGCACCCCTGGAGCGAATTCCAGAGAACATTCTGTTGGGGCATTTTATTAATGGGTTGAGAGAGGATATAAGAGCGGAAGTGCGAATGTTGGGGCTTCATAGTCTTGAGCAAGCGATGGATTTAGCACAGAAAGTGGAAGAGAAGAACAGAGCAAAACTTAGCACCTTGGGAGGAGGTAAGATCCATTATTCTCATACTCTTAAATTTGGGTCAAGTTCTCAGCAGTCGGGATATACAAAAAATTCAGACACTAGCAGTGTGAGTCCCTTGGCATTAGCAGCACCTTTTAAGTCCAACTCGTCCACTTCTGGTTCATCTGTGTCGAGTGCACCTTGGGCACACTCGAGTTCTAGCCCAAAGTCACCCGCTGGGCTAAGCCAATATAGTTCTGTCATGCCAGTGGCAAAACCAGTGGGAGCAATAAGGCGTTTAACAGATAAGGAGCTTCAATATAAGAGGGAGAAAGGGCTTTGTTTCAGATGCGACGACAAGTGGTCGGCAGGGCATCGTTGCAAGCGAAAGGAGTTGAGTGTGTTGGTTACACAAGGGGGGGATGATGACGATGTAACAGAGGTAGAAGACCCTTTTAAAGAGGAGGAAGAACTTGCAGTCCCTCCGCAGGTTTCCTTGAACTCGGTAGTGGGCATTTCGTCCCCAAAAACTATGAAGATGAAGGGGACTATCAAAGGGCAGAATATCGTAGTCATGATAGATCCCGGAGCGACACATAACTTCATTGCATTACAAACGGTGGAGAAGTTGGGAATTCCAGTGGTGGAAAATAAAGGGTTTGGAGTCACCTTGGGCAATGGGGAGGCTGTAAAAGGGACGGGGGAATGCAAGGGAGTAGTTCTACATCTGGGGGCAATAGAGATAGTGGAGGATTTTTTGCCATTTGTTTTGGGAAATTCGGACGTAATTTTGGGGGTTCAATGGCTCGAGAAATTAGGGGCAGTGATCACCAACTGGAAACTGCAGGAGATGAGGTTCAAAGTGGGAAAAGAGACTGTGATTTTAAAGGGGGACCCCTCATTGGAACATTCGAAGGTTTCCTTAAAATCAATGATGAAAACTATCAAAAAGGGAGGGATGGGACTGTTAGTAGAATTGAGGGCAGTGGAAGGAGAAAAGAATGAGTCGGAGCTGCCCAGTCCACCAGACTTTGTTCAACCACTATTGCATAAGTACGAGGCAGTCTTTAAGTCACCTCAAGGGTTGCCACCAAAACGAGATCATGAGCATGCCATTTTTCTAAAAGAGGGAAGTAACCCGGTGAGCGTGAGACCTTATAGATACCCACAATTTCAAAAGGAAGAAATCGAGAGGCTGATTAGGGAAATGCTTGGGGCGGGAATTATAAGGCCCTCTTGCAGCCCATTCTCGAGCCCGGTGTTGTTGGTGAAAAAAAAAGATGGCTCGTGGAGGTTTTGCGTGGATTACCGGGCATTAAATAAAGAAACGGTACCCGATAAGTACCCCATTCCGGTCATAGACGAATTATTAGACGAATTGGGGGGATCGAAGGTGTTTTCTAAATTAGATCTCAAGGCCGGGTATCATCAAATTCGGGTCAAAGATGAGGATGTTCACAAAACGGCATTTAGGACTCACGAGGGTCACTACGAATTCTTGGTGATGCCGTTCGGACTCACTAATGCCCCCTCCACTTTCCAATCACTTATGAATGAGGTATTCCGACCTTTCCTACGCAAATTTGTGTTAGTATTTTTCGATGACATTCTTGTATATAGCAAGAATGACTTGGAGCATCTTGAGCATTTAGAGTTGATCCTGAAAGTACTACAACAACACCAGCTGTTTGCCAACTATAAAAAGTGTGAATTCGGAAAAAAAGAAGTTGCATATTTAGGATTTGTGGTTTCCAAGGAAGGGGTAGCAGCAGACTTAGGGAAGGTCAAGGCAATGATCGAATGGCCTGTACCCAGGAATTTGAGAGAGTTGCGAGGGTTTTTGGGCCTCACGGGCTACTATAGAAAGTTTGTGGCTGGGTATGCGCAGGTGGCGCACCCCCTTACTGAACAGCTGAAAAAGGATAATTTCGGGTGGAATCCAGAGGCTGCAGTTGCCTTTAATTGCTTGAAACAAAAGATGACCAATGCCCCTGTTCTTAGTATGCCAAATTTCGAGTTGCCATTTGTGGTGGAGTCTGATGCATCCGGATACGGCATTGGGGCAGTCCTGAGTCAATTAGAGAAGCCTATTGCGTACTTCAGCAAAATATTAGGGACTAGGGCACAGTTGAAGTCGGTGTATGAAAAAGAACTTATTGCCATATGTCTTGCGGTCCAGAAATGGAAGCATTATTTATTGGGGCGTCATTTCATCATTCGCACGGACCAGCAAAGCTTACGCTTCATAATGCACCAACGGGAGTTAGGTTCAGCTTACCAGAAATGGGTGAGCAAACTAATTGGGTTCGACTTTGAAATAAAGTATAGGACGGGGACGTCCAACAGGGTAGCTGATGCCCTCTCTCGAAAATCGGAAGGTGAGGTGGTGTTAAGTGCAATGAGCAGCTATTGTGTTGTGGATTGGACGAAGCTGCAGAAAGAAGCATCCCAAGACGTGTTCATCCGTCAAACTCTCGAAGAAGTGCAGCTGGGCAGAGCCTGCTCAGGGTTCACAGTAGTAGATGGGCAACTGCTCTACAAACAGAGGTACGTGGTACCCCAAAACTCCTCGTACATACCTGTGTTATTGAAAGAATATCACGACTCCCCAGTAGGAGGCCATTCAGGAGAGTTAAAAACATATTTGAGAATTGCCAAGGACTGGTTTTGGCAAGGGATGCGGAAAACAGTGGGGAAGTACGTACAGCAGTGTGTGGTATGCCAACAAAACAAAACATCCACTCAATCACCTGCGGGACTCCTACAACCTCTTCCAATTCCACTACAAGTTTGGGATGAGATCACTATGGACTTTATAGAAGGCTTGCCCGGGTCTAAAGGATTTGATACTATATTAGTAGTCGTTGATCGACTCACCAAGTACGCACATTTTCTCAAACTCAAACACCCCTTCACTGCATCAACAGTTGCTTCTTTGTTCATGACTGAGGTAGTTCGACTTCACGGGTTTCCCACCTCTATTGTATCAGATAGGGACCGTGTGTTTATGAGTGTATTTTGGAGAGAGTTATTTCGTTTGCAAGGGACCACTCTGAAGCGTAGTACCGCCTACCACCCTCAAACGGACGGACAGTCCGAGGTGGTAAACAAATGCTTGGAAACGTACTTGAGGTGTTTATCACAGGCCAACCCCGAACATGGGCGAAATGGGTAGCATGGGCCGAATACTGGTATAATACAGCCCCTCATGTATCCCTTAATATGTCACCATTTAAGGCCTTATATGGGAGAGATCCTCCCCATCTGCTACGAATAGGACGTGGTCAGACCCCTGTCGACAGCTTGGAAGAAAGTCTGCTAGAGAGAGACTATATCCTGGATGAACTTCGAGTTTTTCTGCTTCGAGCCCAACAGAAAATGAAGTCCGTGGCCGACGCTCATAGACGGGACGAAGCGTTTGAAGTGGGCACTAAAGTCTATCTAAAGTTACAACCTTACCGACAGAAATCTTTAGCCCACAGGCCATTTGAGAAGCTAGCTGCCCGTTTTTATGGACCTTTCACTGTGCTACAAAAGGTGGGACAAGTGGCTTATCGACTCGAACTCCCACCAGACAGCAAAATACATCCGGTGTTCCATGTGTCCCAACTCAAACGAGCAGTGGGAGATGTTCGAGTGAGTCCTGACTTACCAACCCAGCTATCACAGGACATGGAGTTAATGGTTACCCCTACAGAACTGCTGGAAGTGAGGAATGTACAGGAGGGACAAACCCTGCAGGTGGAAGTGTTGATTAAATGGGAAGGGTTGCCCACGACTGAAGCTACATGGGAGAAATTCGATGATATCAGTTGGCGATTTCCTGAGTTTCACCTTGAGGACAAGGTGCGAGTCTGGGCGGCGGGTAATGCAATGAATCAAGGTGGAGTTACACGTGACACAGGAGGGTCCACCAGGCTAATAACATATACCAGGCGTATGGGCAAGGGCAGAAAGGACTTTTCACAGCAAAAGTAAAAGAGACGGAGACTAGTATAAGTAAAATAAAATAGAAGCGTAGAAGAATTATGAAAATTGTAATCTGTTATTTCTATTTTGCTATTGGGAGTTTGGGCCGCTCGAAAGGTCTTATTTACATCCAGTTGTAAACAAACCCTAATTTCAATTAAATCGCCTCTTTCCCTAGTTTTTGTGTTTGGAATCACTTAGTCCATAGCAGATTTTTAGATCTGAAAAGAATGTAGGTTATACGCATTTCCATAATTAATTCTGAACAAAATCTGGGCACTTACATGACTTGTAAGGCCATCTTTTTGGGAATATAAATCATTGAACGCTGGACTCGTCATTCCACTTACTATCTCTAGCACTAATATGCCAAAGCTGTAAACATCAGATTTGACTGAGAATCTCCCATTAAGTACATACTCTGGAGACATGTAGACACTGCACGTAGAAAACCCAATGGATATGTTAGCTAATTTATAACAGTGGAAGGACCAAGGAGAAAGTTTGAAAATTTGGTTTAGTTCATTACAGTGAGCCACCCACCCACATGGTGCTTCTTTCACTTTCACTTTTCCCCAAAATCCTTGCAAATCCAACATCTGAAATTTTTGGATTCATCTCAGAGTCAAGTAGAATATTGCTAGCTTTCAGATCTATCTGAATAACTCTTGGTCTAGAGTCCTGGTGAAGATAGAGAATCCCTCTAGCTATACCATTTATGATGTTGTAGCGTATTGGCCAATCCAGTGGTCGTACTTTTTCTTCGTTTGTCCCTACTTCAATGGCAATAAATCAAGCGTTAAGCAACAACAATTGGACTTAATTATATCCAACAAAGGTAACATGTGTATCGAGGTATCGATTCACATCTATGCATCGTTGTTTTTTTATTCCAATTGCTATGGCAATTTCCACTCACTGATCCTACTGTTCTCCGTAATTACTAAAGCCATATATTTCGTACTTTACCTAAATTTTAGCACTTCAACACTTCTGAGATGCCATATAATATACATGAAGGTCCTCTAGTAGGGAATAATTGACTGCATTAGAACTAATAAAAATAAGAACTCACTGTTTCGTAGATGCTTTTGTAAGCTGTCTTGAGGAAAAAAATCATATACTAGAAGTCGATGATTCTTTTCTAAGCTGTAGCCAATCAATCTCACAATATTAGGATGACAAAGATTCCCCAGAGTGTTGATTTCTGCCTGTGGTTAAAGAGGTGGCGGAGAGTTATTCAGCCAGCTAACTTGAAAGTTGAACAAAAGAATAAACAAAAGTAAATGTGACGGGCAAAAACAAATCAAATTTCAGAAAAGTTTAATACTAACCAACCACTCCAGGTAACCTTGGGCACTTTCATGATCTAGTCTCTTTACTGCAATAGCCAGTCCAGTGCCCCACTGTGCAGCAGCAAATGTGTTATCATCAACCCAGCCCTTATAAACACAAACCATCTTCCCTTATCCGACTGTGAGGATGGAAATTCCTGGTAGCCACACTAAGCTCATTGAATGGAAAACTCTTCAACTTTGATGGCTGCAGAACTTGTTCCTGGTTCAGTAATTCGCGTCTCATTAATGGATGTACTGGTAAGATGCTTTCATGATTGATGGCCTTTGAGTTATTTTTCGCAACTGACAGAACATCATAAAAATTAGCAAAAAAGACAGTACACCGCTTTGTATCTCGATAATATCATGCTAGGAAATACTATAAATACTGTTGTTCATGGACTTTTGGAATCTCTTGCATGTAAATAAGGAGAAAGTGGTTTCGAGTTTTACATTGTTGGGAAAATAATTTTTAATGCAAATCAGCTGTAATTTTCACCAATAACGTGTTGATTTCAGGAAATATATCAATGATCTACTATGAACATACACACATGATGCAAGCACATTCGACAAATATAAAAAGCCAAATCACTTCAATTGACATGTCAAAATTCCATAATTTCTCTTAACTAATATACTAAGGATCCCCACTGGAAGATGGCTTCACGGATTAATTGAAATAAATGACTGCTATTGCTTCACAGGTAACTTTTGTGTACATACATGAACAGTTTAGGTTTACCTGAGAACACCCGAGCTGTAACTGAAAGAAGGCCACAAAACCTTTTTCTGAATGTTATCCTAACAGAAGACTGCTTTTTGTGTTTCCAACCATTAGAAACACTTATGATCCCTTCTGTAAATTCATATACTTGGCTTTGGTGAGTATCTTTCACCTCGGGTATTGAACAATTTACATCTTTAGTATAATGAATAGGCCCTATCTCGACTAAAGGATGTTATGCACTTTTTCTATGCAATGTCAATGCAGACTCTAGACCAACCACAACCTCAGCCATAGTAGGACGGTGCTTGGGTTGATAACATAAACACTTGATAGCAATGTCCACGTACACGTTTAAGGAATCAGAGGAAATGACCCACTTGATATTGGGATCAGCTATCTGGTCGATGAGCCCTTCTTTGAAGCAGTGTTGTGCCCATCCATCTAAATTTGTTTGCTCTTCATCCAGACTCGTATCCACTGCTCGTCTTCCACACAAGACCTCAAATAAGACGACACCAAATGCATAGACATCAGATTTCCTGGTCAATCTGTGAGTTGAAACATAATATGGATCATAATAACCGGGTGTGCCTTTGACATGAGTGCTTACATATGTAAACGTCTGATTTGCCGGACCTAATTTGGACAATCCAAAGTCTGAAATTCTAGCTTCCAAATTCTCATCCAGCAGAATGTTTGAAGTCTTAACATCTCTGTGGATAACTCTGTTCTCAAAGCTTGTGCCAGTGTGAAGGTAATCAAGTCCATGTGCTGCCCCTATGCAAATTTTAAGGCGCTGCTCCCATGATAAAGGAGGCAAAGAAGTATCGCCTTTTTTGACCCTTTAATGTAGATGATCAGCGAGGCTTCCAGAAGGCATATACTCATAAACTAGTATCATCTCCTCACGCTAGTCACAATAGCCAATGAGAGGGACTAAATGGCTGTGTCTAAACTGGGAAAGCATCTCAATCTCTGTGTTAAATTCCTTTCTTCCTTGCTTAGACATGGCTTTTAACCTCTTTATAGCTACAATCTTCTCTCCAGAGTCTATGATCCCTTTGTAAACCATTCCAAACCCACCTTTTCCGATCACTAGTTCCTTTTGAAAGCTGTTTGTTGCCAACTGGATGTCTTTTAGCGTAAACCCAACTGTGACCCAGCTCCATACACACCAGTAGTCCCCTACCCATTGACTGCAGTAAAATAGGTTGGGTAAGTGTCGATTTTATGTACCGATCAGGGTCCATAAAAAGTATTTTTTGTAACATAACTTATCGCGTCATTAAAATTAAATTTTTGGAGTGAATGCACAGGGCTATATTTACACGTACCGAAATAATTTACCAGGATATGCTATGTTATAAAAATCGTTTCTCATGGATCTTTTGTCTGATGTACTTTCATGTATAAATAGGTTCATCTATTCATGTAACAATCGACAAGCTTAATTACAACAGTACATGAGTTTCTGTTTCTCTCCTACGCTCACAAGCTTCATCGTATTTATATACTTGTAAGTTTGACAATGTACCAGAGCTTTAAGCTTCTTCAGACATTTAAGCAAACATTTGGTGCGCTATTTTCTTGAACCAAGGTTACAACCTTATTTTTCTCGTTGATATCAGTCAATGTTAACTCCATAGCTTGATCACTCTCTTCATCAACTTGGGTCATGAAAAAATCCGGCCAAGCCTTCATTACATCTGGTGAGAAGAACTCTCGAAAGCGGCATTTATCAATATCAATATCAATATCAATATATTCCTAATGTCCTAGTATTGCATTTTGAAAATTATTACTTTTATACTTCATTTTTTTAATCTTCTTTATTTCTTTGAAGTCCTTTTTTGTCATTACACAAGAAAATTACTGTTTTATCCTTTATTTTTTTAATCTTCTTTATTTCTTTGAAGTCCCTTTTTGTCATTACACAGCATTTGGAGCGACCCAATTTAGATTGGATCGACCCAAATCTAAATCTATACTATTTTTTTATCATTACACAACATTTGGATCGACCCAATTATATTGACCCAAATCTAAACCTCTACTATTATCCTTCATTTTTTTATGCCTTTTTCAATTAAAGGATGTTTACTTATAATTTATATGATATTACCTTTTACAAATACCTAAAATATCATATCTTCCAATCAATAATTTTTTCCTCTCTAATCAACATTTGGAGCGATCCAATTAGATCAACCCAAATCTAAACCTCTACTATTATCCTTCATTTTTTATTAATAATATAATTAATGATAATTAGCTGATTGCCTTTTTCAATTAAAAGATGTTTATTTATAATTGACGATATTACCTTTTATAAATACCTAAAATATCATATCTTCAAATCAATAATTTTTTTCTCTCTAATTAAAACACGTTGACTTTTAATTTAAAACATAATATTGCAATAATTAATACATACCCAAAAATATGATATCATCTCTTCTAACCACTAAAAAAATATAATAAAAATTCGTATACAACGAATAATATTCGTTAGATTTTTAGTTAAAAATTAGAATTGTTAGATCTAATGATTAAATATATTACATGATTAAATTTATTTACTAAATACATACCCAAAAATATGACATCATATCTTCTAACCACTAACAAAATATAATAAAAATTCGTATACAACGAATAATATCCGTTAGATTTTTAGTTAAAAATTAGAACGGTTAGATCTAATGATTAAATATAGGAAATTTACCAAGAATACTAGATTTAAAGTTTCTATTTGCAAAAATACCATATCCTTGAATTAATTGCAATTTTACCAACCTAAGTTTCAAAATTGCAAAAATACAAACCCTAACCCTAACCCTCCCCCCTTTCCCCTCTCCCCTTTATCCTTTCAAGCCTGCGTTTGTACCTTTTTTTTTTTAAGGTGGGGTGCTATTTTGGTGGATTTGGGTTGCAAGGCCCCGCAGGGGCATATTCAACTAAATGCAATCACATTCAACCAAATGCAACCACATTCAACCTTTTTTTTTTTAAGGTGGGGTGCTATTTTGGTGGATTTGGGTTGCAAGGCCCCGCAGGGGCATATTCAACTGAATGCAACCACATTCAACTTTCTTTTTTTTTAAGGTGGAGTGATTTTGGTGGATTTGGGTTGCAAGGCCCCGCCAGGGGCAATATTCAACCGAATGCAACTGAAATCAGAAATTTAGTTGCATATGGTTGCATTCAGTTGCTGATTTCATGTTCCATTTTTCAGTTGTCATTTTCGACCTCATTTTTGGACTCTCTCTCAGAGAGAGTCCAAAAATGAGGTCGAAAATGACAACTGAAAAATGGAACATGAAATCAGAAATTTAGTTGCATATGGTTGCATTCAGTTGCAAATTTAGTTGAATATGCCCCTGCGGGGCCATGCAACCTAAATCCACCAAAATATCACCCACCTTATATATATATATATATATATATATATATATATATATATAGGCCTTTGCTCCATACAGAACACTCTTATATAACAAACAATAAAGAACACTATAAAATCATTTATTCCAATAGATTCATTGGCCCCGCCAGGGGCACCCAATACAAAAATTTCTTATTTTTTTATCTTCGATCCATTCAGCAAAAAAAAATAAAAAAAAAATTTGAAAAAATCACTATTCATGATGACGTCACTGCTGACGTCATCATGAACAGTGTTTTTCCCAAAATAAAAATTTTTAATTTCTTTTTTGCTAAATGGATAGAAGATACTCCCTCTGTTTCAAAATAAGTTTCCTATTTCCTTCTGACACGTTTGCCAACACACATTTTTAATCGTTAATATCTTGAATTTCGTATTAGTATTAAATATAAAAACTTCACTGTATTAAAGTACTCATAAATACGAATCTAACAAGATCACTCATGACTATATTTTGTCTTATAGATTAGACGTAAATTAGTAATTTGTCTAGTGTCATGAACAATCCCGACATCTGGAATGGGAAACTTATATCGAAACGGAGGGAGTAAAAAAATAAGAACTTTTTGTAGTGGGTGTCATGACGGAACTCTTATATTGAATTAAATATGAGGTGTTCTTTATTGTATATATATATATATATATATATATATATAGTTCAAAAATGAGGTCGAAAAAGACAAATGACAAATGAAACTTAAAATCAGAAATTTAGTTGCATGTGGTTGCATTTAGTTGCAATTAGTTGCATGTGGTTGCATTCAGTTGAATATGCCTCTGCGGGGCCTTGCAAACCAAATCCACAAAAATATCCCCACCTTAAAAAAAAAAAATTGAATGTAGTTGAATTCAGTTGAATGTGGTTGCATTCAGTTGAATATGCCCATGCGGGGCCTTGCAACCCAAATGAACCAAAATAGCACCCCACAAAAGAAAAAAAAAAGAGTACAACCGCCGCTGCCAAAGAAAGAGGGGGGAGGGGGGCTAGGGTTAGGGTTAGTATTTTTGCAATTTTGAAACTTAGTTAGTAAAATTGCAAATAGGTATTCTTAACAAAAGTAAATGTGCAAAAATTTACCTTTTCCTATTTATTTATGAAAAAAGCTCTTAAATATATTACATGATTAAATTTATTTACTAAAATTTCAAGGTTCAAATTTTTATAAATACCTAAAATATCATATCTTCTAATCAATAAATTTTTTCTCTCTAATTAAAACACATTGACTTTTAATTTACAACATAATATTGCAATAATTAATACAGACACAAAAATATGACATCATATCTTCTAACCCTAACAAAATATAATAAAAAATCGTATACAACGAATAATATCCGTTAGAATTTTAGTTAAAGATTAGAAATGTTAGATCTAATGATTAAATATTTTACATGATTAAATTTATTTACTAATGCATTAAATGCATACCCAAAAATATGACATCATATCTTCTAACCATTAACAAAATATAATAAAAATTTGTATACAACGAATAATATCAGTTAGATTTTTAGTTAAAAATTAGAATTGTTATATCTAATCAATTTATGTTTTCAAGTAAAACTTATTAAAATAATCAATTTCCTTCTAAAATACGTTACATTTTCTATTTTCTTTAGCTAAAATCTCTCTTTTTCCAATTAAATGACGCCCTTACTTAATTATAAATAAACAATTTCCTAATAACTAATCAATTTTCTTTTTCAAGTAAAACATATTAAAGTAATCATTTTTCTTTAAAAAAAACATTACCTTTTCTATTTCCTTTAGCTAAAATCTATATTTTTCCAATTATATGGCGCCGGTCGGTTGGTTGGTTGGTCGGTCGGTACCTATTGTTTTTACTTAATTACCCTTACTTAATTATAAATAAAATTTCTCCTAATAACTAATCAATTTCTGTTTTCAAGTAAAACATATTAAAATAATCAATTTCTCTAAATTGCATTTTAAATTTTTACTAATCGAGAAAACTAAATATACAACTCAATTTCATTTTAAATTTTACTAATATTGGAAATTAAATATCACTAACAAAATATAATAAAAATTCGTATACAACGAATAATATCTGTTAGACTTTTAGTTAAAAATTAGAACTATTATATACTTATATAAAGGAGAAACGAGGGGATCTAAACCTCTACTACTATCCTTCATTTTTTTATTAATAATATAATTAATGATAATTAGCCGATTGCCTTTTTCAATTAAAAGATGTTTACTTATATTTGATATGATATTACCTTTTATAAATACCTAAAATATCATATCTTCCAATCAATAATTTTTTTCTCTCTAATCAGCATTTGGAGCGACCCAATTGGATCAACCCAAATCTAAACCTCTACAATTATCCTTCATTTTTTTATTAATAATATAAATAATGGTAATTAGCTGATTGCCTTTTTCAATTAAAAGATGTTTACTTATAATTGATGATATTACCTTTTATAAATACCTAAAATATCATATCTTCCAATCAATAATTTTTTTTCTCTCTGATTAAAACACGTTGACTTTTAATTTAAAACATAATATTGCAATAATTATTACATACCCAAAAATATGATAAAAATTCGTATACAACGAATAATATCCGTTAGATTTTTAGTTAAAAATTAGAATTGTTAGATCTAATGATTAAATATATTACTTGATTAAAGTTATTTACTAATTGCATACCCAAAAATATGACATCATATCTTCTAACCACTAACAAAATATAATAAAAATTCGTATACAACGAATAATATCCGTTAGTTTTTTAGTTAAAATTAGAACTGTTAGATCTAATGATTAAATATGTTACATGATTAAATTTATTTACTAAACTTTCAAGGTTCGAATTCCGTCAACGTTACTATTATCCTTCATTTTCTTAATCTTTTTTATTTCCTTGATGCCCTTTTTTACCATTACACAGCATTTGGAGCGACCCAATTTAGATTGGATCGACCCAAATCTAAACATATACGGAGTACCAATTTTTGTCATCACACAACATTGGAGTAACCCAATTGGATCGACCCAAATCTAAACCTCTAATATTATCCTTTATTTTTTTGATCTTTCTTTATTCTTTGATTCTTCTTTTTGCCATTACTCAAATCTATCGCTGTCATTTTTCACCTTCAAGTCCAAGCCGCTCAAATCTTCACACTGCTGGATTTTGACGCATGTTTGCACTTTTCAGATTTGAAAGCTGGGGTTTTCACCAAATTAACATCTCAACCCCCTGAAGTATGGTTAAGGTATGTGTACTAGACCTCCGTACGGGTCATATATGTTTGGTTCCGATTTTTAGTTTGGCCATAAGAGTTAAGTTTTTATTGATTTTACAGCATTAAAAATTAGACAGGATAATATTTGTTTGGTTTTGATTTTGCTTTGGAATTTAAGAATTAAAGTTTTAATGAATTACCCGATGTTATAATAATATACAGGACACCAGAAAGGTACCTTTAAAATATTTGCTTGGCCTTTCAATTTTCGATTTTACATGTCATAATAACAAAGGTAGTTGGAAAGATTACAAGTTAATAACATTGACACAGTACAGACCATGTTATTTGTAAATAATCTTGGGACTCAATTTGATACTTATAGATATTATTTTGTTTTCAAGCAAGTTTATGTTCTTTATGGATTTGTTGAAATTAAGGTTCATGGGGTAGACATGTTACGTACTAGAAGGTCTTATGGAATAACATACTTTTTATCGGATGTCTCCGAAGGCACTATGGAATAGCATACTTAGAAGCTCAGACCCACGTCACAAGCCTCACCCTCTGGGTCAGGCAACATTGCTCTTATTTATGCTCTAAATATCTTCTTTACTCGCGTTCAATTTCACTTCATATATGATATCATATTTAGCACTTTCACTTGAGCTCCATATTAAAATATAAAAGCACTAACTTTTCCTTTTTTCAGTTTAGTTGACTTTTTGAGAGAGAATAGGTAGTGGAAAATGTGATTGTTATAATTTGTAATCATACATTATTTGAAGATAAAAGTGAATAAGTGAGCTTCTTGCGGAGACCTGTGTTTTTGGTAAATAGTATTATCCTTCATTTTTTTAATCTTCTTTATTTCTTTAATGCCTTTTTTTTTTATCATTACACAGCATTTGGAGCGACCCAATTTAGATTGGAACAAAAAATTCTATTATGATATTGTACTTATTTTCAGTAATGTTGTAGTACTACGATTGCACCTCTAGCCTTTCTCTTCTCTTCCAGCTACATAATTTTAAATATTGAAAACAAAATACAATACAAGAAGAAGTTTGCATTTATAAATATAGGTTACAAGCAGAGAGAGATGTTTAGTTACAGATAGACTACATAACAACATCATAAGTGATAAAAAGAAAGATGTTAGTTACGGATAGATTATATAGCAACAACATAAGTGATAAAAAGAAAGATGGTCCACATGATGATCAAGCTAATGAAGTATTGAAGTAATTAACAATCCTGAATTACATAAGCAACTTCCATTTTATAGGTATTGTTTATCATAACGTGGGTAATGGGTTTATGTATTCCCATTAATTTTATTTTTGGTCACCCCTCTAAGTTGATCACAACAAAATTAACAACCCATCAAAATAAGTAGTTTAAAAATATATTCAAATTCAAATTATTATATTCGTTTCAATAAGAACATACTTTTAATAAAATAAAGTCAATAAAATAAAAATTCAACAATTTCAAAAAGCGAGAGCCATGGTGAAAGACCTTAATTTGAACATAAACTATAAATCTACTAGAATATTTATCTGATATTTTGGCTTGTTTATTTAATTGTATAATTTACTTATTTTTAATAAAAGAATCTATATTAATAATATATATACACTGTATTTTCGAATTTACTAATACAGTTTAATGGTCACGCTCTGGTGAGAATGAGAACAGTGAGAACACACATATTCACTACATTTCAAGCTATTTTAAAGGGCCCCGCTAGGGGCATCTTCACAAAAAAAGTCTTATAATTCTACCCTCTATACATTCATAAAAAAAATTAACAAAAAAAAAATTAAAATGAGAACAGTGAGAACACACATATTCACTACATTTCAAGCTATTTTAAAGGGCCCCGCCAGGGTCATCTTAACACAAAAGTCTTATAATTCTACCCTCTATCCATTCATAAAGAAAATTAAAAATTGCTTGAAATGTGGTCTCATTGTTCTCCAACATTTACATATTATATTAACTATGAGGTCTCATAGTTAATATAATATGTTCTTGATATTATATGAGGTTTAATATTTTGGAGCCATTTAATGTTTTGGAGCCATTGGGGGTGAAGGAATTATCATTTCCGCATTTAAATAATGAAGACAATTTATTATTGTTTTCAATTAAAGAACAATATTTGTAAAAATATTTATTACTTTTATTGCAGATTTTGATGAATTAAATAAATTTTCAACATTATTAAAATAGAATTGTATGCTACTTTTTTATATAAATTTTAGCATATCATTATTTTATTAAATACTTATATAACTGTATATAATATCTTTCTAAGAATTGATTATTTATATAATTGCATACAATATCATTAAGAAATCAATCAAATTTGTTAAATTTTTGGTATTGCCAATTTAAATTAAATAAGATGTTTTAAGAAATCAATCAAATTTGTTAAATTTTTGGTATTATCATTTTAAATTAAATAAGATGCCGTGTACGAAGTACGGGCAAAATGCTAGTCTTAAATAATTTTGAAAGTACAGTAGTTACTTATTTTCAAAATGTAAAGAATAACTTATCTTAACTTCTCCCTGGTCCTATATCCTATAAGACCATCTCCAACCCAACCCAAAATTACAAAATTACACCACTCACAAAATGCATTCCAATCCATTGACCACTATACTTGACACTAGGGCTGGGAAAAAAATTCGAAAAATCCGATATCCGTTCGAAATATCTGCATTCGTATCCGAGAAAAAAACGGATATTATCCGTATCAGTAACAAAGCTGATATTATCCGTATATGCATCGGACAAATACGGATACGAATATGATATAAGCATATTTGTATCCGAAAATATCCGAATCCGAAATATATATATACTAGCTTAAAGCCCGTGCGATGCACGGATTTTTTTATTTTAATATTATATAAATTTTTTCATTTATTTAAATTAACTTTTTAAAAGATGAATTTTGGAGGCTTACATTATTATATCAGATGATTTGATAATAATTATACAGATGTTATCCGTGATATTTCTAGAAATGGAAGGATTTTAGTTAGAAAATATAGAAAAGATGATAGGTTTTAGTTGAAAAAGGTAATGGATTAATTATTGGTAATTATAAAATTATTATTTTTATTAAATAGAATGCATGTGATATGATTAGAAAAAGATAGGATTTAGTTAGAGAAAATTAAAAAGAAAACATGTTATGGGTGAAAAATATAATTGATTAGTTTATAGCAATTATAATTTAATTACCTTATTTACTAAATACAATTGTACGAAATATTTTTAGAAAAGGTGAAATTAATATTATCCGTGATATATATATATATCTATTAAAAGAAGGATTTTAGTTAAAAAAATATAGGAAAGATGATACGTTTTAGTTGAAAAGGGTAATCGATTAATTATTAATATTAAAATATTATTATTTTATTTTATTAAATAAAACCTCCCTTGATATAATTGGAAAAAGAGAGATTTTAGTTAGAGAAAATAGAAAGGTAACGTGAAAATTAAAAAAATGACATGATTTATGTGAAAAAGGTAATTGATTAGCTTATATAATTTTAATTTAATTATGTCATTTTACTAAATAAAATTGCTCATAGTTTTTAGAAAATGAGAAATTAATGTTGTCCGTGATATTTCTAGAAAAAAAAGGAGTTTAGTTAGAAAAAATAGAAAAGATGATACATTTTAGCTGAAAAGTTAATTGGTTAATTATTAGTATTATAATGTTATTATTTTATTTTATTAAATAGAAACATCTGTGATATAATTGGAAAAAGAGATATTTTAGTAAGAGAAAAGAAAAAAGGTACCGTGTTTTGGTTGAAAAGGGTAACCGTTCAAGATATAATTGAAAAAAGAGAGATGTTAATTAGAGAAAAAAGAAAAGATAACGTATTTTGGGTGAAAAAGGTAATTGATTAGTTAATAATAATTATAATATAATTACGTTATTTTATTAAACAAAACTGCTCGTACTATTTTTAAAAAAAGAGATATTTTAGTTAAATAAAATATGAAAGATATTCTATTTTACTTGAAAAAGAAAATTGTTTAATTATCGAAAAATATAAATGATAATATGTTTAACTTGAAAAAGGAAATTAATTAATAAAGGAGAAATTTTAGTTAGATAAAATATAAAGGGATATTATATTTTATTATAAAAAGAAAATTATTTAGTTTTTGAAAAATAGAAAAGATAATATGTTTAACTTCAAGAAGGAAATTTATTAGTTAGTAGAAAAGGTACTATGTCTAACCTGAAAAAGGAAATTGATTAATAAAGGAGAAATTTTAGTTAGATAAAATATAAAAAAAATTGTATTTTAGGAAATTAGTTAGTTAGATAAAATATAAATGGATAAAAAAGAAATTATTTACTTTTTGAAAAAGAGAAAAGATAATATGTTTAACCTAAATTGATTAGTTAGTAGAAAAGGTAACATGTCTAACCTGAAAAAGGAAATTGATTAATAAAGTAGAAATTTTAGTTAGATAAAATATAAAAGGATATTATATTTTAGGAAATTAGTTAGTTCTTGAAAAATAGAAAAGATAATATGTTTAAACTCAAGAAGAAAATTGATTAGTTAGTTTATCTGTAATTATTTATTAGTTAGTAGAAAAGGTAATATGTCTAAGCTCAAAAAGTAAATTGATTAATAAAGGAGAAATTTTAGTTAATAAAATATAAAAGGATATTGTATTTTAGAAAATTAGTTAGTTAGATATAATATAAAGGGATATTATATTTTATCATAAAAAGAAAATTATTTAGTTTTTGAAAAAGAGAAAAGATAATATGTTTGAAAAAGGTAATGGATTAATTATTGGTAATTATAAAATTATTATTTTTATTAAATAGAATGCATGTGATATGATTAGAAAAAGATAGGATTTAGTTAGAGAAAATTAAAAAGAAAACATGTTATGGGTGAAAAATATAATTGATTAGTTTATAGCAATTATAATTTAATTACCTTATTTACTAAATACAATTGTACGAAATATTTTTAGAAAAGGTGAAATTAATATTATCCGTGATATATATATCTATTAAAAGAAGGATTTTAGTTAAAAAAATATAGGAAAGATGATACGTTTTAGTTGAAAAAGGTAATCGATTAATTATTAATATTAAAATATTATTATGTTTAACCTTAATTGATTAGTTAGAAATTGATTAGTTAGTAGAAAATGTAATATGTCTAACCTGAAAAAGGTAATTGATTAATAAAGTAGAAATTTTAGTTAGATAAAATATAAAAGGATATTATATTTTAGGAAATTAGTTAATTCTTGAAAAATAAAAAAGATAATATGTTTAAACTCAATAAGGAAATTGATTAGTTAGCTTATCTGTAATTAAGTAAGGGTAAATAAGTAAAATCAACAGTACCGACCGACCGACCGACCGACCGACCGACTAACCAAACTTTTAATGTTTCGGAATTTATATAATAGTATATATATAGGTTAGCGTTCAAATAGAAATCAACCTTAGAATAGAAACTAGAAACCTATACTAAATAAATTATATTTCATTTATTTTAATGGCCCCGCTAGGGGCACCTTCACAAAAAACGTTTAAAATTCTTGGCTCTATTCAACAAAAATATAAAAAAAAATAAAATTTTTTTTTAAAAAAAGTTACTGTTCACGTGCCACGTCATCACGTAAACAGTAACTTTTTTTTAAATTTTTTTAAATTTTTGTTGAATAGAGACAATAATTTTAAAATTTTTTGTATTGGAGTACCCCTAATTTGGTTATTAGATTAGCTTGAAATATTTAATTTAGGTTTAGTTTCTAGTTTCTATTCTAAGTTAGTTTCTATTAGAACAAGACCCTATATATATATATATATATATATATATATATATATATTTCTTAAATTTAATAATATATTAATAATATGAATTTTTAATATATCACTTACTATATAAATAATTTTAATTAAGGTTAAGAGTGAAGACTTAAGAATATAACATTAAAAAAATATTAATTTTGAACAAAAAAAAAAAGATTGAAAGAATATGACATATTCTTTAGTCGAGCTAAAGTCTCAACAGCAGTCACCTCTCAAAACCTAATTGCCGCCCACCTCTCAAAACCTTTAAGACGACTTTGATTGGGTTTCGGATTTAACACGACCGATTGTTCAGTTGTATTGGGCGAATCACCAGTTGTATTTAAGACGCCTTTGATTGAATAATGGAACAAGGTATTATCTTATGTTTACTCTTTGCAATGATTCATTACGAACTTATGTTCTGGTTGTTGAGAATGTGATATCTTCTGGTTGTTGTTTAATTCTGTATGTGTTGTTTTGTGTTCATGATGAATTGATGATTAAGTAGGGTGATTAAGAAAAAGTTTAATTGTTTAGCTTGAAAAAGTTTGATTCTGACACTCATATTGTTATTCGCATCAACTGAAATACCTGCTACTGCTAGTTGATGTATGAATATCATTATTCAAGATTATTCATTGAATAGTGGAACAATGTTTATATTAGAATTTAGAAGCATGATGTTTGTTATTTAAAATTGCATCATCCGCGGATAGAAAAATTTTAACAATGGAATGTACCACTTTCTATTGTTACAAAGGATTCCAATGTAGTGAATCAGTCGAAAGAACAGTTTTTTCTATTATTACAATGGAATGTAACAGTTAAGGATTCCACTATATTGAAGTTTTTTCCACTATTAATAGAAAAAACTATTATAATGGTGAATAATAGAAAGTTACATTCACTGTTCTTTCCACCTTTGTAATAATAGAAAGTGGTACATTCCATTGTTAAAATTTTTCTATCCGCGGATGATGTAAAAATTTGGATGGAGGAATGCCCCACTGATGTTACTCATCTTGTCCTTACTGAAAATAATTTACTTTAATGAATATATATAGCTACTGCCTTTCCTGTCAAAGAAAAAAAATCTTGCAACAAAAACATAACTGAGAGAATAGTCTCGTGAAAATATAACAAACCGCAACCTTTGTCGCAAAATTCTATACATATATACGGTGAACCATTCTAAAAATACCTTTATATAGGGGTTCGCACATAAGTTTACAAAAATGTCAAGATCATGATGGTGGTAGTATCACTAGAAATATTCCTTTTATTATTTTTAAAAAATCTAATATTTAATTTTCTATTGCATCAGAATAAGAGAAAATAGTCGGCTTCCGATCCCTCTCTTGGCCCAAAACAGACGATGGTTTATGTAACCCGGCCCATAACATCTATATGCAAATCCCGTTAATAATTACCTACTATGTATTCTTAAACCCTAAACCCTAGTTCTCAAATTCAAATTCAGAACGCAATACAAGTATGGGGAAACGACGATTTGCTGATAGACAACGCGGTACGTTTCAATTTCAATCCCACTCTTTTCTCTCCCTCTGCAATTTACTCTCATTTTCTTTTCATTTTTCCTACTTTACGTACACATATATACACAATGATAGCTGTGAAATTAATGAATATGCAGATGTTCCATTATGTATTGCAGCATGTATGTGTTGCGTGTTTCATATAAAAAAGAATGATGATTTATGTGACACCTGCCATTTGTTTGATGAAATGCGCCAAAAGAATTTTATTATTATTATTATTATTTTTTCAATGTTTTAATGTGATAGTTTATAGCATATGTATATGATTTAATCTTGTAATGGTAATATAATTAATTGGGCCAATAATATATGTAATTAGCATTTTCGTACCATTGTTACATCATAATTAAAACCAAGTTACTCATTTATAGTATTTATTTATTTATTTTTAGCTGGTTCGTTTTCCAACCAAATTGTTGCTGCTAATTTATGACCTCTACTGCGTATTTTGTTAAGATAGTTGTCTGATTGGTTGATGTTTGTACTAGTTTGGTTCTTTCGTTAATGACGTGTTTACTTTGAGTGTTTTATTAAGTCTGATGGTTTGAATTATATGTTTTCCCCAAGTTTGATAGATGCATTGTTTTTATCTGTTAGTTTGTGATTGTTATGTTAAGGTTGACAGTGTTAGTGTTCGACAATTTTTAATGCAGTAGCCATGATAGAAATGATATTTTGTTGTGTTAGAGATAGCATTTAAGGCTATAAATTTTAGAGTTTTGTTGCATTTTATGTGTTATTGTTATATCTTAACTAGGTGGTAGCAGAAGAAAAGGAAATGAAAATGCTTACAGGAATGGACCAAAGAAAAAGTTTAGCCGTTCTAGACATGAGGTTGCGGATAGCCCTTCTCCGTGCACTTCAGGTGAGGCTGTCATATTGAACTTGGCTTTAAACACAATTTCTTACTCTCTCTGATACAATTTGCCATTTGCTTGATTTATGTTTTGTCCCCTCAACTATTGAAGTCAAAAAGTGATCAGAATCAATTTTCTTTTAAATAGTTTAGCCTTTTTACATTTTCTTTTGTCTGTTAAATTAGGAGATTCAGATGTGGAGCATACTGACGTTGTTTCTGATGGAGAATCAGAAGAAATGGTGGAAGTCCAGAAAGAGAACACTATGTATGATAACTTGCTAAACACATTAGGATCTGCTAGCGAATCTCTTGCCAGTGCAAACAAAAGGAGGTAAGTGGATGGGCACCATTGTGTAGGTGTTTGGGTTACTATCATTAGGCAATTACCCATTGTTTCCTTCGCCTTTATTTGATATATCTATATGTAGCCTATTTCGCTGTCTATTTATTTAGCTCGACACTAATCAGACTTCATATGATTTCGTAGACTGATCACATCCTAATTCTCTTAGATGTTTATCGTAATATTGATTAATATATCATATTGTTTTTGATAAGGCATGTGCTAGCAGGATACTTTTGTTTTATTCCAAAATCAGATACATATTTACAATGACAACTTCATGACATGACATTTCTTAATATGCACCAAATCTACTTAGTGCAAGGATTGGCCTTCAATATAAATAGAGAAAAGAAAAAAGGATATCTTATTTTTAAAATATATGTATTTGTAGTTTCTAATAGCCACATAATATTTTTCTTTGTATTTTAATTGTATATTCACCATTTCCGTGGGAGTTTCCAGCATTTATTATTAAAAAAATTGTTCTTTTCAAAACTGTTTTAGTAATTTGTGTGGTTTGAAACTAATGTTATTCTTTTATGGATAGACAAAGAGATGAAGCAGGTAAAAGTGAATCTGAGGATGACATAGATATTGGGTCAGAATTTTTAAGTATGTCCGAGGATGATATTGTTGGTATGGTATCTTTTATTATGCTAATTATATGTTTAATTGTCTTTTTTTTTCTTGTTATGTGATAATGTGCCTTATATCTTCCTGAGCTATATGTGTTATATCCCCTATTTTCCCGCACAAGAAATGTATTGTATTTGTACTATTTTTTTGTATAGATCTAGTTATGCCTTGTCCCAAAGAAGTTATAATCAACTACACATGAACACTTGACTAGCAAAACCACTTATGTATGGTCATATTCGTTCAAACCCTGTACACATAAATATCAATTTAATTTAAGTTAGTAAAAACAATTGTTTGCCCACATGAATGGTAGGTATAGGCTATTGAAATAATTACTCAGTGATGTTGAAGAGTGATAAATTAGAAGTTTTATATATATGAACAAAAATACCCATCTATTATTGTTTATCATTTCCTTTCTTCCATCAAAAGTTACCCTACCCTAGACCTTTGAGCAGGGCAACCCTAGTTTGAGTAGTACTTGTCACCACCCTTACTTGGCAGCAGCATAATGACAAGGCAAGAAGTAATGTAACCTTCGACAAAGAAACTGACTAAGCAAGTGATGTAAACACATAAAGGTAGATCATATTGTGATGATAAGATATTATCAATCCTCTCTATAGCAATAATTAAACTAATTTTCCCACCACTGATTTAGCTTTGCTTCTTCGAACTGTAAACAATCTTTGTGCTGATGTACTTTTATTGGTATAAAAGTTAGATGGGTCCATTAACCCTATCTAACAAATCATTGTTATCACTAATCCTTACGTTTGACCCCTTCGAACAAAAACAAGATAAGAATGCCTCAACTTCCCGACAGCCTAATTGTTGATTAATATTAGTTTCTTTCCTCTACCTGAATTATGTCTCACAAGCTCCATTTCAGTCACAGTCATTATGCACAATTACCATGATAGTTTATACGTGTTTGTATTGTTTGTACGATCATGAGTTCACATTGTCAATGCTACTCTCCCAGCTCACATTATGGTTATATTGTTATTACTGTTTGCTTAGAGTCTGAGACCCATACCCCATATTGCTTTAAACTAGGAGTCTAGAGACTCATCTCGAGACCTACTATTTTTGTATTTTGACAATGGTGATTCTTTCTTGTGATAATTCATTTTATTTATGAATATGAGGTGTGTAACCAATCTCTACATTAACGTGTCTTTGTAGCATCTGATGACGAGTCTCTCCAAATGGATTCTGGTGGAAGCAAGAATCAAGGATCTGACTTGTTGGATGTGGTTGAACAAGCTGATAATGATGACACATATGTTGATAACGCATTTGACTCAGATGATGAGTGTGATTTGAATGTTAATGGCCACTCTATTGATACGACACCAGCAAGCACAAGGTCCTCAATTTTTTTCCTATTATAATTTCTATAATAAGCATTGTTTGAGGAATAATATACACAATCAATATATACAATCTTGAACAACGGAGGATGACAAGTCATAGTGACCTCGACATGAGAATTTAATTCCATAGCTTTGGTCTTCGTTCTAGCTTTTTAGCCTCTACTAATAGGTTGTGATGTGAATATATTTTAAAGTCCCAACTCTAGTGTTTTTGAATTGGTTATCAAACAAGCTCATTCTTCGTTGCAAAATTTTGATTATGTGTATACATTTTACAAGTATTGTAGGGTACATATTTTATTAATCTTGGATTTTAAATATTTATTTATTTAAAGGTCAAGCAAATCAAAGAACTTTTAAGATGTACTCGTACACATATATCAAAGCGCCTCGAACAAAGTTGGTCATTTAACACAAGATCAGTTATGATAAATCGAGAGTGAGCCTTGACTACGCGTAGAGTTGGTCACTTAACACTTGGAGTTTTCAAGAAGTAAGAATGTAGGCCACAACAATAATTTAAAATTAGTTGTAGTATGCATACGATTTTTATTGGTATGGTTAAGGAAAATTGTCAGGAGACTATTGTTTAGTTGGTACGTCACCTAATTAGTATGCATACGATCCTTTTGTATTGTGAATGGATATATTACATTTTACTATATTAGCAAATTGTGTTGTAACCATTCTTTGACTTTTTAAGCAATTTTTCTTCTGAAATTTTAGCTGCAGCGCATTTGATGAGCACTTAAGTTACAAATTGGCTAAAGATGAGGTCAAGGATCTTATGGGAGGAAAATGGAAGAGTAAGTGGAAGGTGCCTGCAGCAGGTATGTCAAGATGCAAATGGATAGGAACTGGAGAACGTTTTCTAGAGGTACATGTTGCTTAAAGTATTTTTATGTTTGCACTTGAATACTTGATATCCTCTGCATCTTAAAAGTTCATTTTGTGAACTTAATGATGGAAAGGAGGCAAAGTAATATATTGTTGTTTTTGCTAAATATTAAAAAAAGTTTAAAACACTCGTAATGGTTTAAAGTCGTGATTGTAGTATTAGCTTTTTTAAACCAATGCAATTAGGAAGCAGAAGCATATCTTTAGTGTATAGATTTCTTGAACTTTTTTTGGTCCACCTGTATATTTACTTAAAGCCAAATGTTGTGAAATGAGTATAACTAGCGTAATCTTTAGGTTAGTTTCGAACAAAAAAACAAGGAGAATCATAGATAATACCTCACTTGTGTTTAGAATTTCTTGAGCTCTTTATGCTGCATGCTTTTCAACAACGTGTTTGTGGAGCTTCTGATATGTTGGATATTTTTGCAGAATGACGACATAAATCTAGCTTATTATCTTAAGCCACGACTATATACCCATTGGTTAGATAATTACAAGGCTAGTGGAGGCAAGGATTTCCATTCATCAAGACAGAGATCATTTTTCTCCCTTTGTAAGTTGGAATAATAGTGTTCACACACAAAAAACAATCACCACTAGTGTAGGTTTTTGTTAGTGGCAGAATTGGTTATCCGTTATCTGAATTATTGTATATAAAATTATGTGTTCTTTATGGTGTACCCTCTCAATCGTCACCCGTTTTTCAGGTAACAGCTACAGGGATATACTGCATCACAACAAGAAGCCTTTTTATTTGAAAGGCGTGGAAGAAGATTCAAGTTTTATGGACGCGTATATAATGCACTCGGTAATTACATACCTTACTTATAATTTTTTTGGTCAAGTAGTAATTATAAATCTTGTAAGAAAATTTAGTTCTGTTATTTTGTGTGATATGTTAAAGGAGTATATCTTGCAGTTAAATCATATCTTCAGATCTGGAGATCTGGTGACTAAGAATGATGCAAAAGTGGCTAAGCTTCAGGAGACCACAAAGAATGTGATCCTAAGTAGTGATGAATTCCTTGATCGGGGGTTTACTCGTCCTAAGGTATAGAATAAAGTATTCTCTATGGGTGTTGTCAATATAATTAAAGTTGACGTGATTTGATTCCGAAAGGGTTTTTCATATATGTATTACAATTGTAATCAACCTTTATAATTATAGAAATCAAGGCCTAACCAAGTTTCCACATTTATAGTCGGTAGATAAGATCTCTCTTAAACGAGATAGAGTGATCTAAGCACAAGTACCTCGAATGCATATCTTTTTTTAGGTAAATCTGTCACATGCTGCTTGTTGGTTAGCTGTCCTGGCTTTTTGTATGTAGCTTAGATCTCTATATAAACCAAATGTTGCTAGTATGTCCCACTCGAAAGTAGGGTGAGAGTGGAGGTTGAGAGGTACGTAGATCTTTACCCTTACTCCCAGGAGTAAGAGACTGATATCTTTGAATAGAAGATTCTGTATCGACTCATTGGGGCTAGAAACCCCAGAGCCAGTGCTGAAATCATGCTATGTAAGACTAAGGTAACATATCATGAATGATGTGGACTGAAGATTAAGGAATTTGTAATCATGGCAAAGATTGAGAACCACATACACCTTAGTCTTTTCGACGACAGAGGACCACTATTCTCTGTTGGATATAAAACTAAGGGTACTGTTTTTAGTTTTTACAGTGGAAAGGGTATACTAACAAATATTTGTACATATTCAATCACTTTGGACGTACTTCGCAGCTTTTTATCAGTATCCAATGATTCCTTACCAGCATACTACAGATCTTATTGCTTTATTTGGGCACTTTATTTAAAATCATTTGTGATCTGGTTCAGATTTTGATTTTACTTCCACTTGCAAGCATTGCGTTTCGGGTAGTCAAGAGGTTGATTCAGCTGACCCCTTCCAAGCATAAGGTATTCCTAATCCATTTGACTATTCATTGTGCGCGAGTCCAGTTCCGTAATATGTTGGAGCCTTGTTGGCTTGGACAATTGTCATGGTGTGAAGCTAGCTGATTTTTGAAAAGCTTTATGATACTTCTACAATCTGCAGTCGTCAATAAGATATATGTCATGTTTTGTGCATGGCAAACTAGTGGATTGAACACATGAGAATTCTAATTGTGTTATCATATTGTTATGTTTCCAGTGTTTGGCATGCCAAGTCTTTGTAGCTGTGTAAGTTATTATGTCATTCCCACATATTGTATCTCATTCCTTGGCCAGCGTAGAACCAATCATGTGTGAAAAAGTAACTTGAATGTTGAAAGATGATATGGCTGATAGAATTACTCACAGCTTGATTTTAAAAAGAATAATCGATATTGATGAGAACTAATAACAAACATTTTCTTGACTAACTAATAGAAGATAGAATTAAGTAACTATTCTCTGGTGAGGTGAGTATTTTAATTTCATCATCATACATGATATTAAGAACTTAGTACTCTATTTCCAAAAGGAGTCCTTTTGCTGTACCAGTTCTCAGAAAATAGAACAAATTAACGCAGAAAAGAGGCTTTCAACTGCTAATATCTTCTATAATTCTCTTATATTGAAGGTCAATGTGGAGAACAATGACCGTTTTTCAGATGATTATGGAACTGCAACAGATGAAATTGATGAGACAGAGAACTCTAAATCTCATAAGTCTTCAAAGCCATCTGACTTTCAGGCACTTTTCGGCGGAAATAACAATGATCACTTTATGATAGGCATCAAGTTTACTAGGTATTGCTAATATGAACTTATTTAAATATTCTCTTTGTGTTTGATTGTCAAAGTAGCACTGCTGGTCAATGTGAATTTCTAATGATAAGAAAAGAAAGTATTTGAATTTGGATCTGTAATGATGTGAGAGATAGATTTGGTGCTGTGCAGTTGTATTGGGAAACTATATTTTAATAAAAAAACTTGTATAACCGAAGGGTTTATTGTTTTGCATATGTACTTCTTTGCTTTTCTTTCTAGTTTTCCATCATTTTATTTCGAGTTTATATGGGTTTTACTTTTTTAGGAGGAGCATAAAGTTGTATAATGATTTTTATTCCTCAGACATGATCGTGGCTTCTCCTCTGGGTTTAATCACTGTAAGTGATCTGATTGCATGTCAAAATTAATAATGGCTTGTTAGTTGGGTCTCTATATTCTTCTGGTAATCTTAACTTTGTATTATCTCTGAAAAATTATTTTACGCATTGGCCATGTAGTATACTCTGGAAAATGTGTGTGCAGTCTCATTGCCTGTTCCTGTTCCTGGTGATTTTGTTTTAGCATAGTATTTTATATCATTTGATAATTAACTGCTGCCTTTGCCATTTTATAAACATCTGAAGTGTTGTACATATTGTATTCTATTTTAACCTTATTAATACACATTGTGTTGCTGTTTCGATCTATATTGTATATTTTTATTACTTTTTAAACCTTTTGATCCATTTCATATAATGATAATCTTTACGGGGACTTCTGCTCTCTCTGATTAATTAAATGGCGGCATCCCTGAATTATGTGACAATTGATGTCTTTATTGGCTGTCATCAGAAAATCGGAGAGGCTGAAATAGACAAGGAAAAAGATACGGATTATTTGTCTTCTATAGAGGTATAACTTTGTTTCCTCAGGGAAGTAAAAATTGGGCATTTCACTATTCCTGATTATGCTTTTTCGAACTATACCATAATTACTGGAGGGCTTTTGTATGAGCAGGTTTTAGTTATCGACCATGCAGATGTCATAGCAATGCAGGTACAAGACAATAAACATACTGGACATGTTTTTATCGTGTGCAAGCAATAAGACCACATTATTAAATTAATTTACTGCTTCTGTTCACATTTTTATGTTCTGATATTACTGCAGAATTGGTCCCATGTGAGTACAGTAATTGAAAAACTGAACCACATACCATCCAAACAGCATGGAACAGATATAATGCGCATTAGACCATGGTATATCTCTATGTATATGTACACCCTCTTATATGCCTGTGTCTCATTTTTCCTTTTGTATTGCTTTTGGATTCAGTTGCTTACCCTTGATGTGTATATTTACGAAGACACACATACATGATACATGTAGTTAGTTTTTTAGTTAGTTGGGAGTATTTTGTCTTAGTCACACACACAACTAAGTACTGATACCAATATGATCATATTCCCTAAAATATGTTTATCCTAAACTATTTTAAAAATCTGAAGAAAGATTTAATGTATTACCTTTTGTGTCTAAATAAACAATAGCATGCCACAAATATTTTTTTACTTTTGATTAGATGCATCTAGAAAATCGGTGACAGCAATAATGGGATTGACACCACCATGGCAAAAAGATGAGGGAATTTAAAGCATAAAGGTTCCCGATGATAATACTGATGTTAGAAAGAAGGGGAATAGAATTTTGATGTTTCTTCATTCAGCTTGTGAAAGAATTAAGGTCTTGCACGAGTTTTACGAAGCAGGAAGCTTGTTTGTTTTATCTTAATTATAGAATATAGATGTGACCAGTTGTCTTTGCTGAAGAAAGGCTTAGGAAATTAAATTTTAATAATTTCTATTATAGTTGGACTGTAATTTTTATTAATTTACTATGCTAATTAGCTGTAGATAATTTTAAGCATTTGATGACTAATTAGTACGTTAATTGAACTTTTGAGTCTTGATCAGTTTATTTCCTTCCCCAACAACTTTTGGTCTGCATCATTGTCTGTGAATCTTTATTCTACACTTGAAGTCATCAAGACATTTGTCATAGTTTTGATGATTTGATAACAAAAACTACTCACACAACCTTATGTGCGTTTAAGATTTATATTTTTTTTCATACACATGGAAGCTATTTCTGATTGTCTACCCTAGGTATTTGGATGGACAAGCAAAATACTATAGACAATCCATCATTCTGGGATCTCATCTAAATCCAGGTAACGGCTTGGGACTAGTATTGGCAGATTTTTTTTGCACCATTTCGTGTTACTTTGTTAATTACTTTCACAGATAATAGAGTTGTTGAAAAAGTAAGTGCAAAGTTTTGACTATATTTATGATGCTTCTTGTGCTTTCATGTAAAATTTGGTTTTCTAATTGGCACTATGTTTTGAGAGTATCCCATTTCAGAAATTCTTTAAGCCTAATTGATTTGTAATTCTTTCCCAGATATCAATGCTATGTTCAACCGTCATTGTCTCAATTACCGAGGAAAGGTGTGCCCAACAGCCATCTTTTTAACATACATTGTTGGTTTATGTTGGTTGAAATTATTCCATATGTTCTACTTACAACATTTGTTGCAGTATTTCACCTATTCTTTAACTAATTTTTTTTTGGATAATAAACTCTCCCTAAATGTTAAGGTATTGGGAAAAGCAATTAAATGGATACATTCACCGCTTCCTTTTACTTAAAAGCTCGTCAACAGTAGGAGTGGATCACCATAACCCATTAATAGAAGAAGAACTCACTAAGGGACAACAAGATGTTTATATTAGATTGTCAAATATTGGGGATTGTTTCAGCCAGATATTTTATATAGAACCCTGTTTTTTTTTGGGGAGGGGGTAGGGTCTTAGAGAGTGTTTGACTTTATTGAGTAAATAAGTAAAAGGGGGCCACATACTGCCTAGGAAAACCCGCTAGGCAAGAGAACCTTGAGTTTCTTGCATATCAAATTAGTTTGGAAGAATTGATACAAAGTTTGATGGTAAATGTGCAGGTTAAGCTGGACTATGACCATAAAGGTGTTCTGCCGAAAGTACTACTTCAAGTGAGACAGGTGCAGTGCTTGTGACACATTGTTCTTGTTGGTCTACTTTGTTCTTATGTTATCTTTTTGTTTATCTTATTCTTCTCTCCAAAATTTACCTTATTTATATTACGATCAAGGTAGTGTGTTGCGGAATCCCTTTAACTATTAATCATTTCCCTTGATTTAATTCTGAAGTATATTTCCATCAGCTTAACACGCAAGATGACAATATTAAACGTTAAATAACTTTAGCAACCAATAGTTTGACTCACAACATAGTTTTATGATAAAGTATTACCTTTTCAACCATGGCATGTCTGTTGAGAATAATAAATAAGCATATAGGTTCTTCTGTAAATTTTTCCTTGTAGAAAATTTTTGTGCTTCTCTTCCTTTATCTTTTTGGCTGTAAGCATTCCACTTTCTTTGATGTGGTCGGTGATCTTCATTTTGCTAATCACTTTTTAACCTTCCAGATCTACCAGCGGTTTGATGCAGAATCGATAGAAGATGTTGATGATGCACGTCTTGCCTACTTTTCTAAAAAGGTTTGTCAGAATATATCTTAATCTGTATATGTTGACTATACCATTGTGCCAGTTATGTGAAGCTTTTATGATCGCTCTTCCTCATTTTTACACACACACACAACTCTAAATGTGTATATATATATATACACGTTTCAAGATCATATGTTTTATCAATAATTCAACTGATTGTGGACCTTGATGAGTATTAGCTTACAATATTGAAGGGACAATTAATGAATTGATCCAAGGACTCAAAATATTACTGGGGGTAATAGATTTGGATAATCAGTTATCACTCTTCACATGCAACTGCCTGTGGCTCAGGAACAGGCAAGATGCATCTACATATTAAGTAGAGTGAAATGCACCCACTAAAAACCTACACAGTTCTAAAAATAATTGCCAAGATGCATCTACATATTAAGTAGAGTCAAATGCAAGTGTGCAACTGCCTGTGGCTTAGGAATAGCCAAGATGCATCTACATATTTGTTCATGTTTACTTCATTACTTGCAAGGGTTAACAATACACAGTTCTAAAGATAATTGCTAATTTCAAAGTAATTTTTTAAGAGATCGAATGTTAATGCCCAAATTCTTAGAAATCACAAGTAGTTAAAGAGTAGGGTTTTAATATTCTGTAGTAGTACATAATTTTTTTTTTGATAATACCCTAAAAGGCAGGGAGAGCATTGTGTCATAGCAGTAAATGTTTACAGGTGGCAGCGTTGTTATTAACTGCAAGAAGTTTGTACTGGAACAGTGTTGGTATAAATTTTTTAGTAACTGCAAGAGGTTTGTATTAGTTTAGGACACAAGATTTAGATCTAAGTAAACAGTTTGTCATATTTCAAGATATAAATAATTTTACTATTGAGAATGGGCTTATTAAATAAGATGACTATAGAACTATTTCATCTGATTAAGAAGATACTCCCATGAGACTGATGGCATGACTACGCTTTTGTCCGAGTTATTCGGCAGAATGCCTCCTAAACCGACGATCTTCCTAAACAGAGCGTCACTAGCGAGAACGAAACTCCCCTAGCAGGGGAAAAGTTGAAGTAAGACACTAGAAAGAAGAAGAGGACATAACAAGCCAACAAAATTAAGAGATGGAAGAGGGATATGGGGAGGGTATCCTCGTAGATGAGAGTCTCTCCCTGGAAACTTCCCAGAATCTTCGAGGATATGGTTAATGGAAGAAATACAAAAGAAACAGTCACGAAACTTCCCAGAATCTTCAAGGATATGGTTAATGGAAGAAATACAAAAGAAACAGTCACGATAAGTATGTTCTTTAAGTTTCCGTCTGTCATTTTTTAACTTGTGTAGCAATCAAAATATGGGTATTGTATTCAGAAAATGTATTCAGATTTTGGAGTTCTGAACATAATGTAAAGCCACTAAAGGCTTCTGTTTCAGAGCACACACATTTATTGATAAGTAAGACGATAATTTGGATGTTCCTGCATACAAAGATGACATTGACTCACTCAGTAATTTTAGCTTCTTGCACATGCATTCTATTAATTCGTCTTTCTCTCTTGGACATACACACGTATGAAAACTTTTATGGTTAGCCATTACTGTAATGAGTTTTGTAAGGGGTTTTAACATTTTGAGTATTGATACTATTATGTGGCATGGGTGGTTTTTAATTTCAGGTGTTCCCCAAGATAAAAGATTCTATTCAGGTATTCATATTTGTTCTGTGTGGGCCCCGGGGTAAAAGATAAATGATTTTTATGTTTTTTGGGTCTTGATATGGAGTGTTTGGTTTAAGCTTATATACTACTTATAAGAGGTAAAAGGACCTGTAGTTTCCCATTTAACCTCTTGTAAGAGCTATATAATCTAACCAAACTCCCTTATTGTCTTATCTGACAGTACAAAGTTGTGTGCAGGGTGGAACAATGATATTTATAAGCTCTTATTTTGAGTTTGTACGCCTTCGAAATTTTTTGAAATCACAAGATGCATCCTTTTGTCTTCTTGGGGAGTGAGTAACTGACCTTATGACTTTCTTTTTGATATGTTGTATATGTAGGGAATCAAACCTATTCCCTTTTGTCTTTGGGGAGGAGTGCACTAGACTAACCCCAAACTTCTGGAACTGATCAAAGTGCTATGAGTAAATTTTCACTTGGTTGCAGTTTCTAATAATTGAAATCCACTTGTATGCTTGTAGGTACACTAAACAAAGTGATATTTCACGAGCACGAGTTTGGTTTTTTCAAGAAAGAAGGAAGATCATGCTCTACACTGAGAGAGCCCATTTCTACCACAGATACAAGGTTCTGTTTTTAAAGCATAATTTCCCTTTCATTTTGTTTACTATAATAGTGAAATGAGGATAGATTATTGACATTGACAAGAAAAGTAACAGTTTGCCCAAGGTTGATACTTTATTGCCAACTTTGAAAACTACAACTTCTGAAAATATCAGCTGTCCCTGTTGAGTAAGATCTTTTGTGACATCTTGCAAACTAGAAGATAGAACATGGGTAGACTACAAAATGGCATACATTATCACTTAATTCCTAATAAACAAGATCTCTTGTGACTTCTTGCAATTGTAGGACAACAGATCTGTGTAGATAAATTGGTCGAAAATACAAACAATAGGAAAGGATAAAGAGTTTTGAAATATACACTTCGACATAGCACTCTCATCCGTAATTAGGTGGTTGGGGCTGGGTTTCTTTTTAACTTAGGTCCTTGCTGATGTCCCTCCTCCCTAGGTAAGAAAGCAGTAACGGATCAACAACCTCAATATAGATGGAATATTGATGATCTCGAAAAGACAGAGATGAAAAATATACTTAGAATATGTTATCTCATGGCTGACATAAAAGGCGATACATTTTGGTGATTACCTTTTTTGTTATTTTAGTCTAGTACATCTCTAGTAGTTTTGTACGTGTAATTATAACTTTCTTGTTGTCGAATTTCAATTGAAACAGATTCGTGGTATCCAAAATCTGATTATCTATTCCCTGCCAGAGAGGAAGGAATTTTATCCCGAGGCATGTTATGTTTAAACCTTATTATGTTCTGTCTTGCTCAAGCACTTAACTGAACATTTTTCAGGCCACCCTGTGTTATACCATTTCTTTCTTCGTTTCAGATTGTTAATATGCTTCAAGGTTCTGAAAGTATGACAACTACGGTGCTGTTCTCTTGCTTTGATATGCTCCGGGTAACATTTTTAACTCTAGCCATAAAGAATTTAGTATCTGAATACATGAAGCATGCCATGCTTGTATGCTCAGTACAGATATTTGAGAGGTGCATAAATAGGTTGCTTTTAAGGAATTATTATTGGAGGTTTTGGTGGCAGTCATATTGGGTGGGGTTTTAATATGATTGCCGACAATATTAATGAATTGTAGATTGTAAGGTCTTTAATTCTTTCTAAAATAACCCTCAAGGTGTTACTGGAGTGAAATGCTGGTATCGTGAGCATGCAACAATAATGTGCTATCGTATATAGAGCATGGTAAATGTTAGCCTTCTTATTTGACAACCAATTTAAGATTGAGCTGTAAAGATCTGTGTTAGGATAGTGCCTTTGTTAGGGAAAATCTGTTGGAACTTCCTAGAAATCTTTTCTGTAGGCAACTGTTTAAGTCATGGTTCATGTGTGTGTACTCGTGAATGCACGCATCTGTAAATTTTTTATGTAATAACATTGTGGAAACTGCATCCTATATAGAGACCTTCTAGGGTGCAGTACTGCTGTTTATACACATCATGATGTTTTTAGTACATCATATGGTCAATAAAAGATTAGTGCAAATGAGAAGGGTTTTAAATGTAATCTCCTGCTGTTGTTGTGCAAGGGGAAAAGGAAAAAGTAAAATTGGAAATGCCTCCTTCCCTACAGGTAGGTAATGAAGGAGGCAACACGAAGGAGGCAACACTGCTGTAAAATCCTTATGTATATATTGATGAATAGGAGTTGCAACTTGAATTATCTAAGTGCAAATCATAAGTTATGAACAACTTATCTACCTTTCAGAGAATGCTAATTGTATACTTTTTGTGATATCTAGCTGGAGAGAATTGTTGGCAGAGGGCCAGCAAAGAGAATGACAACTTCAGATAAAGATGTCTTTATCTTTACATAGATTTTTTACGTGGTCTCACAGTGGGAATCAATATTTAAAGCATCATGGTTCTTGCTCCATATAAGAGGATGGTGAACTTCCGAAACAAGCATTTTGCTGTCAATTTTCTTATATTTGGTCCCTATAGTTTGATGGAAAGCGGTTGCTATTAGAAGAAAGAAGATTTTTTTTTTTTTTTGGTATAGATACATGTATTTTAAGTTATTCATCTTGTTATTCTTCTGTTGAACTTTATTACTAGTTACTAGTAATGAGAAGATACACGTTACTAGTTACTTTACTAGTAATGAGAAGATACACGTTACTAGTTACTTTACTAGTAATGAGAAGATACACGAGTCAAAGTCAATTTCTTTTGTTAACGGATTTCCTGGGAGCTATAGCAATGTTGTGTTTCATGTGTTTTTTTGGTTAATTTTAAAGTAAAAGTATCGTGCGCGGTGCGGAATTAATGCTGAAAATAACAGGTTTTTGAGAAAATAAAAATAAAAATACCAATTAGCGGTAACAAGTGTGAAAAATACCCATTTGATTACCCAAATGGCATTTGCGTACTGGGGGTACGCATCACGCAAATGCGTGACCCATGTTAGACATGTGTGATGACGTCATGTTACGTCATCACTACATTGCACTCCGGTCATCTCTCTCGACGAAAAATCGCTTCCCCGGTCGTTATCCCTCGATCTCAGCCATCTCTCAACTATCCTTTCATCTGAGCACATGAAAAACATCCCCACAACTCACTTTACCTTCCTCCCCGATCTGTTTCTACGATATTTGGCCCCGCAGGGGTGTGTGAAGGTCATCGGAGCTTTCAATCGGAAAAATATGGATGATTTGGACATTTTCAATCGTGTATTAGAAGTGTTATAAAAGTGGTATAGGTGTGTAGAGCTTCGAACGACGATTGCAATGGTATATGGTATGTGTTGGGAAAGTTCCGGATGGGGATGAACGATTGGATTGAAAAACCTAGCCGGAATCGCCACCGGATCGCTCGTTTGTGGTAAAAACGACGATGATGTCATCACGCATTTTAGCAATGCGTTATACTGGATACGTCAGTTGAAAATGCTTATCCTGGCTTGCCCAGTTGGTGCAATACATGTTTTACCCGTATGACTCTTGCGTATCCTCTATTACCCCAACCCCAAATGTGTAACCCACGTTACCCCAACTCCAAATGCGTATTCAAATGGGTATTTTCAGCACCCCTCCCGAAAAATGTCATTTTCATTTTTTGTCTCAAAAAAGCGGTATTTTTATTATTCACCCCGCGGTGCGTGTACTCGGCTTATGAAACCTTTATGTTTAGTTTTTGAATGAACTTTTTATTATTATTATTTTTTTATTTTTTCAGGTTAGTTTCCCGTTTTTGGGCAGCTAAGAGCATCTCCAAGAGACCCTTAAATTACTCTTAAATCTATACTATTATATAAAAATTGAAACATTAAAAGTTTTGGTACTTGTTTTTTGGTACTTCATGAATTTACTTATTTACCCTTCATTATAAAGATATATATATATATATATATATATATATATATATATATATATATATATGATATCTATAATATTAAAACACTTAAAATAAATAATAACATAATATAATTAATAGTAATTAGTCGATTGCCTTTATCAAATTACTTTTAGTTGAAGATATTACCTTTTATAAACATCTAAAAACATCGAATGTATCATATATTGCAGTCATTAATATTTTCTTTGGAATTAAAACACGTTTTCTTAATAACTAACTAATTAGCTGCTACAACCTATTATATTACCAGAGTGAAGTTATATAAATTTATTAATCAAAATAACAATAATAATATTAATTTAATTTAATAGTGAAGTTACATACTAGAAATCTATTAACTAACAATCTAAATAAAAGTCGAGAATATAGTATTATATAGAACTTGGGGCTCCATTAATTAAACTATTTATTAAAGAAGAAACCCCTTCTTAATGGTATGGTATGCCATGCATATTGTGGTATGCCACTAAATATTAAATTAATTTAATTAATTAAAATAATAATACTATATATTAATTTAATTTAATAGTGAAATTATATACTAGGAGTCTTAACTAAAAATCGAAATAAAAGTCGGGAATATAGTATTATATATAACTTAGGGCTCCATTAATAAATATTTAAAAAGTATTTATATAAACTAATAATAAATACATTTAATAATATAGCTACTCTTATATTACCAGAGTGAAGTTATATAAATTTAATTAATCAAAATAATAATATTAATTTAATTTAATAGTGAAGTTACATACTAGAAGTCTATTAACTAACAGTCGAAATAAAAGTCGAGAATATAGTGTTATATACAACTAGTTGATAAAGCCGCGCTTCGCGGCGGCGTTACAATATTTTTAAAAAAATTCAATACATTTACGTTATATTATAATATTAATATTAAATTTTAATAATGAAATAATCTTTTCTAATGAATCAATTTCTTGTTAAATACGATTCTTTCGATTGAGCCGCTCTCTCGTTAAAATCGAAATCCCAACTTTTTAACATATATTATAAAGACTGCATGATATTGTTCTTTTACTCATTATTCTTTTATTATGTTAACAGGTCAATTCTTTTCTTTTTAAATACGGTGACTTTTTTCATGACAATAGTATTTGATTTATGAATAAATTTTCCTAATATAAGTATAATTAACTTATATAAAAAATATATAATTTAAGAAGATCATACTTTCTATAAAATATTTAATTAAATATCTGCTCTATATATTCAAACACCTATTCTAGTTCTAGTAGAACTTTTATTTATATATTTTTTCTATAAATTCAAACTCTTATTCTATATAAATTCGAACTCCTATTCTGCTTCCAATAGAACTTTTAATCGTATGCCTTATAAATATTTATTATACTTTCAATAGAACTTCTAATCATATGTTTTTCCTATAAATTCGAACTCTTCTCCTTTATAAATTCGAACACCTATTCTACTTCTAATATGCTAATTGATATTTTCATATTTATTAGTGTTTAAAATTCTAGAAAATTAGAAAAATCGATTGAGACGATATTAGAGCGCCACCTAAACTTCTGCTATCCTCCTTTATATATATATATTGACTTCGGAGCAACACTAATTAATATTTAAATAGCATTTATAATAGATTAATAATAAATACAGTTAATAATATAGCTACTCTCATATTACTAGACCTTTATACTTTTAAGATGGTTAACATATATTATAATCAGTTATAAATATTGGGTCATGCTGCTTGGAGAACCCTTAAATTGAGAAATTAAGAACTCTTACATATATTTCGTAATCGTATATATTTTATTATATGTGGATCAAGGGCAAAGTTGTCCAAAACACAAGATATATAATTTAGAGACAATTCATATTTGATTGACATTTATAATCATACACCAATATCAATCACAACATCCTCCAATAACATCATAAAATTTTTCCAATATTTTCATCAATTTTTGTGAGAATACTCAAGTTATGGTATAAATATAATATGATATTAAATGTTCAACAACAAATTATTCAAATACAAGTAAGTTTAATTGCACAATTTTAGAATTTATATGTTTGACTTCAAAATTCGGATGCATGACGTTTAAGTTTAGTTGTAGAACTTAATTATTATGGTATAAATATATAATATGAGATAATAGTCTTCACCATCAAAATATTGTTAAAATAGTAAGTTTAGTTGTAGAATTTTGTAAGAAAAGTAATTACAGTTGTAAAAATTTTAAGTTCATGTGCATTACTTTGAGATTTAGTAGCAAAATGTTGTACTTTTACTACGAGACAAAATAGGTTTTATAGAAGAACCCTATAATTTCGGGGATTATGTTTTTGTAAAGTAAGATTAATAAAATAAATTAAAATTTTTGAAGAAAGAAGATTGAAAAATTGAAAAATTAGGCAAAAGTTATGTGAGATAAAAATATTGATAAAAATATTGATAAAAATAAAAGATTTTAATAAATGTGATATTGATTAAATTTCCTGATTTTAATTAATTGAACTAATAATGTAGTTTTTATTTCCAACAATATCCTTATAAAACAAATTTAAAAATGAATTGAATCTGGACAGTTCATTTAGAAGTAATCAAACGACTAATAATGGTTCTTTAGACCTCTTTTAGTGCTTGGTTATTTGGACATCTTTTAGTGTTTGGTTCTTTGTTGATCCAACCTGATAACTATTATTGATAACTAAATGTAGTATCAAAAATAAATAAATGTCATTAAATTATTTAATCAAAATAATATGATGAATAGTTTTATTTAAAAAAATTAAAAATAAAAATTTTAAATAATTGATCAAAATCCGTGCTAAGCACGGATTATCGGCTAGTAATACCTAAATAGCTGAAAAGCATAACAATTATCTTCGGATAAGTTGACTTTTAAGATTTTATGAACTTATTTTCGGATAAAAAATTTATATTTTGTTAATTTTTTTTAAATAAGTATTTAATGTATGTTTGAGATTGAATAAGTTACAAAAATAAGTTAAAAAATAAGTTGGAAAGTTAGGATTCTCTAACTTTGTCTTAAAATAAGTTGACTTATTCTCAAAAAAAGTTCCCCAAACCTTAATTAGCTTAGCTTAGGATGGTTTACTGGTAACTTATAAGTTATATCGAATACTTCGAAAAAAGAATCTTTAAAACACAGCTGTTATGACAATAATATACACGTTTAAATCAGCCAAGACTACAAGTAATCTATCAACATCAACGTGTATCATTGCTTTGATGCTTCGAAAAATTGAATTTAAATTAATTTATGTAACAGCATAAAGCAACAAGGCTGCCAATTATAATACACAGGAAGTGCAAGAAAGTGGGATATTCACTAGTGCAGGATGAGGTTTGATTAGTCATCAGGCACACCATGTTTGATTAGTTGCTGGGTCCAAGTTCAATACTGACCTGATGGAGTCTTTCTTGACTTTTGGCGTCACTCAACTACAAATTGATATTACAAAGAGTTGCTACCCTTTATTAATTTTCCATGAAATGAATCTTGTACCTTGTTCATCATTGTATTTGCTTTAACAAAAATAATCAAATTAAAAATGCAACATGACTAATAGTAGTTGGATCAGAATTTTGTTAAAACAACTTGATTTTCAAGAATCTTTAAAACACAGTTGTTATGACAAAAATATACACGTTTAAATCAGCCAAGACTACAAGTAATCTATCAACATGCATCAACGTGTATCATTGCTATGATGCTTCGAAAAATTGAATTTAAATTAATTTATGTAACTACAAGTAATTTATGATCTAGAGTTGCTACCCTTCATTAATTTCCACGAAATGAATCTTGTACCTCGTTCATCATTGTATAGAATTGGGACAGGGGATCTACAGTTATGTCGTAAGTATTCTAACGGTTTTAGTCGGTCAATCCGCGTCTTTGTGTGGTGGGTCAGTCCAATGATATTTTCATTGTAAAGTAAGATTAATAAAATAAATTAAAATTTTTGAAGAAAGAAGATTGAAAAATTGAAAAATTAGGCAAAAGTTATGTGAGATAAAAATATTGATAAAAATATTAATAAAAATAAAAGATTTTAATAAATGTGACATTGATTAAATTTCTTGATTTTAATTAATTGAACTAATAATGTAGTTTTTATTTACAACAATATCCTTATAAAACAAATTTAAAAATGAATTGAATCTGGACAATTCATTTAGAAGTAATCCAACGACTAATAATGGTTCTTTGGACCTCTTTTAGTGTTTGGTTCTTTGGATCTCTTTTAGTGTTTGGTTCTTTATTGATCCAGACCTGATAACTATTATTGATAACTAAATGTAGTATCAAAATAAATAAATGTCATTAAATTATTTAATCAAAATAATATGATGAATAGTTTTATTTTAAAAAAATTTAAAAATAAAAATTTAAAATAATTGATCAGAATCCGTGCTAAGCACGGGTTATCGACTAGTAATACCTAAATAGCTGAAAAGCATAACAATTATCTTGCAATTCTACCATGCAACTAAATTATGCTCCAAACAAGTACGTAAATATATACTAGAATCTAAGAGAATGCACGCACAGACCAAAAAAAACCCGGACAAAACTAAAAACATTAGAACTACATGAAAAAACACTAATTCTTAGGCGTGTTATCTTAATTGGCTTAGCTTAGGATGGTTCACTGGTAACTTATAAGTTATATCGAATACAATGTGCAAAAACATTGTCTTTGAAAAAAGAATCTTTAAAACACAGCTGTTATGACAATAATATACACGTTTAAATCAGCCAAGACTACAAGTAATCTATCAACATGCATCAACGTGTATCATTGCTATGATGCTTCGAAAAATTGAATTTAAATTAATTTATGTAACTACAAGTAATTTATGATCTAGAGTTGCTACCCTTCATTAATTTCCACGAAATGAATCTTGTACCCCGTTCATCATTGTATAGAATTGGGACAGGGGATCTACAGTTATGTCGTAAGTATTCTTACGGTTTTAGTCGGTCAATCCGCGTCTTTGTGTGGTGGGTCAGTCCAATGATATTTTCATCCTTTACATCAATAAACTTTCCCAAAGTGACCGTCTCTCTTTTCTTATTTTCCACACTCCTTTTATCATGTGCAGTGTGCACTACTTCACTTTTCCAAACCAATTCCTATATTCCAAGTCCTACTGCTATTGTTATTTTTATAGCTGTAGTGTTAGTGGTTGTACTCTAAATAGAGCCGGCCAAACGGGCGGTCCGAACGGTTCGGGCCGGGCTTGGACCGGGTTGGGCCGTGAAACATTGATTCGGGACCGGCACTGGTAAATGGCGGGCCGGTCCGGTCCCGGGCTTGGACCGGAAAAACGAAGCTCGGAACCGGCACGGTTAGGCGAGTGGGCTGATTCGCGGGTTGGCAGTTGATATCGTAGTTTTTTTTATAAAAAAAATGAGTTAATCTACCCACTACTATTCAACTACCCGTGATTCGTGAACAGGTGTTGCAACTTGCAACATGTTTTGTTGCACGTGTTGTGGCCTTAGTTACATGCAGAAACTAAGAGTGATCCACCTGTCCTTTAACCTTTTATATATATTTATTAAACTTAAAACAAAATAAAACTAAAAAACAAAATGAAATTGAAAAAATGAAAAACAAAATAAAAATTAATAAACTTAAAACAAAATGAAATTGAAAAACAAAACAAAAACGAAATATATTAACAGATATATATTAACGGCTACACTGCAACTTGCAACTCTACTTGACTAATGACTACAATAGCTACAACTCAGGCTGAGTGACAACTGACAGCGTGCCGGGCCGGTTTGTGCGGGTTTAGTTTGGCGTGCCGGGCCGGTCCGGTTCAGGGTTTTGAATTCTAAACCCGTAACCGGTTCGTTCATTGTTCACGGGCTGTGCGGGTTTGAACCGGACCGGTTCGGTTCGGATAAAACCGGCTAAATCCCGGTCCGGTCCCGAGCGGGCCGAGCTAAACCGCACCAATGGCCACCTCTAACTCTAAATGTGATAAATATGCTCTCAAGTTATATTTTATTCATTCATCAAATCTTTTTACTTAAATACATAAAAATTAATAATGAAAGCAATATCTCAACATTCCGGAATATATAATATATACATATCTTTTAATAATATACGTTAACAAAATGCAATGACACAAAATTCAGGATTTCTATTTGGATATACAAACATCATTGTAAATGGAGTGATTATTCTCATCACTGTCTTGAATTTCGTGGTTTATAAGTTCCGACAACTTCAACAGGCAGAAATTGTGAAACAGAACAACCGCCTCATATCATTGTCTATTCGCCAATTGTGTTGTCGCTTCTCTCTTGATGAAATGCAGCCAGCGACATCTAACTTCCACGATGAATTAGTCATTGGGAAAGGTGGTTTTGGAAATGTTTACAAAAGGGACTCTTGCATTTAGAGATACACTGACTGAAGTTGCAATCTACTCGCTTCTCTCATTTTTAAGGGAGAAGGGAAGGAGGGCTTACTATGATGTGCTAAGAACATCTCCAACATTATCTTATCTCATTTCTAAAATATAATATAAAAAATTAAATCCTAGTAATTTAGGGTAGATAAGTAGTTTCATCTCCAACAAAGTTCCCATATACTCATTCCTTATTTGATATTTTATGATTAAAAGTACTTTCTATCATTAAAAGTACAACATACAATAGAGAGAGAATGTTTATAATTTTTTATAATAAAATATAATTTAGGGGGAGAGAGAATCCTTATTTTTAAGGAATGAGAGGAGTGTGCTAGTGATTCTTTATCACTAGCACATTGTTGGAGCACTATTTTTGTACTCATTCCTTAAAATTCAAGTTAGGAGCATGGATCAAGCCTACACAGAAAGCGTCATCAGCTTAAAGAAAATATTACTAAATGAATGAATTGGTAGAAAATAAAATGAGATTTTAAGCATAAAATAGGTAAAAATTCAAAAAAATTATTCTTTTTTCCATTTCGGTCATAACAACCTATACTATAATTCAAACATTCCATTTTGAGAAGGAACAATCTTTTCTTATCACAACCATTTTTTTCACAATTTTTATCATAACAAATTTGCCTAATCTAATTTTTTATTATTAGAGCTATAATGTTTGTGGTACTAAATGCAATGGCACAAAATTGGGGATTTCTATTTGGATATACAAACATCATTGTAAATGAAGTGATCATTCTCATTACCATCTTAAATATCATGGTTTATCAATTAATTTAATTTGGATTCGATTCCTTTTCACTACATAATTATATAAAATTTATTTATTTATTTTAAATTTTTTATTTTCATCCCGTTCAATTCCCTAAAACTACATAATTTAATAATATTTATTTATTATATACTTTTATTATTCAATTCTTTACAAATATATGTTTAAATAATATTTATTAAATATATTTATTATTATTAATTTATTCTTATTAATGTTTTAATCTCGAGATTAGTGATCAACCCGTAGCTGCTACTACTAACAAAAGATATTGAATTACATTTTTGATCACACAAAGTCACGCTAGCATTAGTCTAACTGTTTCGGTCAGTCAACCCGCGTCTTTGTGCCTTTGGGCAAAATTTGGTTCTTGTGTCGTGGGTCAGTCTAATTGTTAAAATACTGCCTTCAATCTGTGTACTATTCTGTTTTTCAGCAGAATAAGACAGTGCATCCGCGCCTTGTCATCTTTCCAGAATTAATTTTCTGTTCTGTTTTAATAATTGCTTTACTTTGGGTCCAAGTCTTCCGGATCCTTCTGTAATCGCCTAGAGAGTATTATATATACTCTTTAGGGCATAGCCTAGCATAGATGTCTAAAATCTGAGTCTGTAAGTCTGTAATCTGAATCATATCTGTTATCAATTAAGTCTGTCAGATCTAAAGTCAATTAGATCTGAATCTGAATCTGTATTCTGTAATCTGTATCCGCAAGATCAATAAAGTTTTCTCTTCTGCCAATCTGTGTTCTTCCTTTACATTTATTATAATCTCTTTTGTGCTTCCGTTATAACAAATTGGTATCAAGAGCTTGGTTTTTCAAGAGCTATGTCTGGGATGTCTGGTGGTATTAGCGTGAAGGTCGACAAATTTACTAGGCGGAATAGTTTCAGTTTGTGGCAGATCAAGATGCGTGCTTTGTTAAATCAACATGGGCTCTGGGCGCCGTTGAATCAGAAATCGGTTGCTGCTTCTACAAGCGTTGAGATGGCCACTCTGGAAGAAAAGACACATTCAACAATTCTGTTGTGTCTTGCAGATGATATTTTTACTGAAATCGCGGAGGAGGATACCGCGTCTGGTCTGTGGTTGAAGCTTGAAAGTCTCTACATGACGAAGTCTTTAACAAACAAGTTGTTGCTGAAGAAACGTCTGTTCAGTCTGCGAAGGTATGCCTCTTCGAGATCACTTATATCAGTTAAACACAATTTTATTAGAATTGCGCAATATTGATGTTAAAGTTGAAGATGAGGATGCTGCTTTGATTCTGTTAGTTTCTTTACCATGATCATATGAGAACTTTGTGCAATCGTTTATTTTTGGTAAAGATACTATTTCTCTAGAGGAGGTTAGATTTGCTCTCCATACTAGAGAGCTACGCCATAAGGCGGCTGGTACAGGTGCAGATAATCAGGCTGTTGGATTAATAGCTAGTGAGAGTAATGGACATGGAAAGTCGGGGAAGAAACCAGTTCCTAAGGGTCCAAAACCTAATGATATCTATAATTACTGTAAAGAGAAGGGACACTGGAAATCTGACTGTCCCAAGAAAAAGAATCAACAGGATAAATTGACAGATACTGCTGCTGTAGCTGATATCAATTTTGAAGAAGATATTATTCAAAATATATGATATAACCTGTACTTACGGCCATGCAGTGTCAGATTAGTATAGATTTTATTTTCTATTAAGTACTAATTAATTTAAGAAATAATGTATAATAAATATAAATTGCAAATTTGTAATTAGATCGCGGGACAGGAGTTCAGAGGATCGTTTGCGGATTTCGTTAGTATTTTAGTTGCTATTTTCGAGGTACGAATTCTCTCTCCTTTTATTCAGCGCTACTCTTTATTAGGAATATTTGTAGTTGATTCATTTTGCGCTCAAATCTGTTTGTTTTGTTTTATCTCGATTTGATTGTTTTGACTTCTAAAAGTATTTTTAAAATTCTTCCGAAATATTCAAATATCTGTTTTGCAAGATTAAAAATTATGTATTTATTTGTTTTGAAAAATATTCAAATATCTGTTTCTGTGGTTTTCTAAAATTTATGAATTTAAATATCTGTTGAAATATTTGGAATATCTGTTCTATGTGATTTATACAGATTTGCGAAAATATTTTATTTGAACCCTTAGCGATATAGGGTATACCGAGTTAACCAGCTGTAGGGGTACTACAGCCATGTCATTGCGGCACCAGTGACATGATACTTCCGTGGCAGTGTGATTGGTCATGGCGTATCCTTCTGATAGCTCAGGTGGCGAGCTTTTGCGCATTTTGATATTTGTTTCAGGATACGTGGGTGCACCCAGATTTGATTTGATTTGTGATTTGATTTGGCGGTGACGTTGTATATGCCGTACACGTTATCCGATTTGTTGCACACATTAGGTACCCTATGATGTGTGTATCTGTTCTGTTTTGTTCTGATCTCGATATGAAATATCCTAACCCCTCGTTGCTTCAGCCATGCATGTTTTGAAAATAAATGTTTTATTATAACTGTCAAATATACTTATCTCTTTTTCTGTTTTATAAATTGTATTCCAAATCCGTACTGGGCGTTTGGCTCATGCCGTATTCTTTTTCTGGCAGGTGCTTAGGGGGATCTGGGACTGTGTGATGGAGTGCTACCCATTATTTCGTTGTTTAGGATTTATGGACTTCTAGAATTATTTAGACTGGATTATTTATTTACAGATTTTGGTTTTTCGTAGTTATTGGTTTGCTTTGTAATTCTGGAGGTTAATACTATTCGAAGATCATTAGATTGTTTAATCGTTATTTAGAGATTATTTTAGTGGGTACTGCTGATAAACCAGCTGATATGCTTACCAAGCCGGTTCCACATAGCAAGTTTCAACATTGTTTAGACTTGCTAAATGTTCGGAGTTGTTGACTGCCCTTTTGAGGGCAAAATCTGAGGCAGAAGAGTTTTTTATCTGGTACATCTGGCATTATTATGATGCATCTGGTACATCTGTTATCTGTTTTTGTGAGAGGATTCAAGTCAAGGTGGAGATTTGTTAGGTGCCTTGAATCTGTAGCCGCCACCGGACTTGACTGTAGCCGCCGCCGGCCACCTACCACACACCTACCACACCTAACCCCTTAGATTGTGTCTATAAATAGAAATGCATATTTCTCTTGTAAATCATCTGAAAATCTGAGATCTGTAATCTGTTTATCCTCAAGATCAATATAAATTATTTCTCTTCTGCATATATCATGTTTCTTGTTTCCGTTATAACAAGTTATATGATGTATGTATATAGGATCAGTCGATTTAAACATTAAATCAAATATGATTTAAACTAGAGTTATATGATGTATTATATTCGATTGACCATAACAGAAGAACCAAACTATTGCCTCAGGCAAAGCGCGGGGTTGACTGACCATATCTATAACTTCAACATGTGTGGCTCTCTTCATTTAAACACATGACATGCTTATATTTCATATTTTTCTCATGAATCTTCTCCAACCCATTACGTTAAACATTAATCAGTTTTATGTACACCTTAAATTCTATTTTTTTACAAAATTAAGTGTTTAGTTCGAATATATATAATAAGTAATAGATGAAAGATAGAGGAAATGTAATTATTTTTATTAACAAACAAAGGGCACGACAGGAATCATGAAAGACGACAAATTGGATATACCAAATGTAATTTTGACACTAAATTTGGTGTCATGTATGCAATTTTTTCATGATATAGCAGTCCTATGCTTGAAATTTAAGTGAGCTACAGTATATAGTAAGTTTACATTGGTTGTAAATGAAATAACCGTAATTACTGGAATCTTTCATGTGTTTAAAATCGTCATAATTGACTTGTCACAAATTTTAAAGGTTTGGAATGTTCAGTTTTCAGTTGAGCAGCCATCAAGCACACCCTACTTGTGTCGCTGGGTCCAACTTTCCAAGTTCAATACTAACCTGATGGAGTCATTCTTGACTTATGGCGTCAGTCAACTACAAATTGAGTAATATAAAGAGTTGGGACCCTTTATTAATTTCCACGAAATGAATCTTGTACCTTGTTCATCATTGTATAAAATTGGGACAGGGGATATAGAGTTGAGTTGTAAGTTGTAAAAAACTTAGCTTACTCAGTTATAATACCATTCAAAGTGGTGTTTGAGAAGGGTAGCTGTACGCAGATCATGCCCCTATACAATAGGGAGGCTGTTTCCGAAGGACCCCCGGCCATTACAAATACAGAAATACAAATACAGAAAGGAAACCTAATACAAACTAAGAAACTCACGCACACGCAGGAGTCGAATTCCTGACCTCCTTTAAAGGAGGCCAGTGGCTCAACCACTGCACCAACATGTTGTTGGCTGAGTTGTAAGTTGTAATAACAAAAATATTATGTGCAGTTAGTGTCTTACTGTACTTATTCTGACTGCACTTGTGGTACAATGACACAGAATTCGGAATTTTTATTTGGATACACAAACATCGTTGTAAATGTGGTGATTATTTTTAGCAATGCAACACACAACCCTCAACGAACCAATCATTATAATACTATCGAGTTGCAAGGTTCTTCGAAGAGAAGGTGAATTCTGAATTTTAATTAATTTCAATATATTGAAAAATTCATGGACATACAAAATATATTGTGACGACTTTAAAAAATTTATTAGGCATCACCAGCATAACAAATGTTGCCGCCCGGCCCCTAGGTTCTTCATCAATCCAATACATCAAGCAATGGATATCCTCAGAAACGAAATTGTGTAAGTTATAAATGCTTTTTATAACCATTTTCGTATGACCCATTCATAATTTTCGATTTGTTAAAAAAAAAAAACAATGATTGCAGGTGGGTGAATTTGAAGTGATCGAAGAGAAAAATGCAACATTTGAGCGGAAGGGAGCAGTAAATGATTATTACATTCAAGTTAATAACATAAGTGATCAATTAGAACTAACTAACTCCTTAACCCGTGCAAGCTTTGAATCAAAGATTTTATAGTATTATTATCAGATGCAAATATTTGTGGTATTTGCTTTAACAAAAATAATCAAATTAAAAATGCAACATGACTAATAGTAGTTGGATCAGAATTTTGTTAAAACAACTTGATTTTCAAGAATCTTTAAAACACAGTTGTTATGACAAAAATATACACGTTTAAATCAGCCAAGACTACAAGTAATCTATCAACATGCATCAACGTGTATCATTGCTTTGATGCTTCGAAAAATTGAATTTAAATTAATTTATGTAACAGCATAAAGCAACAAGGCTGCCAATTATAATACACAGGAAGTGCAAGAAAGTGGGATATTCACTAGTGCAGGATGAGGTTTGATTAGTCATCAGGCACACCATGTTTGATTAGTTGCTGGGTCCAAGTTCAATACTGACCTGATGGAGTCTTTCTTGACTTTTGGCGTCACTCAACTACAAATTGATATTACAAAGAGTTGCTACCCTTTATTAATTTTCCATGAAATGAATCTTGTACCTTGTTCATCATTGTATGGATCTACCTTGTGTTGTAAGTTGTAATAACAAAAATATTAATTATGTGCATCTAGTGTCTTTCTGTACTTATTCTGGCTGCACTTCTGGTGCAATGACACAGAATTTGGAATTTCTCTTTGGATACACAAACATTGTGGCAATGGTGTGATTATTTTCATTGTTATCTTGAATTTCGTGGTTCATAAGTTCCGACAACTCCAAGAAGCAGAAGTTACGCAGCAAAGAAATCGACTCATATCCATTGTCTACACAAGAATTCTCATTTATTTGAGATTTTGTCGAAATGAAAGTAGCCTTGATTCTCATTTTAAGGATGCAGACTTTACGAGCAAGACCCTTCCAATAGGGCGACACGACCATCCTTACTTTACCAGGCAGACATTCGAGGTCAGTATACTTTACTGCAGAAGCAGCATCAAGAGCTTCTTCCCTCACACTTAAATGCCTCTGATCTCTAAATCCCAAATCAAGACCTGATGCAAACCATGTGGTAAAAGTATTACAGTATTGAATTACATTTTTGATCACACTAGTCACTGGTATTGTATCTGTTTTAGTCAGTCAATCCGCGTCTTTGTGTGGTGGGTCAGTCCAATGATATTTTAATCCTTTACATCAATAAACTTTCCCAAAGTGACCGTCTATCTTTTCTTATTTTCCACACTCCTTTTATCATGTCCACTACTTGACTTTACCAAACCAAGTCCTATATTCCAAGTCCTACTGATATTGTAATTATTATAGCTGTAGTGTTAGTGGCTCTAAATGCAATGACACAAAATTCAGGATTTCTATTTGGATATACAAACATCATTGTAAATGGAGTGATTATTCTCATCACTGTCTTGAATTTCGTGGTTTACAAGTTCCGACAACTTCAACAGGCAGAAATTGTGAAACAGAACAACCGCCTCATATCATTGTCTATTCGCCAATTGTGTTGTCGCTTCTCTCTTGATGAAATGCAGCAAGCGACATCTAACTTCCACGATGAATTAGTCATCGGGAAAGGTGGTTTTGGAAATGTTTACAAAGGGACTCTTGCATTTAGAGATACACTGACTGAAGTTGCCATAAAACGGTTGAAATCCACGTCCAAGCAAGGTTCTACAGAATTCCTGGCCGAGATTCAAATGCTCACAAAACTTCGACACAGCCATCTAGTGTCTTTGATTGGTTATTGTGATGAAGGTTGTGAGATGATTTTGGTTTACGAATTTATGCCAGGTGGAACGCTAGCTGATCATCTCTATAAAAGGGTTAGACAAGGTGATACTTCTCTGCCACCTCTGTCATGGGTTCAACGCCTCAAGATTTGCATCGGAGCAGCACGGGGGCTGCATTACCTTCACACTGGTACAGACATTCAGCACAGGATAATACACCGAGATGTAAAGACCACTAACATTTTACTGGATGAGAATTATGCAGCTAAGATTTCGGACTTTGGACTATCTAGAACAAGTCCAGCAAATCAGGCAACTACGTACGTAAGCACTCGGGTGAAGGGCACTCCCGGTTACTTAGATCCTTATTATTATCAAACACTTAGACTGACGTGGAGATCTGATGTGTATTCCTTCGGTGTTGTGTTATTAGAGGTCTTGTGTGGAAGACCAGCAGTGGACCGCACTCTGGAGGAAGAACAAATAGGTTTAGCTGGATGGGCACAACACTGCTTCAAAGAGGAAATATTGGGGCAGATTATTGATCCACTAATGAAGGAGGAGGCATGTCCTGATTCTGTAGAGGCGTTCGTGAAAGTTGCAATCCAGTGTATAGATGTTAGACCGAAACACCGTCCCACTATGGCTGAGGTTGTGGTCGGTCTCGAGTCCGCCTTAGCCTCACAAGAAAGAAGCACAGAATATTGTTTACCCGAAATAATACCTAGTGACGATAACGAAGAAGAGATAGATATGTCAGAACTTAAGACGGAATATTACGAATATGGAAAGGATGATCTTGCCAGAAATAGGCATCAGGAAAAGAAGTCTTCTGCTATGAAAAGGTTTGTTGCTTTTTTGGCAGTAACAGCTCAGACCATATCAGGTAAAAGTGAAAACCCAAGTTCATCTTATGTTATGTTCTTTGACTACATATAACAGGAGTGCACATATTTCAATAATATAGGTGCTTCAAATCATTGTAGATTTAGAAATGTGCTACAGTGTTTTTATTATCTCTTTATGATAAGAATTTGTTAGAATAACGATTTTGTACTCCTACTCGTCAATATGTTTCAGAAATTTACTATTGGATTCAAGTTTTATAAGTTCATTTTCCTCTTTCAGCCAATAGAGAAGCAAAGTCGACAGCAAGAAACAGTGGTGAGCTGGAAGCCATCCTGAATTCATCGAAGTTGAAGAGTTACACATTCAATGACCTTAGTGTAGCTACCAGGAAGTTCCATCCAGATGCTGTGTTGACGCAAAATAATTTGCGTACTCTTTATAAGGGTTGGGTTGATGAGAACACACTTGCTGCTGCAAAATGGGGTACTGGCCTGCTTATTGCAATAAAGAGATATAAAAATGATGAACCCACGTCGGACGATCGGTGGCTGGTTAGTATTAACTTTTAAAATTTTACTGTAACATTTACTGCAACTTAATAGTTTTAGTTTAAGACTTGGTCTGCTAACTCTTTTCCACCACTTATACTACAGAGAAAAATCAATTCTGTAGGGAAACTTTATCATCCTAATATTGTGAAATTGATTGGATACTGCAAAGCTAAGAAGCATCGGCTTCTAGTATATGAGTACATGCCTCAGGGAAGCTTGGACACGCATCTCTTCAGGAGTGAGTTTCTCAATAATATATTTTTAAGAATTTGAAAGTATACTATAATGTTGCAAAGGAATAACTCTAACTTACGGCTTTTTAGAAAGTAATGGAATTGATGAAATATGAACAAGGAACAGAACTTTTATTTTGTAATCTAAGCATGTGCAATAAACGGATTTTTGACGTAGCTACTTGATTCATAACAGAGGATTCAGACTTTCAACCACTCTCTTGGAAACTTCGTTTAAGTATTGCTCTAGGAGCAGCAAAGGGGCTTGCATATCTTCACGAAGTAAATGTGATTCACCGTGATATCAAAACATCCAACATATTGATTGCTTCTGTATGTAAAACGTATTACTTAAAATTGATTGTTAACTTGTGTTCCGATTAAATATATAGGTTTGCCTTACAATTCAAATTTCTATTACTGACAGAAATACAATGCAAAGCTCTCTGGTTTTGAGTGTGCTAGGGACGGACCTATAGATGAAAGAACTGAAGTGTCTACAGTTGTTTTTGGATCATTTGTTTATCTAGATCCAGAATTTTATCATAAAGGTTATTATTTCACATACTCAAATGTCAAAAGGGTTTAACATATTGCAAACATGTCATTATATTGTTTCGGAAAGTTGATCACAATTTCCGTGTGGACACTAGATTGCAATTATCTCTTATATATCAAGCATGATGTGCTTGCTTGAAGCATGATTTCATGAATAACGAAGCACATACTACTTGCTTTTGTATTATCTGTATGCTTACGTGGTCTCGATCCTCATTTTGTAGCTTTCCTAATCTCTAATCTCTTCTTATGAAGTAGGTCAATTAACGAAGAAAAGCGATGTCTATAGCTTTGGAGTTGTCCTCCTCGAAATTTTGACAGGACGAAAAGCACTTGACGTGAACCTTCCAACAGAGGATAAATTTCTTGGTACTTGGGCTCACTCCTGCTTCAGCAATGAGCATGTGATTTCGGATATAATGGATGCAGAAATCAAAGGCCAATATACTATAAGAGCAGCTAAAGAAGCTTTTTCCCTCGCACTTAAATGCACCTCAAATGATTCCAAATCAAGACCTGATGCAAAGAAACTAGTAGAAGAATTAGAGCAGCTTCTTGCTTCGGTGAACTTTGAAAATATCAAATATGTAAGCCTTCCCTTCAACAGACTGGGAGTGAAGCCTGCAAGAAGTTGAGATAAAAAACTCATAATATGTAACTGGAAATTGCATTTCATTTTTCTTCAAAAAGTTTAATTTTGGTGAAATTGATGAGGCACCTCAATGGCTCAATTGTTATCACTTTTGATCAAGGAATTCCAGGCAACTCGTACAGTTTCTACTTTTTAGCTCTACAATTGATGTTGCATTAAAAATTTAAAATTTCGTTTGTTACTTATAAAAATTTAGTATATTTTATATTTATAAGTTAAATTAAGTGAAATTTGACCAATAATTAATCATTATTATTAGACATAAAATTTATGAAAAAAATATCATTAAAAGTTTATTTAATTTACTATTAAATAATTATTTTTAAATTTGTAAAATTATAAATAAATAATGTGTAATTTGCAGTCAAATTTGAATTGATTTGACTTTTGAAATTTATATGCCGCTAATAATTTCAGAACATATGGAATAACATTTAGCTTTTAGTTGCTTGGAGTAGAATAATGGGTAATGGGCATATTAATTATAAAAATGTCAATAAAGTTAGTTTATAATAATAAAAATCATGGAAAAATTGTTTAAACTATAATCAAAAAAATTTCTTACACTTTATAATAATTAATTGATAAGTTTATGTAAATGTTAAACTATATTTATCATTTTCAAATTTTAAAATTCTCAAAATAGTTATATACAACCCTGCACTTAAAAACAATATTACAACCGCCATTTCCTATCACACTGTCAGGATCGAAATTCCTGGTAGCTATACTTAGCTCAACAAATGAGAATCTCTTCAACTTTGATGGCAGCAGCATGACTGGCATTACACCATCATTGTTACTGTACCGCACTGTCTTTGTATTTCTATTTCGGTATGGCACAGTCTTTGTATATCTGTTTCCTGAAAGAGGATAATAAACTCATAAAACTAAAAAAATTTGTTATGACAAGTGAAAAAGAGAACATAATTGTTATTCTGCCATATTCTTGTCACAGAGAAAGAAAAACAAACACTCGTGTAGTGTACTTTTCGTGTAATTTTAAATAAAACATAAATTAAAATAAATAAATAAAATATTTAAATACTAATATTTTTGGTGAAATTATGAAAAATTATCCAAAATACCTACTTTTTTGCTCCTAATTGCGTGAAATTCCCGTTTTTAAAATCACCGCCCTAAATACCCACGAGATACGCCGTTTGGAGAGGCATACACTATGTAATGTAGCATCCCCGTGTCTCTCCCCGTCTCTCTCTCCGACGTTCAATCATCGATTGGGGCAAAAAAATCCGACAATAAAAACGGGATAATATTGGCATAAGGTTGTAGATCGTCGAGAGACGAATCTAATGGGCTAGAAAACATCAACGGAAAGTTAACGGGGATGGTCGAACGGAGAAAGAATATGTTCGTCGGAAAATCGGGTTTGGGCTCGAATTGGGGGTTTACAATCCGGCAATAGATCGAACTTGTTTAAGTTTGACATATGGTTGTAGATCGTTGCAATATGAATCTATTGATGTATGTAACATCAACGTAAACTGCAGTGAGAGATAGAACAGAAAGAACGAAATTTCGCCGGAAATCGCCATAGAACGCCCAAAGCTGCTTCTGTGATACGCCTTCTGGAGTGCGTATCCCTAGTTGGTGCGTTTCTGCTATAGGCGTAAACCACAGCTTACATGTCATGTCTTACGTGTCATGTGTGGGCGAAACCACAGCTTACGTTACATGTGTGGGCGTGACCCAGGACACTCCATTCCCAAAGGCGTATCCCGTGGGTATTTAGGGCGTCCAGCGCGAAAAGTAATTTGGTTATGAAATAATAAAAAGTGGGTATTTAGGTTACTCACCCTCAAATTATTACAAACATGTACTAAATATATATAGTTACATCATACTTACAAACAACATTATAAAATATATATAATATTATAAATAAATATTAAATTATTTAATATAAATATAAATAGATCTTATATAAATATTATTATATATATTAATACTAGATGATAACACATGCGAAGCACGGCCCGAGAAAATTAATTTAAAGTGATCATTAATTTATAATTTTAAATGAATTTAAAAAATTAGGTTATTTATACAACTTAGGTTATAATAAAAAAAATAATTGTATTTACAACAAAATTTCAATAATTTCGATGGATACGAATCTTTGGATGAAATCAAATTTAGAGACTGAAATATCATTCGAACGGATATTTTACTTTTTTTTTGTCCGGAGAATGGATATTTTACTTATTAACAAAAAATGTTTAATTCATTATTAATTTAAGATCATTTTAAGAAAATGAAGAAAATACGATATGTATGCTTCTCATAGATATATTATTTTGTAACTTAGTACGGTTATAATAAAAGAATTGCAATTGTTCCAGGATAACAATAATTTTACTATTTTATTAAGGATAACATAAAGTTTCGGAAGAAATAGGAATAAAAGGACGGAAAGAATTATAATTGTAGAGTTTTAGAAGAAATAGGAATAAAGGGTGGAACCGAAAAAAAGGTTGGAACCAAATTTGGCATCGTAGTGCCATTTAAAGTGGCTTTCACTTATTAATAAAGGTTATCAAAGGCTAATGAGGAATAAATTGACCTTAAAGTACAATTAGGACGATTCTCCTTGCTCTGGAACTATAGTTAAATTTACTTCAAATTTTCTAAATATAATAAGTCTAGTCATAAATAAATTAACGTTAACAAGGCATGTATAACTGAATTCAATTTATGCAATAAAAAATTAAATATATAATAAATATATAATGAGTTTAATAAAAGTCGCTTTGCTTGTTACCAACAAAAATTAAAGAGTATATGCACATGGCCATCAGCTAATATGAACATGATGAAGTGTAACTATATTTGTAAGTATATTGTACCCCGCTGGTGTTTTATCATTGGTGGAGTTTTATCCTGCTGATGTTTTACCTCGTTTTAATTAAAATAATTGCAGAATGAGAATTTTAGTTATAATAGATTTTTTTTAATTAAAAAAACAACATAGAATTCTAGTATAAAAGGGGGTGGTATCGTATTAAGAGATTTAAAGAGTTTTAATGATTTTAAATGTCATGAGGTATTCAATTCTAACATTTAAAGAGTCTTTAAAAGTACGGTGTTATTCAGTTAAGACTTTTAAGAAGTATTTAAAAGTAGGGCGGTATTGAATTTAGACATTTATAGAATCTTTATAAGTATCGTGTTATTCAGAAAGTAAATGACTTTTAATGAGAATGACTTTTAACAAAAAATATAACTAAATCCCTTGGGAAAAAAAATCATGACCTTTTCATAAGATTTGACATGACTTCTAATAACTCTATAAAAATCATCTTGAATTTCAGTAACTCCGTGGAAGTTGCTAAAAGTAGGTAAATCCTTGAAAGTCTTTGATCTCAAAAAAGTCATTAAAAGTACTAATACAATACCATCAAAGTGTAGGGGTGAAACCAGAATATGGTGCGAACCAAATTTGATACATAGTAGTACCATTAAAAAGGGTTTCATTTATTAATAAAGGTTATATATTTGCTTATTTCGTGTATTTATTTCGTGTGCTGCGTGTCATGCCGTATTGTGTACCCAAAAGCTAAACATAAAACCGATACTAAATCTCGATCGTGTAGTTTCGTGTTCATGTAATTTCGTGTCGTGTACCCAAAATGCAAACACAAACACAAAATTTTCGTGACGTTTCGTATCGTAATTCGTATTTTCATGTGGTGCAGTAAATTGCCGGGTCTAATTTGCTCCTCAATATTTGATACCCTTTCCATCCGAAATCTTTTGTTCTGTTTGACTTTCAACTGTCAACTTGACCAAATATTACATATATAATATAAAATAAAATAAGAATAAAAATTATATCATTAGAAAGTATATTTAATCTACTTTGATATGTATTTTTCAGATTTTATAAACAGCAAAACAATTATGCATAAATGTTAGTTAAAGTTTGGTTAATTTGACCAAAAAAATTCAAACAAGATAAAAGAAGACAAAAGATTTGTGATGGAGGGTGTATATCATTTTTTCTTGGTTATCGTCACTAGGTATTATCTCGGGTCTGTGCTCTTTTCTTGCAAGGCCAAGGCGGACTCGAGGCCGACCACAACCTCAGCCATAGTGGGACGGTGTTTTGGTCTAATATCTATATATTGGATTGCAACTTTCACCAATGCCTCTACGGAATCAGTACATGTCTCCTCCTTCATTCGTGGATCAATAATCTGCCCCAATATTTCCTTTTCGAAGCAGTGTTGTGCCCATCCAGCTAAACCTATTTGTTCTTCCTCCAGAGTGCGGTCCACTGCTGGTCTTCCACACAAGACCTCTAATAACACAATACCGAAGGAATACACATCAGATCTCCATGTCAGTCTAAGTGTTTGACAAAAATCAGGATCCAAGTAACCGAAGGTGCCTTTGACACGAGTGATTATGTATGTAATTTCCTGATTTTCTGGACTTGTTTTGGATAGTCCATAGTCCGAAATCTTAGCTGCATAATTCTCATCCAGTAAAATGTTAGTGGGCTTTACATCTCGGTGTATAATCCTGTGTTGAATGCCTGTACCAGTGTGAAGGTAATGCAGCCCTCGTGCTGCTCCGATGCAAATGTTGAGGCGTTGAAGCCATGATAGAGGTGGCAGAGAAGTATCACCTAGTCTAACCTTGTTATACAGATGATCAGCTAGCGCTCCACCGGGCATAAATTCATAAACCAAATCCTTGATTCGAAATGGATTTTAAGCATTTTATTGCAACTACAGTTGATCCAAGTGCAAGAGTCCCTTTGTAAACATTTCCAAACCCGCCTATACCAATAACTAATTTGTCGTGGAAGTTAGATGCTGCTTGCTTCATCTCATCAAAAGGAAAGTGGTAATACCATTGTCGAATAGACAATGATAAAAGGTACTAGTTATTTTTTTCCTTGACTTCTTATGTTGTTAATTTAGTGTCTTACTGTACTTATTCTGACTGTACTTGTGGTACAATGACACAAAATTTGGAATTTCTATTTGGATACACGAATATCGTCGTAAATGCAGTGATTATTTTCATTGTTTTCTTGAATTTCGTGGTTCATAAGTTCCGACAACTCCAAGAAGCAGAAGCTACGGAGCAGAGAAATCGACTCTTATCATTGTCTACACGAGAATTGTGTTATCGTTTTCCACTTGATCAGATGCAGCGGGCAACTGATAATTTCCATGACAAATTGGTGATCGGAAAAGGTGGATTTGGGAACGTTTACAAAGGTACTTTCAAGGTTGGACCAACTGTAGTTGCTATAAAATGGCTACACTCCATGTCAAGTCAAGGACCATTAGAGTTCCTGAAAGTGTTTGTCCTAAATCCAATCATGTATGATGAGTTAGGAAGAACTTTCTTGTATTCTTATTTGATTTCATTAATATTAATAAAGGACTTGTTTTGATTTTATTACGGGCTTTATCTATTTAAAATGTCTTAAATTAAATATTCCATAGTTTAGAGTAAAGCTTCTAGAATTATAATGAGATTGTAATAGTGAGATCTAGAAGATGATAACTCTAGACTTAAACAGTTCCTGATCATAGGATAACTAATCAGAAGTTAGTGAATCCGTAAATATTGGTACATACTATGCTTGCTCCCGTCAAGAGGATGTCTGTTCTCATAGGCATTTGTGTGGTGACACTATAGCTAGTATGTAGGTGCTTATTAGGGAATAAGTTCACTGAACATGACACGATAAGTTGAACAACTAATGGAGTTTACTCACGTGTCAATAGTTGTTCACTGAGTGAAAGTTGTACAAGTGTCCTTAGACTTGAGATCGTTAAAGTTATCTTGTATATAATGAACTGTGCTTTGGTTTAGTCCTTAGTCTCAAGGACATCCATTAGGTCTATTCTGGGCATAGGGATTTATGTATGGAGATAGTTAACGATCAATATAGAATCTACCCCTTCCAGTAAGGAAGTGAATATCCTATGTTATTCTTAGTATGCGAGTTCTGGAATCTCTGGCCAGAGTGTATGAAATTAGAAAGGAGTTTCTAATTTGAATTAATATGAACTTTGCATTATGAATAAGAAATCATATGATTAAATTTGATAGGCCTGACACGAGATCCATGCCTTGTATTTAATCGGGATATTGTAGGGTAGAAAGAATTGATTGTACGGTAACTAGTCACTGACAGGTTCTTGGTATTCTAAGCAGTGAATTCATATTATCCGGATAGTCGCGATATGTTGAGAAGCATCACTCACGATGTAGAATAAATATAATTAATCAGTTAATTATATTTAATGAATTATTAGAATTCATATAAATAATAAATAAAAAGTTTATTATTATTTATTTCTACTACCGGCTTAATATTGAACCTACAGGGTCACACCATAAAAAGATTAATTTATTGATGAAGGTATTTTGAGAGAGCAAGTTGTTTTAATAATGATTAAAATAGTTTTAATTATTATTTAAACATTTTGTGGGATTTATATATATTAATATATACATGATATATTAATTATACTAAACCTACATGAGCCCTATAAATAGAAAGAGATGTGAAGAGTAGAGTGTGCATTTTGTGTTTTTGTGAAAAATCTAAAAGGAGCTAGCCTCCATCTTCTTCATCTTTCTATCTCTCTCAAAAGGAAAAACTCCATTTTTATAAAGCTTTGAGTTTTATAAAAGCTTCATCGAAGAATCAATCTTGTTGGATACCGGTAGAGTGCTTCACACTCTGAGAAGCAACTGCTAGCAACCATAGATTATAAAGCTTCGATTTTTCAAGGTATGGCTACGATTCCTCCGCTTCTCATTTTTATATGATTTTCTATATGTACGATACATGGTTTTTACGGAATAAATTGTTATACCACGCTTCCGCCCATCCGTAAATTCCTTCAATGGCATCAGAGCCAGGTTCTGCATATAGAGATTCACATAAAACAATTTAAGATTTTTTAATGCATGTATGGATTTATTATGATTTTTGCAAGTTTATTTGGATTTAATTATGAATTGATTCAAAATAATATTTGCATGAAGTTTTGACCACTGATCTGGGTTCTACAAGTGCTTTGGATCATCTAGATATTTTTTTCATAATTTTGTGATGTGTAGATTATTTGTTATGAATTTTTTAAAATTGTTTTAATTAAAATTCATAAAATAATTATGCATGTTGAATAATATGAAATTAAAATTTGCACAAGGACCCTTGGCTGATCTGATCATTTTGCTGCTGTTTGATTTCAGAAATCAGATTATTTTTATTTTTTATTAATTTATTAATTAATTGTTAATTAGTTTATTAATAGTAAAATAAAAAAAAATTAATAACAATAATAGTTATTAATGTATTCGGCAGTTTATGTTTGGGTAATAATGCCATGCGTTTCAGTCTGATGATCAAGTACAACGGTCTGACACAAATATTTTTTTTTCTGCTGTAACCTGCTGTCGCGCGCGTGGCGCACAATCTTGGGGGAAGGGTGTCACGCATTTGGGAAATGCGTGACAGGTCCAGTCGCGCATGAGACTAATGCGTTACACGATTTAATGGATTTAAATTATTGTAACGCATTCCGAAAATGCGTTACAGCCCTTCTGTCACATTAAATTTGATTTTCTGGGAGTTTCGTAACTCCATTTTGGGCGTGCAATATATCTTTGGATTCGTTTTTCTGAGACGGATCTAATGGAGTGGTCAAATATTTTTTATAAAATAGTTTTGAACTGTTTATATTCCCGGAAGTGTTTTAAAGCATGCTTTAATTGTTTTAATTGCTTTTTAAATGCTATAATAAATCCATACATCATTATATCAATGTGTGACATGATATTGCTTGCATGCTTACTTGTTTATTTATTTATTTATTTATTTTTATATATGAGATATATGCCTATGTTTACCATGCGATGATAGATTTAGGTGAACTTAAATCAAAATAAGGCGTGCTCTAGAAAATCTAGAATAGGAATCGTTTCTTGCCTAAGAATAATATTATGAATACAATCATGAGATTCTTGTGTTTGTGAAACACGTAATTAAATATGAATTTTCAATATTGAGAGAAAGGATGATTCTGTCAAAAACAGATTTCGATCTGTAAGAAAGGGGTATTAAGTGACGCCTCTTGACAATGCTCCCCCCGATCTGGGAATCATCCAATTATCGATTATTGATTTGAAATATTTAATTCAAAAGGAAGAATCTCTTTATAATATGATTATGATTGTAACATAATATAATCCCTCTAAAAATTAAATAATATCAAGTAGTAATTGGCCAATGACACAACGGGCTTGTGTCGGTCATAGCCTTCCAACATGGTAGAAAGTAGTTCTCATTTTTGAATCATTGTCGTTTCGTGCTACAGCCGAGGGCTTTGATTTTGAAATAAGAAATACTTGTCTATTACATAGAGATGTGTATAATTAATTAGAATTTAATGGTCGTTACGTGCTACAGCCGTGGGCCGTTGGAGACTGATTTAATTGTACGGAATGTTGGGTTAGACTTGACTTAGAATATTGAGTTTGTCGTGCTACAGCCGTGACTCAATTGTTCAAGAGGCTAAAGTTTTATTAGGGAATAACATGAGATGTAATTGACAAGAGTTGTCTACCTATTGAACATCACATGGCATTTCGTGCTATAGCCGAGGTTGTGTGATGGAATGTAGGATCCCTATTCCCACTAGCATTATGAATGCTTAATATTCACTTAGGGGGTTGTATAAATTAGATAAACTAGTGGGAGTCACTTATGAATAAAGACACGATTCATATAGTGTTTTTTAAAATGAAATTGAATATTTGCTAAGTGTTGTTATGTGTTTATCATTTATAGATTTACTATATACACTATGTCTTCTGCACCATTACTCCGGAGCATACTAGATGCTCACAAATTGACTGGTCCTAATTATGCTGACTGGCTTCGAAACTTGAGAATTGTTCTCAGGGTTGAGAAGCTGGAATATGTGCTTGACTCACCTATGCCTGCTGAACCTGCATGCACATAATGATGAACATATTGTGTATCGTAAGTGGATAGATGATGCAAATGTTGCTCAATGTATCATGCTAGCTTCCATGAACATTGAGCTACAGAAGCAGCATGAGCATATGGATGCTCACACTATCCTAACGCATTTACAAGAGTTGTATGATGTGGCAGGGAGGACAGCTAGATATGAGATATTGAAAGAGCTGTTCCGTTGTAGGATGTCTGAGGGATCATCTATGAATGACCATGTACTTAAGATGATCAATTTGATTGAACGTCTGGGACAACTTGGTTTTGCCATGAATAGGGAGCTAAGTCAAGACTTGGTCTTGCAATCACTTCCCAGTTCGTTTTCGCAGTTTGTTGTGAACTTTCACATTAATAAGTTGGACGTCAGCCTGGCTGAACTCCACAACATGTTGAAGACTGCGGAATCGAATTTTCCCTCTAAGAAGTGTTCTGTTCTTCTAATTGGTGAAGGTTCCAATCCTAAGAAAAGGAAGAAGAACCCTCCAAAGAAGAAGAAAGTAGGTGAGAAAAAGCCGATTCCACCAAAAGCTGAAGACCCCAAGAGCAAAGTTGTTTGCTTCCACTGTAATAAGGTGGGGCACTGGAAGAGGAACTGCAAGGTTTACCTTGCAGAATTGAAGAAGAAGAAGGGTAGTGAGACTGCCGCTTCTGATTCAGGTATGTTCATGATTGAAGTGAATATGTCATTAAGTCAAATTTCTACTTGGGTATTAGATACCGCCTGTGGTTCTCACATTTGCAATTCGTTGCAGGGACTAAGGAGAAGTAGGACTCTTGAAAAAGAGGAGGTGATTCTACGGATGGGAAATGGAGCAAGAGTTGCTGCTGAAGCTGTAGGATCATTTGATTTACATATGCCTACGGGCAAGACTATTGTTTTAAATAATTGTTATTTTGTTCCCTCGATTGTGAGGAATATTATTTCTATTCCCATGTTAGACTTGGATGGATATTCGTTTATTATTCAGAATAACAAATGTTCAATTCTTAGAGATAACGTTCTTTTTGGTAGTGGTATTTTAAATAATGGTCTGTATGTATGTGACATAGAACATAATTTACTATAAATTGAACATACTAATAAAAGAAAAAGGGATGATGAAAATCTCACCTATTTGTGGCACTGCAGACTTGGTCATATTAGTGAAAATAGACTTCGGACGTTGCATAAGGAAGGGTTACTTGAACCCTTTGATTTTGAATCATATCCTACATGCGAGTCTTGTCTATTGGGTAAAATGACCAAATCTCCATTTAGTGGACATGGAGAGAGGGCTGCTGATTTGCTAGGATTGGTACACACAGATGTATGTGGACCGATGTCTACGCAAGCCATGGGTGGTTTTTCGTACTTCATTACTTTCATAGATGATCGATCTAGATTCGGATATGTGTATTTGATGAAACACAAATCCGAAGCCTTTGAAAAGTTCAAAGAATATAAGAATGAAGTGGAGAAACAAACCAAACATAGTATTAAAACCCATCGATCTGATCGAGGTGATGAATACTTGAATGGGGAGTTTCTAGATTATCTCAAGGAAAATGGCATAGTCTCTCAGTGGACTCCTCCATATACTCCACAGTTGAATGGAGTATATGAAAGGTGAAATCGAACTTTGTTAGACATGGTTCGGTCCATGATGAGCTATGCAAATCTTCCAGTATTCCTTTGGGGTTATGCATTGGAAACCTCAGCATATTTACTGAATAAGGTGCCTTCCAAATCTGTTCCTCAAACTCCATATGAGATATGGAAAGAAAGGAAACTGAGTCTTAAACACGTTAAGATTTGGGGATGTCCGGCTTATGTCAAGAAAGTTGACCCTGATAAGCTGGAATCTCGATCCATGAAATGTAGGTTTGTGGGATATCCTAAAGAGACTTTAGGGTATTACTTCTACACCGATCATAGTGTATTTGTCTCCAGACATGCTACCTTCTTGGAAAAACAGTTTATCCTTGAAGGAAACAGTGGATTTGGGAACGTTTACAAAGGTACTTTCAAGGTTGGACCAACTGTAGTTGCTATAAAACGGCTACACTCCATGTCAAGTCAAGGACCATTAGAGTTCCTGAAAGTGTTTGTCCTAAATCCAATCATGTATGATGAGTTAGGAAGAACTTTCTTGTATTCTTATTTGATTTCATTAATATTAATAAAATACTTGTTTTGATTTTATTACGGGCTTTATCTATTTAAAGTGTCTTAAATAAGATATTCCATAGTTTAGAGTAAAGCTTCTAGAATTATAATGAGATTGTAATAGTGAGATCTAGAAGATGATAACTCTAGACTTAAACAGTTCCTGATCATAGGATAACTAATCGGAAGTTAGTGAATCCGCAAAGATTGGTACATACTATGCTTGCTCCCATCAAGAGGATGTCTGTTCTCATAGGCATTTGTGTGGTGACACTATAGCTAGTATGTAGGTGCTTATTAGGGAATAAGTTCACTGAACATGACTCGATAAGTTGAACAACTAATGGAGTTTACTCACGTGTCGATAGTTGTTCACTGAGTGAAAGTTGTACAAGTGTCCTTAGCTTGAGATCGTTAAAGTTATCTTGTATATAATGAACTGTGCTTTGGTTTAGTCCTTAGTCTCAAGGACATCCATTAGGTCTATTCTGGGCATAGGGATTTATGTATGGAGATAGTTAACGATCAATATAGAATCTACCCCTTCCAGTAAGGAAGTGAATATCCTATGTTATTCTTAGTATGCGAGTTCTGGAATCTCTGGCCAGAGTGTATGAAATTAGAAAGGAGTTTCTAATTTGCATTAATATGAACTTTGCATTATGAATAAGAAATCATATGATTAAATTTGATAGTCCTGACACGAGATCCATGCCTTGTATTTAATCGGGATATTGTAGGGTAGAAGGAATTGATTGTACGGTAACTAGTCACTGACAGGTTCTTAGTATTCTAAGCAGTGAATTCATATTATCCGGATAGTCGCGATATGTTGAGAAGCATCACTCACGATGTAGAATAAATATAATTAGTAAGTTAATTATATTTAATGAATTATTAGAATTCATATAAATAATAAATAAAAAATTTATTATTATTTATTTCTACTACCGGCTTAATATTGAACCTACAGGGTCACACCATAAAAAGATTAATTTATTGATGAAGGTATTTTGAGAGAGCAAGTTGTTTTAATAATGATTAAAATAGTTCTAATTATTGTTTAAACATTTTGTGGGATTTATATATATTAATATATACATGATATATTAATTATACTAAACCTACAGAGATGAGAAGAGTACTGTGTGCATTTTGTGTTTTTGTGAAAAACCTAAAAGGAGCTAGCCTCCATCTTCTTCATCTTTCTCTCTCTCTCAAAAGGAAAAACTCCATTTTTATAAAGCTTTGAGTTTTATAAAAGCTTCATCGAAGAATCAATCTTGGTGTATACCGGTAGAGTGCTTCACACTCTGAGAAGCAACTGCTAGCAACCATAGATTATAAAGCTTCGATTTTTCAAGGTATGGCTACGATTCCTCCGCTTTTCATTTTTATATGATTTTCTATATGTACGATACATGGTTTTTACGGAATAAATTGTTATACCACGCTTCCGCCCATCCGTAAATTCCTTCAGTTCCGGACGGAGATCGAGATGTTCTCAAAACTTCGGCACAACCATCTAGTTTCATTAATTGGTTACTGCGATGATGGTTATGAGATGATTTTGGTTTATGAGTTTATTCCAGGTGGCACACTAGCTGATCATCTGTATAAAAGGGTAAGACAAGGTGATAAGTCTGCGCCAACTCTGTCGTGGGTTCAACGCCTCAAGGTTTGCATTGGAGCAACACGTGGACTGGATTACCTTCACACCGGTACAGGCATTCAGCACAGAATAGTACACCGTGATGTAAAGACCACCAACATTCTACTGGATTAGAATTTGGCAGCTAAGATTTCGGACTTTAGATTATCTAAAATAAATCCAGCAAATCAGGCAACTACATCTGTAAGCACTCACGTCAAAGGTACCTTCGATTATTTGGATCCATATTATTTCTCAACTCGTAGATTTACGAGAAAATCTGATGTGTATTCCTTCGGTGTGGTTTTATTTAAGGTGTTGTGTGGTAGACCGGCAGTGGACAAAACATAGGGCGGAGAGCAAATGGGTTTAGCTGGATGGGCCCAACACTGCTTTAGAGAGGGACTTTTGGAGAGTATTATTGTTCCTAAAATAAAGGTGGAGGTGTTTCCTGATTGCTTAGAGACATTTGTGAAAGTTGCTATTCAGTGTTTACATATTGGACCAAAACACCGTCCCAGTATGGCAGAGGTTGTCGTAGCACTAGAGTTCGCCTTGGCATTGCAAGAAAAGAGTACTGATTATACTTTGCATGAGATGATTACCAGTGATGACAACCAAGACCATGTAGATTTTTCAGAACTTGAGGTGGAAACTGCAAATTCCGAAAAGGGGATGCTAGTTGATTCCGAAAAGGGTAGCCATGAGGAAAAGCAATCTTCTACTAGAATGACTTTTACAAAACGATATAGTGCTTTTCTTGCACTCACAGCTCGGGCATTATCAGGTAAACTTATACTCCTATATATACTCTTTCTTTATTAATGTTGGAAAATCATGTTTTAATAGTACCAAAGTACCAATATACAAAATTTGATTATATGATTTAGTTCTTCAAGTTACAGTGTAAGATATGTAATTCCAAATATGCTAAAATTCTTAAAGTTCTGTAGATGCAATGTAAGTATAGACTTGTGATTCTATTTGATGACTTCGCCAAATCTTTTCACTTAGCAATGCAATAGACAACCCTCAACGAACCAATCATTATAATACTATCGAGTTGCAAGGTTCTTCGAAGAGAAGGTGAATTCTGAATTTTAATTAATTTCAATATATTGAAAAATTCATGAACATACAAAATATATTGTGACAACTTTAAAAAATTTATTAGGCATCACCAGCATAACAAATATTGTCGCCCCTAGGTTCTTCATCAATCCAATACATGAAGCAACGGATATCCTCAGAAACGAAATTATGTAAGTTATAAATGCTTTTTATAACCATTTTCGTATGACCCATTCATAATTTTCGATTTGTTGAAAAAAAATAAACAATGATTGCAGGTGGGTGAATTTGAAGTGATCGAAGAGAAAAATGAAACATTTGAGCGGAAGGGAGCAATAAATGATTATTACATTCAAGTTAATAACATAAGTGATCAATTAGAACTAACTCACTCCTTAACCCGTGCAAACTTTGAATCAAAAATTTTATAGTATTATCATATGCAAATATTTATGGTATTTGCTTGCGTAACTAAATTAACAAAAGAGTTGGGATGAGCTCTAAAATATACGATTCTCAATATGTAGAAGATCGAAGACAATTTTATTTTATTGCTCCTGGGAGGGTACACTTTTTAGTGGAGTAATTCTTTAGTTTACAAAGGTAAGGTTGGACCAACTGTAGTAGCCAGGTGTAAGACTTCTTGGTTCGTGGCTGGGCTCGGTGATACTCAGCTTGGCATCAGTCGGTGGGTGCGGTTTTGGGCTCCGGCACAGTGAATTGATCTAGCAGCTTAGACTTTAGTTGACAGCTATTAGTGATGGTTATTTACAGTTTTGGGTGTCCTTCGGCAATTAAGATGGCAAGGGAAACTGGCAAATATCATGCACACATGTGGCAGTCAAGCAGTTGAGCAGTTATAGGGAGTTTGTGCACGGGATCAGTTTTGGTAACTGCCCAGCAGTTACAAAACTGCCAAGAACTGCAGGCCATGACTTCTATATATATGTTAGGCATTTCAGATGTAAACATATAAGAGATAATATTGTATTATATAGAGGATATAGATACAATAGTGGGAAACACTTGGGCTGGGAAAGTTTAAGTGTATTGTGGGTAGATATACATGAGAGATGAAACTTGGGGGAGTATGATGTCTTGTAAACTCCTGCCATAACTCTTATGTTCCTTTTTAAATATTGTGGTAATAATACAAGGGTTGGCTTCGGCTGTATATCTTGTGTATTGCATTATATTGTGGCATTGCATACATATTAGATAGTTAATTGTGGGTAAGGCTGACTTGTCTTGGTCATTTGGGGCACACGGGGCATCGAGGCACTCGGCATACTTGGGGCGACAAGAGCAGGCCGTGCGGGCAACGTTGAAGAAAAAAAAACAGACCCGTAACAACTGGTATCAGAGCGTGGTTTGAAGGGAAAGATGGTGAATTCGAATGTGCAGATCCAAGAACGGCTTGGTCGTTTGGTAGATTTTGTGAGCGCAGCGCTGGATTCTGATCAGGTTCCTTTGGCAAATCAGTGTCATAGTTTGGGGGAGGACTTGACACATGTACGTGGGTTGCTGGAATCTCACTTCGTAGAGGAAGATGATAAGTGTAATTGTAACGACTGGGAAAATTACGTGTATTTTATTCTGTTAAAATATGTTTTTAGTTGATTTTATTGTGTTTTTATTTAATTTTTAATGCATTTAAATACATTATAATTTTTATTAAATAGGAAAATCATCCCATACGTGTTATGTGACTTCTGTGTAGCATAGATTATTTTATTTTATTTTTCTGTAATTTTTATATTTTTAGAATACAATTATTTTGCATTTTAAATTCCGGAACCAGCCCCTATACTGAATCTGAGACCCTGTTTTTGATACCAATATTTTTATAAAATGGTAGGATGTATAAAAATGAATTTTGTTGTAATTTTTGTAATATTCACAATTTTTGGGAAATTTTGGCATATATATTATAATTGTTTAAAATTAAAAATATTACATTTTTATCTCATAAAAATTATTTTTAAGGCTTAATAATTTTAATTAGGGGCTAAAAATATTTTTGGAGTATTAATTTTCAGATTAGTATAAATAGCTAATTTTCTTATTAATTATTTAATAAAATCAGAAAAATCAGTTTTAATTATTATTTTCTGAAAATTCTGGAAAATAGTGTTCTTGGTGTTCTTCAGGATCAAAGCGACTTTTGAAGGTGATTCTGTTATTCAAATTCTTCATATGAGTAATCAAATTGAATGGCATGACATGTTCTATCTGATTATGTGAGTGTTTGAATCCAAAAATGCCTTGTTCGAAATTTTTTTATTTTATTTGTTATATTCGAATTTCTTGAATTAATTGTGGATTGTATACTGATTTGCTGTTGTTGTGGTTAGTTCCTATAGATTGTATATAATCTCAGGAGTGTAGTGATAATTTTTGTTTGATTTTATCTAGCCTAGAACTTGAAGTCGAGTTTTTAGTGTGGGTAAAATTTTTGATTTTAATTTCTGGATTCTTGGATGTTTTTCTGCTGTTGTTGATGATTTGTATAGTTTGTACAAGTCCCAAGCTTCGTTTTGGTATATTAAACGTTCGATTTGGTTAAGAAACGAGTGAATTCAAGTTTTGGCCGGTGAGTTCGCCGGATTTCTTTTGATTTTGGCCGGATTCTGAGTTCGGTTAGTGTTAGGATGGAACGAATGGTACCATCGTGTTTAGGACACGATTTGGAACGATTTTGGTATGTAAAACGTACCAAACGGTACGATTTTGTGGCTCGTCGGAAAATTTTTCCGGTCGCCGGATTCTGGGTAGCAGCCATTGACGGCGAGTGGTGTTCTTCGAGCATTCATACGAAGAACACTGAAGGTGGTGATGAACAGTGTCGGTTTAATCTTCAAAACCTAAAAACCAATTCTAAAAACTGATTTTGAAAAATTATTTTCAAAATTATTTATAAAATTCGAATTTTATTTTCAGAAATTCGAAAAATACTTTTAAAAATTCGAAAAATTATTTTTAAATTTCGAAAAATTATTTTTAATTTCGAAAAATAGTTTTAAAATTTTAATAAATTATTTTTAATTCGAAATTTATTTTATTTGATTATTTTAAATCTATTTAACTAATATTTTAATTAATTTAAATTGATTGGTTAATTAATAATAATCAATTAATTTAATTAATTCAATATTATTTAAATATGATGAAAAATAATCAAATTTAATTATTTTGAAAAATAAAATAATTTATTTATTTTATAAATATTATTTTACCTTTAATATTTATTTCCTTATTTGTTTAAAATGAAATAAAATTGTTCTAAAATCCTAAAAATAATCCGGGAAGGGTAAAAATAGTTTTAAAATTCTAAAATTGATTCTAAAACCGGATTAGGTAATTAGAAAAATATTTCAATGACCCAATAATTATCTGTAGGGTTTTAAATTATCCTTTTTAATCCAAAAAGGGTAATTTAAATTCTTTAAAAATTCCGAAAAATGTTCTAAAAATGTTTATAAGGGTTCTAAAAATACCTTGAGTGTTCTTTTATATGGTGAGTCATATCTGCTATGTAAATTACGTGTTTGATTACTCTGTACTTGTTATTATTTGATTAAAATATTTAGTCGATAGCCATGCAACGTACGGGTAGACCCTAGAACCGAAGTTTGATCAGTAATTGACCTTGTACCTAGCCAGATATTTGAAATAGCATGTTTTATTGTAGAAGTGGGAGAAACCCTAGCTAGTGGGCAGAGTTACCTGCAGTATTTCTAGAAGTGAGAAAACCCTAGCCAGACAGCATAAATTACCAGCAGTATATCCAGGCAAGTATTTTCTCCCTTGATCATCTTAAACACTTTTATCTTATGTTTCATTGATTCATATCATGACAAATAGTTATTGTTCAGAGCTATTTGTGATTCTTAAATATTTTTGTGCGAACAAAGTTACTTGATATTGGTACCCTTGATGTGGGGAATTGTTCAAGATAAACTCTTCATGTCCTTATTATCGTAGTAAATAATAGGGATGTGAACTGTATGTGAAACTAAGCATTTCCTGTTGAATTCGGAAATTGCTCTATTGGATTTGGAAAATGATAAAGCGTAGGAGGCCATGATAGCTGTCATGGTCCAGCAATAATTAAGGAGGATATGGTAACCATTCCATCTTCCTATAGGCTAACATTACTTGCCTATTTTGGTACCCTCATGAAATCCGGATTATACACACGGGTATAGCTGTACCAGTGGAGTATAAAGGGTCCCATTGCTTTTGAACCTGATCAGGGGGGCAATGGTGTTTCAGTTATGTATATCCAATCCATATCGCCCGAATGGCTATTATATATTGTGAGTTGACAAATGATTCAGTTCTATGTCATGTCGAATGATTTCAGTTATGATCGAATTATAATTCAGTTGTTGATTCAGTATGCTTTATAAACTGTTTTACTTTTCAGTTGATATTATGCAGCATTTGTTCTGGTTTTATTTTGAAACTGTTTATATATACTTGCTGGGCTTTTCTTTGGCTCACTCTTGCTTTCACTAAACCTTTCCAGACGGGAAGTATGGTTCCGATCAGCAGTCCAGACAGTATTAGAGGGAGTCAGAGTGGTCGGGTATCCGCACCTCAGGCTGTGCAGGTACTTGTGCGTTTCAGTTGGCGCTAGATAGAATTTTAAATAAAATGGGATGTAATAATAAAATTGAATTAGACTGGTTTTAAGTTGACTTGATTTGGTGGTTTGTAATAAGTGACTAGTTTATTCTGGAATATGTCTGCTTGTATTCATGCAATAACCTGTTTTGAGATCTTTGGTGTGCGGGGTCGGTTGTGTATTCTGATATTTTTGGTTGTGATTGGTTGGTGACCCCCGGATCTGGACCCCGGATTTGGAGGGGTGTCACAGTAATCATATGTTGGCTAAGATGGAGAGGCTGACTAATGAATTCAAGTCATATGTTGAAAGGGCTGAGGGCCAAGTAAACAAACAAAGTGAGGAGATAGCAATTCTCAGGAGGGCTGTGGCGGGCACTTCCTTGGGTGGCACAGATGGTCACTCTAAATTAAAGATTCCAGAACCAAAGTCTTTTGGAGGAAGTCGAAGTGCTAAGGAACTGGAGAACTTTCTGTGGGATATGGAGCAGTACTTTAAGGCTGCACATATTGGTACTGATGAGCAAGTCACTATAACGAGTATGTATCTAGTGGAAGATGCAAAACTTTGGTGGCGCACTCGAATGGAAGATGTGAGTGCTGGTAGGGCTATAATTGCAACATGGGAAGCACTAAAGCAAGAGTTGAAAGATCAATTTCTGCCCTTGAACGTGGCTTGGGTTGCAAGAGAAAATCTGAAGGCACTGAAAGAAGTGGGTTCTATTCGGGATTATGTGAAGGAATTCAGTAGTTTGTTACTGGATATCAAGAATATGTCTGTGGAAGACAAGTTGTTCAACTTCATGTCTGGTTTGAAGCCTTGGGCCCAAAACGAGTTGCGTAGGAAGGCTGTTAATGACTTGGAAATAGCGGTGGCTGCGGCTAATGGGTTAGTAGACTACAAGTTTGCAAGTTCTGAGGATGGGACTGAAATTGTGGCTACTGTTGAGGACGACAAAGGGGCTGGAAAAGACAAGAAGAAAAAGGGCAAAAAGAGGTGTGGTGATGAGGATGCTAGCAAAGTGGAGCAACAGCCTAGACAAGTGAAAAAGGGTTGTTATCTCTGTGGCGGTGCACACTTCATGAGGGAATGTCCTAAGAGGGAAAATATCAATGCCTTGATGGTTGAAGAAAGCGAGGAACAACCCGTGGCAAGGGCAGGATCACTACGTTTGGTTAATGCAATGCAGGTTGTGGAAAATGCTCCAGGTGGAGGGGCTACCTATGAGATTGATTGATCAGTTCATGGGAGGCTAGCAGGCGGGCCAAATAGTCTGCACAATTGGGGCAACCAGCACCTGGGGTTGGCTTAATTGTTTGAGGGAACAGGTGACATGTGGGGTTTCAGATTCTTGGATGATGAGTAACAAAGTCAGGCTGGTGGGAGGCAAGCGAAAGCACTGATTTGGTTTGTTGGCGTCATTTGAGATATAGTGGGATTGACTTCATGAAATGGGTAACAACATCAGAACCTCTAAAGGGGAGCATGCTAATGGGGCATCTGATTGGGTTGTTGACATGATGAAGGCATATTTGAGGAGAGCAAGAGGTTAGGCAGAACTCAAGTCAATGAGGATATTGACTCAAGTGGTGTGGGAGGGTTTGTAAGACTTCTTGGTTCGTGGATGGGCTCGGTGATACTCAGCTTGGTATCAGTCGGTGGGCGCGGTTTTGGGCTCCGGCACAGTGAATTGATCTAGCAGCTTAGACTCTAGTTGACAGCTATTAGTGATGGTTATTTACAGTTTTGGGTGTCCTTGGGCAGTTAAGATGGCAAGGGAAACTGGAAAATATCATGCACACATGTGGCAGTCAAGCAGTTGAGCAGTTAGAGGGAGTTTGTGCACAGGATCAGTTTTGGTAACTGCCCAGCAGTTACAAAACTGCCAAGAACTGCAGACCATGACTTCTATATATATGTTAGGCATTTCAGATGTAAACATATAAGAGATAATATTGTATTATATAGAGGATATAGATACAATAGTGGGAAACACTTTGGCTGGGAAAGTTTAAGTGTATTGTGGGTAGATATACATGAGAGATGAAACTTGGGGGAGTATGATGTCTTGTAAACTCCTGCCATAACTCTTATGTTCCTTTGTAAATATTGTGGTAATAATACAAGGGTTGACTTCGACTGTATATCTTGTGTATTGCATTATATTGTGGCATTGCATACATATTACATAGTTAATTGTGGGTAAGTGATAAATGGATTTATATCCATTTAGAGCATTTCAAATCGGCTTAAATTGATTGTTTTGGCCTCAAGTTTGTTGTAGTTTTGATGTGTTTTGCGTAATTGTGCAGGGTTGAAGAAATGTCGATTAAGGGTGAAGTTTCCGTCCTTTTGGAGTTGATTTATGTTATGGAATGAAGAATGGAGGCTAATGTCAGCTACCAAGAAGTATGCGAGTCAAGAAGGATTAAAGACGAAGCTCATGCAAAAGGAACGAGAAGAAAAGGCTGAAAAACGAAGAAATCATGCAGAAAAAAATCCATCAGATTGTCGCTGGGCAGTCTGCACCAAAAGCTGAGCAGACTGCGCCAGAAATGGAGTTTGTAGGCAGAATGAGCTCGCGCAGACTGAGCCAAAGCCGCGCAGGGTGCGCCAGGTGCGGCCAGAATTGCAGAAAATTACCCTTTTTGCCCCTGTTCGAGTTCTGATTGAATTTTAAGTAGTTTCTTCTAATTCTAATTGTAATTTAGGATATTTTCTTGCTGGGCAAGACTTGGAGTGCCTATATAAACACATCCAACCCTTGTAAAATTATACAATTACTTAGAATTAATTAGCTTTGCAAGAGAGAAAAGGAGAGAAGGATTCAACGCTCGTGACAAGCACGGATCTAGATCTACTTCATCTTTTGTAGACCTTGGATTATAGATTTGTTTTCTCAACTCTTTGTTTTATTAATATTATTGCGTCTTTCTTTCATATCTTGTTTATTATCATATTTTCATCAAATCTCATGACGATGAACGGTTCAATTATGAACTAATCGTTGTCATGGGATCCTAGCAGATTTATCTATGTAACTTAGTAGTTTGATTGCTTTAAAGATTTATGTGTGGTGAATTCTTGATATCCTCGTATGGTTAATCTTAATGCTTTTAGATGCGTAGCTAACATCTAAATTGAATTGTTAATCTTTTGCGAAACGAGAGTGGATCTTGAGATTTAGAACTTGTCATGCTAGCACAGGATAGGTTGATGTTTTAACATCATGATTTGTGGCGTAAATAGAGATATTATGCTGCCCTATGTGATCTTAATAGACAACTTGTTCTTCAACCGTTATGTTTTCAAATCTTATAGAGATATAGGGTCTAAACATAATTGGTGTCTACCCATCTTCTATCTATTTTGTGGATGTATGTGTAGTTTGGTGTTAGTATACCGAGAGGTAGCTTATACTTGTTTCGTGTTGTTTGATCAGATATCAAAACCATCACATGCATTGATTAAAGGCATCGACTCTAAGTGAAGTATTTAATGAAGTTAGGATCCCATGTTTATTCTCTTATAAGTAATTCGATTTCAATTCTCATTAGTTAATTTAATTCTTAGTTTAATATTTTGCTTTTAGTTTAATTTAGTTAATTAAAATCCCAATTAGTTAATTGTCTTAGCAGTGAGTTAAAACCATACATTGTTGCATAAGTACATCTACTGAATTAAAACCTATACCAGATCTCTGCGGAACGAACTCGATTTTATCTATATTACTTGTGACCACGTATACTTGCGTGATATTGTGTTAACAGTAAGGTTGACTGGTCTTGGTCTTTTGGGGTACACGGGGCATCGAGGCACTCGGCATACTTGGGGCGACAAGAGCAGGCCGTGCGGGCAACGTTGAAGAAAAAAAAACAGACCCGTAACACCAGGGACGGACCCAATGTAAAACCATGGGTGGTCTTGGTCCTCCATTCTGAAAAATTGTCAAAGTTCACCATGTAACCTCCGAGTTTTTTTTGGCCCCGACGGCCTGCGTCCGCCCTGGTAGTAGCTATAATCAAATTAAAAATGTAACATGACTAATAGTAGTTGGATCAGAATTTTGTTAAAACAACTTGATTTTCAAAGTTAAATTTACTCCGGAAAAAGGAAAAGAGCATGACCATAAAGTTGAGTAGTTGACTGCACGCCTAAGCATCAATTTATAGATCCAAATCAATTCATACAATTCAGTCTCAATTGAATATTCGGCTATTATTGGATTATCTTCAGAGGATTTTAATAACACTGTATGTATGTGACTTTTTTCCGGAAGAAAAACTTCAAGTTACTCTTATACAAAACCGACTTCATGTGAGTAAAATATATAAATCCATATTACCATAAAAAATAAAATTATAATCTCTATGGCAATTTCTAGTAGGAATAAAACAGAGTCGTACAAACATGGATACACGGACAAAATGCAAGGTCTTACATACATACAAATACTTGAGAAAGAAAGATATTTACCTTGAAGAAGGAAATTCATCTGAAGAAGTTTTAAGATGTAACGCTTGTGCGTCGGATAGCCATAAAATAATACCTAAATAGCTGAAAAGCATAACAATTATCTTGCAATTCTACCATGCAACTAAATTTTTTTTTTTTGAGTAAAAACGTACTTGCTATATTAAATGGAATCCATAATCAATACATCAGAGATAAAATCCGGAGCGACATGCCACTCCTGGAAGTCTGACATGGAATGTGCGGCCCTTGCCAATGCGTGGGCTACTCCATTCGCAGACCTATGAACAAATTTCACTAGCACATCCTCGTAGTGCTTAAACAATTCTACACAATCTAAAACAATTGTGTGGAAAAAAGATCTTCCGTGTCCTCCCTTACAAGCATCTGCAAGTAATTTTGAGTCTGTTTCAAAAACACATTTTTTGAAACCTAGTTCGTGTACCCATGAAAGTGCCTCTTTTAAACTTAGTGCTTCTACTTCTCGCGGCTGCAACTTAACTGAAAATCTTCGTGATCTAGCCCGGACGAAATCACCTGCTGCACTTCTAATCACACTACTTACACCTATACTTTCAGAATCCGCAAATATGGCTGCGTCAATATTAATTTTCAACCATTCTACTGGAGGAGGAGTCCAGCTACGGGGACTTGAGTTAATAACAGGCCTACAACTTTGTTTCATCACCTGGGCGTTTTTCCAATCGGTTAGCATGTTAGTTGCAGCAGAGTAGACACCAAACACAGAGACTCTTACTTTGTCCCAAACCCACCGATTTCTTCTATTCCATAAGTTCCAGCAGGTCATGGCTATCCATGTCAGTTTCTCACGAGAGCAAGTAGTAAACAAGTAAGAGAATACCTCATAAGCCGATCCTTGGCATGCTTCTGAATGCACCTCTGGGATCCCCACTTTTATCCACACATCTCTTGCAAATGAGCAGGTAAATAACACATGGCCAATATCCTCATTCGATAATAAGCACCAAGAGCATCTAATATCCATCTGAATTTTCTTTTGCACTAGCGCCACTGCTATTGGAACTACTGCTTTACAGATTCTCCAAATAAGATTTGTTACTTTCGCAGGAAGTTCTAAAGACCATAGCATGTTCCAAAATTTTGCTTGTGGACAGGGCTGTTCCCCTATCAATTTTCTATAGCAGCTCTTTACCGTGAACATGCCAGATTGTTCCAGAGGCCAAAACCACGCATCAAAATGTATATTCCTGGAAATTGGAATCGTTCTGATTAGCTGGATATCTCTGTCATTGAATAGATCTTGTAGGATCTCATCATCCCATCCGTCTTTTCTGTCATTCATTAGGTTAGCCACCTTGGCATTACTTATTTCATTTGGCATACCAGTTGTAATGTACCCATTATGAACACATGGCAGCCACGGTACCTTCCAGACATACGTACTCTCCCCGTCTCCAATTCTTCTCCTGCTTCCTTGCCTTATAACCTCTTGTGACTGAAGTATGCTACGCCACATGTAGCTTGGATTGGTGCCCAGTTTAGCTCCCAGAAAATCTGTATCAGGGTAGTACTTCGCTTTCATCAGTTTTGCAACCAATGGATTATCTTCATTTAGTAACCTCCACCCCTGTTTTGCGAGCATTGCCACATTGAATTTCGTAAGATCTCGAAATCCTAATCCCCCATTACTCTTTCCTCCGCACATCCTCTCCCATGCCATCCAACGAATGCCCGTCCGACCGGCCCCGTTCCCCCACCAAAAAGCATTCATCAACCTTTGTATACCAGCACACACTTCGTTTGGAATGAGAAGTAGGCTCATCCAGAAGTTGGGAATTGATTGAGCTGCTGTTTTTAAGAGCACCATTTTTCCTCCTTTTGACAGAGGCTTATGCTTCCACCCCTCTAATTTTTGACTTACTCTTTCTGTCAAGAACTTGAAAGCGTTATTTTTTCTTCTACCAATGAACATTGGTAAGCCCAAGTAGTTTCCTGGCATATTCGAATCCTGTACCTGTAAGATATCACAGATCTGTTGTTTACACGTTCCACTTGTATTTGGGCTAAAAAGTAAATTTGACTTCGTAAAATTGATTGTTTGTCCTGAAAGGTCAGCATATCTCTCCAAAATGCTTCTCATACTCCTTGCCTGTTGAATTGATGCTTTGAAGAACACATAGCAATCGTCCGCAAATAGCAAATGTGAGATGGGCGGTGCCCCCCGAGCAATAGAACAACCCTGTATTAAGCCAACTTCTTCGTGTCTTCTAATAATAGAACTTAATCCCTCCACACATAAGATATAAAGGTAGGGGGAGATTGGATCCCCTTGCCTAATACCTCGGTTTGGTATGACGTTACCAAATTCAGTTCCATTGTGAATGAAGCCATAAGACACCGTCTGAACACATTTCATAACCCTTTCCACCCACAGCGTATCGAACCCGAATTTACACAACATGTTTACCAGGAAGTCCCACTCAAGTTTGTCATAGGCTTTAGAGATATCCAGTTTCAAACCCAGCACTCCGTTTTTTCCTTGTGTCTTCCTCCGAATGTAATGATTTAGTTCAAATGCAATAAGAGCATTATCCGTAAGCAATCAACCCTCAATAAAGGCGCTTTGTTTATCTGAGATTAAGCTTGACAGACATGGTTTAAGCCGATTTGCCATTACCTTGGATAAAATACGGAATAAAACATTACATAATGAGATAGGCCTCAAATCGCTCATCTCCTGAGGTTGTTTTTTCTTCGGAATCAAACATACCAATGTACGATTCACTCCAGTTGGCAGATATCCTGTGGCAAAGAATTCCTGGCAGAAATGCACAACATCCGTTCCCACTATGCTCCAGTAAGCCTGGTAAAACCCAGGGTTCAAGCCATCGTACCCCGGTGATTTTTCTGGGTACATTGAGAACACTGCGTCTTTAACTTCTTCGTACGTAACCGGCAGCATCAACGTAGCATTTTGGTCATCCGTAACCTGATGTACGCGTTCATTATTGCTTAGTCCTCCTGCTACTGATCGTGCTTGAAATAGTCCTTCAAAGTACTCAATGATAATACCTCTTACATCTTCATCTTTCTCCTGCCACACTCCATTCTTATCTTTTAACCTTTTTAACTGATTTTGTTTCCTTCTTCCAGATGCATACCTATGAAAAAACCTTGTATTTTGGTCCCCCTCTTTGAGCCAAAACTGCTTTGCCCTTTGCTTCCAGTAAACCTCTTGCCTTTCCAGTAGTTTCAGAAATTCACTCCTTGCTTCATTATACTTTCCTATCCCATAAGTATCTCTTCGAGACCTAAATTTTCGCATCTCTCTCCTATATTCCTGTATCTGATTCTTCATTTCTTTAAACCTTCCTCCCCCCCATTCGTCAAGTCTTAAACAACAGAACTCCATTTTTTCCACAATACTTTTACCCTCTGTTTGTTCCCAACATGCTTGTACAAGTCTAGCACACTGCTCTTCCTTGATCCATATATTCTCGAATTTGAATCTTCTTGTTTTTGGAGCGTATACTTTTTTATTTAACTCTAAGAAAAGAGGCATATGATCCGATGTTGAAACCTCTAGAACTTTAACCGTAGCTTGAGGAAACATGTTTTTCCAACTCTGATTTGCCAACCCCCTATCAAGCCTTTCCTGGACCCATGAAGCACTCCCTCTAGACTTTTCCCACGTGAATTCACTCCCTATAAAACCTAAATCCATAAGGCCACTATCATACACAGCCTCTCTAAATCCTTAAATTATGCTACAAACAAGTACGTAAATATATAGAATCTAAGAGAATGCACGCACACACCAAAAAAATCCCAGACAAAACTAAAAACATTAGAACTACGTACATGAAAAAACACTAATTCTTAGGTTAGTTATCTTACTTAATTAGCTTAGCTTAGGATGGTTCAGTGGTGACTTATAAGTTATATCCAATACAATGTGCAAAAACATTGTCTTTGAAACAAGAATCTTTAAAGCACAGTTGTTATTAGCAGGGATTAGCAGGACGGGACGCAGGCCGTCAGGACCAAAAAATCTGAGGGGGCCAAATCTTAAAAAAAAATTTACATGGTGAAATTTTAAAAAAAAATTAAAAAAAATTTACATGGTAAATTTTGGCAATTTTTCAGAATGGGGGGGCCAAGGCCACCCTTGGCCATAGCTTGGGTCCGCCCCTGGTTATTAGGGCTGCACATGGGTTTTTGAAAACCGACCAAATCGACCCAAACCGACCCTCTTTTTAACCGATTAAACCGAACCATCCAAAACCGTGGGTTAAACGGGTTAATTTTCAAAAAACCCGAATTAATTGGGCTGGGTAAGGGTTTAACAAATTTTAACCCTTACCCAACCCAACCCAACCCGTTTACATAAAATGTAGAATTTTTTACATATTTTCTGCATATTTTGTATATTTTCTGCATATTTTTTACAAAATTCTGCACTTTATAAATTTTCTACACTATATAAATTTTCTGCAACACTTTCTGTAACATTCTGCAACAATTTCTGGCTTCTGTAACATTCTGCAACACTTTCTTGTTTCTGCAACATTTTCTACGAAACATTTTATGCGAAGTGCAGAATTTTCTGCAATGTGCGAAATTTTTTGGAAAATTCTTCCGATTAGCAAATTTAACTCGACCCAACCCGAACCAAATCGATTTAATTGGGTTGGGTCGGGGTTGGGTTACAACTTGTTATGACAAAAATATACACGTTTAAATCAGCCAAGACTACAAGTAATCTATCAACATCAACGTGTATCATTGCTTTGATGCTTCAGTGGTGATCATTTCTCATATAATGTATTTGAACAAAAATAATCAAATTAAAAATGCAACATGACTAATAGTAGTTGGATCAGAATTTTGTTAGAACAACTTGATTTTCAAAGTTAAATTTGTTAGATCTAAATAAATAACTTCTTATACGATATTATCAAGGTTACACGATAAAATTGTAGGGCGAAAGCGTACCTGATTTCATGACAATAGATATGAATACGGATTATAGTAGTTGGATCAGAATTTTGTTAAAACAACTTGATTTTCAAAGTTAAATTTACTCTAGAAAAAGGAAAAGAGCATGAGCATAAAGTTGAGTAGTTGACCTAATTAAGCATCAATTTATAGATCCAAATCAATTCATACAATTCAGTGTCAATTGAATATTCGGCTACTCTTGGATTATCTTGTTTCATTTCATCTTACTCGATGAAGGTCAGAGGATTTTAATAACACTGTATGTATGTGACTTGAAGAAAAACTTCAAGTTACTCTTATACAAATCCGACTTCAAGTGAGAAAAATATATAAATCCATATTACCATAAAAAAATAAAATTATAATCTCTATGGCAATTTCTAGTAGGAATAAAACAGAGTCGTACAAACATGGATACACGGAAAAAATGTAAGGTCTTACATACATATAAATACTTGAGAAAGAAAAATATTTACCTTCATTACAATTATAACCAATCAAAACAATGTCACGTCATTTTGTAACAATATTTGATACCCAATTTGGTACCTCTAGCATTTTTCCTTTATTAAAACAGAAACCCTCTTTTTAACAATATTTGGTACCTAATTTGTACCTCTAGCATTTTTCTTTTATTAAAACTCTTTTAATGGTATGGTAGCATTTTTCCTTTATTAAAACAGAAACGCCCTCTTTGTAACAATATTTGGTACCCAATTTTGTACCTCTAGCATTTTTCCTTTATTAAAACAGAAACCCTCTTTTAATGGTATGGCATGTATACCGCGGTATGGCATTAAATATTAAATTAATTAAATTAATTAAATAATAATATTATATATTAATTTAATTTAATAATGAAATTATATAATATGAGTCTGTTAACTAAAAATTGAAAAAAAAGTCGGAAGGCAGTATTATATATAACTTAGGGCTCCATTAATTAATATTTAAATTAAAAATCATTTATAATAGATTAATAAAAAATAAAATTAATAATATAGCTACTAATATATTACCAGAGTGAAGTTATATAAATTTATTAATCAAAATAACAATAATAATATTAATTTAATTTAATAGTGAAGTTACATACTAGAAATCTATTAACTAACAATCTAAATAAAAGTCGAGAATATAGTATTATATAGAACTTGGGGCTCCATTAATTAAACTATTTATTAAAGAAGAAACCCCTTCTTAATGGTATGGTATGCCATGCATACTGAGGTATGCCACTAAATATTAATTTAATTAATTAAAATAATACTACTATATATTAATTTAATTTAATAGTGAAATTATATACTAGGAGTCTTAACTAAAAATCGAAATAAAAGTCGGGAATATATTATTATATATAACTTAGGGCTCCATTAATAAATATTTAAAAAGTATTTATATAAACTAATAATAAATACATTTAATAATATAGCTACTCTTATATTACCAGAGTGAAGTTATATAAATTTAATTAATCAAAATAATAATATTAATTTAATTTAATTTAATTTAATAGTGAAATTACATACTAAAAGTCCATTAACTAATAGTCGAAATAAAAGTCGAGAATATAGTGTTATATACAACTTCGAGGCTCCACTAATTAATATTTAAATAGCATTTATAATAGATTAATAATAACTACAGTTAATAATATAGCTACTCTCATATTACTAGACCTTTATACTTTTAAGATGGTTAACATATATTATAATCAATTATAAATATTGGGTCATGCTGCTTGGAGAACCCTTAATATGAGAAATTAAGAACTCTTACATATATTTCATAATCGTATATATTTTATTATATGTAGATCAAGGGCAAAGTTGTCCAAAACACAAGATATATAATTTAGAGACAATTCATATTTGATTGACATTTATAATCATACACCAATATCAATCACAACATCCTCCAATAACATCATAAATTTTTTCCAATATTTTCATCAATTTTTGTAAGAATACTCAAGTTATGGTATAAATATAATATGATATTAAATGTTCAACAACAAATTATTCAAATACAAGTAAGTTTAATTGCACAATTTTAGAATTTATATGTTTGACTTCAAAATTCGGATGCATGACTTTTAAGTTTAGTTATAGAACTTAATTATTATGGTATAAATATATAATATGAGATAATAGTCTTCACCAGCAAAATATTGTTAAAATAGTAAGTTCAGTTGTAGAATTTTGTAAGAAAATTAATTACAGTTGTAAAAATTTTAAGTTCGTGTGCATTACTTTGAGATTTAGTAGCAAAATGTTGTACTTTTACTATGAGACAAAATAGGTTTTGTAGAAGAACCCTATAATTTTGGAGATTATTTTTTTGTAAAGTAAGATTAATAAAATAAATTAAAATTTTTGAAGAAAGAAGATTGAAAAATTGAAAAATTAGGCAAAAGTTATGTGAGATAAAAATATTAATAAAAATAAAAGATTTTAATAAATGTGACATTGATTAAATTTCTTGATTTTAATTAATTGAACTAATAATGTAGTTTTTATTTCCAACAATATCCTTATAAAACAAATTTAAAAATGAATTGAATCTGGACAATTCATTTAGAAGTAATCCAACGACTAATAATGGTTCTTTGGACCTCTTTTAGTGTTTGGTTCTTTGGACCTCTTTTAGTGTTTGGTTCTTTATTGATCCAGACCTGATAACTATTATTGATAACTAAATGTAGTATCAAAATAAATAAATGTCATTAAATTATTTAATCAAAATAATATGATGAATAGTTTTATTTTAAAAAAATTTAAAAATAAAAATTTAAAATAATTGATCAGAATCCGTGCTAAGCACGGGTTATCGCCTAGTAATACCTAAATAGCTGAAAAGCATAACAATTATCTTGCAATTCTACCATGCAACTAAATTATGCTCCAAACAAGTACGTAAATATATACTAGAATCTAAGAGAATGCACGCACAGACCAAAAAAAACCCGGACAAAACTAAAAACATTAGAACTACATGAAAAAACACTAATTCTTAGGCGTGTTATCTTAATTGGCTTAGCTTAGGATGGTTCACTGGTAACTTATAAGTTATATCGAATACAATGTGCAAAAACATTGTCTTTGAAAAAAGAATCTTTAAAACACAGCTGTTATGACAATAATATACACGTTTAAATCAGCCAAGACTACAAGTAATCTATCAACATGCATCAACGTGTATCATTGCTATGATGCTTCGAAAAATTGAATTTAAATTAATTTATGTAACTACAAGTAATTTATGATCTAGAGTTGCTACCCTTCATTAATTTCCACGAAATGAATCTTGTACCTCGTTCATCATTGTATAGAATTGGGACAGGGGATCTACAGTTATGTCGTAAGTATTCTAACGGTTTTAGTCGGTCAATCCGCGTCTTTGTGTGGTGGGTCAGTCCAATGATATTTTAATCCTTTACATCAATAAACTTTCCCAAAGTGACCGTCTCTCTTTTCTTATTTTCCACACTCCTTTTATCATGTGCAGTGTGCACTACTTCACTTTTCCAAACCAATTCCTATATTCCAAGTCCTACTGCTATTGTTATTTTTATAGCTGTAGTGTTAGTGGTTGTACTCTAAATAGAGCCGGCCAAACGGGCGGTCCGAGCGGTTCGGGCCGGGCTTGGACCGGGTTGGGCCGTGAAACAATGATTCGGGACCGGCACTGGTAAATGGCGGGCCGGTCCGGTCCCGGGCTTGGACCGGAAAAACGAAGCTCGGAACCGGCACGGTTAGGCGAGTGGGCTGATTCGCGGGTTGGCAGTTGATATCGTAGTTTTTTTTATAAAAAAAATGAGTTAATCTACCCACTACTATTCAACTACCCGTGATTCGTGAACAGGTGTTGCAACTTGCAACATGTTTTGTTGCACGTGTTGTGGCCTTAGTTACATGCAGAAACTAAGAGTGATCCACCTGTCCTTTAACCTTTTATATATATTTATTAAACTTAAAACAAAATAAAACTAAAAAACAAAATGAAATTGAAAAAATGAAAAACAAAATAAAAATTAATAAACTTAAAACAAAATGAAATTGAAAAACAAAACAAAAACGAAATATATTAACAGATATATATTAACGGCTACACTGCAACTTGCAACTCTACTTGACTAATGACTACAATAGCTACAACTCAGGCTGAGTGACAACTGACAGCGTGCCGGGCCGGTTTGTGCGGGTTTAGTTTGGCGTGCCGGGCCGGTCCGGTTCAGGGTTTTGAATTCTAAACCCGTAACCGGTTCGTTCATTGTTCACGGGCTGTGCGGGTTTGAACCGGACCGGTTCGGTTCGGATAAAACCGGCTAAATCCCGGTCCGGTCCCGAGCGGGCCGAGCTAAACCGCACCAATGGCCACCTCTAACTCTAAATGTGATAAATATGCTCTCAAGTTATATTTTATTCATTCATCAAATCTTTTTACTTAAATACATAAAAATTAATAATGAAAGCAATATCTCAACATTCCGGAATATATAATATATACATATCTTTTAATAATATACGTTAACAAAATGCAATGACACAAAATTCAGGATTTATATTTGGATATACAAACATCATTGTAAATGGAGTGATTATTCTCTTCACTGTCTTGAATTTCGTGGTTTATAAGTTCCGACAACTTCAACAGGCAGAAATTGTGAAACAGAACAACCGCATATCATTGTCTATTCGCCAATTGTGTTGTCGCTTCTCTCTTGATGAAATGCAGCCAGCGACATCTAACTTCCACGATGAATTAGTCATTGGGAAAGGTGGTTTTGGAAATGTTTACAAAAGGGACTCTTGCATTTAGAGATACACTGACTGAAGTTGCAATCTACTCGCTTCTCTCATTTTTAAGGGAGAAGGGAAGGAGGGCTTACTATGATGTGCTAAGAACATCTCCAACATTATCTTATCTCATTTCTAAAATATAATATAAAAGATTAAATCTTAGTAATTTAGGGTATATAAGTAGTTTCATCTCCAACAAAGTTCCCATATACTCATTCCTTATTTGATATTTTATGATTAAAAGTACTTTCTATCATTAAAAGTACAACATACAATAGAGAGAGAATGTTTATAATTTTTTATAATAAAATATAATTTAGGGGGAGAGAGAATCCTTATTTTTAAGGAATGAGAGGAGTGTGCTAGTGATTCTTTATCACTAACACATTGTTGGAGCACTATTTTTGCACTCATTCCTTAAAATTCAAGTTAGGAGCATGGATCAAGCCTACACAGAAAGCGTCATCAGCTTAAAGAAAATATTACTAAATGAATGAATTGGTAGAAAATAAAATGAGATTTTAAGCATAAAATAGGTAAAAATTCAAAAAAATTATTCTTTTTTCCATTTCGGTCATAACAACCTATACTATAATTCAAACATTCCATTTTGAGAAGGAACAATCTTTTCTTATCACAACCATTTTTTTTCACAATTTTTATCATAACAAATTTGCCTAATCTAATTTTTTATTATTAGAGCTATAATGTTTGTGGTACTAAATGCAATGGCACAAAATTGGGGATTTCTATTTGGATATCAAACATCATTGTAAATGAAGTGATCATTCTCATTACCATCTTAAATATCATGGTTTATCAATTAATTTAATTTGGATTCGATTCCTTTTCACTACATAATTATATAAAATTTATTTATTTATTTTAAATTTTTTATTTTCATCCCGTTCAATTCCCTAAAACTACATAATTTAATAATATTTATTTATTATATACTTTTATTATTCAATTCTTTACAAATATATGTTTAAATAATATTTATTAAATATATTTATTATTATTAATTTATTCTTATTAATGTTTTAATCTCGAGATTAGTGATCAACCCGTAGCTGCTACTACTAACAAAAGATATTGAATTACATTTTTGATCACACAAAGTCACGCTAGCATTAGTCCAACTGTTTCGGTCAGTCAACCCGCGTCTTTGTGCCTTTGGGCAAAATTTGGTTCTTGTGTCGTGGGTCAGTCTAATTGTTAAAATACTGCCTTCAATCTGTGTACTATTCTGTTTTTCAGCAGAATAAGGCAGTGCACCCGCGCCTTGTCATCTTTCCAGAATTAATTTTCTGTTCTGTTTTAATAATTGCTTTACTTTGGGTCCAAGTCTTCCGGATCCTTCTGTAATCGCCTAGAGAGTATTATATATACTCTTTAGGGCATAGCCTAGCATAGATGTCTAAAATCTGAGTCTGTAAGTCTGTAATCTGAATCATATCTGTTATCAATTAAGTCTGTCAGATCTAAAGTCAATTAGATCTGAATCTGAATCTGTATTCTGTAATCTGTATCCGCAAGATCAATAAAGTTTTCTCTTCTGCCAATCTGTGTTCTTCCTTTACATTTATTATAATCTCTTTTGTGCTTCCGTTATAACAAATTGGTATCAAGAGCTTGGTTTTTCAAGAGCTATGTCTGGGATGTCTGGTGGTATTAGCGTGAAGGTCGACAAATTTACTAGGCGGAATAGTTTCAGTTTGTGGCAGATCAAGATGCGTGCTTTGTTAAATCAACATGGGCTCTGGGCGCCGTTGAATCAGAAATCGGTTGCTGCTTCTACAAGCGTTGAGATGGCCACTCTGGAAGAAAAGACACATTCAACAATTCTGTTGTGTCTTGCAGATGATATTTTTACTGAAATCGCGGAGGAGGATACCGCGTCTGGTCTGTGGTTGAAGCTTGAAAGTCTCTACATGACGAAGTCTTTAACAAACAAGTTGTTGCTGAAGAAACGTCTGTTCAGTCTGCGAAGGTATGTCTCTTCGAGATCACTTATATCAGTTAAACACAATTTTATTAGAATTGCGCAATATTGATGTTAAAGTTGAAGATGAGGATGCTGCTTTGATTCTGTTAGTTTCTTTACCATGATCATATGAGAACTTTGTGCAATCGTTTATTTTTGGTAAAGATACTATTTCTCTAGAGGAGGTTAGATTTGCTCTCCATACTAGAGAGCTACGCCATAAGGCGGCTGGTACAGGTGCAGATAATCAGGCTGTTGGATTAATAGCTAGTGAGAGTAATGGACATGGAAAGTCGGGGAAGAAACCAGTTCCTAAGGGTCCAAAACCTAATGATATCTATAATTACTGTAAAGAGAAGGGACACTGGAAATCTGACTGTCCCAAGAAAAAGAATCAACAGGATAAATTGACAGATACTGCTGCTGTAGCTGATATCAATTTTGAAGAAGATATTATTCAAAATATATGATATAACCTGTACTTACGGCCATGCAGTGTCAGATTAGTATAGATTTTATTTTCTATTAAGTACTAATTAATTTAAGAAATAATGTATAATAAATATAAATTGCAAATTTGTAATTAGATCGCGGGACAGGAGTTTAGAGGATCGTTTGCGGATTTCGTTAGTATTTTAGTTGCTATTTTCGAGGTACGAATTCTCTCTCCTTTTATTCAGCGCTACTCTTAATTAGGAATATTTGTAGTTGATTCATTTTGCGCTCAAATCTGTTTGTTTTGTTTTATCTCGATTTGATTGTTTTGACTTCTAAAGGTATTTTTAAAATTCTTCCGAAATATTCAAATATCTGTTTTGCAAGATTAAAAATTATGTATTTATTTGTTTTGAAAAATATTCAAATATCTATTTCTGTGGTTTTCTAAAATTTATGAATTTAAATATCTGTTGAAATATTTGGAATATCTGTTCTATGTGATTTATACAGATTTGCGAAAATATTTTATTTGAACCCTTAGCGATATAGGGTATACCGAGTTAACCAGCTGTAGGGGTACTACAGCCATGTCATTGCGGCACCAGTGACATGATACTTCCGTGGCAGTGTGATTGGTCATGGCGTATCCTTCTGATAGCTCAGGTGGCGAGCTTTTGCGCATTTTGATATTTGTTTCAGGATACGTGGGTGCACCCAGATTTGATTTGATTTGTGATTTGATTTGGCGGTGACGTTGTATATGCCGTACACGTTATCCGATTTGTTACACACATTAGGTACCCTATGATGTGTGTATCTGTTCTGTTTTGTTCTGATCTCGATATGAAATATCCTAACCCCTCGTTGCTTCAGCCATGCATGTTTTGAAAATAAATGTTTTATTATAACTGTCAAATATACTTATCTCTTTTTCTGTTTTATAAATTGTATTCCAAATCCGTACTGGGCGTTTGGCTCATGCCGTATTCTTTTTCTGGCAGGTGCTTAGGGGGATCTGGGACTGTGTGATGGAGTGTTACCCATTATTTCGTTGCTTAGGATTTATGGACTTCTAGAATTATTTAGACTGGATTATTTATTTACAGATTTTGGTTTTTCGTAGTTATTGGTTTGCTTTGTAATTCTGGAGGTTAATACTATTCGAAGATTATTAGATTGTTTAATCGTTATTTAGAGATTATTTTAGTGGGTACTGCTGATAAACCAGCTGATATGCTTACCAAGCCGGTTCCACATAGCAAGTTTCAACATTGTTTAGACTTGCTAAATGTTCGGAGTTGTTGACTGCCCTTTTGAGGGCAAAATCTGAGGCAGAAGAGTTTTTTATCTGGTACATCTGGCATTATTATGATGCATCTGGTACATCTGTTATCTGTTTTTGTGAGAGGATTCAAGTCAAGGTGGAGATTTGTTAGGTGCCTTGAATCTGTAGCCGCCACCGGACTTGACTGTAGCCGCCGCCGGCCACCTACCACACCTACCACATCACCTACCACACCTAACCCCTTAGATTGTGTCTATAAATAGAAATGCATATTTCTCTTGTAAATCATCTGAAAATCTGAGATCTGTAATCTGTTTATCCTCACGATCAATATAAATTATTTCTCTTCTGCATATATCATGTTTCTTGTTTCCATTATAACAAATTATATGATGTATGTATATAGGATCAGTCGATTTAAACATTAAATCAAATATGATTTAAACTAGAGTTATATGATGTATTATATTCGATTGACCATAACAGAAGAACCAAACTATTGCCTCAGGCAAAGCGCGGGGTTGACTGACCATATCTATAACTTCAACATGTGTGGCTCTCTTCATTTAAACACATGACATGCTTATATTTCATATTTTTCTCATGAATCTTCTCCAACCCATTACGTTAAACATTAATCAGTTTTATGTACACCTTAAATTCTATTTTTTTACAAAATTAAGTGTTTAGTTCGAATATATATAATAAGTAATAGATGAAAGATAGAGGAAATGTAATTATTTTTATTAACAAACAAAGGGCACGACAGGAATCATGAAAGACGACAAATTGGATATACCAAATGTAATTTTGACACTAAATTTGGTGTCATGTATGCAATTTTTTCATGATATAGCAGTCCTATGCTTGAAATTTAAGTGAGCTACAGTATATAGTAAGTTTACATTGGTTGTAAATGAAATAACCGTAATTACTGGAATCTTTCATGTGTTTAAAATCGTCATAATTGACTTGTCACAAATTTTAAAGGTTTGGAATGTTCAGTTTTCAGTTGAGCAGCCATCAGGCACACCCTACTTGTGTCGCTGGGTCCAACTTTCCAAGTTCAATACTAACCTGATGGAGTCATTCTTGACTTATGGCGTCAGTCAACTACAAATTGAGTAATATAAAGAGTTGGGACCCTTTATTAATTTCCACGAAATGAATCTTGTACCTTGTTCATCATTGTATAAAATTGGGACAGGGGATATAGAGTTGAGTTGTAAGTTGTAAAAAACTTAGCTTACTCAGTTATAATACCATTCAAAGTGGTGTCTGAGAAGGGTAGCTGTACGCAGATCATGCCCCTATACAATAGGGAGGCTGTTTCCGAAGGACCCCCGGCCATTACAAATACAGAAATACAAATACAGAAAGGAAACCTAATACAAACTAAGAAACTCACGCACACGCAGGAGTCGAATTCCTGACCTCCTTTAAAGGAGGCCAGTGGCTCAACCACTGCACCAACATGTTGTTGGCTGAGTTGTAAGTTGTAATAACAAAAATATTATGTGCAGTTAGTGTCTTACTGTACTTATTCTGTACTTATTCTGACTGCACTTGTGGTACAATGACACAGAATTCGGAATTTTTATTTGGATACACAAACATCGTTGTAAATGTGGTGATTATTTTTAGCAATGCAACACACAACCCTCAACGAACCAATCATTATAATACTATCGAGTTGCAAGGTTCTTCGAAGAGAAGGTGAATTCTGAATTTTAATTAATTTCAATATATTGAAAAATTCATGGACATACAAAATATATTGTGACGACTTTAAAAAATTTATTAGGCATCACCAGCATAACAAATGTTGCCGCCCGGCCCCTAGGTTCTTCATCAATCCAATACATCAAGCAATGGATATCCTCAGAAACGAAATTGTGTAAGTTATAAATGCTTTTTATAACCATTTTCGTATGACCCATTCATAATTTTCGATTTGTTAAAAAAAAAAAACAATGATTGCAGGTGGGTGAATTTGAAGTGATCGAAGAGAAAAATGCAACATTTGAGCGGAAGGGAGCAGTAAATGATTATTACATTCAAGTTAATAACATAAGTGATCAATTAGAACTAACTAACTCCTTAACCCGTGCAAGCTTTGAATCAAAGATTTTATAGTATTATTATCAGATGCAAATATTTGTGGTATTTGCTTTAACAAAAATAATCAAATTAAAAATGCAACATGACTAATAGTAGTTGGATCAGAATTTTGTTAAAACAACTTGATTTTCAAGAATCTTTAAAACACAGTTGTTATGACAAAAATATACACGTTTAAATCAGCCAAGACTACAAGTAATCTATCAACATGCATCAACGTGTATCATTGCTTTGATGCTTCGAAAAATTGAATTTAAATTAATTTATGTAACAGCATAAAGCAACAAGGCTGCCAATTATAATACACAGGAAGTGCAAGAAAGTGGGATATTCACTAGTGCAGGATGAGGTTTGATTAGTCATCAGGCACACCATGTTTGATTAGTTGCTGGGTCCAAGTTCAATACTGACCTGATGGAGTCTTTCTTGACTTTTGGCGTCACTCAACTACAAATTGATATTACAAAGAGTTGCTACCCTTTATTAATTTTCCATGAAATGAATCTTGTACCTTGTTCATCATTGTATGGATCTACCTTGTGTTGTAAGTTGTAATAACAAAAATATTAATTATGTGCATCTAGTGTCTTTCTGTACTTATTCTGGCTGCACTTCTGGTGCAATGACACAGAATTTGGAATTTCTCTTTGGATACACAAACATTGTGGCAATGGTGTGATTATTTTCATTGTTATCTTGAATTTCGTGGTTCATAAGTTCCGACAACTCCAAGAAGCAGAAGTTACGCAGCAAAGAAATCGACTCATATCCATTGTCTACACAAGAATTCTCATTTATTTGAGATTTTGTCGAAATGAAAGTAGCCTTGATTCTCATTTTAAGGATGCAGACTTTACGAGCAAGACCCTTCCAATAGGGCGACACGACCATCCTTACTTTACCAGGCAGACATTCGAGGTCAGTATACTTTACTGCAGAAGCAGCATCAAGAGCTTCTTCCCTCACACTTAAATGCCTCTGATCTCTAAATCCCAAATCAAGACCTGATGCAAACCATGTGGTAAAAGTATTACAGTATTGAATTACATTTTTGATCACACTAGTCACTGGTATTGTATCTGTTTTAGTCAGTCAATCCGCGTCTTTGTGTCGTGGGTCAGTCCAATGATATTTTAATCCTTTACATCAATAAACTTTCCCAAAGTGACCGTCTCTCTTTTCTTATTTTCCACACTCCTTTTATCATGTCCACTACTTCACTTTACCAAACCAAGTCCTATATTCCAAGTCCTACTGATATTGTTATTATTATAGCTGTAGTGTTAGTGGCTCTAAATGCAATGACACAAAATTCAGGATTTCTATTTGGATATACAAACATCATTGTAAATGGAGTGATTATTCTCATCACTGTCTTGAATTTCGTGGTTTACAAGTTCCGACAACTTCAACAGGCAGAAATTGTGAAACAGAACAACCGCCTCATATCTGTTGGATAAACTAATCTCATAGAAGTTTGAAGAGTGCATTAAATATGGTTCATAGTATCAAGGAGATGTATCTGATTATGTATCTATCATTAACATTCATGTATTTTTGGTTTGTATTCTCCTATTATATAAAGGAGGTAAAGATTGATTAATAAAATAACAGAAATTTAAGCCTCTTGTTTTTCATTATTCTGTTCCACAACACACACACACTAAAATATATACATAAACCCTTCAATCAGAGTTTACAGTAACAATAATCAGAGTTTACAACAATCAGAGTTTACTATCAGAGTTTATATAAAACAACAGTATCATTCCCATCATCCTTCATTTCGATCATCCTTCATTCCCATCATCCTTTTGTAAGTATCTAGTAGAGCTTTGGACATTGGTTTAGTGAGCACATCTGCAACCTGGTCACGACTAGCAACATGACTTAAATTCACATTCTTCTCCTTTACATGCTCCCGGATAAAATGAAAACGAACATCTATGTGTTTGCTCCTTTCATGATGTACTGGATTCTTGGCAAGCTCAATTGCAGACTTGTTGTCAATGCAAACTTCAGTTGATCTCTGTTGTGGGATTCTTAATTCACTAAGTAACCTTCTTAACCAAATAGCATGACAAACACAGTGAGAGGCTGCCACATATTCTGCTTCACAGGTTGATAATGCCACTATCGGCTGCTTCTTAGAATACCATGTAAATACAGTGTCTCCCATAAAAAACAAGTAACCAGATGTGCTTTTTCGTTCATCTACATCTCCACACCAATCACTATCAGAATATCCCAGCAATTTGTAGTCTTCAGTTCTGGAATAAAACAATCCCAGTGACTTTGTTCCTTGAATATATCTCAGAATTCTTTTTATTGCCTTCCAATGTGACTGTTTTGGATCCTCCATGAACCTACTTACAATCCCAACACTATAAGCAATGTCAGGTCTTGTGCAAGTAAGATACCTCAAGCTTCCAACCAAACTCTGATATAAATTTGCTTCTACTGACTTTCCTCCCTCAAACTTAGAGAGTTTGATGCCCTGCTCCATCGGAGTTGCTACTGGATTGCAGTGCTCCATTCTGAATTTCTTCAAAATATTGTTTGCATATGCTTCTTGAGAAATAAAAATGCCTGATTTTTCTTGCTTCACCTCAATGCCAAGAAAAAATCTCATCAAGCCCAAATCTGTCATCTCGAACTCTTGAGTCATCTCCTTCTTAAATTCCTTAATCATCTCTTCATTGTTGCCCATAAAAATAAGATCATCAACATAAAGTGCAACAAACAGTAATTTACCTTGTTTTTCTTTGACATAGAGAGCAGCCTCATAAGGACATTGAACAAAACCATTCTTTTTAAAGTAGGCATCAATTCGAGTGTTCCAAGCTCGTGGTGCCTGTTTTAAACCATACAATGCCTTGTATAATTTTAACACCATTCCTTCTTTCCCTGATTTTTCATATCCAGGTGGTTGGTTTACATACACCACTTCTTCGAGCAATCCATTTAAGAACGCAGACTTCACGTCCATCTGGTAAATAGGCCATTTGTTTTGAGCTGCTTGAGAGATTAACAGTCTAATTGTCTCCATCCTTGCTACAGGTGCGAAAACCTCATCATAGTCTATTCCAGCCTTCTGTCGATAGCCCTTTGCTACCAACCTTGCCTTATATCTTTCCACTTCTCCTTGAGCATTCAGTTTTTTCTTATAAACCCATTTAACATCGATGGGTTTACATCCTTCTGGAGGTTCTACCCGTTCCCAAGTTTTGTTCTTTTCAATAGCTTTGATTTCATCATCCATTGCATCTTTCCACATCTTGTCTTTCACTGCTTCTCCAAAATCTATGCTTTCTGCATCAGCCACCAAACATACTAGGTGTACTTCACCATGTTCATATATATCTTGTAAACTTCGAGTTCTAGGATTCCTGGGCTCATCCTCATCTGATTCTTCATTTTCAGCATCAGAGTTTGTTGCTGAAATCTTAGAAATCTGAATATCATCTTCTGTTTTTTCTTTTTCATGTGTTTCACTCCAATTCCATGCATCATCTTCTTGTATCTTTACATCTCGACTTACAACAACCTTCATAGCAACTGGATCAAGTAGTCTGTAGGCTTTTGTTTTCTCATCATAGCCAATAAAAATATATTTCTTGCTCTTATCATCCAACTTTGTTCTCCTTTGATCAGGAACATGTGAGTATGCCATACTCCCAAAAACTTTCAAGTGTGAAACAGTAGGCTTCTTTCCACTCCATAATTCTTGAGGAGTTTCATCCCCCAAGTTTGAATGTGGGCATCGATTCTGAATATAAACAGCACACTGCACTGCTTCTGCCCAGAATTCTTTTGGTAATTCCTTGCTCTTTAACATTGATCGAACCATGTCTAAGATTGTTCGATTTTTCCGTTCAGCCACGCCATTCTGCTGTGGTGAATAGGGGGCTGTTAAGAACCTTCTAATGCCATGTTCTTCACAGTATTCCGTAAAAGCCTTTGATGTATATTCTCCTCCTCTATCAGAACGCAATCCCTTGATATGCATTCCAGTCTTCTTTTCTACCAGCACTTTGAACTTCTTGAAAACTTTTAATGCCTCAGATTTTTCATTTAAAAAATAAACCCATGTTCTTCGAGAATAATCATCAATAAAAGTGATGAAATACCTCTTGGAACCATATGATCCAGGTGTGATAGGACCACATATATCTGTATGCACCAATTCGAGAGGCTTTGAAGCACGATAAGTTGCCTTTTTCTGGAATGAACTCCTTGTTTGTTTTGCCAGCACACAATCTTCACAAAAACTGCCTGTATGATCCATGCTTGGTATTCCATGAACCATCCCTTTGTATGCCAACTCCTTCAGACCACCATAGTGTAAGTGTCCAAGTCTCTTGTGCCATAAAGTTGCTTTATCCTCTGACTTTGCTTGTAAGCATTTCTCCTGTATGTTCTTCAGATTCAACTTGAACATTCGATTTTGAGACATTTCAGTTTTAGCAATTGTCCTGCCATTTTTATCCTTCAATATCATGACTTTGTCACCCATAAAGATTGAGTAACCTTTTTCGAGTAGCTGTCCAAGACTCAGAATATTATTCTTCATGTCAGGAACATAGTATACATCTTCAATTCTTCCTTGTTTCCCATCTTTTTTAGTAAAACATATTTCACCCTTTCCTTTTACTTCTATCTTCGATGAATCTCCGAATGACACAACTCCATTATTTATTTCCTTTAAATCAGTAAAGAGATGCTTGAGACCAGACATATGGTTGCTGGCCCCACTATCAAGATACCACAAAACTTCATCTTCAGGAATCATACCTTTGCAGGCCATTAGTAGAACACCTTCATTTTGTTGCTCCTCCGTTTCGATTAGATTTGCATTTTCTGCAACCTTCTTGTTAAACCAGCAATCTTTGGCAAAATGTCCAAATTTTCCACAATTGTAACATTCTACAGATCTGCTTCCTCTTCCAGAGTATGATCTTCCACCTCTGCCACGATCACGACCACGTCCTTGGCCATGCCAATTTTGTTGATTTGTTTGCACCTTCTCTTCAAATCTGTTGCTTACAGGACCACGTCCTCTGCCTCGAGTGAAATTCTGTCTTGCACGTCCACGTCCTCTTCCTCTATTGTATTGTGTATACAATACTTTATCTTTGTCTTCAACTGAGACATCAGTTTTCAATACTTGAGATTCTGTCTCCTCCTTCTTTAATAATCTTTCTGAATATGCTTGCAGAGATCCCATCAGTTGATCAACAGTCATGGTCTCTACATCATTTGACTCTTCAATAGTAATTCCAACAAGTTGCAGTTTTGTATTTAAAGATCTTAATATCTTCTCATTTACCCGTGCATCTTCAATTTTTTCTCCATAATTCTTCATTTGATTTACAACAGAGGAAACCCTCGTGAAGTAATCCGGGACTGATTCCATATCTTTCATATGTAAAGACTCAAATTCACCACGTAGAGTTTGTAATCGTACCTTTTTTACTTTGTCAACACCTTTAAAATTGTTCTGCAAAATCTCCCAGGCCTCCTTTGCCTTTGTTGCAGATGCAACCTTTTCAAACATGCCTTCATCAAGACCCATATGTATGATAGACAAAGCTTGTTGATCTTGTTTTCGTAACTTGGCAAGAGCGTTTTTCTGACCTTGATTTAAAGCTCCTTCATTCTCTGGTTCATCGTATCCTTTGTCAATGATTTCCCATGCCTCCTGTGAACCAAGCAACGCTTTCATTCGTAGACACCAGTGGCCATAGTTTTCTTTGGTAAGTTTTGGAACAGCAAAAGAATTATTCATGTTTACAAGCTCTGATACCAATCTGTTGTTTTATATAAACAACAATATCATTGTCTATTCGCCAATTGTGTTGTCGCTTCTCTCTTGATGAAATGCAGCGAGCGACATCTAACTTCCACGATGAATTAGTCATCGGGAAAGGTGGTTTTGGAAATGTTTACAAAGGGACTCTTGCATTTAGAGATACACTGACTGAAGTTGCCATAAAACGGTTGAAATCCACGTCCAAGCAAGGTTCTACAGAATTCCTGGCCGAGATTCAAATGCTCACAAAACTTCAACACAGCCATCTAGTGTCTTTGATTGGTTATTGTGATGAAGGTTGTGAGATGATTTTGGTTTACGAATTTATGCCAGGTGGAACGCTAGCTGATCATCTCTATAAAAGGGTTAGACAAGGTGATACTTCTCTGCCACCTCTGTCATGGGTTCAACGCCTCAAGATTTGCATCGGAGCAGCACGGGGGCTGCATTACCTTCACACTGGTACAGACATTCAGCACAGGATAATACACCGAGATGTAAAGACCACTAACATTTTACTGGATGAGAATTATGCAGCTAAGATTTCGGACTTTGGACTATCTAGAACAAGTCCAGCAAATCAGGCAACTACGTACGTAAGCACTCGGGTGAAGGGCACTCCCGGTTACTTAGATCCTTATTATTATCAAACACTTAGACTGACGTGGAGATCTGATGTGTATTCCTTCGGTGTTGTGTTATTAGAGGTCTTGTGTGGAAGACCAGCAGTGGACCGCACTCTGGAGGAAGAACAAATAGGTTTAGCTGGATGGGCACAACACTGCTTCAAAGAGGAAATATTGGGGCAGATTATTGATCCACTAATGAAGGAGGAGGCATGTCCTGATTCTGTAGAGGCGTTCGTGAAAGTTGCAATCCAGTGTATAGATGTTAGACCGAAACACCGTCCCACTATGGCTGAGGTTGTGGTCGGTCTCGAGTCCGCCTTAGCCTCACAAGAAAGAAGCACAGAATATTGTTTACCCGAAATAATACCTAGTGACGATAACGAAGAAGAGATAGATATGTCAGAACTTAAGACGGAATATTACGAATATGGAAAGGATGATCTTGCCAGAAATAGGCATCAGGAAAAGAAGTCTTCTGCTATGAAAAGGTTTGTTGCTTTTTTGGCAGTAACAGCTCAGACCATATCAGGTAAAAGTGAAAACCCAAGTTCATCTTATGTTATGTTCTTTGACTACATATAACAGGAGTGCACATATTTCAATAATATAGGAGCTTCAAATTATTGTAGATATAAAAATGTGCTACATTGTTAGAATAATGATTTTATCCTCCTACTCGTCAATATATTTCAGAAATTTACTATTGGATTCGAGTTTTATAAGTTCATTTTCCTCTTTAGCCAGTAGAGAAGCAAAGACAACAAGAAACAGTGGTGAGCTGGAAGCCATCCTGAATTCATCGAAGTTGAAGAGTTACACATTCAATGACCTTAGTGTAGCTACCAGGAAGTTCCATCCAGATGCTGTGTTGATGCAAGATAATTTGCATACTCTTTATAAGGGTTGGGTTGATGAGAACACACTTGCTGCTGCAAAATGGGGTACTGGCCTGGTTATTGCAATAAAGAGATATAAATATGAAGAACCTGAGCCGGACGATCTGTGGTTGGTTAGTATTAACTTTTAAAATCTTGCTTAGCAAAAACAAACTTCTAAAATTTTAATGTAACATTTACTGCAACTTAATAGTTTTAGTTTAAGACTTGGTCTGCTAACTCTTTTCCACCACTTATACTACAGAGAAAAATCAAATCTGTAGGGAAACTTTATCATCCTAATATTGTGAAATTGATTGGATACTGCAAAGCTAAGAAGCATCGGCTTCTAGTATATGAGTACATGCCTCAGGGAAGCTTGGACACGCATCTCTTCAGGAGTGAGTTTCACAATAATATATTTTTAAGAATTTGAAAGTATACTATAATGTTGCAAAGGAATAACTCTAACTTACGGCTTTTTAGAAAGTAATGGAATTGATGAAATATGAACAAGGAACAAAACTTTTATTTTGTAATCTAAGCATGTGCAATAAACGGATTTTTGACGTAGGATTCATAACAGAGGATTCAGACTTTCAACCACTCTCTTGGAAACTTCGTTTAAATATTGCTCTAGGAGCAGCAAAGGGGCTTGCATATCTTCACGAAGTAAATCTGATTCACCGTGATATCAAAACATCCAACATATTGATTGCTTTGGTATGTAGAACGTATTACTTAAAATTGATTGTTAACTTGTGTTCCGATTAAATATATAGGTTTGCCTTACAATTCAAATTTCATTTACTGACAGAAATACAATGCAAAGCTCTCTGGTTTTGAGTGTGCTAGGGACGCACCTTTAGATGAAAGAACTGAAGTGACTACAGATGTTCTTGGAACATATGGTTATCTAGATCCAAAATATGATCATAAAGGTTATTATTTCACATACTCAAATGTCAAAAGGGTTAAACATATTGCAAACATGTCATTATATTGTTTCGGAAAGTTGATCACAATTTCCGTGTGGACACTATATTGCAATTATCTCTTATATATCAAGCATGATGTGTTAGAATAAATCATGTATATATATACAACATAATAATATACATGAATCTCCTGATCAAAACTATGAGTATAATTAATAGCGGAAGCGTACCTGAATCGAAAGAGACCATTAATGATCTTGAGAGAGTCCGAAGAGCGCAAGTACTTGAGGGCTTTGATCTTCACTATTCTCCTCTATACGTAAGGATGGGGTGTGTGTATTTTCTGAATAGTATGAGACGCGTAACTTTTGTTCTCGCATAAGATTCATTATATAGAGGGAATAATGGGACCAACCCTAATGGGCTAAACCCATAACCGTCCATCAAAGTTATAGGTTTGGGTACATAAGCCATTATAAATAAATATATCTAAATAGATATATATTAGATGTAATAATTAAATATATAAATAAGTGCTATTAATATATTTAATTATTCATTAGGCTCAAGTCTTTATTTAAAAGATTAACAATAATACCCGATGGGCCATAAATAAATGGATTGGATCCCGTCGAATCCAACATTCTCCCACTTGGCCAAGGGTCATATTATATCTTCAACATACATATAACAAAACTTTTATTATTGAGCATTACATCCCATAAGAAATGCTAAATTTTACATCATACTAAAATAGAATTAAAGGTAGTATCATACTCGTATAGAGATATGAAACCATCCTCCAGTTACAATCCAAGTATAATTGCAAAACTTATCAAAAGATATAGCTTAAAGTCATGAACAACATAATATATCATAAGCAATAGCAAATCAATATGTCCATGAGGTCCTTACATAAATGTTTGTTCCATAAACTTCGAATGTGCACAATAATAGAAGTAACAAACTAAATACTTTGTCCAAAAACCATAACATAAGGTGATCACAATACTAGTGTCTTACAATAAAATCCATTAATCAATAAGAAAGATTATCAACCAAACCCATGCTAGCAACATGTTCTCGAAAGAGATTGGGCGGTAAACCTTTTGTCAATGGATCCGCCAACATAGCAACTGTACTAATTTGCTCAATAGACACTTGTTGTTTTTGAACTCTTTCTCGTACTACAAGATACTTTATATCTATGTGTTTTGTCGCATCACTTATCTTGTAGTCTTTAGAGAAAGAAACAGCAGCTTTATTATCGCAATAAATTTTCAGTGGTCTAGAAATAGTGTCAACTATTTTGAGATACGTGACAAAATTCCTCAACCATAGAGCTTGCTTTGTTGCCTTATAGCAAGCCACAAATTCAGCTTCCATTGTAGAAGAGGTATGCAACGACTGCTTAGCACTTTTCCATGATATAGCTCCTCCAGAAAGCATAAAAATGTAACCTGAAGTGAATTTCAACTCATCTTTACACCCAACATAATCAGAATCCGAATAACCAATAACTTCAAGGTTATCCGTCTTTCGATATGTGAGCATAAAATCTTTTGTACCTTGCAAATACCGCATGACCTTTTTAACAGCTTTCCAATGATCCGGACCTGGATTTATTTGGTATCGCCCTAGCATTCCAACAATATATGCAATGTCTGGACGAGTACAAACCTGAGCATACATAAGACTCCCAACTGCCGAAGCATAAGGAATATTCTCCATTTGATCCAATTCCAGCTGATTTTGAGGACATTGTTTCAAGCTAAATTTGTCACCCTTGACAACAGGAGCAACGCTTGGAGAACAATTTTGCATGTTAAAACGTTTGAGAACTTTATCAATATAAGCTCTTTGTGATAAACCCAAAATTCCATGAGATCTATTTCTATGAATTTCAATGCCCAAGACATAAGATGCTTCCCCCAGATCCTTCATATCAAAATTCTTATGAAGGAATCTCTTTGTCTCATGCATTAAATTCATATCACTACTAGCGAGTAGAATATCATCCACATATAGTACTAAAATAATGTACTTGCTCCCACTCACTTTTAGATATATGCATTGGTCAACAAAATTTTCTTTAAACCCAAATTTTCCAATCACATCATCGAATTTAATATACCACTCTCTAGAAGCTTGCCTTAATCCATATATGGACTTCTTTAACCGACATTTCATGTGTTCCTTGCCTTTGACTACAAAACCTTCCGGTTGTGACATGTAGACATCCTCATGCAAGTCACCATTAAGAAAAGCGGTTTTAACATCCATTTGGTGTAACTCTAAATCACAATGAGCTACTAATGCCATGATGATACGAAATGAGTCCTTACTCGAAACAGGGGAAAATGTATCATTATAATCAATTCCTTTTCTTTGTGTGAAGCCCTTTGCAACCAATCTAGCTTTATATCTTTCGATGTTCCCACTAGAATCAAGCTTAGTTTTGTAGACCCATTTGCAGTCTACAGCTTTGACCCCTTGTGGCAACTCAACTAGATCCCATACATCATTATCCTTCATGGATTTCAACTCATCCTCCATGGCTGCAAGCCATTGAGTTGAATGGTTACTAGCAATAGCTTCTTTATAAGAAATAGGATCAGGTCCCATGCCAAGATTAGACTCAATTTCATCTAAATACACAATATAATCATCCGAGATTGCTGATCGTCTTACTCTTTCTGACCTCCTAAGAGGTTCAGTAGTATTATTGTCATCTTGAGGTGGTTCTTGATGTACATTCTCATTTGCACCAATATTTTTATCATCATTTTCTGGTGCACTAATATCTGGAATGATAGGAATAGAGACATTCTCCTGAATCTCTTCCAGATTTATCTTTCGAGATGTACTCCCACTGACTTCAGCATCCTCAAAAAATACTGCATTTCTAGTCTCAACTATTCGAGTGGTGTGTGATGGACAATAAAACCTAAAACCTTTAGATCTTTCGGGGTAACCAATAAAATGACAAGTAATAGTCTTAGGGTCCAATTTCTTGATGTGTGGGTTATATATTTTCGCTTCAGCCAAACAACCCCATACATGCATATATCCAAAACTAAGTTCCCTTTCAGTCCATATTTTATAAGGTGTTTTAGGCACAGACTTACTTGGGACCCGATTAAGGATATGCATAGCTGTTTTAAGGGCTTCAACCCACAAAAATTCTGGCAACGTACTGTGACATATCATGCTTCGAACCATATCCATAAGAGTTCGATTTCGTCTCTCAGCAACACCATTCTGTTGGGGTGTACCCGGCATTGTGTACTGAGGAACGATGCCACATTCTCGCAAAAATAAGGCAAAAGGTCCTGGATTCTGTCCAGATTCAGAGAATTTTCCATAATACTCTCCTCCTCTATCAGATCTAACAACCTTAATATCTAATTTAAGTTGTTTTTCAACTTCTGCTTTATAAATTTTAAACATATCGAGTGCTTCAGATTTTTCATGCAAAAGATAAATGTAGCCATAACGTGAGTAGTCATCAATAAAAGTAATAAAATACTTATGACCACCTATGCCTGGAGTGTATGGTCCACTAATGTCAGTGTGGATTATCTCCAAACACTTAGTGCTACGAGTTGCACCCTTTTTGTTTGTTTTTACAAATTTTCCTTTAATACATTTAATACATGTGTCAAAATCTGAAAAATCTAATGGATAAAGAAGTCCTTCTTTAACAAGTCTTTCCATTCGACTTTTGGATATGTGACCAAGTCGTTCATGCCACAATTTTGAGGAATTCTCATCATTTCTTTTTCTCTTTTTAGAACCAGTTGCAACTTCATCTTGCACATTCATTGAAATTAAGGATTCACTAAAAGAAGCATTCAAACATAATCTGTAAAGGTTTCCCTCTAACAGCCCAGAGCCAATATACCCAAAATAAAGAAATAGAGAAAAACCTTTATTTTCAAATTTAAACGAATATCCATAAGCGTCTAACTTTGAAACAGAAATAAGGTTTCTAGTAATACTGGGAACATAAACAGTATCCATTAAATCCAAATTAAAACCACTTTCCAACATAAGTCAGAAAGTTCCTACAGCTTCAATTTGTACTTTCTCTCCATTTCCAACGAGTAAATATCGATCTCCTTTATTTAGCTTCTTCACGGAAAGGAATCCCTGCAATGAATTAGTTATATGCACAGTTGCACCAGTGTCTATCCACCATGTATTTAAAGGAGCTTCAGATGTAAAAGCTTCATAACAAACATAAATAGATGCATTACCTTTCTTATCTAACCACTCGCGAAATTTGGAACACTCTTTCCTTATGTGTCCTTTAGCTCTGCAGAAGTTACATTTAGGACCTCCAAAGTTCTTTGTGCCAGAAGTCTGTCCCTTGTCTTTCGTGACAGCTGCATCAATTCCCTTTTTCTTTTGACTATTGCCATATTTCTTTCCTTTTCCTTTAGTGGGTGTCGTGGTCACAACATGAGCACTTTCAATCTTCTCAGACCTAAGGCGTTCTTCTTCTTGAACGCACATAGAAATCAGCTCGCTCATCTTCCACTTTTCTTTCTGCGTATTGTAGTTGATCTTAAAAGGACCAAATTGTGCAGGAAGAGAAGTCATTATGAAGTGGACGAGAAAACCTTCAGAGATTTCCATGTTCATATCCTTTAACTGAGAAGCCATATCATTCATTCTCATAATGTGATCACGAACACCACTTGAACCATTATACTTGAGAGTGACCATTTTAGAGATCAGTGTAGTGGCTTGAGCCTTAGTGGAAGCCTTGAATTGTTCCTTAATGTTCGCTAGGTACTCCTTTGTATTATCAGATTCGGGAATTGCTCCACGAATTGCACTAGTAATGGAGCCCTTAAGAATCATTAAGGAAACACGGTTGCTATGCTCCCATTTTGCATAATCAGCCTTTAGCTCAGCAGAGCTTTCGGCCGTAATGGCAGCAGGTTTTGCAACCCTTATGGCATAATCAAGGGCAGTAACTCCCAACGTAAGATCAATTTGCTCTTTCCACTTCTTAAAATTAGAGCCACTCAATGGTTCAATGTGTGAAAAGTAGTTGGTAAGTGAAACAAGACCAAATGCTGAATCAAGGTTAATCACAATCATGCACATAAGTACAACAAGTACAATAAATATAATCCACATGATGAAAAACAGTTAGTTCACCAAGTAACACATAAGTTAAATAAACTGAGGGATAAACAGTTTATCTAAATAGGAAAAATAAAATACACAAAAATTTTCCTATAATTAAATTAAATTTAATATTAATATCTTCCGTTGGGCCGATTATCAATATTAAATTAATTTTACCATTAAACATGAAATTACAAAAAATAAAATATTAAATTATATCACCGTTGGGCTGAAAATAATTTAAATTCTACAATTTGAACTTTAAAAATTCCGTTTACAAAATTAATATACAAATCTTCCGTTGGGCCGATTCGTACATCAACTTGTACACGTACATTAGGTGATTTATCATTATCTTAACTAAATAAAGTAAAAGATTTTCGTCGGTCCATCCAATACTTTAATAATTAAGAAATCCCTATATTAGTCCAAAATAAATTAATAATATTTTACATGACGGACTAATATTTTTCTTAAGTATCCCTTGAAAACAAATATTATTATAAATTGATATATACTAAAAAGTGCCGTAATTCTAGTAACCATAATTTATAAAAAAAATAAAATAAAATAATAAACCATGGCATTAAAGTAAAGCGAACATGTTAATGGTATGTCCAGAAGATGAAACCCTAAGGTCTGATTACCATTAAATTATTATTATGTAATCAAATATAAACTTTAATTAATTAAAGCCTAACAACATAAACGTGATGTGTTTAGACTTTAGACAGTAACGAGTTGTGGTACACGGGGCATCCATTGTCTATGCATTCGTACAGTGATGTCCAATTATGCATAATATCCGAATAGAAAAACAAAAACTATATGTATTATAATTTAAATATAATTTTATATCAATCACGATCATCACATAAATTAAAATTTGTTAACTCAAAGAATCAATCAAGGAGTAGGCTCGGATACCAATTATTAGAATAAATCATGTATATATATACAACATAATAATATACATGAATCTCCTGATCAAAACTATGAGTATAATTAATAGCGGAAGCGTACCTGAATCGAAAGAGACCATTAATGATCTTGAGAGAGTCCGAAGAGCGCAAGTACTTGAGGGCTTTGATCTTCACTATTCTCCTCTATACGTAAGGATGGGGTGTGTGTATTTTCTGAATAGTATGAGACGCGTAACTTTTGTTCTCACATAAGATTCATTATATAGAGGGAATAATGGGACCAACCCTAATGGGCTAAACCCATAACCGTCCATCAAAGTTATGGGCTTGGGTACATAAGCCATTATAAATAAATATATCTAAATAGATATATATTAGATGTAATAATTAAATATATAAATAAGTGCTATTAATATATTTAATTATTCATTAGGCTCAAGTCTTTATTTAAAAGATTAACAATAATACCCGATGGGCCATAAATAAATGGATTGGATCCCGTCGAATCCAACATGATGTACTTGCTTGCTTGCTTGAAGCATGATTTCACGAATAACGAAGCACATACTACTTGCTTTTGTATTTTCTGTATGCTTACATGGTCTCGATCCTCATTTTGTAGCTTTCCTAATCCCTAATCTCTTCTTATGAAGTAGGTCAATTAACCAAGAAAAGCGATGTCTATAGCTTTGGAGTTGTCCTCCTCGAAATTTTGACAGGACGAAAAGCACTTGACGTGCACCTTCCAACAGAGGATAAATTTCTTGGTACTTGGGCTCACTCCTGCTTCAGCAATGAGCATGTGATTTCGGATATAATGGATGCAGAAATCAAAGGCCAATATGTTAGATCTAAATAAATAACCACGGATCATCTTATGCGATATTATCAAGGTTACATGATAAAACTGTAGTACGAAAGCGTACCTGATTCCATGACAGTAGATTATGTATACAGATTCGGGACTTGATCTTCCACAGACTTGATTCGCCTCTTGCCGTATCTCTCTCTGACTGATGGGAATAGAGGAGTAGAGGTTGTGAATTAGCCTTGGGGACCAAGACCCTATTGTGTTCTTTATATAATACTCTAATTAGACCCCATTAACCCTAATCAGATTACTATTGGGTATTAAACATTACAAAGCCCATACCGAATAAGATGTTATTGGACTCTTTATTTAAGACCACTTAATTAGTCCAAATATAGAATAAACATTAAATATAATTGTCTTTAATTTGTAAGCCCATAATTATTATTAGATTATAAAATATAATTTAACACAATATACTATAAGAGCAGCTAAAGAAGCTTTTTCCCTCGCACTTAAATGTACCTCAAATGATTCCAAATCAAGACCTGATGCAAAGAAACTTGTAGAAGAATTAGAGCAGCTTCTTGCTTCGGTGAACTTCGAAAATATCAACAACCAAGTAAACCGAACAGAGAACGACTTAAGCGAGACAACTGCCTTCCCTTCAACAGACTGGGAGTTAAGATAAAAAACTCATAATATGTAACTGGAAAATGCATTTCATTTTTGTCATTTTTCTTTTTTTGTCTTTTAATTTTGGCTCAATTGTTATCACTTTTGATCAAGGAATTCCAGGCAACTCATACGGTTTCTACTTCTTAGCTCTACTTTGAAGTTGCACTAAAAATTCGTTTGTTACTTATAAAAATTTAGTATATTTTATATTTATAAGTCAAATTAAGTGAAATTTGACCAATAATTAATCATTATTATTAGACATAAAATTTATGAAAAAAATATCATTAAAAGTTTATTTAATTTACTATTAAATAATTATTTTTAAATTTGTAAAATTATAAATAAATAATGTGTAATTTGCAGTCAAATTTGAATTGATTTGACTTTTAAAATTTATATGCCGCTAATAATTTCAGAACATATGGAATAACATTTAGCTTTTGGTTGCTTGGAGTAGAATAATGGGTAATGGGCATATTAATTATAAAAATGTCAATAAATTTAGTTTATAATATTAAAAATCATGGAAAAATTGTTTAAACTATAATCAAAAAATTTTCTTACACTTTATAATAATTAATTGATAAATTTATGTAAATGTTAAAATATATTTATCATTTTCAAATTTTAAAATTCTCAAAATAGTTATATACAACCCTGCACTTAAAAACAATATTACAACCGCCATTTCCTATCACAAAGGATCGAAATTCCTAGTAGCTATACTTAGCTCAACAAATGAGAATCTCTTCAACTTTGATGGCTGCAACAAGACTGGCATTACACCATCATTGTTACTGTACCGCACTGTCTTTGTATTTCTATTTCGGTATGGCACAGTTTTTGTATATCTGTTTCCTGAAAGAGGATAATAAACTCATAAAACTAAAAAAAATTGTTATGACAAGTGAAAAAGCAAAAGGTCACTTTCTCTACTGTACTATTGTAAAATTTCCGTTTAGCCTACTGTACTATCGAAGGCATCACTGCACTTTCCTTTTTTTCTATTTACCCCACTGCCGTCAGTCAAAAATTCTCTCCGTCTGTTTGACTGTTAAATTGATGACTGAGATGCACTGTCAGCCTGCCACGTATACGCCACATCAGCACATCCCTAATTTTTAGAAAATTTAAACTGAAAATCAAAATTAAATAAGCAAATAAAAAGAAATAAAACAAAAAACAAAAACAAAACAAAACAAAACAAAACAAAAAAACTAAAAGGAAAACAGGAGAAGGGGCCGGTGGCAGTTGAAGGAAAGGGAAGAAAGGGAACGGTGGGAGTTGATTGAAAGAGGTGAACGGAATTGAAGAATAGTGTAGGGCTGTTAGTGAAGGGTGAACAGAGAAGGGGTGTTGGTAGTGGAATCGGAGAGAAGAAGAGGTGGAGGATGTGGGTTGAAGATTGAGGCGGGGCGGTGTGGCAGATGTGGTGGTGTTGTGGAGGATGTGGGTTGAAGATTGAGGCGGGGCACGGTGGTGGGTCGGTGGTGTTGAATTTTGTTGGTGGTGATGAAGGAGGAGGTGACGTGGAGGATGGAGAAGCGGACGGGATGGGGAAACGGAGGTGTGAGGATGCGATCGAAGGCAGGAAGGGGTGGGAGGAGTGAAGATGGGAAGGCGGCTGTGAGGCGCAGAGATATGGTTGCGAGGTGAGGCGACGGAGAAGAAAAAGTGGTGTGTGACTGTGAGTTGAGACATCAATGGGTGGCTATGAGTTAAAAACATTATTTTTAATGTTTTTAAAAATAGCGAGAGAGGGGTTCAGTGAGAGAGGGGGAGATCAGAGGAGGGAGATGGTGGTAGGACGGCGGTGGTCGTCGTGAGTGGTGGTGGTGGCCGCTGGTGACTCCACCGGAAGCCACCGTGAGTGGTGGTGTGTGTTTAGGTGGGTTAGGTTTTATTTATGGGTTTAATATAGGGATTTATTTAGGGGTTTTGTGTTGCTGATGTGGACAACGTGGAGTGGTGACTGGTGTGGCTAACTCAACATTCCGTTAGTCAAACAGACGTAAATTTTTTTAATAGACGGCGATGGGGAAAAGAGAAAAAACGGAAAGCTTCCGTTAGTCAAACAGACGTAAATTTTTTTAATAGACGGCGATGGGGAAAAGAGAAAAAACGGAAAGCGCAGTGATGCCTTCGATAGTACTATAGGCTAAACGAAAATTTTACAATAGTACAGTAGGGAAAGTGACCTTTTGCCCACAAGTGAAAAAGAGAACATAATTGTTATTCTGCCATATTCCTGTCACAGAGAAAGAAAAACAAACACTCGTGTTGTGTACTTTTCTTGTAATTTTAAGTAAAACATAAATTAAAATAAATAAATAAAATATTTAAATACTAATATTTTTGGTGAAATTATGAAAAATTGTCCAAAATATCCACTTTTTTGCTCCTAACTGCGTGAAATACCCGTTTTTAAAATCACCGTCCTAAATACCCACGGGATACGCCGTTTGAAGAGGCGTACACTATGTACTGTAGCAACCCCGTGTCTCTCTTCCTCTCCCCGTCTCTCTCTCTCTCTCCGACGTTCAATCATCGATTGGGGAAAAAAAATCCGGCAATAAAAATGGGATAATATTGGCATAAGGTTGTAGATCGTCGAGAGACGAATCTAATGGGCTAGAAAACATCAACGGAAAGTTAACGGGGATGATCGAACGGAGGAAGAATATGTTCGTCGGAAAATCGGTTCGAATTGGGGGTTTACAATCCAGCAATAGAGCTTGTTTAAGTTTGACATATGGTTGTAGATCGTTGCAATATGAATCTATTGATGTATGTAACATCAACGTAAACTGCCGTGAGAGGTAGAACAGAGAGAACGAAATTTCGCCGAAAATCGCCATGGATCGCCCAAAGCTGCTTCTCTGATACGCCTTCTGGAGATGCATATCTCTAGTTGGTGCGTTTCTGCTATAGGCGTAAACCACAGCTTACATGTCATGTGTTGGCGAAACCACAGCTTACGTTACATGTGTGGGCGTGACCCAGGATACTCTTTTCCCAAAGACGTATCCCATGAGTATTTAGGGCGCCTAGCGCGAAAAGTGAGTATTTTGGTTATGAAATAATAAAAAGTGGATATTTAGGTCACTCACCCTCAAATTATTACAAACATGTACTAATATATATAGTTACATCATACTTACAAACAATATAATATTATAAAAAATATTAATTTATTTGTTATAAATATAAATAGATCTTATATAAATATTATTATATATATTAATACTAGATGATAACCCATGCGAAGCACGACCCGAGAAAATTATTTTAAAGTGATCATTAATTTATAATTTTAAATGGACTTAAAAAATTATGTTTTTTTATACAACTCAGGTTATAATAAAAAAATAATTGTATTTACAACAAAATTTCAATAATTTCGATGGATACGAATCTTTGGGTGAAATCAAATTTAGAGACTGAAATATCATTAGAACGGATAGTTTACTTTTTTTTTTGTCAGGAGAACGGATATTTTACTTATTAACAAAAAATGTTTAAATCATTATTAATTTAAGATCATTTTAAGAAAATGAAGAAAATACGATATGTATGCTTCCCATAGATACATTATTTTGTAACTTAGTACGGTTATAATAAAAGAATTGCAATTGTTCCAGGATAACGATAATTTTAATATTTTATTAAGGATAACATAAAGTTTCGGAAGAAATAGGAATAAAGGGACGGAAAGAATTATAATTGTTCTAGGATTATAAAACATAGAGTTTTAGAAGAAATAGGAATAAAGGGTGGAACCAAAAAAAGGTTGGAACCAAATTTGGCATCGTAATACCATTTAAAGAGGCTTTCGCTTATTAATAAAGGTTATAAAAGGCTAATGAGGAATAAATTGACCTTAAAGTACAATTAGGACGATTCTCCATGCTCTGGAACTATAAGTTAAATTTACTTCGAATTTTCGAAATATAATAAATCTAGTCATAAATAAATTAACGTTAACAGGGCATGTATAACTAAATTCAATTTATGCAATAAAAAATTAAATATAGAATAAGTTTACTAAGTCGCCTTGCTTGTTACCAACAAAAATTAAAGAGTATATGCACATGGCCATCAGCACCACCGAGCACGATGAAAAGCTAATATGAACATTATGAAATGTAACTATATTTGTAAGTATATTGTACCTCGCTGGTGTTTTATCGTTGGTGGAGTTTTATCCTGCTGATATTTTACCTCGTTTTAATTAAAATAATTGCAGAAAGAGAATTTTAGTTATAATAGAATTAGGCGGAATAGGCAAGCGGTGTGCTTTCTTTACTTTAAGAGTTGTCAGGATACGGCTCGACCATATACAGTATGAGGGATTCGCCTTTGCCTCAGACAGAAGAACAGCGGATATTTTTTTAATTAAAAAAACAACATAGAATTCTAGTAGAAAGGGGGTGGTATTGTATTAAGAGATTTAAAGACTTTGAATGATTTTAAAAGTCATGAGGTATTCAATTGTAACATTTAAAGAGTCTTTAAAAGTATAGTGTTATTGAGTTAAGACTTTTAAGAAGTATTTAAAAGTAGGGCGGTATTGAATTTAGACATTTATAGAATCTTTTATAAGTATCGTGTTATTCAAAAGTCAATGACTTTTAAAAAAATATAACTATATCCCTTGAAAAAAAAAATCATGACCTTTTTCATAAGATTTGACATGACTTCTAATAACTCTATAAAAATCATCTTGAATTTCAGTAACTCCGTGGAAGTTGCTAAAAGTAGGTAAATCCTTGAAAGTCATTGATCTCAAAAAAAGTCATTAAAAGTACTAATACAATACCATCAAAGTGTAGGGGTGAAACCAGAATATGGTGCGAACTAAATTTGATACAAAGTAGTAGCATTAAAAAGAGGTTTCATTTATTAATAAAGGTTATATATTTGTTTATTTCGTGTATTTATTTCGTATGCTGCCTGTTGTGTCGTGTTGTGTACCCAAAAGTTAAACATAAAACCGATACTAAATCTCGATCGTGTAGTTTCATGTTCATGTAATTTCGTGTCGTATACCCAAAATGCAAACACAAACACAAAATTTTCGTGACGTATCGTATTTCGTATTTTCATATGGTGCGGTAAATTGCCGGGTCTAATTTGCTCCTCAATATCTGATACTCCTTCCATCCCAAATCTTTTGTTCTATTTGACTTTTAACTGTTAACTTGACCAAATTTTGACCAAATATTACATATATAATATAAATTAAAATAAGAATAAAAATTATATCATTAAAAAGTATATTTAATTTACTTTGATATGTATTTTTCAGATTTTATAAACAACAAAATAATTATGCATAAATTTTAGTCAAAGTTTGGTTAATTTGACAAAAAAATTCAAACAAGATAAAGAAGACAAAAGATTTGTGATGGGAGGGTGTATATCTTTTTCTTCTTGGACGGTGGTTATCGTCACTAGGTATTATCTCGGGTCTGTGCTCTTTTCTTGCAAGGCCATGGCGGACTCGAGGCCGACTACAACCTCAGCCATAGTGGGACGGTGTTTTGGTCTAATATCTATACATTGGATTGCAACTTTCACCAATGCCTCTACAGAATCAGGACATGTCTCCTCCTTCATTCGTGGATCCATAATCTGCCCCAATATTTCCTCACCAAAGCAGTGTTGTGCCCATCCAGCTAAAACCTATTTGTTCTTTCTCCAGAGTGCGGTCCACTGCTGGTCTTCCACACAAGACCTCTAATAACACAACACCGAAGGAATACACATCAGATCTACATGTCAGTCTAAGTGTTTGACAAAAATCAGGATCCAAGTAACCGAAGGTGCCTTTGACACGAGTGCTTATGTATGTAATTTCCTGATTTGCTGGACTTGTTTTGGATAGTCCAAAGTCTGAAATCTTAGCTGCATAATTCTCATCCAGTAAAATGATCGTGGGCTTTACATCTCGGTGTATAATCCTGTGTTGAATGCCTGTACCGGTGTGAAGGTAATGCAGCCCTCGTGCTGCTCAGATGCAAATCTTGAGGCGTTGAACCCATGATAGAGGTGGCAGAGAAGTATCAGCCAGTCTAACCTTGTTATACAGATGATCAGCTAGCGCTCCACCGGGCATAAATTCATAAACCAAATCCTTGATTCGACATGGATTTTAAGCGTTTTATTGCAACTACAGTTGATCCAAGTGCAAGAGTCCCTTTGTAAACATTTCCAAACCTGCCTTTACCAACACTAATTTGTTGTGGAAGTTAGGTGTTGCTTGCTTCATCTCGTCAAAAGAGAAGCGGTAAAACGATTGTCGAATTGACAATGATAAAAGGTACTAGTTCTTTTTCTCCATGACTTCTGCTTCTTCTTCTTGTCGGAATTTATAAACCACTAAATTCAGGATAGTAACGAGAATGATCACCCCATTAAACTAGAATGGAACCCAAAAGAGTTATATGATGTATGTATATAGGATCAGTCGATTTAAACATTAAATCAAATATGATTTAAACTAGAGTTATACGATGTATTATATTCGATTGACCATAACACAAGAACCAAACTATTGCCTCAGGCAAAGCGCGGGGTTGACTGACCATATCTATAACTTCAACATGTGTGGCTCTCTTCATTTAAACACATGACATGCTTATATTTCATATTTTTCTCATGAATCATCTCCAACCCATTACGTTAAACATTAATCAGTTTTATGTACACGTTAAATTCTATTTTTTTTTTTCCAAAATTAAGTGTTTAGTTCGAATATAATAAGTAATAGATGAAAGATAGAGGGAAATGTAATTATTTTTATTAACAAACAAAGGGCATGACAGGAATTATGAAAGATGACAAATTGGATATACCAAATGTAGTTTTGACACTTAATTTGGTGTCATGTATGTAATTTTTTCATGGTATAACAGTCGTATGACAGAAATTGAAGTGAGCACAGTATATAGTAAGTTTACATTGGTTGTAGATGAAATAACCGTAATTACTGGAATCTTTCGTGTGTTTAAAATCGTCATATTTGACTTGTCACAAATTTTAAAGGTGTGGAATGTTCAGTTTTCAGTTGAGCTGCCAACTACAAATTGAGTAATATAAAGAGTTGGGACCCTTTATTAATTTCCACGAAATGAATCTTGTACCTTGTTCATCATTGTATAAAATTGGGAAAGGGGATCTAGAGTTGAGTTGTAAGTTGTAATAACAAAAATATTATGTGCAGTTAGTGTCTTACTGTGCTTATTCTGACTGCACTTGTGGTACAATGACACAGAATTCGGAATTTTTATTTGGATACACAAACATCGTTGTAAATGCGGTGATTATTTTCATTGTTTTCTTGAATTTCGTGGTTCATAAGTTCCGACAACTCCAAGAAGCAGAAGCTACGGAGCAGAGAAATCGACTCTTATCATTGTCTACACGAGAATTGTGTTATCGTTTTTCACTTGATCAGATGCAGCGGGCAACAGATAACTTCCATGACGAAATGGTGATCGGAAAAGGTGGATTTGGGAAAGTTTACAAAGGTAAGGTTGGACCAACTGTAGTTGCTATAAAACGGCTACACTCCATGTCAAGTCAAGGACCATTAGAGTTCCGGACGGAGATCGAGATGCTCTCAAAACTTCGGCACAGCCATCTAGTTTCATTAATTGGTTACTGCGATGATGGTTATGAGATGATTTTGGTTTATGAGTTTATGCCAGGTGGCACACTAGCTAATCATCTGTATAAAAGGGTAAGACAAGGTGACAAGTCTGCGCCAACTCTGTCGTGGGTTCAACGCCTCAGGATTTGCATTGGAGCAGCACGTGGACTGGATTACCTTCACACTGGTACAGGCATTCAGCACAGAATAGTACACCGTGATGTAAAGACCACTAACATTCTACTGGATGAGAATTTGGCAGCTAAGATTTCGGACTTTGGATTATCTAAAATAAGTCCAGCAAATCAGGCAACTACATCTGTAAGCACTCATGTCAAAGGTACCTTCGGGTATTTGGATCCATATTATTTCTCAACTCGTAGATTGACGAGAAAATCTGATGTGTATTCCTTCGGTGTGGTTTTATTTGAGGTGTTGTGTGGTAGACCAGCAGTGGACAAAACACAGTGCGGAGAGCAAATGGGTTTAGCTGGATGGGCAGAACACTGCTTTAGAGAGGGACATTTGGAGAATATTATTGATCCTAAAATAAAGGCAGAGGTGTTTCCTGATTGCTTAGAGACATTTGTGAAAGTTGCAATTCAATGTTTACATATTGGACCAAAACACCGTCCCAGTATGGCAGAGGTTGTCGTAGCACTAGAGTCCGCCTTGGCTTTGCAAGAAAAGAGTACTGATTATACTTTGCCTGAGATAATTACTAGTGATGACAACCAAGACCATGTAGATTTTTCAGAACTTGAGGTGGAATCAGATTCCGAAAAGGGGATGCTAGTTGTTTCTAAAGGTAGCCATGAGGAAAAGCAATCTTCTACCAGAATGACTTTTACAAAACGATTTATTAGTGTTTTTCTTGCACTCACAGCTCGGGCATTATCAGGTAAACTTATACTCCTATATATATAACTTCTTACATCAAGATATCGGTACTTGGAATAATAGAACTTGAGATTTGAGAATGGAATAGATTTAGAAATTGACTTGTGATATTTAAAGAAATGTTTAAGTACAACTTATATGATTTGATTCTTCAAGTTACAGTGTAAGATGGAATTCCAACTATGTTAAAATTCTTAAAGTTCTGTAGATGCAATGTAAGTACAGCTATAGACTTGTGATTCTGCTAGTTAAGTAATAGTTAAGTAACCAAGTAATCAGTTGCTTTAAAATCTTAAGGTGTAAGATAATGGTCTTACCAGAATTTTTATATCATAATTTAATACTCCCCTCACTCGAAAGCCCATTTTTGGATCAAAATGTGGATCACAAGTGCCCATATTTCAGACAATGATTTACATGAAGTCGAACATGTGAATCCTCTGCAATCTGAGTTATGGTACTATATTAAGTAACCAGCTCATCTAGAACTAACATATAACACTTACTAAATATTCTACAAATTTACAAGATTTCTATTAAATTAATTTCCACAGACTACGTCAGCTAACTGTAGGAGTATAAAACTTCATCTAGCTTAACCACTACTAGAACCACTTTCATATGTAAGTGAACCTGATAAGAAATATAAAAATAGAGAAAGTTGCCTTGATAATAATTGTCAGCGAAATACGGAGAGTTGCATTTATTACAACAGTTTCCTTTATTATTAGGCGTGTGAGGAGTTTGTGGGTTGAAAAAAAATCATACGAGAATTCATAGGTGTGTGATAAAACAAAAATCTCACGAGAGTTAGTGAGTGAGAGGAAAAAAAATCCTACTAGAGTTCGTGGGTAAGAGAATCTCTTGGACCAGATTATTGGTCCTACAATAAAAGGGGAGGTGTGTCCTGATTCCCTAGAGGTGTATGTTAAAGTTGCAATCCAATGTTTACATAGCGGACCAAAACAGCATCCCACTATGGCTGAGGTTGTGTACGTCTTGAGTCTTCCTTAGCGTTACAGGAAAAGAGCACGGATTATTTTTTACCGGAGATAATAATAACTAGTGATTTCAACCAAGAAGACAGAGACTTTTCATTACATGAGGTAAATAATGGAACTTCTGAAAAGTGGATGTTAGATGTTCGTAATAGCACGCATCAGGAAAAGCAGTCTTCTCCTAGAATGACTTTTACAAAAAAAGTTGGTGGTTTTTTCGCTCGGGCATTATCAGGTAAACTTAAATACATGTTCAGACAGAGTAGTGGAGCTTGAAATGGGAGTTCATTTAGAAATGACTTAATATTGAAGGAGACGTGAAGTACAACTCAAATGATTAATTGATTCTGATTCTTCAAGTTGCAGTACAAGTTATTATTTTATTTTTGGCTTAATGATGTTATAGTACTGCATCTTATTAGTACTTCATGTTTTAGGAACTTTTTTCTTTTTTTCAGCCAAGACATCGAAAAACAGTATTGGTGCATTGTCACTAACAAATTTGAAAGAGTTCATCTTAAGTGATCTTGAAAGAGCAACAAGTAACTTTGAAGAGGAGTTGGGCACCGGAGGGTCCGGAAAGGTTTATAAAGGTTGGGTCCATAAGAACACTTATGCCTCCTCTACTCCTGATATCGGATTACCCATTGCTGTTAAGAGATTCATTCCAGAGTGTACACAAGGGAATTTAGAATGGCAGGTAATTTCACTTCCGCACTCCCCTAATATTCAAAAGGTATACCATCACTATCTACCACAATAAAAAATCTCCGGGTCAGTTAAAAGAACAAAATTTAATAACGGATGATTTTTATCAGCATTTGTACTGTTACGATACATGTTCAACATGGATATGTGTGATTCTATGGCGTTTATTGGACTAAATATAGTTTTTTTTAATACAAATCTATATTGGTAGTGCAGATGGAGATAGACCTCTCAAGAGTGTATAATCATCCGAATTTTGTTAAGCTTTTGGGATATTGCTCGGAAGGCCAAGAACGTCTTCTTGTTTATGAGTATATGCATAACAGAGATTTGGATACTCATATTTTTAGTAAGTGAGATATACTTCCAGAACTTGTTTAGTAATTGGGTTCAACGGACAAACTTTGTTTCTCTTAAAAAATGTTTATCTCCATCATCTAAGCACTAGATCTAAACCAGGTTAATCTTATATACTGTGCTATCATAGATCCTCTAGTACCCTTGAACTGAACTGAGTAATTTTTGGTCTTTTCTCCTTGTAACAAACCAAACATACATTGTTTATCTTGAGCGTAGAACATACTTTGTTTTTCTCTCGCGTAGAGTAGGGGTATGGGTATTGTCCGTATCTCCTCTATTGAATAGGATGTGCTGAAAAGGTCATGCATGTGTATTTGTAATATTTTTGAAGCATACACTGTGAATTAAATTAAAATAATGTTATTGCTAAGGAAGTGCAGAATCATCAAGTCGAGCAAAGAAAAATGTAAGAGAATCACTTCGCTGGGAAGTTCGGCTAAAAATATTGATTGGAATAGCTCGGTGCCTTGCTTTCTTCCACACGGCAAAACAGATAGTCATCTGTCATGATTTTAAGACATCTCGCATCTTGCTTGATGGGGTACTTGGTCTTGCTTTTGACTAATAACTATACTTATCAATTATCTTGAAGCCATTCACATGCTGGGCTTCATTCAGTTCATTGACAGCTTACTTATTTGATGTTTCCAAAATTGAACTTTCCAGAATTTTAATGCAAAACTTTCCCCCCATGGATTGGCAAGATTAACAGTACTATCAAATAGAGACACAGATGTAGCTACACGTACTGCTCTGACGCATAGTTATGCAGCTCCTGAATATGTAAATTCTGGTAAGTTTCCCTAATCCAATTGTGGCAGGTATGCTTTTCAAATCTTGTGCATTACCACATGAAGTCATTGTTTGATTCCTTATAATGAAGTCATTCTTTTCAAAGTATAACATCGCTCACATACCTCATTCCAAAACTGAATTTATCCTCTTAATACATAACATGAAATCTTGTCAAGTTAACAATCACATAATGGATTCATTTGATCTATAAAAGCAATAGTTTCAATTAGATACCAGTATTATATTTTTATTTTAGTTTTGGATTTGACAACATGCTTGTTGCAGAAGGGGGCTGGTCACTGGCAAGCGATTGTTGTAGCATACCGTACCACGGAAAGTTTCCACAGGACGTCTACAATAAAGTTTTTGGTGTGAAACCAAGGGACCCATCTTTATACGTATTGCGGAAACTTTCCACGGTATGGTATGCTAGTAACAATCGTTTGCTAGTGACCAGCTACCGTTGGCAAACACTTGAGTAGACATTAGACAAGTTAAGAAGTACAGCTGAACATATCTTTTTTGCATCAAGGTTGTCCTATGAGGACACATTACAAACCTTACTGCAATTTCTTCGAGCTTGTGAACAGAGGCATAGCATATTTATCCTCTTGCCCATAAACATCGCCCAATTTTGATCATACTTGCCAGTGTAGATTGTAGATATATGACCCAATTTGATAAATATCGCACCTACTTTGATACAGAGTTTGTACAGTAATGTTAATGTACTAATTTAGATAAATCGGCGACATTAGACATCATTCGATGTGCAGGTGTTTTCAGTTTAGAGACGGACGTTTATGCTTTTGGCGTGGTTTTTCTGGAAATAATGACAGGTATACGGTCAGATGAAATGCTACACTTCGCTGACTCCAATACATATTATAAAGACAAAGAGAAGTGTTTGGTAGATTATGCAACTTCCCTGGATACTTATTTGGATCCATGGTTGGAAGATAGTTTCCCAGGAGGTGCCCGCAGTCAACTGTTTCCTTTCATAGCTTCGCTTATTACTGAATGTGTAGACAGTAGTCCTAGCAAGCGACCGTCGATGTTACAACTTGTGGAAAGCTTGGAACTTCTCGCTGTTTCTTGTGAGCAAAACTTTAAAATCTCTTTACAGGAATGATTCACCTTGTTTGACATGTGTTCGTTTAGTCATGCGAGTAATATGCTGGAAATTCAGCTTCACTTTTGTGTAGTAATAAGAAGTAACACCAAGAACTAAAAGAAATGACTTGGCAAAAAGTGTACATGTGAACAGATGTTTGTCTGATTGGAAAAGTGTTAGAATTTGAAATTTAAATGTGTTACCACTAGAGGTGGCCAAACGGACGGTTTAGCCCGGACTGTTCACGAATTATTCGTCCAAAAAGCACGTTCAGCACACTACAGTAACGAACGGGCCCAGCCCGTTCAGCCCGCTACAATAAACGTGCCGTGTGCGAGTTCATATTTTCCAAATCGCAGACCGTTCGGCACGCACGCGGAAGCCCGTCTGAATAAAAATTATAATTTTCGGCTCGTTCGGCCCGTTGATTCGGCACGGCACGGCATGTCAGTAATTACTTCGCTTGGCACGTTCAGCCCGTTCATTCGGCACGACACGGCAAGTCAGTAATTAATAAATAAATAAATAAATAAATAAAACACTATTTGTATGTTTATTGACTACAATTTCATGTGCAATCTAGTAATTCTCGTGGTACATGTTTTTTTTAAACTTTAAAAGTGGTAGATGTTTTATCATATTAAATGCATGATTATGGGTTTCATGTTTCTGAAATAATTTTTTAATTAATTAAATAAGATTAATATAATTTGTGTAAAAAAATATCTTTATAAACAACGTAGACAAAAAAAGTAGAGTGGTCAAAATAATTTATAATCGAAACAGTTATAGACTATGTACGAACATATTTGTATGATATATAGGCCATTATTCTAGAGAGGAACTCCTTATATAGAGAATATGAGAGAACTACTAATTTTATATGATTCTATAGTAGAATCAAAGTTTTAATTTTTGGTTCTATAAAAAAAAGATTAATTTTTTTTGGTTCTATAAAAAAAATTTCTGATCCTGTAACAGAACCATTGCTGACGTGGCAGTGCTGACGTCAGCTGCCACGTCATCACTGCTGACGTGGCAGTGCCACGTCATCAATGATGATGTCACTGATGACGCGGCACTGCCACGTCAGCAGTGACGTGGCGATGGCGAATTTCTTTTTTAAAAAAAAAAAGTTTTGAAATTTTTTTTTAAAAAAAGTGGTTCTATTGCAAAATCAGAAAAAATATATGGTTCTCTCATATTCTCTATATAAGGAGGTCCTCTCTAGAAGGGGACTATATATATATATATATATATATATATATATATATATATGTCGTTACTAGAAAACTAAATGGCTGAAACTTTTTGAGGATAATATGCATATATACAAGGAAATAAAACATGTTTGGCCCGTTCTAACCAAATCACTAAAATGAAGATGAATTTATTTATTTGTAATTTTGTAAACATGTTTAATGCGGTTTATAAAATATTTTTTAATTAATAAAATTTTATAGAGGTACCGTCCTCTTTCAGTTTTTTTTATTCAATAATAATTCATATCTTTCGGTCCTTTTTTATTTCAATATAATTCATATAATCGTATCTTCTTAAAAATTCGAAACATTTTAATATATAATAATTTTAAAAGGAAAAAGTTACAAATTCGAAATATTTTAATTCGAAACATTTCATATTTTGAGAATATTAATAACAAAAAAATTCAAATTTTATGTACAATTTCTAAGTGTCTACCTTCGAATTTTCCTTAAAAAAAAAAAAAGTCCGCCAACCCGCCTAGCTCGCGTGTCAGTCACGGGTTTTAAATTCTGGGACACGGCACGGCACGTCCGAACCATGCGTGCGTGCCCGTGCCTTGTTTGATGGAGCTCGGCACGTAGCCAAACCGGCACGGCCCGCACGGCACGGCCGTTTGGCCACCACTAGTTACCACTTCGAAAAAGAAAAATGCTAGAGGTATCAAATTGGGTACCAAAAATTGGTACCAAATGACATGGTATTGTTTTGATTGGTTATAATTGTAGTGGATCCGCCAGGATCATTCAATTAAAACATCCCAAAATGCCAAGTAATTAGTGTCATGTCATTTGATAACAAATTTTGGTATCCAATTTGGTACCTCTAGCACTACTTTTCGAAAAAACCCAAAAAATGTTCTATTCCGTAGCTTTCTCCTACTTTCCCTTGTATCGGTTGATTGGTCGATCAAAATTCACTTGTACTAGTTGATAATCCGTGTGGGCACAAGATAATGTCATATCTATCTATAACTTTTATTAATAAACGAAGCCCTTTTTAATGATAATATTTTGTACCAAATTTGGTTCGCACCATATTTTGGTTTCACCCCTAAATTCATATTTCTAATAGAATTCTATGTTATTTTTTTAATTGAAAAAATAAAAAACATATTATAACTATAATTCTCTTTTTGCAATTATTTAAATTAATACGATGTAAAACACCATTAGGTAAAACTCCATCAATGATAAAACACCAACAGTAATCTACTAAAAAATATAGTTACACCAACAAATATATAAACCACTGTTATAGATGAAGTGATCACCATCTATCAACGAAGTACAAAAAAACGATACAAATCAAACTTGTGGAAAGGTAAAGATTTTATATCTCATGACAACTTAATATTTTTTTAGCCAAGTTTTGCCCGGCTACATGCTCTTTTATGTGTAGTTAAGGTCATTTTAGTCATCATTAGCCTAATTATATTTAGATAAACTTTCAGGAAAACTCAAATCCTTGCAACTTATTAGTTTTGGTCAAAACGTGTATTTCAGGACACGCAAGCCTGCCTGGAGTTCTACCGGACCGGCCGACCAGCCCCATGGTCAACACCGGCATGTAAATCATGCTAACCGTGCGGTAAGACCCAGTGGCTGGGCTTCCCTGCGATACGCAAGATACACCACACCCTGTCTTGGTCAAAATTTTCACTGTCTCTCCAACACGGCTACACATAGGGGGGCGGGTGAGGTTCGAACCCGTGACCCTTTGGATCAACGCTAGGCCTCGTTTCCACTGAGGCAGCTCTCACGCTCTGCAACTTATTAGTTTTTCATCATGCTCATATTAGTTTTTCATCGTGCTCGGTGGTGCTGGTACCCATCTGCATTTACTCTTTGATTTTTGTTGGTACTCATCAGACTAGCAAGGCGGCTTTCATTATATTTATTATATATATATATATATATATTATGTTTAATTTATTTGTTATTGCATAAACTGAATTCAGTTATATATCATGTTCAGGTTAATTTATTTATGACTAACCTTATTATATTTAGAAAATTCAAAGTAAATTTAACTATATTTCCAGAGTAAGGGAAATCGTCACTTTAAGGTCAATTTATTCATTATTAATCTTTTATAACCTTTATGAATAAGCGAACCCTCTTTTAAATGGTACTACGATACCAAATTTAGTTCCACCCCTTTATTCCTATTTTTGCTAGAACTCTATGGTTTATAATCCTAGAACAATTATAATTCTTTTCGTCCCCTTATTCCTATTTCTTCCGTAACTTTATGTTATATTTAATAAAATAGTAAATTATTGTTATCCTAGAACAATTGCAATTCTTTTATTATAACCAAGCTGAGTTAAAAAATAATATATCTATGAGAAACATATATATAATATTTTATTGATTTTCTTTAAATAATCTTAAATTAATAATGAATTAAACAATCTTTATTAATAAATAAATATCCGTTCTAAGGATATTTCAGTCTCCAAATTTGATTTCATCTCAAAATTCGTATTCATCAAAATTTTTGAAATTTTGTTATAAATACAATTGTTTTTTATTATAGGCTACTGAGTTGTATAAATAACATAATTTTCTAATATCATTCAAAATTATAAATTAGTGATCAATTTAAAATAATTTTCTCGGGTCCGTGCTTCGCACGGGTATCATCTAGTATATTCAAAATATTGAAAATTTTGGTATTTATGATTTTCGATTTTTTATTTTAATTAATAAATAATCAAATATTATTATTAATATTACTTAGTCAATTGCTTTTTCTAATTAAAATACATTAATTTTTAATTAAAGATTTTACAATTTTTAAACATCTAAAAATATCAATTATGCTATATTTTTCAATCATTAATATTTATTTTCTTATTAAAATATGCTACCTTTTAATTATAATATAATTTTGCAATAATTAATATATACCCAAAAATATCACATTTATCTTGTAATCATTAATAAAATATATTAATTATTCGTACGTTTATAGTAAACCAACATGAGTATCTATCTATATATACTATATATATTAGCAGGGGATCGGGGAGGCTTTCACTCAGAAACCTCAAAATATTTTTCTTGATTTTTCAAATTTTTGATTTTTTTTATTAAAATAATTTCCTTGCATTTAATAACATTTTAATTTGTTATTAATTGTATCTTTTAAATATATATTAAATACACTTTATTTTATTTTTTAATATAAAAATTTTATCAATTTTTATTAGAACATTTTAATTATATTATTACTATTAAATAATAATTATCTAAATAAAAATACAATTATTTCAAGGTAAAACGATAAAATAAAATTATTTACATAATTTATTTCTAATCTTTATTCAAAATCACTGCAATCTTTTTCGACAACAATAAATAAAAAATTTCGCTAAATTCGTAATCAGTGACCGTGGGAATCATGATAATATACGAAAATATATAAATTTTTCAATTAACATTCACAATCTAAACACAAATAATACTTTTACACATGTGTGACAAAATAGAATCAACCCAACCCTTTTCTTCACTAATTAAATCAATAAAAACGTTTTACATTGGTTATTCCATTATGTTGTGTTGGAATAAATTAATATTCTAACTAAACACATTCCTGTACTATTATAATAAATTAATTATGCACGTATGTTATGTGATGGGCGTCGGCATTTAAGAACATTAATTAGTTATATTAAATTTTTATAAATTATATTATAAAAATTATGTTGACATTGTAATTTGCTATGAAAAAAAGTAAGAGACCTTTATGGAGTTGATGAAGTTGATGATATGTTAGAGGATCTTCATTTTGTTTATATAATTAATTTTAAACGTCTTAGTGTTTATTCATATTCCAAGAATTTTTAAATTCATTTTGTTTATTATTAAATTGGAGATAGAAAATAATTATATGTATATATTTATTATAAGATTTAATATAAGGGTATTAAAATATGTGAGTACTATTTTAAAAATGTGTCCATGAATTTAAATTTAATATTACATACAAAAAATTCTTCTAAATGCTCAAAAAAAATATTCAAATTAAGAGATATGGGTGTCGGATGATTCTAAAAAATATGAAGTATGACTTACAAAACTCAACGAACAATGATATTATGTATACGATTTTTAAAATGTTTTCGTATCGTGCGTAGCGCGGTTTTGTTATCTAGTTATTATTTTTTTGGTTCAGCAGTTCAACAAAACAACGAATAATGAATGTTAGATTTTTAGTAAATAACTAGCTTTGTAGCCCGTGCAAGGCACGAGCATGCTCTAGATTACAAATATTTATGAATTACTCGTGATCACATAGGGTTGGATTGTTGATATCTTCGATTGTTCATATCTTCGCAGCAATTGTTGTGAGGAAACAGAATTTATGCAATATCCGATCGTGACATTCAAATTATAATCCTGGTTGTTATGCTTTGTTTTGTTAAATTAAACTCGAACCAAATATAATAAATAGGTCAATGTTAAAATCAAAACCGTACTTCGAAATATAAATATATAGAGTTAACATGGATGGATACAGAGATACATACAAGTATTAATTACATAATAATAAATGCATATTAGTTATTATTATGTAATAAATATATTAGTGTTGTAATACCTAAATAGCCCCCGAAAATATAACATAGATAGAATTAGTAGGGGTAAATATGACTTTTTATATGAATAAATATGCTCATGTAACCCCTCATTTGCTCTATTAGATATGTATATATATATAAAGAAAAAATTTGAAATGCATAGTATTTTATTCATGATTTGAAAGCACCAATTTACCCCTAAGTTCCTATTTATACATAGAAGTATTATTTTTAATGGTGATTGAACATGGAACACCGAGTTAAATTGTGCATCTTCATATCATTAGGCCACACATTCACATATATTTTAAATCATACATACAATATGTAACACCCTAGTCCCACATCGAGAAGATTTGGGACTTCTGTTTAGTTTATAAGGCAAAGTACAACTACTAATTGCACCAACAAATCATGATCTTTTGGGGGTTTTTGGTGGGCTTGTGGATTACCCAAGTTGTTGCATTTGGGCCAGTATGCTTTGGTTTATTTCGGATTCGGAATCGGGACTTGATCCGATTTTCGAAAAAGGCTCGGGATTTGACCCTGGTTGTCACATATGGTATCAGAGCCGACTCTCGAAAGCTTGATTCGTCAAGTTGCCGGAGGTCACACAATATGTATGTATGTGATATTGATAAAATATTATTAATTAAATATTACTGAATTTTAAATGAGTTTTAGACTCTTTTATTATTTATCGCGTAAAATACACAATTGGGTTATAAAACGACATTATAATAAATATAAAGGATATTATCTAACAATATATTAGAGTAAAAAATATTCCAATGATTTTATCCATAATAAATTATAAAATAAACATGAATATGAATTTTTTGAGTGTGTGAGTATAATGGGTTTAATTCCCCTCAAAATCAAAATTATAGTTAATGAATAAGTTATAAAATAAATATTACAATGATAGGGGTAAGTGGATTATTTAAGCATGTAGTCAATGATTTTAAAATGTGTAACAAAATGTGATTTGGTTTAGTTGTTGTATATGTGATAATAAATAAAAATTGCATATAATGTAGTTAGGAATAATTCAAGAATGTAGTTAATGATCTTAAAATATGTCACTAAAAGGAATTTGGTGTAGTGGTTGTATAGGGAGGTCATAGGTTCGATTCTTACAAATTCAATTTTTTTGACATTGATATATACTTAAGGGTATATTGGTAATTTAATATGGATCGATAAGGAATTATGTTTGGAGTGTGGGTTTGGAGGTTTAGAGGTTTGGAGAGACCGAACCTATGGATAAACTTGCTCAGGGAAACCCCGGTTAGTGTATTAGTTATATAATAGATTAAAAGTTGCTGGATCTAATAATAATAAACATTATATTTTTGAATTATTCTACTAAAAATCCGATGTTCGAATTCCATCAACAACATATTTGAATTAAAATTTATAATATAATTAAGTTTTTAAAATATTAAAATTAAAATAGCCAAAATTAACTAGCTTAAGAACATAACAAGACATTCCTGTATAAGAGAATTGAAGCTAGGTCCAAAGTCCAAACCGTTTGCAAATACGTCCCACCAAAAGCTACCTAGTTCTGAATTTGGCAGGCATTGATCTACATGATCACCTTGTAATCTCATATAATCATCCTTCAATGTAGATAATTATTTGGCTACACACTGCTTGTATAATGCATACATACTGCACACCTTCTTTACTTCAACTTCTTGTTTAGAATACTGCACCCTACTTGTGTTGCTGCATGGGTCTGAGTTTAATTCAAGACTGATTGATGGAGTCATTGTTGACTTATGAAGTCAGTCAACTACATACCTTGTTAATCATTGTATAGAATTGGGCGTGGGATCTAGAGTTGTGTTGTAATAACAACAAATTATGTGCATCTAATGTCTTGCTGTACTTAGTATGGCTGCACTGTGGTACAATGACACAGAATTCCAAATTTTTATTTAGATGTACAAACATTGTCGTAAATGGTGTGATTATTTTCATTGTTTTCTTGAATTTGGTGGTTCATAAGTTCCGACAACTCCAAGAAGCAGAGTTACCGAGCAGAGAAATGGACTCTTATCATTGTCTACACGAGAATTGTGTTATCGTTTTTCTCTTGATCAGATGCAGGTCATGCAGCAGGCAACAGATAACTTCCACAATGAATTATTTATTGGAAAAGGTGGATTTGGGAATGTTTACACAGGTACTTTCGAAGTTGGACCAACTGTAGTTGCGTAAAACCTTTACACTCTATGTCAAGTTAAGGACCATTAGAGTTCCGGACTGATATCGAGATGTTCTCAAAACTACGGCACAGCCATCTAGGTCTTTCATTGGTTATTGCGATGATGGTTATGAGATGATTTTGATTTATCTGTTTATGCCTGGTGGCACACTAGCTGATCATCTGTATATTCTAATTGGTGTTCTGAATCCAAAGTTCTACAAGATTTTTGTTTGCAGTTTCTGAATTCTAACAAAACGAAATGTACGTATTTGCTTATCCTCGCCAGTTCTAACAGCCGAATATGGAACTTTAGCATTGGTGCTTGGCACGATCGTAGAGCTGTATGGTACCGTTGGTTTTCTCTACATTATTCGTATTTATGAAGTGTTGTGTGGTGTGGAACAAACCACTCAATAGTAGTGATTTACTAGTTTTATGTCGAAAATCGCTTACTCTGATGAAAACTTATTACAAGGAACAAACTCAAGTCTGATACAAATAACTAAATGAATAAAAATTGGAAACTTCTGTTGACTTCTTAATCTAAGCAAGATGAACTACGTTAGGAAAACCGTTGTGTTTGCACATGATTAAACAAGGTGACTTGTCTCGCAAAGCAAACATGGCCTTGGATTGTTAGAAAATGTGGTTTAAGAGTTCAGTTTCCCTCCACTTATTCTAGGAATCATCCAACCACAAGTTCACCTTCTAGATAATTAGGCTCATCTGTCGTTTTTCAGGAAATAAATCCTAAATTTATAATTAGCTGAATAGAAATTATAACATCTGTTCCTGCATCTTGTTACCATATATTTTTTGATATTTGTTCTCTGCCACAAATATCTTGCGACTTCTATTCGAGTAAAAAATTGCCATTTCGCTTTCCTTATACTAGGCAAACTAGTTCTTGTATGACAATAATTTCTGTATCAGTCTACAAATTTATCAAATATCATTAGTATTATTGATCAAATCGGCCAAAATATTGAGCGTGAGTAATAACCTTTGGAGGTGTTAATTTTGTAGCAATAGCAAAATGATGAAGCAAGAGCTATTTATATGCATCTAGTGTCAAGCTGTAGTTATTCTTGCAATGATGCAGAACTGGTCTTTTTTTATTTGGATATACAAACATCATCATAAATGGAGTGCTTATTCTCATTACAATCTTGAATTGTGTGGTTTATAAGGTCCGACAACTCCAAGAAGCAGAATTTGTGGAGCAAAACAACCGACTCTTATCATTGTCTATTCGAGGATTGTGTTATCGCTTCTCACTTGACCAGATGCAGCAGGCAACATCTAACTTCAACGACGAATTAGTGATTGGAAAAGGCGGGTTTGGGAAGGTTTACAAAGGTACCCTTGAACCTGGACCAACTGTAGTTGCCATAAAACGGTTGCATTCCATGTCCAGTCAAGGATCAACAGAATTTCGGACAGAGATCGAAATGCTTTCAAAACTTCGACATAGCCATCTAGTGTCCTTGATTGGTTACTGTGATGAAGGTTATGAGATGATTTTGGTTTATGAATTAATGCCAGGTGGACCGTTAGCTGATCATCTTCATAAGAGGGTTAGACAAGGTGACACTTCTTTGCCACCTCTTTCATGGATTCAACGCCTCAAGATATGCATCGGAGCTGCTCGAGGACTGGATTACCTTCACACTGGTACAGGGATTCAGCACAGAATTATACACCGTGATGTAAAGACCACTAACATTTTGCTGGATGAAAATTATGCAGCTAAAATTTCGGATTTTGGATTGTCTAAAGTAAGTCCAGCAAATCAGGCAACTACATTCGTAAGTACTCATGTCAAAGGGACCTTCGGTTATTTGGATCCATATTATTTCACAACTCGTAGACTGACAAGGAAATCCGATGTGTATTCCTTTGGTGTGGTGTTATTAGAGGTCTTGTGTGGAAGACCAGCAGTTGAAAGTAGTCTCGAAGAAGAGCAAATGGGTTTAGCTGGATGGGCACAGTACTGCTTCAAGGAGGGAATATTGGGCCAGATTATTGATCCCAGAATAAATGAGGAGGCCTTTCATGATTCCTTAGAGGTGTTTGTAAAAATTGCACTCCAGTGTTTACATATTGGACCCAAAGACCGTCCCACAATGGGTGAGGTTGCGGTTTGTCTCGAGTCTGCCTTGGCAGTCCAAGAACAGTGCGCAGCTTCTACTTTAAAGGAAGGCTTGATTGTCAATCATATGTAACCGTTTTCCCAACTCAACAACAGTAATTGAACAGATAATCAAAAAGACAAAGTAATTAAACAACGGGAAATGTAATTTACTGGGATTAATCGGCTGAATATGTAAAATCGTAAGTACAAGGGAGAAAGAAGAAAAGATAACAAAATACATCAATCATCTCATGCCCTCTTCCTCTCTCTTCTCACCCTAAGTAATCAGACGCCCTAGTTCCACTATTGGGCTGGTTGGTCCATCACCCACAATTAATTCTAGTTGGGCTCAGCCCAATAATATAAGTTCAGCCCAATAACCAAAGACAGTCCAGTCCACTAGTTTATTACATAAATAAATAACTTAGAATTAACAGAGTTAGCAAGCTAATGCCTACACTCTGTTACAATGGCTGCCCCTTAAAAAGATCCTTGTCCTCAAGGATCGAAGTCGGGGTACTGTTGTTGAATTTGCAGTGCGTTCTCCCAAGTTGCATCCTCCGGAATTGAATTAGACCACTGGACTAACCACTGGACCACGGCGGTGTTCCCCTGCTTTACCATTTTCCGTTGTAGTACCTTGACTGGGTATGCTAGCAATTGTCCTTCTTGACCAACCTGGGGTAGAACAGTGGTAACTCCTACAGTACTGCCAATCTTCTTCTTGAGCAAGCTTACATGAAACACGGGGTGCACCATACTGCCAGGCGGCAACTGAAGCTTGTAGGCCACTTGACCCACTCGAGCAATAACCGGATAGGGTCCGTAATACTTGTGTGCCATTTTTAGATGTCTCCGAGTGGCTACTGATAGTTGCTTATACGGTTGAAGCTTCAAGAACACCAAATCACCCACCTGAAATTCAACTTCTCGGCGCTTCGTGTCGGCATAGTGTTTATACTTATGTTGTGCAGCCACAATAGCCTCTTGTAAGACCTTGTTCATAGCCTCACGTTGGACTTGAAACTCGGACACCGAATCGACTGGAGACCTGGTGGTAGTGGGAATGCAGATTTGGCGTGGGCATACACCATAGAGAGCTTCATAGGGACTTCTGTGAATTGCTGAGTGGTAGGTGGTGTTGTACCACCACTGGGCTAAGGGTAACCATTTGCACCAACTCTTTGGTCGAGTGCTTACCATTGCTCGTAAGTAGTGCTCCAAACATCGATTCAGACGCTCCGTCTGACCATCGGTTTGAGGGTGGTAAGCGGAGCTCATTCTTAATTGTGTCCCCAGGCTGCGAAACAACTCCTGCCAAAAGGTGCTTGTGAAGACTTTATCCCTGTCTGATATAATCGACTTTGGCATTCCGTGCAGTTTGAAGATGTTGTCCAGAAATAATTGAGCCACTTGTGGTGCCGTAAAGGGATGAGCAAGGGCCAGAAAGTGCCCCACTTTGGTGAAGCGATCGACTACAACCATAATACAGTCTTTGTTGAAAGACTTTGGAAGTCCCTCGACAAAATCGATAGAGATGTCCTCCCAAATTTGGCTTGGCACGGGCAGAGGTTGAAGTAACCCACCTGGAAATTGGTGCCCAGTTTTAACCCGTTGGCAAACATCACATTCTTGGATGTATTTGGTGACTTCATTCTTCATAGTAGGCCAAAAGAAAAATTGCTTCATCCTCTTAAGTGTAGCCTTTTGACCTGAATGTCCTCCCATGACTCCGTCGTGTAACTCAATAATTACCCTTCTCCTTATATCTCCTTGACATCCTATGTACACCTTACCTTGGTGCCTAAGCAGCCCTTGAGTGTACTGCCATTGTGTGCCTGCGTCATTTCCTGTGGACAGCTGGGTTATGATGTCTTGAGCATAAGTATCGTGATCGTAGCTATCCATCACCTCCTGCAACCAGTTAAGCTCTAGGGTGGAGACAGCACAGACCTGGGCCTGGTTTTGAGGGTCTGGCAACCTGGACAAGGCATCCGCCACTCGATTTTCTGCCCCCTTCTTGTACACTATCTCGTAATCAAGACCCAGCAGCTTGGCTAGCCATTTTTGCTGTAACATTGTTGATAAACGTTGCTCAAGCAGGTACTTCAGGCTTTGGTGGTCTGTCTTAATAATAAAGTGGTTGCCTTGGAGGTAGTGGTGCCATTTAGTTGTGGCCATAACCAGAGCTAACAACTCCTTTTCGTATGTGGAATAAGACTGATGCCTAGAAGATAAGGCTTTGCTGATGTAGGCTATTGGACGTCCCTTTTGCATAAGTACGGCCCCCAGTCCAACATCACTTGCATCGGTTTCAACTACGAATGGGATTGAGTAATCTGGCAGGGTAAGAACCGGGGTGGTAGTCATGGCTACCTTAAGCCTCTGGAATGCATCCTCGGCCTCGGAATTCCAGTTATAAGCACCCTTTTTTAACAGCTTGGTTAGAGGACGACTGATCAACCCATAATCCTTTACGAATTTACGGTAATACCCTGTGAGTCCAAGGAACCCACGTAGCTGCTTGACGTTCTGAGGAGTAGGCCAGTTCTGCATTACCTTGATCTTTGAAGGATCAGTAGACACCCCCTCACTTGAGATTATGTGGCCCAAATATTCTAATTCTTTCTGGCCAAAGGTACACTTACTCCATTTGGCGTAAAGTTGGTGTGCCCTCATCCTTTCGAGCACAGTGTGTAAATGTTGGACATGATCCTCCAAGTTTCTGCTATACACCAATATGTCGTCGAAGAAAACTAAGACGTTCTTCCTCAATTCGTCCCGAAAGACTGAGTTCATCAGGCCTTGGAAGCTGGCTGGAGCGTTAGTTAGCCCAAAGGGCATAACCTTGAATTCATATAACCCTTGGTGTGTGCGAAACGCTGTTTTATAGATATCTTCTGTAGCTACCCTGATTTGGTGATACCCAGAACGCAGGTCTAACTTCGTGAACCAACTGGCCCCACTTAACTCATCCAGCAACTCGTCTATTATTGGGATCGGATACTTGTTCTTCACTGTTGCATCATTAAGCTTTCGGTAATCTATGCACATACGCCAAGTACCGTCTTTCTTCTTCACTAAAATGACTGGAGAGGCGAACGGACTGGTGCTTTCTTGTATAACTCCAGAATCAAGCATTTCTTTAACTTGTCGCTCCACTTCTGCCTTTTGAACATAAGGAATCTTGTAATTACGCTGATTAATAGGTTGAGTACCTTCAAGAAGTGGGATATGATGGTCGTAATCTCTCTTTGGAGGTAAGCCTTTAGGTTCATCGAAGACGTCCTGGTATTCATTCACAAGGTGCTGCAACTGTGGCACAATAGCTTCCCCTTGTTCCTCCCGTGGTTCAGGTATTCCAGTTAGCAAGCAAATATAGCCTTGCTGTACATGGGACTTTCCCTTAAACAGCTTCTGGAGCTGTTTGCTGCTTATCGATTGTACATCCCCCTTGGGGAGATTGCCACGCAATTCTATTTTCTTACCATCTCGTTCAATACTAATCTTATATGCCTTAAAATCAAAGGTCACCGGATTGACGTGCCTTAACCAATCAACACCCAGAATTATGTCTGAACCTCCAAGTGGATATACCCTCAAGTCTGTAGAAAATTCATGCCCTTGAATGGAGTATTTCAAAGCCATACAAGCCGTGTCGACCACTGTGGTGCTTCCATTTGCTACCGTTACTGATAGAGGAGGGATAGTATCTGCAATCAGCTTTAACTGTCTCACCAACGTTTGATCGATGAAGCTGTGGGTAGACCCACTATCAACGAGTATGTTCACCCACCTGTTTTTCACCTTGCCCTGCATACGTATAGTGCTTAGTGACTGATTCCCTACTAGAGCATTGAGAGAAATCTCCCCTGGCATGGTTTCCTCTTTCAGTAGGGCTTCCATTTCTGTGAGTACCCTGTCAACTTCAACAGCATCTTCTCCACTTAATTCCTCAGCCTCCCCCAGCATCATATAAAGCTTCGTTTTGCAATCTTTTCCAGGATGGTACAAGTCGTCACAATGGAAACACTGGCCCTTGGCCCGTCTATCTAACAGCTCCTTACTACTAAGGGTCGATCGACCCTTCTTATTATCAGCTTGGTATGGAGGTTTAACAGTTTGTATAGAGGCTGGCTTAGAATCAAGGGCTCCTGTAGAATAGTTCTTAGAATACCCTAGCTTCAAATTGTTACCCCCTACCATCTTAGTAGATTTACTCTCTTCTTGTTTGGCCAGCAAAACTGCATCATGTAAGCTCTGGGGTTTAAACATTTTAACAGACCCCTTTATATGATCTTTTAATCCACTTATGAAACTCGAGATAAAATACTCTTCATTAAATCCCCTATTCTTCGATAGTACTAAAGCCCTCAATTCCTCAAATCGGTCTTCGTAATCAGCCACTGTTCCCAACTGCTTTAGCTTGTTGAATTGATCCTGAACGTCCATAGTCTCTAAATCCTCAAATCGAGAGATCAAATCCACTTGAAAACCCTTCCAATTATTCACTATTCTCCCCACCTGATAGTAGCGAAACCATACGCTAGCCTTCCCTTCAAAGTGTAATCCAGCCAATTTAATCTTCCTACTATCATCCATTGGAATAAATTCAAAATACTGCTCGGCCCGCAATACCCAACTTTTTGGGTCTATTCCACTGAATTTGGGGAATTCGATTTTGGGAATGGGGTTAAAACCTTGTGACTCATATCTGGTTCCCGTTGGCGAATTTAAGGGTGGGACATGACCAGGGTGTGTAAAGGGTGGTGTGTGAGTGGAGTACGCATATTGAGTGGTAGGAGGGATGTATAGTTGGTAGTTCTGGCCCCCCGTATTGTTGGGCGTAGCCGTGTTTGGATACACAAATTGAGGGTGGGAGGTTGTATTGTTGGCATATGGGTTAACAGGGGGTGTAATAGGTTGGTAACCTTGTTGATTGGTCGTAAATGGTAAGGAGTAAGTGGTGAAATTCTGAGGTGTAGGGGGTTGTGGGTGGGGCGAATTAAATGATGTCTGGGATGCAGGCATAGTTGTCATAGCTATGGAAGAAGTTGAATTAGGGTTTAATGGGTTACCTGGTCCTTTGTTCGGCGAATTCACCATCTGCACTACAGGGCTTTCTCCGGTGACTCCCGTCCCCTCCTCAATCTGGATGACCACCTCGTCCTCGTTCTTTTTCGAGCTCTGTAAACCCAACAACAACTGTTTCAACTCCGCAATACTTCCTTCGATCCCTTCAAACTTAACAGTGAACTCCTCCCTTGTTTGTATTAACCCTCCACTGATCTCATCTAATTTCGCATCGTGTGCTCCCAATCTGTCATCCATCGTTTTCAACCGAGTACCGTCAGCCATCTCCGATTTGCAACGGCGACGATTCCGAGGAAAGACCGCTCTGATACCACTTGTAACCGTTTTCCCAACTCAACAACAGTAATTGAACAGATAATCAAAAAGACAAAGTAATTAAACAACGGGAAATGTAATTTACTGGGATTAATCGGCTGAATATGTAAAATCGTAAGTACAAGGGAGAAAGAAGAAAAGATAACAAAATACATCAATCATCTCATGCCCTCTTCCTCTCTCTTCTCACCCTAAGTAATCAGACGCCCTAGTTCCACTATTGGGCTGGTTGGTCCATCACCCACAATTAATTCTAGTTGGGCTCAGCCCAATAATATAAGTTCAGCCCAATAACCAAAGACAGTCCAGTCCACTAGTTTATTACATAAATAAATAACTTAGAATTAACAGAGTTAGCAAGCTAATGCCTACACTCTGTTACATCATAGCCCTGAAATTATGGATTTTTCATTAGATAATGTGTATAATGTTGTACACAACCAAGAAAGTAGAGCTGTTGCTGATCGTGGGTATCGAGATGAAAGGTTTCCTAGAACAACCAGGAAACAAAAATATGTGAAGCCTGACAATATTACTGGTTTGTGCCATTAGCCTGTTAAGCCTTTTTCCAATTTTGAATCCTGAATATTTTAACCATAAGGATTTATAGCATTTTAACCATGAAATTTAGATAATTAGCACTTTTATCTTAAAATTTAGATTTTAAGAGTTTGTTTCCCTCTTTCAGTTAATAGAAATGCACAGACGACCAGAGACGATGATGGTGTACTGTCAAGTAATAGTAATCAAAGTTCTGCAGGATATCCATCGGTGATGCCAACAAACAGGAACCAGGAAGAAATCCTGCCTTCATTAGAGCTAAAGAGTTTTGCATTCAATGATCTTAGCGTAGCTACCAGGAAGTTTCACCCTAAATTAATGTTAGGGCAAGGTGGTTTTGGTTGTGTTTTTAAGGGTTGGGTTGATGAGAACACATTTGCTGCAGCAAAATGGGGAAGCTTCATACGTAACTCCCGGAACCTGGTCATCGCTGTTAAGAGATTGAATCAAGGAGTCCAAGGTCACGAGAAGTGGCTGCATGTATTAACTTTACAAAAATCTACATACTACAGTGTTTCTTGCTGTTACTCTGAGTTTTATGTTTAACTTTTCGTGTTCAAATTTCAAGCTGGCTCAACAACTCTTTGCCACCTCTTTGACTGCAGGCAGAGATTAATTTTCTGGGAAGACTTTGTCATCCTAATCTTTTAAAATTGATCGGGTACTGCTTAGAACAGGAGCATCGACTTCTAGTATATGAGTTCATGCCTCAGGGCAGCTTGGAAAAGCATCTATTCGGGAGTAAGTTTCTCAGTTATATTAGATCTAGCCCAGTTGAAAAAAAATTCTACTATAGGAACATTATGTATCTGCTGAATTAGAAAGTATAGTTTGATGTCGCAAAGAACTTTGATTAAAATCATCCCAGAATTATGGGAGTGATGAAATTTATTAAAGCGATCCGTATGTAAAAGGTACATGTCTGTTTTGTTTATCCCAAAATAAGATCATTTTATATTGGCAATAGGGTGACCGCTGTTAAGTATGTATTTGGCTAGTTCAAGCAATTCTCAATTGCCATGCATCTCCATTATTGGAATTAAGGTTGTGTTTATGTACTGTTTTCTGATGTAGCTACTCAATTTAATTGAAACAGATGATTCTTACTTCCAACCGCTCTCATGGAATCTTCGTATCAGTATTGCTCTTGGTGCAGCAAAGGGGCTTGCATTTCTTCACAATCCCGACGTCAATGTGATTCATCGTGATTTTAGAACATCCACTATATTAATTGATTCTGTATGTGAAATAAATTTGTTGTTTTAACATTGCATAACTATCAATAAATGTTCCCATTTAATTAGTTTTGCATTGTGAATTCTCTTTTACTGATTGACAGAAGTACAATGCAAAGCTCTCCAATTTCGGATTGGCAAAAGACGGACCAGAACATGGAAGAACCCATGTTTCTACAAGAGTTATGGGAACGTCCGGTTATCTAGCTCCAGAATATGCTGCTACAGGTTATTTTTCCACATTATCGATTGTCAAAAGGTTTCACTATAGTGCATGTGTTGTTATTTTCCTTCCAAAACTTTATCACACTTCCTGTGTGGACTCAGTAGCTGCACATCCTTTCTCGGTCTCCCTTAAAAATAAGAGGACAGTAGATATTGCAATTCTCGTGAACGTATAGAGGCTGAGTCGCTGAGAAACCATATTACGATGCAAAGGAAAGTACAGTGTTTCTCCAGTCAAGGGGGAGGGGGTACTCTCCATAACCATATTGTACATTTTTTCAGATATTGTCAACTTTCTAAAGAGTATCTCAGATGTCACAATTAGGAAGCACAAACTCCTTGCATTAGGATAATCTACATGAATTTATTTGTGTACATCCACATTTTCTATTCTTCTAATCCCATGCCAATCTCCTTTAATGTAGGTCATCTTACAAAGAAAAGTGACGTCTACAGCTTTGGTGTTGTTCTCCTAGAAATATTGACGGGACGAAGACTGACTGGCGAGATTCTTGCAACAAGAGCATGGGCTAAGTGTTACCTTACCAGCAAGCATGGGATTTTGTATGTCATGGATGTTCACATCCAAGGCCAATATACTGTCAGAGCAGGATTAAGAGCTGCTTCACTCGCACTTAAATGCCTTTCCGCAGATCCTAAATCCAGACCCGATGCAAGTCAGGTAGTAAAAGTATTGGAGAATCTTCAGAATTTAAAGAAATATCAGAAGTGAAGCCCTCCAGAGGTCTCGAACCAACGAGGTGCCTGAATTTTTTAAGCTTCTAAGTTATGGACAGAAATCATCACTTCATCCGTGCCAGGTATCTGAGTTTAAAACAGTTACCATCATATACATAATATTATGGTGGACATGCAACTGGAGAGTTGCCAAAGCATTGCAGTGTAAGTCAATACACCACATGTGATTGCAGAAAGAGCCTCCTTTAAAAATATTTTGTTTTAGTCCCTCGAGTGAACAGCATAGTGTTCTTTTCCATGTCATTGTTAAGTTATTGATCATTTGGTATCTGAATTGTACCTGTGAACAGCTGTTTGTCTGATTGAAAAAGTGCTAGATTTCGAAATTTAAATGTGTTACCACTTCGAAAAAAACAATGAAGTGCTCTATTTCCATAGCTTTCTCCTACTTTCCCTTCCTTGTGTCGGTTGATCACAGGTATTGAAGTGTCAACTTGTGATCAATACTTTAGAAATTAGAAATCGAAGGGAAGTACTGAAGTGTGTCATTAGTTGGAAAGTGATAAACCAACGGCTGCATTACTAATCTAATACTAAAATTTCATTATCATGTTTACTTCTTATAGATAACATGCAATGAAAAGCATCATCGTCATCCTCCATTATAAGAAGAGAAATCTGCTTGTTTATGTCTGCAAAGAAGATATCATCTTGATCTATAACTTCAATCGAAACAGAGCTTTCACCAATGAAATATAAAGTACATATTTTGTAAATTTTTTTGCCTCTGAGGTTCTTTACTTTTCTGTTCTGTTTATGGTTTAGAATTGATGTGCAGTTTGGTTATAAATAAGGAAGTAGTAACAAGTACAAAGGCATTGCTATTGGCTACATAATTATGAGGAAGTTGATGTACATGTGGGGTGGTAGGGTCTATTTTCCAATCTGTTTAACAAAGTCCCTACAGAGATTTGAGGATCCAAATTTAAGAGATGGGGATGGGAACAAACATCCCATATCTGATCCAAGAATAAGATAGATAGATTCATATCTTTAACATGCTTTTGGTTGTGACTTCTATTCTTCCCATCATCTCAACCACAAAAAAAAAAAAAAAAAAAAAGAAAAAAGAAAGAATTGTTCACTGACTTGATATTTGCATGTAGGGCTTTAACACTTGCCTACATAATACTATTGAGTAGGGACTGACTGTGGTACAATTCCACTTAAATCCCGGATAAAAGATCGTACTCAGTGCACAAAACGTAGCATTTTGATTCGAACAACTTATCTAACCATAGCAGATAAACAAATGTAGCTTCATTCACAGCCTTCTTAACGGTTTAGATGTCGGTCAAAAGTTAGTCAATATTAAAGACACACTGTCCTGTAGGACCATTTAAACTCGGATGATGACTTTAGGATACGCTGTCCTGAATTATTTTTTAAAAAATTCTGCCTGAAATTAACCAGTGGATATCCGAAGATGTGGTGCTGATTTTCCATGCAAAAATCAAAAAAAAAACATCAACCACTTCAATTATAAATGTAGAAACGTTTCTGCATTATAGCTTCCTCCTGAAAGAAATTATAATTAATCTTTGTCTCTCATAACATAAAATAGTAACTATGAATTTATAAAAATATTAGTATAAGAAAAATTTTAATTTAAAACACACCTTTAATTGAAGAATCCTTTTTAACATTAAATGACACACAATTACAGCACACTTCTTGTTTCTGACAAAATTTCGAACCCCTCACTCGAATAAAGGAAATCAAGAGAGATACCACTGAATCTCCATTTAATTAGAGATATCGGATCCAAAGATTGCTGATGGGATATCAGATGTACTTAGTCTCCGTTGATAACAATTAGAGAGTGAAATTCAAGTTGTGAGTGCAGTACATTCAGCTCCAAAGACTCTGCAGACATATAAATCTCAGAAGTGAACTATGACTTGTTATTCACCCAAAATTTTAGAGACACAGTCGGGGCAGGCATGGAATCTACAGCCATCACATTCGAAAAAGTAATTCTGATAGCAATTATTCCAGTCGTAGCTAACCCGACAATAGCCACACAAGTACGGCTTAGAATTCCTCGAAAATTTCTTGATAACCAATGCAATTGTGTGTGGTAGGTTGCCAATACTGAGTTGCATGGTCCCTCCCAACTTGACATTTTCGCACCATCCGATGCAATCTTCGTGAAAAGAATGATCACATTCGCCACAATGATAGAGCATCCAATTATTGTCAACTTGTTCTTCACATATTTCACAGTAGAATACTCCCTCGTAGAAGAATGGAAGGTACCTTAAGGTTATGGGATGATGATCATATTTGTGTTTAATGCTACTTGGATAAAATACACAATGTATTCTAATCTGGAAGCTACTGCAAGTTTCACAAGCATATGCCACGCTATCCACAATCGCAGTCTTAGTTAAACTACATCTTTGTCTTGGATCTTGGAGAACAGACGCTGAACAAGGGAGTGGTGCTTGCGAGACATGTGCTTAATCCTGGTGGGTAAGAATGCACAACGGATTTCACAAGTCTCACATTGATAAAAAGAATCCATTTGTGGATAAGTTGCATGCTCCACAGTCGACAAGACTATAGAATGTGTTCGTCTTTCGAAGATGGAGTGGATGCTCGGGGTGAAAGGGGGATGCTCCGGCAGGCAACTCTTGTGGCAACTTAGTGGCACAAAAGGAGAGGAGAAAGAAACTGCATTCAATACAAGCATAGTAAGATGGATTGGAAGCAGTTATGGGAAGAATCCACCCATCGCAAATGATTACTCGTTTGTTATCATCTTTGTGGTCATCATCGTTGTCACTAATAGTAAACTCGCACCTATCTAATGGATGGTTTTTGTGACTCCAATGTTCTTCAATTATGTATGCTTCATTTGGTAGTTTAAATTGAGTTGTACTTCCTCCAAGTTCGCCCTGAAAGTGAACTTGCAACTTGCCACAATGGGTTACAATAAAATTGAATATCAATTCCTCGCTGGGTAGAGGAAATTGTACCAAATCTGGTTCAGTATCTATGCCATCTTCTTCAATCTCATTTCTGAATTGAACAAAAATAAAAATTAGTTAAGAGGATATGATATTCACAGACGTGATACATAATGACAGTTGATATAAGTAGCAAACAAAATAACAATTAAGTAAGAGTACTCACAATATAGATGATTCGTCATGCAATGCAGCACAGGGTTAAGGTTAATTTTACCCAAATTTTGAACAAGAATAACAAAAATAACTATTTTGAAGTGAGGAGGCGGAAAATACCCGATTCAATACGCATGTATAAATTGGGTATTCAACTATACACTAAATACGCATACGCATGTATGAATGGGGTATTAAGTGTAATACGCACATTTTAATAGGGTATGTAAGCAAAATACGCATTATCTATTTGGGTATCATTGAATGTTACACATATTTATTCTAGATATCTTCTGCAACTCTCAACACTATAGATACACACATACATATATCTCATCTTCTCTTCTTTGCGAACACTCAAGGATGGATCATCACCATCATTAAAGTTTATTTGCTAATCTTATGTTTAGAGAAGAAGTAGGATGAGATATGCTTGTGAGAAGCAATCGGAGAAGAAAAGTACGAGGAGAAGATGACACTACAACAATTTTCAATTTTAATAACAGAAAATTCCGTTGACAAAGTAAGCAAATCCGTTAGGAAAAAAGTTTGCCAACGGAATGCCCACGGAACAAAAGGGTTGGTACAAACCTCGTTGGGAAGGGCCTTCCCAACGGAATTATTTCTTTTACTAATTTTACCAACGGAATAGCAATGAACTAATAACATATCTCAAAGTCACAAAAAAAACACCCTGCTAACGGAATTTTCTGTTGGTAATTCTAACAACAATTTTCTAACAGACTATTCGTTGGTAAATTAGTAATAAAGACCTAAAAACAACAACAATGTCCCAACGGAATAATCTTGGAATGATATGGTTTTTGGAATCACCAAATCTGCATGTATGGTGCAAAATTTTCAATTTTCTAGACCTGCAGATTTTTCTACATACATTAAATTGCAAAGAAAATAAAAAGTTACAAAAATTTTTATATATAAACAATCATCGCATTATTACAATTCAAAATGGGGATAAAAGTACACCATGTCCCATCATCGCATTATTACAATTTTTTAGTGTTTTTGTTGATGTTTTATCATGTCTTTCGGTTAATAATAAGCTAAGATCCATCATATCCACCATGTCCAAGTTCAACATTCATTGGTCGGGTCATCTGATGCAACCAGCTTCTTCCCATCCACACCCACTGAAACAAAAGATAAAATTTTCAACTCATGAAACCAGCACAATTTGTACTTGAGATAAATGTGCGCTCATATATAAAACCACATGTAGGCTAAGCTAAAAAAAACGTTTTATGACACAGCTATCAGACCAAAAGGATAAAGGATATATATCAGACCAGAAGGATATGACACAACTATCAGGCCAGGTCTCTACAGCTTCTCCTAGCATCATATTTGGTATGTCCATAAATGGTCTATAAATCAAAAGGGTAGGACATTACTGCCATGATAAGCTTTTAAGCTAGAATTCATCACAATAAATTACACATGTTCAGAATCTGGTTAAAGAAAATCATATCTAGGGCAATGAAATCGAATGTAATTATCTCGACCAAAACATAATTAAGTAAACTTAAGTGAATTTTTCTTGACAATAAACCATACACCAAGAAAATTAATCAACTCGATTACATATATAATTACTATCCATACATAAATGTGGGAGCCTATTACCTCACAAATTGATTTTAGCCTACAAACTCTGCAAACCAGCTACAAATCACCTGCACAAATCATAATTTTGCAATCTGTAGGCTAAATTAGTTTGATACAAATGGACATATTTAAATAAATCATAGACAAAGCATTGTGGAAAAATTCTGATATTAATTACTAGCAGTATTTCACACATAGTAAGAGAAACATGTAAGTTCTTAATGTACTTACGGCCCAAAATCACAAAATATGCATCATACACACCGAAATAGTCAAACTCACTATTTTTGTGATGAATGTTACCCCACTTTCACTAATTTTCTATTTTTTTATATTTTTTTCACCATTTTAAACTAGTTTGGAAAATAAATTAAAAAATTAAATAAAAATAGAAAAAAAGCCAAAATTTAATTTAAAATTCATACACACCCAATTTGTTATACTCTGTTAGTGTGATGAATGTTAACCTACTTTCACTAATTTTCCATTTTTTTTCCCTTCATTTTTAAGTAGTTTGTAAAATAAATTAAAAAATTAAATAAAAATAGTAAAAAGGCCAAATTTTGAACCAAAATTCATACACACCCAAATAGTCATACTCATTATTTGTGTGATGAATTTTACCTTACTTTCCATAATATTCTATTTTTTTCCCACCATTTTTTACCAGTTTAGAAAATAAATTAAAAATAGAAAAAAAACCAAAATTTAATTCAAACTTATTTCAATGGTTTCGATTTGATTTGTATTTCTAACCAAGTGATGAATCCGTGTGCTTCATATTTAGCCAATCAGGAATAGCCATGTGTTTAACTTATTACCAAGTTATTAACAACAGATATAACTTACAATTACGGATTCGTAACGGAATGAAAAAATAATAAATCTACTTTGGTAATGGATTAGTAACGGAATGTATAGTAACGGATTGCCAACAAACTACCAACGGAATGAACAACAAATAATTTCGTTAGTATTCCGTTAGTATGGCATTGATAAACCGTTGTTATTCCGTTGCTAGTAAATATCTGTTAGTGATCCGTTGGGATTCTGTTGGTAATCTGTTGGTATAGTACTGACTTGCTCATTCGTTACCAATCCGTTGGCAAATGCCAACGGAAACATTTTCGTTGGCAGATTCCGTTGGCAGAATTGAGTTTTCTTGTAGTGTGAGGGAACAGGTTACGCATAAGGTAAAGGGGTAATAGAATGGGTAAAGTTAGCCACCTATGATTCATATGGGTATTTAGGCGACTGTCAATTAAAAAAACGTTATTTTTATCATTCTTTCTTATTTTTGTGTATCCATATTGGTTTGATTTTTATTATCATCATATATCGTATATATGTTTTGTTCATGAATTTTATACATGCTCCTTTTTTAATTCTCATTTTTATTTGTTATTGCTTCTTCTGTTAGGCAACACCAAGTTTTGATTTCTTATTATCATTCTTGAGTTTTATGCATGTACCTGTCCTATTTTTAATGGCATAACAATATATCTTAGGTACAAATCTGATAAATGGATTTTATATCCACTTAAAGCGTTCCATATCGCTTAAATTGATTACTTGGCCTCAAGTATGTGGTGTGTTTAATGTTTTTTCATTGAGTTTTGCAGAGCTAAGAGAGTTGGAGGTTAATTTGATTAAAATTCGGATTTTCCGGGTCGGCTGCGCAGTCTACACTGTTTTGGCCATATCTGGAGTTCTACAAGTCCGATTCTGACGATCTTACAGCTCACGCGAAGAGCAGAAGGTTTTTCTGCAAAAGTGAACAGTGACCAGGGTGCGCTGCGGTGTGGTGTCTTTGCTGGAAATTCCGAATTTTTATCCTGAAAATTCTGATTCACTGTTTGGGCCATATCTTGAGTTCTATAAGTCCGTTTTGGACGATCTTACAGTCCACGCGAAGATAACGGAATTCTCTTTCATTCTAAAGTGGTTCAGATGTCCAAATACAACTGGAACGGCCCAGAAATACTGAAGAAAAGTCAGTTACGAATTTTCCTTCAAAACCGAATCAGTTTAGGAAACGTATTATGTGTCGAACTGCAGAAATTAAACTTTGAGAAGGAAATTGCTATAATTCCTACTTCTAATAAGTATGGTAATTGCTCTTGGTGGCTAGAACATTCCAGAATCAGATCTACACATGGAATTTGCAATTCTATTCTCATTCAAGAACGGAAATTGTCATACTCCTATTCCAACTCTAAAACGGCAATTGCTTGATGGAGAGGCAAATTGGGGCTATAAATACACATCTTGGGGGACAGAAAAAAAACACATCATTACATATCAATTTCTTAGGTTTATTTGTATCTTTTCATACTTTGTTTTTATCATGGTTTCATCAGATCTCATGATGACGAGAGGTTCGATAATGAACTAATCGTTGTCATGGGATTCTAACGGATTTATTTATGGAGCTTAGTATTTTGATGCTTTAAAGATCTTTGTGTGATGTATATTTGATATCCTCGTATGGTTATGCTTAATTTATAGATGCGTCACGAACATCTAATTTGTTAATCTCTTGTGAAGTGAGAGTGGATCTTGAGATTTAGAACTTGTCATGCTAGCATAGGATAGGTTGATGTTTTAACATCATGATTTGTGGCGTAAATAGAGATATTATGCTGCCCTATGTGATCAATATAGATAACTTGTTCTTCAACCGTTATGTTTTCAAAGTCTATAGAGATATAGGGTCTCAACATAATTGGTGTCTATTCATCTTCTATCTCTTTTATGGATGTATGAGTAGTTTGGTGTTAGTATACCGAGAGGTAGCTTATACTTGTTTCGTGTTATCCGATCAGATATCATAACCATTGCATATAGTGATTAAAGGCGTCAGATCTAAGCAAAGTATTTAATGAAGTTAGGATTCGATGTTTTCTCTTGCATAAGTAATTCGATTGCAATTCTCGTTAGTTAGTTAATTCTTAGTTTTGTTAATTTGTATCTTAGTTTAATTTAGATAATCAAACCACAATATTGTTAATTGTCTTAGCAGTGCATAATAACCATACATTGTTGCATAGGTACAAAACTGAATTAAAACCATAACCAGATCTCTGTGGGAACGAACTCAACTTTATTCTATATTACTTGTGACCACGTACGCTTGCGTGATATTGTGTTAACAATATCTTCCATGTATGATGTATTTACTGTTACAAAAGCTCTAGTGTAGTAGTCCTGATATTGCATGTATATTGTCATATTAATTACTACTACTATTTTTTTGCTTTAGTTGCTTTGTTTTGTCAAACTCGCGTATGATATGGCTTAGCATCCCTAAAATAGATCATATTATCATCTACATGTCAAGCATATTAATTTTTTAAATTTAGTTTTAATTGCTTAATTTTAAACGGTTGGTATATGGTTGTTGTTTTTAATTTTGTTTTGTGTTCTTGTTTGACTTATTTAGGTTAGTTAAATTTTTTTAAAATAAATTCCTTATTTTTTCATTTGTAATTTATTGTCAGTATACCATTTGCGGTTACAATTTGTGAATTGATAGGTTTTATTTCCTCAATCATGGCATTTACTTTTCAATTTCATGAAAATGGAATTTACTTAATCTTCTTTAAGTGCTTTAATGACAATATTTATTTCACCTTTCAATATTTATTTCTTTTTCAGAATAATATAAATCGCGTGAATGGTGGACTTTTAAATCAAGCAGTTACTTGCTAAGGTAGTGAATGGTATTTTTTATATGGTTTTATGTGCCTTCGAGGGTGTGCCATAAATGATAGCTTTTTGCACCAATTTTGGAATAATTTTGTTATCGTTTTTTTGACGATTTAAATCATAATTGATATTTATTGTTATGTCATATTCGTAATTAATAATTTTTATAAATATAGAGCTTTGAAATACAATTTTATTTTATTTAAAATTTATTGATCTTTGATTTACATGTCCAACCGAAGGCATCCCCTTTGGTTAGAATTGAACCACTTTTATCAAAATTCATATAAGTTTGAATATATTTAATGTTATGATCTTTGTAGCGACTCATAGACTCATTTCTTTCTTGTCGGGTTTGGTTGGGTGATCTACAGGTTCTATAGCAATATAAAAGACTCAAATTTGAATTTCTAAAAATGAAGTAATAGAGCAATCAAGAGGAAAAAAGAAAGCAAGTATGCGGCTAACAACTGATGGTAATGGGAACTCACATAAGCAACAAGCAGTTAGGCCTATTTTAGTAGCAAGTTGTAAACGATGTTTTTGTAAAATGAGGGCACTTTTTTCCCCCCTTGAAATTTTTCCCATAGAATTTTGCTTTTATGAGATTTTTAACGAGGCCCTTCTTTTGTGGGGTTCTTCCTTTCAGACTTGAAGGATTTATTATCTAAACATCCGAGGGCAACATGCGTACCTTTCGGTTAGATGATGAATTTTCTTGAATGAAAAAATCCCCTTTGTACATTTACTGTACCTCGATACAATTCATGAATAAATAAATTCACCGTGGCCACTTTGGCCATTTTCACAAAAAAATATAAAAAATAAAAAATAACTAACACAAACTGATAAACTCCATAAGTAATTAATATTCGATAAACTAATAATGTAATCAAATATATGACTTTTTTGAATTCCAATATAATAGAAATAATATTTTGAACTCAATAAATGAATAATTTTGATTAATGAAAAAAAAGTTCGATCCCAATATCATTCTTTTATCGCAGTTTAACTATATGTATGCGAAAATAAATATAATAACATGCTTAAAATATAAATTCAAAAAAAAATTAAAAAAATAGAAGAAAAACAATAAATCAAAGAAAGTGCAGTTAAATATCATAATGTAGAATCAAAATTTTGAATTCTATTTTCTACTTTGAACATAATCTTTATCGTTATCTTTATTATTTTGATGAATATAAGCTTTAACTTTAATGTTTCAAAAAAAAAGCTTTAACTTTAAAAGGACAATTATTGGTTATCCTGAATTGAAAGCACTGGTCGCCATTGAAATTATTTTGCCAGTATTTTTCAAATTTTGTTTATATTTTAAATCTTACATGTAATGGATGAAAGCCCTTTTAACTCATCTTTGGGTTGCAGCTTGCTGAAATATCCATCGGCGGGAAGTGGTGCCCTAAATGACCATAGGATACGCTTTATGCTAGAGCGTATAATACAGTTATGCCAAAACACACCTCAGAGCCTGTGTATAACAGATTTTGATAATTAGATATGCCTTACTGTAAGCAGTACCCAGCTTAGACACGCTTGGCTGTTTATAATACCAATGGGACATGCCAGTTGCTTAACCGTATTACGTGGATACGCTTCAACAATCATCAGACCAGCAATTGGTTTGTCAAGCTAAAATGTTACGTTCGTATAAAACGTATCAACTTGATACGCCTTAGGGGAAATCGTATTAAGAGGATACCCTGAAGATTCAGGCAGGTAGGTCTGGTCGATTATAGTACAAAAGGGATACGCCAGCAGCTCAGTCGTATTTGGTGGATATGCCTCAAGTATAATACCTGTACTTGGTAAGAGGATGCATAGACACGCCTTTTGGTAAGAAGTAGCCACTGGATACGCCTCACAAGAGGTCAAGTTTAACTGGATACGCCGTACAGTACCGAGTATCAACTGGATACGCCAAAGTCTCAGGTGGTGGGTTAGGGGTTGCAAGGGTTACACGATTACGCCTAGATTAAACACGTTGATAAGTGGATTTTATATCCACTTGGAGCGTTCCATATCGGCTTAAATTGATTCACTTGGCCTCAAGTTTGTTGTATTTTTTATGTGTTTTCGTGTAGTGTGCAGGTTCGTGAATTATCGGTTAGGGTTTTCTATTTCCGTTGGTTTCGGCATGGATTACGAGTTTGGAATGAAGAACGGAACCTTTCCCTACAAGTCTTTGAAGATCATAAGTCAAAAGATTGAAGAACGGGAGCTAGCGCAAAAGGAACGGAAGAAAATGGAGCACGAACGAAGAAATTAGTACCAAAATCATAACCTGGCAGGAGAGAGGGCGCAGCCAGCGTGCGAGTGGGCGCAGGCAGCGCGCGGGAGAAGTGATGGGCGCAGGCAGCACGCATGGGCGCAGGTGGCACGCGGAGTTCCTGGAAATTTCCTGATTTCTTTCCTGTTTCGAATTAAGTTGCTATTTTAGGACTTTTCTTGCTGGAAAAGACTCCTATGGCCTATATAAACACATCCTACCATCATAAAATGGCCAACACCCTATAATAACTTAGATTAAACACAGAGAGAGCCGAAGATAGAGATTCAGACTTGGAGACGGATTCCCGAAAGATCGTGACAGCATTCGGAGATCTAGATCTACTTTTTTTTCTTCTTTTAGGCGATACTCTTGGATGTTTTTGGATTTGTTTTCTTAAACTCATTACTCTAGTTTATTTGTATTCTTTCATACATTGTTATTTACCATGGTATCATCAGATCCCATGATGACGAGCTGTTCGATTAAGAACTAATCGTTGTCATGGGATTCTAACGGATTTATTTATGGAGCTTTAGTATCTTGATGCTTTAAAGATCTATGTGTGATGTATATTGATATCCTCGTATGGTTGTGCTTAATTGTTAGATGCGTAGCTAATATCTAGATTGTTAATCTCTTGTGAAGCAAGAGTGGATCTTGAGATTTAGAACTTGCCATGCTAGCATAGGATAAGTTGATGACATCATGATTTGTAGCGTAATTTGAACTATCTTATGCTGCCCTATGTGATCTTAATGGATAACTTGTGCTTAAACCATTATGTTTTCAAATCTTATAGAGATATAGGGTCTAAACATAATTGGTGTCTACCCATCTTCTATCTCTTTTGTGGATGTATGAGTAGTTTAGTATTCGTATACTGAGAGGTAGCGTGTACTTGTTCCGTGTTGTCCGATCAGATATCATAACCATTGCATATAGTGATTAAAGGCGTCAGATCTAAGCGAAGTACTTAATGAATTTAGGATCCCATGTTTTCTCTAGCATAAGTAATTTGATTTCAATTCTCATTTGCTAATCAATTCTTAGTTTGTTAAATTGCTTTTTAATTAATTTTAGTTAATCAAAAACCCAACTTGTTAATTGTCTTAGCAGTGAATAAAAACCATACTTTGTTGCATAGGTACATTAACTGAATTAAAACCTAAACTAGATCTCTGTGGGAACGAACTTGACTTATATCTATATTACTTGTGACCACGTACGCTTGCGTGTATTAGTGCAAACAAGTTTTTGGCGCCACTGTCGGGGACTCGGTGTTTTATTTTTAGTTTATGTGCTTGTCATCAGTGGCCGTTAGAGTTCACTGACTCGGATTGTTTCTTACATAGTTTTTTTGTTCTTGGTGTTTCAGGTACTTGAGCGTGTATGCGAACACGTTCTCAATCTCGTAAGGATAAACAGGAAGAAGAAGAATTTGAAGCAGCAGTAGTTATGGGAGAACCAGCAGCAGCAGGAACTAAGGCTTTGAAGGACTATTCTCAGCCGAAGATCAATGACATCCAATCTAGCATTGTCAGGCCAGCTATTGCAGCCAACACTTTTGAAATCAAGCCTGGCACTATTCAGATGGTACAGAATTCGGTTTAGTTTTGGGGGTGCTCCCGCGGAAGATCCTAATATGCACATTCGCAACTTCATCGAGATTTGTGACACTTTCAAGTTCAATGGTATGTCGGAAGATGCTATGAAATTGAGACTTTTCCCATTCTCTTTGAGGGATAAAGCTAAGGTCTGGTTACAATCTTTACCAGCCAGTTTACGACATGGGAAGATCTTGCTCAGAAATTTCTTACTAAATTCTTCCCTATGGCTAAGACAGTAGCAATAAGGAACGCGCTCACTCAATTTGCATAGCAATCTGGTGAATCTTTATGTGAAGCTTGGGAATGCTACAAGGAGATGCTTAGGAAGTGTCCTCATCATGGTATGCCTGACTGGATGGTGATCAATGGCTTCTATAATGGATTGGGAGCACAATCTAGACCTTTGCTAGATGCAACATCAGGTGGAGCTCTATGGGCAAAGAGCTACGAGGAAGCTTATGAGCTAATTGAGACAATGGCTGCTAATGAATATCAGAATCCAACTCAATGACTATCTCAAGGCAAGGTGGCTGGAATTTTGGAAGTGGATGCAGCTACAGCTATAGCAGCTCAGTTGAAGGCTCTGACTATGAAGGTGGATTCTCTTACCAACTATGGAGTTCAGCAGGTTGCTAGTGTGTGTGAGCTTTGTGCAGGTGCACATGATACGAATCAGTGTGCTATCTCTTCTGAATCGGCACAGTTTGTATGTAACTTTCAGCGACCTTCGCAACCAGCTCCAGCCACCTATCATCCGAACAACACAAAACATCCTAATTTCAGCTGGAGCAACAATCAAGGTGCGCAACAACCACAGCCTTATCAGCATTTGTAGGGTCAGCAATATGGAGCTAAGCCGTACAATCCTACTGGTTTTCAGCAGCAGTATGCTCCAAGGCAACAATTCCAACCTCCGGGATTTCAGCAGCAACAGTCGTATGGGAATGCTGGTCAATCTTCGAATGAAAAATATGAATTGGATGAATTGAGGTTGATTGTTAAAAGACAAGTGGTATCTCTCAAGACGTTGGAGAATCAGATTGGGCAAATTGCTAATGCGTTGTTGAATAGGCCGCAAGGAACTCATCCGAGTGATACGGAGGCTAATCCAGGCAAGAGAGAAGTCAAGGATACGGAAAGGTTACAATGGATCCTAAATCAGCAGTTAAGGAAGACGAAGAAGATCAGAATCAGCGAGTTGAAAAATCTACAGTGCCAGAAATTGAAAAATCTTACTTGGTGGCTGATCAGTTAGATGGTGAAGTGGAAAAGAGTAAGAAGTCTGCTGAAAAATCTATTCCGGAGCAGTCTACAAAGAGCAATCAGATCTACCCTCCTCCTCCATATCCTAAAAGACTCTAGAAGTAGAAGTTGGATAAGCAGTTTGCTAAGTTCCTAGAGGTGTTCAAGAAGTTGCAGATTAACATACCTTTTGCGGAAGCTCTTGAACAGATGCCGAGCTATGCCAAGTTCGTGAAGGGTATTCTATCAAGGAAGTTGAAGCTCAAGGATTTGGAAACTGTGGCATTGACAGAAGAATGCAGTGCTGTTCTGCAACAGAAATTGCCACCGAAGCTTAAAGATCCGGGAAGTTTCAATATCCCGTGCATTATTGGCAATTTATCTTTCAATAAGTGTTTGTGTGATTTGGGGGCTAGCATCAATCTTATGCCATTGTCGGTATTCATGCAACTTGGTTTGCTGGATCCAAAACCACGCTTTTTAAAGGATTACGTGGTACGATTAGATCGAATAAGCCCTTCTGGAATAAATATTCAGCCGCCTGTGAACCTTCAGGTACTGTTTTATTCAATGTTTGTTCAATTACTCTTTTACCCGCAAATGCAATATAGGCATTGGGTTCGGCAATAATGATATCTCCCAACATACCAAAACTCGCAGTTACCCCCCCTGTAGTAGGAGATGTAAGAATTGGTACATAGAATAACTTTTTATTTGATTGATAATCATATAAAGCAGAAGATATTTTAGCCATTTGCATTAAACTCAAACTTCCCTCTTGCATACGCGCCCCCCCGGAAGCACATACTATAATAAGAGGGAGAAATTTGTTAGTAACGCTTAGAGGGGATATAATGAAATTCTTCAATTGGTGTCTCTTTGCAGTTGGCTGATCGATCAATCACGTATCCAGAGGTATAGTGGAAGATGTCTTGGTTAAAGTGGATAAGCTCATCTTTCCTGCTGATTTTGTTATTCTAGACTTCGAGGAGGATAAGAAGATTCCCATCATCATAGGAAGGCCCTTTCTAGCCACAAGCTGAACTATGATCGATGTTCAAAAGGGAGAGCTCACAATGAGAGTGCAAAATCAAAATGTCACCTTTAATGTCTTTAAGGCTATGAAATTTTTGGCAGAGGATGAAGAGTGCTTTAGAGTGGAAGGGGTTGATACTGGCCAGAATAAAGTGTTTGATCAGATGTTGAAGTCGGTTCCATTAGACGTTGCTTTACAAGGAAAGTCTGATACTGAAGATGAGGAATTAGGCGTGGGTGATCTTTGGGATTCTCAGGTGCTGATTGATGAGGTTGTTTCATGGTCAAATCTTGAGGATGGTGCAACTGAGTCTTTTCTTGAGAAAGATGTTTTGTTAAAGTATGAGGGTAATAAAGATCTTCATGAGTTGTATAGGAATTTTACTTCTGATGAGATGTTAGAGGAATTGAATGCTATTTTTTCTAAGCATGAAATTCAACTTGAGGATAGTTCTTTTGATCCTAAGTCTGTTGTTAAGACTTTTGTTGGTGAACCACCCACTTCCGTTCTTAATCCGTCTATTACCACTCTTGATCAATCTTTGGTAGTTAATAATGGAAATTATCATGTTGAAGAAGCTTCCAAACTCGAGCTTAAACCACCAGATCACCTGAGGTATGCATATTTGGGTCAATCATCTACTTTGCCTATTATTATTGTTGCTAACTTGTCAGGTAGTAAAGAGAACAATGTTACTGACACTTTTGAGGAGCAAAGAAGGCCGAAACTTGTCATCAAGGATGTAGCCCCAGAAAAGATAATTAAATGGCCATATAGAGATACGGTGTAGAAATTTTCAAGAGAAAAAGCCATTGCCATGTCTAGCTAAAGACTTTAAACAAAGGAGCTTCCTGGGAGGCAGCCCATGGATTTCCTGCTTTCAATAAAAGAGAATTTTCCCCAATTCTTCATAATTCTGGATTACTATTGAGGAGGGTGTAGAGGTCATTTGGCCTATTTTTGGAACTCACACCACTTATCCACCACCAAATTCAACACCTGAGGAGGGTGGCCCTGCCGATAGTTAGGTATGTTTTCTACTATCCTTTTATTGCCTTCAATGAGGACATTGAATATTTCAAGTTTTGGGGTGATTTGGGGGATAAGTAGTGTTAGTTGAGTCTGTGTTCATGTAATAATCATATTTTGCATGTTTAAGTGTAATTCATTCATATTTGTTCGTATTATTGCAAGTTTATTTCTTATAGGACATTTTGTTATTTTGTTTTTTACCATGTGAGTCCATTTTAGTTGCATTTCATAGCATATTTCATGATCCCTTAGGATGAGCTAATTCTGATTGGTAGGTCGATGTTAATTTGAGTGTGGTATTGATAAATAGAAGGTTGATTTATAGTTCTTATGAAATTGACTTGCATGCTTCAGAAACAAAATCTTTACACAGTCTCATCGTTTGCTTTTGGGCTAGGTTGAGGTCATGCTTGTTTGGTTGTTTTGGATTTAATCACTTATTTATATTTAGAATTTTCGTTATTCCTTTGATGGCGTAGGAGTACTAAAATCTAAGTTTGGGGGAAACCAGGGATTTCATGCTAATTGTTATGTGTCAAAATGGCTAGTAGCCACTCATAATTATGAGTAGTCTAGGGTTGGATGAGATGGAGCGAAACGAACTCATTCTAAGTTAGTTGTGTAAAAAAAATGAAAAAAAAGACAGAAAAAAAAGAGTTATGTAATTGTTAAATGCAGAATTAACCAGGGTGAGCTCTTTAATACTCGAGCAATTAAGTTCGCGGGGACTATGTGCCTAGTGACCTAAGGCTTTTATAGTCTGGGATCCACTAACCTAATGCTCGCTACATGGGTATTATTGTATAAGCCTTTTGGGGCCTCATCCATTGCACGTTTAAATAAGCATGCGTTGATATGTATAGTATTATATGTCGTAGTTGTTAGTAATAAAGCATGAATTCCTGTCTAACTCGAATGATGATGGAGGTGTTTCTAGGTTATGAAGTGTTTACCGTCTATTCTATTTATAAACTTGTGATTGTCTTGGCGAAGAATATGTATGATTTTAATCTAGTGTTAGGAGTATATCTGATGAGCATCGCACACACGCATGTTTCTGTTCATGTATTGTTAGTATACGGGGACTTAGTCGAGCTCTATTTGGATTTAGTTGCATTCTTTGAGATATTTGCTTGCTAGTTGGTTTTGGTTAGTTCGAGGGGATTGTTGCATTTTCACTATAGTAGCATTCATGCATTGCATTGCATCTGTCAGTATCAAGTCTGTTTTGAGTCTGTTTTATGCTTGAGGACAAGCATCGATTTAAGTTTGGGGGTGTGATAAGTGGATTTTATATCCACTTGGAGCGTTCCATATCGGCTTAAATTGATTCACTTGGCCTCAAGTTTGTTGTATTTTTGATGTGTTTTCGTGTAGTGTGCAGGTTCATGAATTGTCGGTTAGGGTTTTCCATTTCCGTTGATTTTGGCATGGATTACGAGTTTGGAATGAAGAACGGAACCTTTCCCTACAAGTCTTTAAAGATCATAAGTCAAAAGATTGAAGAACGGGAGCTAGCGCAAAAGGAACGGAAGAAATCGAAGCAAGAACGAAGAAATTAGTACAAAAATCAGAACCTGGCAGGAGAGAGGGCGCAGCCAGCGCGCGAGTGGGCGCAGGCAGCGCGCGGGAGAAGTGATGGGCGCAGGCAGTGCGCATGGGCGCAGGCGGCGCGCGGAGTTCCTGGAAATTTCATGATTTCTTTCCTGTTTCGAATTAAATTGCTATTTTAGGACTTTTCTTGCTGGAAAAGACTCATATGGCCTATATAAACACATCCTACCATCATAAAATGGCCAACACCCTATAATAACTTAGATTAAACACAGAGAGAGCCGAAGATAGAGATTCAGACTTGGAGACGGATTCCCGAAAGATCGTGACAGCATTCGGAGATCTAGATCTACTTTTGTTTTCTTCTTTTAGGCGATACTCTTGGATGTTTTTGGGATTTGTTTTCTTAAACTCATTACTCTAGTTTATTTGTATTCTTTCATACGTTGTTATTTACCATGGTTTCATCAGATCCCATGATGACGAGCTGTTCGATTATGAACTAATCGTTGTCATGGGATTCTAACAGCTTTATTTATGGAGCTTTAGTATCTTGATGCTTTAAAGATCTGTGTGTGATGTATATTGATATCCTCGTATGGTTGTGCTTAATTGTTAGATACGTAGCTAACATCTAGATTGTTAATCTCTTGTGAAGCGAGAGTGGATCTTGAGATTTAGAACTTGCCATGCTAGAATAGGATAAGTTGATGACATCATGATTTGTAGCGTAATTTGAACTATCTTATGCTGCCCTATGCGATCTTAATGGACAACTTGTGCTTAAACCATTATGTTTTCCAATCTTATAGAGATATAGGGTCTAAACATAATTGGTGTCTACCCATCTTCTATCTCTTTTGTGGATGTATGAGTAGTTTGGTATTCGTATACTGAGAGGTAGCGTGTACTTGTTCCGTGTTGTCCGATCAGATATCATAACCATTGCATATAGTGATTAAATGCGTCAGATCTAAGCGAAGTACTTAATGAATTTAGGATCCCATGTTTTCTCTAGCATAAGTAATTCGATTTCAATTCTCATTTGCTAATCAATTCTTAGTTTGTTAAATTGCTTTTTAGTTAATCAAAAACCCAACTTGTTAATTGTCTTAGCAGTGAATAAAAACCATACTTTGTTGCATAGGTACATTAACTAAATTAAAACCTAAACCAGATCTCTGTGGGAACGAACTTGACTTATATCTATATTACTAGTGACCACGTACTTTTGCGTGTATTAGTGCAAACACACGTATCAGTTTGTTATGCCTAAGATCACTAGCAACCCCAACTTCATCTTTATCCGATAACCCATCCCCCGAATCAATCAACAAACTAATATTCGACGATCCAACATCATCCCCTAACGCCTCAATTGACAAAGTAGTAACTGCATCAACAACCCCCAATAATGCAGCCAATTTGTAATCCAAAACACCATAAACACCAAACAAAACACAACTCTAAACGAAACAAAACCCTGAAAAGGGGTTCAAGAAAACACAATCCTCATCACAAATTGAGCTCAACCCAGGTGAATTAATCACCCCCAGAAGCTTATCAGTCGCCTCAGACGAATTGGGTATGTTAATTGAGGTGAGTTTCTTCAAGAAAACGATAAGAGAATCTTTTTTTTTTCAAGTGGGGTTAAGTAATTAGGGAGAGAGAAGTGAGAATTGGGGTTAAGGGGTTGTTTGGGAGATGGGGTTTTAGAGGAGGGTGAGATTTTAGTGGAAGAATCGAGAGAGATTTTAGTGGAAGAATCGAGAGAGATTTTGACTAAGGGTGTTGGTGGGTAAGAAATAGCAGCTTGAAGAGGATGTTTGATAGTATTAAGTTGTAATCGTACTGTATGTTATTAGTCGTAATGGTTTTTTTTGGTATATAGTGAAGGTGAGATACGCCTTAGCAGAAAGCGTATGAAGTGGGTAAAAAGGTTGGTGTTACCGACATTGGGCAATTTGGGATGTGCAATGCATAATTTTGGGTATTATGGGTAATTTTTCACATGTAATTATGAATATAATTAAGTAAATTACATATTAAATTTTAACCTAAACTTTCTTTTTAAATATAACCAAAAACTAATTATAAAGAAGTCGGGAAGTATGTCACATGGGTTAACTAGGGTTAGTTGATTTCAATAATTTTTACATATTTATTAAGCTCATTATTGGCTTATTATGTAAAACTAGCATAATAGCCCGTGCAAAACACGGGCCATATAATAATTCATAAAAAAATTTTGTTAAAATATAATTAGATGTTAAATCGTAAGAGTTATATTTTTAGTTGTGTTTGATCAGTGTGAGAAGAATGACTGACTAAGCAGTAAGTAAGAGTTAATTGTAACTATCAAGTATTACCACAATAATCTTGGTGTATTGAAATTCGTGAAAAAATAGTTGGCTTATTTATTTTTGAATGGACTTATTTATTTTTGGATGGAAGAAGAATTAAATATTATATCATTTCTAATTTTATTTTGTAAGAATAATGTAATGTGACGAAAAAAATAAAAATAATAGAGTTTAGAAAATCTCAGCGCACATTTCCAATTTTGGATCTTAACGCACATTTTCAATTTTTGATCCTTTTCTCCAACCAATTTCGGAGAACAAGGAGAACAAATAGTTGTGCACTCCAAAATAAATATATTATTTGTGATTTGTAGGATCATGGTATTTGACCATCTCAGATGTATTCTTTCAATAGCAAATTGATCATAACAAAATATTTTCTTCAAATACATTGTACCATCTATTGTCATAAGTGAACTTTCAAAAATCCAAGATAATATCTCAAATTTAATGACAAAACATATTTAGACATGTACAAATTCAAACACATACACGAGTAACTAAAATAAAGTGTCAGATCTCATAACGGGTTTTTAAAATGAGATGTGTTAATGTATACATCGAATGAATTATGTTGTAAAAATTCAAGTGTACAATAAAATTCAGTTTTATACATCTATTTTCACTCATTTTGTATGAAATTAATAACACTGGTTGTAAAACTCATTTTGTATGAAACTAATAACATTGGCATATTACGAAAATGCTGCAAAAAATATAGTGCGAGATACTAAAGATATCAAAACTATATTGACATTTTTTTTACCAAATCCAAATCCCATATGTAAATTATTTCTTATTTTTAATATTTTAATCTTTATTATTAATCAATCTATGTATTACCCGATGATAATAGGATTAACCGATATAGTGCAAATATATTTAAAATAAAATATTATACTGATATCGAGTAAAAATATGTTATACACTTTATTTATTATTTTATGTATTAATTTTAACAATAAAAATATTTTGGCCATTCGATAATATAGACATAATTGTTAAAAGAGAGAAATATTGTTATAAATTTTTATATATCTATTTTCACTTCCACCCGTTTACCTACTTGATAATTGAGATAGATTTCAACTAATTTTCCGTCATCTACCTCCTCACTTCATTTTTTTTTTGACCAATTTTCGGGTACCTCAATACCTTTCATACTTAAAATAAAATATTATACTGATATCGAGTAAAAATATATTATACACCTCTTTCATCAATTTTTATAAAAATTTAATAATAAACATATTTGAACCATTTATCTAATATATAGACATAATTGTTAAAAGAGAGAAATATTGTAATAAATTTGTATAGATCTATTTTCACTTACGCCCGTTTACCTACTTGAGATAGACTTCTACTTATTTTCCGTCACCTACCTCCTCACTTTGATATTTTTTTTGACCAATTTTCGAGCACTCGGTACCTTTCTTAATTCTGACTTCGACGACATCATATCTGTCAATTTATATTTTTACCCTCCCCGACTACTATTTTTTACTATTATATAAGAAAAATATTTTAATAATGTTATCCCTAATAAATCATAAAAATAAGAGTTAAATGCATTTTGTGTATCTCAACTATTAACATTCTGCACTTTGTGTACTTGAAATATCAATTGTGCAATTTGTGTACCTAAACTATACAAACTCAAACATTTTGTGTACTTCTATCAATTTTGATTAACGGCGTTTGTAAACAAGAACATCAAGGGGACAACACTGTCATTTCACAGTAATACAATTTCTTTTTTTGACATAATACAAATACATTGACCAAGTTATAATTGGTCATGTTCAGATTCTTGGTCAATGAAATTTAAATGTAAATTTAAATATGTTCGAGGCATTTTTACATGTAAATACTAAATTAATATAAGCTAAAGAAACACCAAGGTACAAGTAGTAGATTAATTTTATAGTTTTTTTTTTAAGGAAAATGAATTTTATTAAACTGAAACATCATACAATAAATTCTCCAACAATGATTCAGGAGGAGACGAAAGCACTAAAAAGCAAGAATTTAAACAAGGAAAACGAGCCACCTCATGGGCAACCTTGTTTGCTTGCCTTGGAACAAAATCTACCAAAAACGTCGGATTCAGTCGAAGCAACTCCACACAACTTTGAAGCACATGACCCACCTCGAGTTGATTCCCAGCATTACTACGCAGGGCTCTAACTGAAAGAAGAGAATCTGACTCAAAAGACACCTCTATTAAGCCCTTCTGATCAATCCATGATAAAGCCTCTCTAATACCGACCGCTTCTGCCTCAAAAATCGACCCTACCTCTGGCATACGACCAACTCTACCCCCCAAAAACTTCCCCTCATGATCCCTAAGAACCATGCCTACTGAGAACGTCTGAGTTTCAGAAGACAATGAAGCATCCACATTGACCTTTAGTTTTCCTACTTCTGGATGTCGCCACCTTTGAGTGATAGCAGGCTCACCATTTCTACTATGACCATTACATCTCTTCTTATTCTTGACAGCATCTACCCAATCATTAATCACCTGAGAACTCCAATCCATAGCTACCACTGGTGAAACTGTTTTATCATCCCAAACCTTCTTATTCCTCAATGCCAAATCCCCCACAGAACTTTCGCCACTTTGCAAGCTTCTGTACTCGTACCACTGATAAGCTTATCAAGCAACCATTCCGAGGCTGAACTAACCTGTTGCATGTCCTGATTGACACCTGCATAAAGCCAACACTGAGAAGCAAATGAGCAAGTAAAAAACACGTGCAACATGCTTTCTTCATGCCCATCACACAATGGACATATAACTGACAGATTCACCCCTTTATCTCTAAGTCTATCCTTAACTGGAATGTTATTACGGCCAAACCTCCATAGGAAAACTCTGATTTTGTGCGGAATGTTCAGTTTCCATATTCTGCTCAACCCATCACTCTGAATAGCTCTATTAGCTGTAATACCTTGCTCCTGCCAAACTCTATAACCAGATTTCACATTATAGTGCCCATCAACAAATTTCGACCATGCTACTCTATCTCTGATATCCCACTGAGGAATATAAGTTGCCAAGATTGCAGCTGCATCCTCCTCAGAAAACTGATCCTTTATCTTGTTTACTGATGCGGTATATTTTTATGTTCGTTCACAGGGAGACAAGTTTTATCAATTTTAATTAAATGTCAAGAATTAAAAATAAAAATAATTATTGAGAATTTTTGTATAAGTAAATAACGCAAATAAATGTGTTTTAAAATCGATTAACTAAAAGTCTAGGGCGACCAGGTTCACCATGTTTACAACGAAACAAATTATACGGATGTGGTTAATTTAACGGATTTAAATAATTAGAGCATGTGTTAATCTCTCTCAAGCATTAACGCTCTCGGAAATCCAATTATGCTCTCGCACTAAAATTCAATTCCGCTAATCGTATGTATGCCTCTAGTGAATAAAATCTCTCAATCTATTATTCCTATTTGCAAATAATTAATTAATGATACCGGCCGATAACACAAATCAAATTTCATAACATATCGATTAGAATTATTTTATATCCGTTAAACAACTAATAAGATTAAAACATTATCGTGGTGTAAACATTGCTCCCCCTTACACCCCAGAAATAAACTACTCACTCATGTTATTAATAGAATTGACAAAAATAATTAAACAAGACATGTAAAACATATATTAACAAACAAGATAAAATTAAGGAGTACCTCAAATTTGCAATAAAATGGAGAATTAAGTCAAAATGTACATAAAAGAGAAGAAAGAAAATCAAGCCCCTAATTCCTCAAAAATTGCAGTAGTCGAATGAATGAAATAGAATGTTGCAGTGTATATTCCCCCATGCTCTAGCCGAATTCTCCAAAAGAAAAGATGTCTATGTTGTCTATATATGTTGTTGTCAATTGGGTGCCCTCTCCCCCTGCATTTGCCATCCATTTATAGCCCTTTCATGTGGCTTCAATTTGCATAAAATAAACACCTCCATCATTAATATTCTTCATTATTAGCACCACTATTGCCAACCATTTTTTTTTCTTTCTTTTCCACCCCAACCACTCCACCAAAACAAACTTTCGGCTGCACTAATCAAAGCTTACAAATGGCCAATCAATCAATACACACACTTTACAATTTAATAAAATTCTAAAAGTAAAAAGATTTTTTTTATTAAAATTCGAAACTGAATTTTCTCCTCATATTTCGAGCTGCTCCAATCGGATTTTTGCATATTTAATCCCTCTTAATTGTAGATAATTTTCTAAGCTTCGCGTGGACTTTAAGATCGTCCAAATCCAATTTCTACAACTCCGGATATGAAATAAATACAGCAGAAAGCGGGTGTAGCTCAATAAATCCGAATTTTCTTCATTTTTAGCTCCAAAATAGCTCTTTAATTCCAAATTCAGGAATTCTTATTTTCTACAATAAAACATTAAGATTTATTAAATAAATATCCAAATTATTGCAAAATGCAATTAAATATGTGAATACAATTATCTAAAATATATATAAAAATATAACTTATCAAACATCCCCACACTAAGCATTTGCACGTCCTCGGGCAAATAAGCGAAATAAAAACTAAATCCTAACTAATATCACTTTCGTAGATGACACGATAGCATTGAGCATATGCAACAAGCCGTTAAACCCCTAGGCAGCCCTAGTAGGACGAGTTTTGTCTCGTGAGGGTTTATAGTGAATTTACCCACAAAATCCGATTTTTTCCTGCCAAGTCTCAAGTATGCAACATATCATTGTACTCCACACCAGTAAACCTCAATTGCACAATACTGAAAGTTTGTTCACTTACACATCATATGCACAAGACTATCCAAGTAAGCACACAGTCTAGATAGACAAAAAGATCATGAAATATATATAAATGCCGCATTCAATGAGTAACATGCTATGGATAGAAAATTAATCTCACATAACTCTTAAATCACACAAGTGTATAGGTGAAGTGTATTCGCTCAAGTTCAATCAATTAAGTCATGTGCTACCATACGCTTGGTTGTCCACCAAATCTCCACTACTTTGTATACTTGCATGCACAAATCAAAAGGTCTTTGTTAAAGGTTGTAACGTGGCTAAGGTGAAGGGTAGGGAATCAAGAAAAAGGCTAACAAGTGGCTAACTCGACAAACTAATAGAGCACAATGTTCATTTCTAATTAAAGCACTCAACATGAAATTTCGATCATGTAACAGCTGATCAGACTCTCACAAGCATTAAACTCCAAACACATATTATATGTACTTTTCCACTTTCATATTGCACAAACCAATGAACACAACTCTATTCGATCTTTTATTTTCTTTTCTTTTTTTTCATTCTTTCTGTTTTTTTTATTTTATTCCCACCAAATTTTCACACTTTAACAAAGAAATCCCCATACTATTCACTCACCAACCTCCAAATGAATCAAAATGCTCTACTAGTGAATCTAGAGAAGAATAAACGAGTAGGCTCAAGAATTTAGATCGGTGATACACAAAAATAACGGATAAAAAGCTCAAAGGGGTTCACTAAGGATATATGATTCAAGGGTACTGTTTGGATAAATACGGTTAATCCTAGTGCCTTTATCATTTTCATGCATACAGATATCATGTAATCTCAAAATGGTTTGAAAAAAGTTCTAGAGCGACATGCCAAATGATGAACAACACACAACAATAAAATTCGATTGATATAAGATGTACCAATCATAAATTAGGCTCAAGATCTCACAGGGTGAAAGCATGCTTCAGTACTCACTAAATTTGACAATGATGGATCTCAAGTTTTAAAATTTTCGCAAGTACGTACAAGGAATCATCAAGTAACAAATGATTTTCTAGAGATATGACATGTCAAATAATCATGCAAAATAAGCTCACAAGATGTGTACCTATCCTTGTTAACACACTACGAGACGAGGCAATTAATTTTCTAATTTTTTAAATTTTTTTTTTTGATTTTATTAATCATCGAGAACTCATCCCCATAATTAAGTGGTTCATTGTCCTCAATGAACAATTATATAAAAGAAAAGTAAGAAATATAAAGAAAAGTAAGAAATACTCCCCTAATAGCCTGCTCAAACCATTGGGTTGCCTCCCAATAAGCGCTCTTTACCATCATTAGCTTGACTTCTGCCTTTGAATCAAGGTTCCATGGAGAGATTGTCGAGCCGAATCGTCTCCATTTTTCCAACAAATGCGCCGTCCACATATAATTTAAGGCGTTGACCGTTTACCTTAAATTTTTCTCCATCTTGCCCCATGATTTCAATAGCACCATGAAATTTAACTCCAGTTACAGTGAAAGGTCCGGACCATCAAGATTTGAGTTTCCCAGGAAAGAGTCGAAGCCTTGAGTTAAATAACAACACCTTGTCACCAACTTCAAAATCTCTTCGCTGGATCATCTTATCATGCATTTTCTTCGTTCTCTCTTTGTAAATCCGGGAATTATCATAAGCATCAAATCGAAGCTCATCTAATTCATTTAATTGAAGAAGTCTTGCTTGTCCCGCAGCCTTTAAATCCATGTTGAGTTCTTTTATAGCCCAAAAAGCACGATGTTCCAACTCAACTGGCAAGTGACATGCTTTGCCATATACTAATCGATATTGGGTAGTTCCAATAGGGGTCTTATATGTTGTCCGATAAGCCCACAAAGCATCATCTAGCTTCAAGTACCAATCTTTTCTAGATTTTGCAACCACCTACTCTAGAATGCTTTTAATTTGATGATTTGAAACCTCCACTTGGCCACTTGTTTGAGGATGATAAGCAAGACCAACCTTGTGAGTGACACCATACTTCTTCAACAAAGTTTCAAATTGTCGGTGGTGAAAATGAGAACCACCATCACTTATCACGGTTCTTGGAACTCCAAAGCGCGGGAAGATGATTTTCTTGAAGAGATTCATAACAACCTTAGAATCATTGGTGCGCGATCCAATTGCTTCAACCCATTTGGAAACATAATCAACTGCAACTAAGATGTATTTCATGCTACAAGAAGTTGGGAACGGTCCCATAAAATCAATACCCCATACATCAAATGTCTCGACCTCAAGAATACCGGTCTGAGGCATCTCATTGTGTTTAGAAATATTACCTGTTCTTTGACATGCATCACAATCCAAACAGAAATCAAGAGAATCTTTAAATAGAGAAGGCCAAAAGAAACCGGATTGAAGTACCTTAGTAGCAGTTTTAGAAGGACCATGGTGCCCTCCACATGCAAGAGAATGACAATGCTTGAGAATGTCATTAACTTCAAACTCAGGGACACATTTACGAAAGATCCCATCAGCACACTTTCGATACAAGAAAGGGTCATCCCAAAAATATTGTTTAGCATCATGATGGAACCGCTTTCGTTGTTGATAGGTCAAGTCTGGAGGATGAGAGCCACTCACACAAAAATTTGCAAAGTCTGCATACCATGGAGTTTTAGTGGCAACATCAAATAATTGATCATCAGGAAAAGAGTCATTAATAGGAGTATCAGATGCAACATCTAATGTGAAACGCAGTCGTGAAAGATGATCTGCAACCACGTTCTCAGCACCCTTTTTGTCTTTGATTTCCAAGTCAAATTCCTGGAGTAACAGAATCCAACGAATAAGCCTTGGTTTTGCTTCTTTCTTGGCCAACAGATATTTCAGTGCTGAATGATCTGTGTGAACAATGACTTTGGAGCCAATGAGATATGCCCGAAACTTGTCAAGAGCATAGACCACAGCTAGAAGCTCCTTCTCGGTAGTAGCATAATTGACCTGAGCTTCATCCAAGGTTTTACTTGCATAGTAGATGGCATGCAATACCTTGTCTTTCCTTTGACCGAGAACGGCTCCCATAGCATAATCACTATCATCACACATGATTTCGAATGGAAGGCTCCAATCTGGAGGTTGTATGATTGGTGCACTAATCAAAGCTTCTTTAATCCTGCAGAAAGAATCCAAACAAGCATCAGTAAACTCAAATGTGGCATCCTTAAGCAATAATTGAGTGAGGGGTTTTGCAATTTTTGAAAAATCTTTTATAAAACGACGATAAAAACCCGCATGACCAAGGAAACTCCTCACTCCCTTGACATTAACAGGAGGAGGAAGCTTCTCAATCACCTTAATTTTTGCTTTGTCAACCTGGATGCCACGTTCAGAAATCAAGTGACCAAGTACCACTCCTTCATTTACCATGAAGTGGCACTTTTCCCAATTCAAAACCAAATTCACCTCTTCACAACGTTTAAGCACTTTAGAAAGATTATGCAGACATACATCAAAATCAGACCCATAAACACTGAAATCATCCATAAATACTTCCATGATAGACTCTATGAAATCAGAAAATATGGTGGTCATGCAACGCTGAAAAGTAGCAGGGGCATTGCACAATCCAAAAGGCACTCTACGATATGCAAAAGTACCATATGGGCAAGTAAATGTAGTATTTTCTTGGTCATCAGGATGTATAGGGATCTGAAAGAACCCTGAATATCCATCTAAATAGCAAAAGTACTTATGCTTAGCAAGTCTTTCAAGCATCTGATCAATAAATGGGAGAGGGTAATGATCTTTTCTAGTAGCAGTGTTTAACTTACGGTAATCAATGCACATTCGCCAACCGGTGACAATTCGAGTGGGAATTAATTCATCTTTATCATTATTAATTACCGTTGTTCCTCCTTTCTTAAGAACTACCTGAACTGGGCTTACCCATTTAGAATCGGAAATCGGGTCAATGATGCCCGCATCTAACAACTTCAAAACTTCTTTTTTAACAACCTCTTGCATGTTAGGGTTCAAGCGACGTCGTCCCTGTATGCAAGGCTTATGGTCATCATCTAAGTGAATTCTATGCATGCAAAAGTCTGGGCTAATCCCTGTAAGATCGTCAATACTATACCCAATAGCTTTTCTATGCACACGCAAAACAGCAAGAAGCTTAAAAACCTGGTTATCATCAAGACTAGAGCTAACAATCACAGGACAAGTCTTTTCATCATCAAGAAACACATATTTAAGATTAGATGGCAAAGGCTTTAACTCTAACTTTTTTACCTGAGGTTGACCACAAGAAGTGACAGTGTTGGTTACCTCACAATTCGGATCAGCTACACCATCCAACTCAAGAATCAATGAATGGACTTCAGCATGTCCTTCTCCTTCGTATGCTTCAAGCATGAGCACTACTTCCAATGCATCATTCAATAGAATCTGAGGCGTCTCATCTTGGACAATTTCATCTATAACATCAATCCTGCAGCATGAATTCTCAAACAAAGGGGATTTAAGAGCAGAGGTTAGAGTAAAAGTAATTTTATCATCACCAACGATCAATGTGAGAGTCCCACTTTTAACATCAATTACAGCACCTGCAGTACAGAGAAATGGTCTACCTAAAATAATAGATATTTGGCTATCCTCTTCCATATCTAGAACTACAAAGTCTACAGGAATATAGAATTTTCCAACCCTAACAGGCACATCCTCTAAAATTCCAAGAGGATATTTTATCGAACGGTCTGCCATTTGCAAAGTCATCTGTGTACATTTTAATTCTCCCATGTTTAATTTTTGAAAAATCGAGAGAGGCATGACTGAGACGCTAGCGCCTAAATCACATAAAGCTTTATCAATAAACAATGCACCTAAATGACACGGGATCGAAAAACTACCAGGATCTTTAAGCTTAGGTGGAGACTTATTCTGTAAAACAACACTACACTCCTCAGTAAAAGCTACTGTCTCTACCTCACCAAAGGACCTTTTCTTAGTGAGAATATCCTTGAGAAACTTTGCATATGATGGAACTTGAGAAATTAAATCAATGAAAGGAACTGTTACCTCAAGGTTCTTGACAAGTGTCATGAACTTACCAAACTGCCGGTCCACCTTAATTCTGTTCATCCTACTAGGGAATGGGAGCTTTGGCACAAATGGTGGAGTGGTGACTGTAGTCTTTTCTTTGTCCTTTTCCTTGCTTTCCTCAGTTTCACCTTCGTTTGTGTCTTCAACAACTTTCTCTACCTTGTCTTCCTCAGAATTCTCTTTTTCTTTCTTAGTAGGAACATCGTCAGTAGGCATTGGAGGAGCATCATATGTATGACCACTCCTAAGAGTAATGGCATTCACATTTTCCTTTGGCTGAGTTGGTTGTGCTGGTAGAGAGCCTTGTTGCCTTGTAGATGAAGAACTAGCCATTTGAGCAAACTGATGTTCTAGCATCTTATTATGAATCTCCATCCGGTTCATCTTCCTATTGGTATCCTCCATATTCTTTTGCATTTGCAACAATATCTTCATCATATCACCTTGATTATCAGCCTGTGCAGCTTGATTGGCTTGAGGAGCATAATTCTGATAGGGCTTCTGAAATCCAGGGGGATTCATAGGTCCTTGCGGGGGCCTATACTGCTGCTGTAGAGGAGGCTGATACGACTGCTGATAATGCTGCTGCTGATTAGGAACATTTGAATTCTTAGCGTTATTGTTCCTATATGAGAAGTTCGGATGATCTTTCCAACCAGGATTGTAAGTGTTGGAATATGGATTGTACTGCTGCCTCTGTTGGAAAACATTTGCTTGCTCCATCTGAAAATTTTGTGAATTTTGAGCATTGTATTGGCAATCGTTACCATAGTGGCCTTGGATGCCACAGACTTCACAAACAGGATAATTCATAGGAGCCACGGATGACAATGCATTGATACTCATAGGTGGAGTAGAGGGCTGAGATGTCTTCAATGAGTGGATCTCCTGAGTCAATGCAGCGAGTTGAGATGATAATAGAGAATATGCATCCACTTCAAGTTTACCCCCTTTCTTGGCTGCTCTCGGGTTACTGAAGTGATTGGCAGCCAAATTTGAAAGAAAAGCATGTGCATCATCAACTCCTTTGTCTAAAAACACGCCACCTGCAGCGTTATCAACTGTACCTTTTGTTTCAGGATCAATACCATTGTAGAAGCGTTTAAGCAGAAACCACTTCTCAAGACCATGGTGAGGGCATGCACGTTGATAATCCTTGAATCTGTCCCAAGCATCCCGAAGAGATTCGCCATAATCTTGCTTAAAACCCATCATCTTGTCGATCAAATCATCGGTTCTGTTAGGAGGGAAGAACTCAGTTAAGAAAGCCTGAGCAATCTCATCCCACTCGGTCAAGTCAATATCATTCAACCATTTTTGAGCTTTGTCACGAAGAGAGAAACCGAACAACATGACTTTCAACTGGTCTGGAGTGACTCCCTGATGTTTAATGGTAGAACAGAGCTGTCGAAACCTTTGCAGATGAAGTGTAGGGTCTTCGGATGGAAGACCAGCAAACTGATTATGTTGGATCATACTGAGCAACGCCGGTTTGATCTCAAAGTTTGCTGCTTGAATAGCTGGCATAGCGAGGCCAACTGGTATCCCACTCGGAGAAGGCTGTGAATAGTTCTTCAAAGATTTAACAGGAGGGTTTTCCATTTTAATCTCTGAGAAATGGATCTTTCGCTACGTTTTATTTCTCTGTTTATCGATATATTGTTGCAGAGGTTCTCCGGAATCAAGATTCCGAGTAGAATCAGGAGTTATAAATGCGTCTTCTGTAGACCTGTGCATCAACAACAAAAACAAGAAAAACAGTAAAATCGGTCTCAATTGGAACTAAAGTTCCAATGAGACAATGGAAAAAAAACGAATTAAAAATTTAACACAAAATTTAACAAACAAAACATAAAATATTTATTTTATTTTATTTTATTTTTTTAAATCAAAGAAATCACAATAGACAAAACTCACAAAAACATCTTTACAAATTTAAAAGAAGATTTAAACTATTTTAAACTAATTAAGTAAAAATGGAAAGATCTAAAAACTAATTTTAATAATTAATTAAAAACTCTTTAAAATCTAATTAAATCCCAGAATTTAATTATTTTTTTAACTTTATTTCATTTTATTTATTTTTTTTTTAAATTTTTTTTTTTAAATAAGGAGTTATTATTCTATTTCTACACAAATTAATAACAAAATAACAACAACTAATGTAATTCAGCAATCAGTGATTAAACTTAAATTTAAACTACAAACCATAAAAGCGGCAGCAATTCAAAACCCAAAACTCGAACTACAAACTCAGAAAATCGGCAACAACATACAGTAACAACTCGGTCGCTCAACAATCAAAGACTCCTCTAACAGTACTCAGTAAAACAAAACGCAGACATCGACTCGGTAACTCGGCAGCCAGGAACTTAGAAAACAGGACCCAACGTACTTAGACAACAGAATTTCGATCCTAACAGAGCACAATCACACAGCTACGCACTGGACTAGTATTACTCGGACTCAACGAACAACAGCGGCTCAAATTCCCAGTGAAAAACAAACAACAACGCAATCGTGTGTATACACGTATGTATATGTGGTGCGACTGTGTGGGTTTATGGGGAAGGAAGAAGATGGGAGTTGGAAGGGATGTGCGTGGTTAGAGGGAGGAGTGCTGTGGAGAAAGGAGAAGGCGGAAGGGGGGTAAAGACTGGTAATGGTGGAGGTGCGAGATGGCTGGTCGGAGGGTGAATTGAGTGAAGAACGGAGGTGGGTTTTGCAGTGGTTTTTGTGGGGAGAAAGAGGGAAGGAGGAGAGGCTGTTTGCAGGTGTTGGGTTGGACGGCGTAGGAAGGGGGTATGGTGAGTGCGAGGTGGGTGGACGATGGATGAAGAGTGGTGGAGATGGTCGAGGCGCGGAGGTGGGGATTGAGGTGGGTTTAATCGAAGATTTGCAGGAGGAAAAGGGGATGGGGGAGCTGAGAACGGAGACTGGGGGTGGTGTTTTTGCAGTGGAGGTGAGAAAGGAAGAGAGGTTTTTTTTTCTGGGTTGTGGCGCGGACGAGAAGAACAGAATTGGTGTTGCAGTCCGAGTAAGAAGAAAGGTGGGTTTGGTATTCTGAGAAGCAGGGGAGGGATTTGTGTTTAACAGATAAAACAACAGTTAAAACCGGTTCGAATAAAAATTAAAATCAGGTAAATACGTACTGAAAAGTTAACAAAACTATTTTTTTTTTTTGATTTCAAAATTTTGTTACATTAACTTATCAAAAATAAAATTTTAGAATCTACAATTAAAATTATAAAACTCACAATTAAACTAAAATTTATAAAAACTAACTGCCTCCCCGGCAGCGGCGCCAAATTTGATGCGGTATATTTTTATGTTCGTTCACAGAGAGACAGGTTTTATCAATTTTAATTTAATTGTCACGAATTAAAAATAAAAATAATTATTGAGAATTTTTGTATGAGTAAATAACGCAAATAAATGTGTTTTAAAATCGATTAACTAAAAGTCTAGGGCGACCGGGTTCACCATGTTTACACCGAAACAAATTATACGGATGTGGTTAATTTAACGGATTTAAATAATTAGAGCATGTGTTAATCTCTCTCAAGCATTAACGCTCTCGGAAATCCAATTATGCTCTCGCACTAAAATTCAATTCCGCTAATCGTATGTATGCCTCTAGTGAATAAAATCTCTCGATCTATTATTCCTATTTGCAAATAATTAATTAATGATACCGGCCGATAACACAAATCAAATTTCATAACATATCGATTAGAATTATTTTATATCCGTTAAACAACTAATAAGATTAAAACATTATCGTGGTGTAAACATGGCTCCCCCTGACACCCTAGAAATAAACTACTCACTCATGTTATTAATAGAATTGACAAAAATAATTAAACAAGACATGTAAAACATATATTAACAAACAAGATAAAATTAAGGAGTACCTCAAATTTGCAATAAAATGAAGAATTAAGTCAAAGTGTACATAAAAGAGAAGAAAGAAAATCAAGCCCCTAATTCCTCAAAAATTGCAGTAGTCGAATGAATGAAATAGAATGTTGCAGTGTATATTCCCCCAACCTCTAGCCGAATTCTCCAAAAGAAAAGATGTCTATGTTGTCTATATATGTTTTTGTCAATTGGGTGCCCTCTCCCCCTGCATTTGCCATCCATTTATAGCCCTTTCATGTGGCTTCAATTTGCATAAAATAAACACCTCCATCATTAATATTCTTCATTATTAGCACCACTATTGCCAACCATTTTTTTTTTCTTTCTTTTTCACCCCAACCACTCCACCAAAACAAACTTTCGGCTGCACTAATCAAAGCTTACAAATGGCCAATCAATCAATACACACACTTTTACAATTTAATAAAATTTTAAAAGTAAAAAGATTTTTTTTACTAAAATTCGGAACTGAATTTTCTCCTCATATTTCGAGCTGCTCCAATCAGATTTTTGCATATTTAATCCCTCTGAATTGTAGATAATTTTCTAAGCTTCACGTGGACTGTAAGATCGTCCAAATCCGACTTCTACAACTCCGGATATGAAATAAATACCGCAGAAAGCGGGTGTAGCTCAATAAATCCGAATTTTCTTCATTTTTAGCTCCAAAATAGCTCTTTAATTCCAAATTCAGGAATTCTTATTTTCTACAATAAAACATTAAGATTTATTAAATAAATATCCAAATTAATGCAAAATGCAATTAAATATGTGAATAAAATTATCTAAAATATATATAAAAATATAACTTATCATTAACATCCCATTGTTTCGTGCCTGGTACAAATAGACTATTCACTGTCTCATTTCTACCCACATACATGTGACTGTCCTCCACCTTAAAGTCTGATTTCTTACGAAGCCAGGGATCCTTCGTAGCTATGATGTCTGCTCCATCCCCTAAAACCCACCTGAATCCCTTCACCAGTGCTTCTTTTGCTTTAAATATCCCTGACCAAATGAAGCTAGTTCCTGTGCCTCTAACTGCCTTCAGCAGGTGACGATCAGCAAAATATCGAGCTTTATAAACCCGAGAAACTAGTGCCTGAGGTTGATGGATGAACTTCCAACAATGTTTTCCTAATAATGATAGATTGAATCCATGAAAATTCCTGAAGCCCAGACCCCCTTTACACCTTGCAAAACTCATAGCATCCCAAGACAACCATTTAATCCCCTTATTATTTCCACTGGTCGATCCCCACCAGAAACTATTTAGCATTTTCTCTATCTCTTGACAAAGAGATTTAGGAAGGAGAAAACATGACATACAATATGCCGGGATAGACTGTGCAACATTCTTGATTAGAACTAACTTACCCGCTTTCGACAGAGGCTTCTTCTTCCAGCTTTGAATACGTTGCCCCACCATATCTTTTATGAACCCAAATACCTTTTTCTTTGATCGACCTACCAACGAAGGGAGACCCAGATACTTACTCTCCCTCAGATCATTGTTCACCCCCAAAATCGCAGTCAACTCCCTTTGCTTATCTCTACGAACATTCGAGCTGAAAAAAATGCCCGACTTCTGGAAGTTAATAGACTGTCCAGAAAATTTATCATAAGCATTCAACAAAGCCTTGACTTCCCTTGCCTCCTCAGTGCTAGCTCCAAAGAATAAAAAACTATCGTCCGCAAACAATAGATGCGTGATATACTGGGCTGTAGGACTTACTTGACACCCTCTAATCGTGCCCCTAGCAGCTACTTGATCAAGTGAATTGGAGAGTCCTTCCACACAAAGAAGAAATAAGTACGGGGACAAGGGGTCGCCTTGTCTAAGTCCCCGTTTAGGAAAAATCGAACCAACCATATCGCCATTCAAACAAACATCGTACGAGACCGTTTTGAAGCACAACATTATCCAATTAACCCATTTGCTGCAAAATCCCATACTACGCATTTGATGCTTCAAAATATTCCAATCCACCCTGTCGTACGCCTTGCTAATGTCCAATTTTAGAGCAACTTCACCCTCATTTCCACCCATTTTCCTTCTCATATGGTTAATAATCTCAAAAGCTATGAGCACATTATCAGTGATACTTCGACTGTGTATAAAAGCTGACTTGTTTTCCGAAATTAACCCAGGTAAGATAACCTTGAGTCTATTAGCCAGAACCTTCGCCAAAATCTTATAGAGAACATTACAGAGGGCTATTGGTCTAAAGTCTTTCATACTACTTGCATCAGCTTTCTTAGGGATCAGTTATATTTTAGTATTGTTAAGCTCAGCTGGAAATGAACACTGCTCAAGCCAGCCTTTACAACACTCATACACCTCTTTGCCCATTCTATCCCAAAAATGTTGAAAGAAAGCAGGGTTAAGACTGTCGGGCCAGCTGCCTTATCTGGATGCATTTGATTGATCGCTTCATAAAATTCTTCTAAGGTCACCTCTTCTACCAGCCTACTATTTTGCTCACTTGACACTGTAATGACATCGTTAATTTGCTCCAAATCCACCTCCACCGTGTCTGAAAAAATATTTGTGTAATAATCTTTCACCACCCTGCACATGTCTCCCTGGCTATCCACCATATCCCCTGTCTCTGTCTGAAGCCCAGCAATGTGATTAGCTTTCTTCCTAGCCGTAGGTGAAGCATGGAAGAACTTCGTATTGGAATCCCCTTCCTCTAGCCAAAAAATTTTTGCTCGCTGCTTCCAGTAAACCTCTTCATTGAACAAAAGATCATTCAACTTCTCCTTTTCAGCCAAATATAATGCCACACTTCTCTCATCTGTACCATCTACCAGCCCTGCAATTACCTCTTTCTGAGCTTTAACTTTTTCCCTGAATTTGTTAAAGAATTTCTTCCCCCACTTCGCCATGAACGTAGTTACATTCAACAATTTAGGCAACAGATGCATCATAGGAATCTTGGACCAAAACTCCGAAACTTCCTTATGAAACCCAGGATCCTTCAGCTAGATATACCGTAAGATTACATAGCGGGAATTTATCCCACCAAGCAGCCGTAGCAAACGACCTATCCAGTCTCTCCATAACCCAATCCTTCTTCCCTCTACTCTTCTCCCATGTAAACTTTCCCCCTCAAAGCTCAAGCTCTGTTAACATATTGTCTTCTATTGCTTGTCTGAAGCCATCCATAAGACTTTGAGATGATTAACAAGACCCCATTTATCAGAACTATATAATAAATCATTAAAATCACCAACTACTAACCACGGAAGCTGAGACATACCAGCCAATTGCCTTATCAAATCCCACGAACTCCTCCTTCGACTTCTCTCCCGATAGCCATAGAAACAGGTAAGTCTCCACGTTATCACATTCATCTCCAACATATGAACATCTATATGATTGCGAGAATAACCAAAAATCTGACAAGTAACATGGTTTTTCCACAATATAGCCAGACCCCCACTACGCCCAGCTCTATCTACTGAAAAACATTGAGCAAAGCCAAACTTAACTCGAATATCTTCTATCTTACTAGCTACTGAAATAGTCTCTGACAGAAACAAAATATCGGGTTTACGATCTTTTATTAGATCGCCTAGCACACGAACTGTTCGAGAGTTCCCCAACCCTCGACAGTTCCAACTTAAAAAATTCATAATGCTAGGCTAGCTTGCCCTGCAAGCTTAGCCAAAGTAGTGTTATTAGACTCTGAACAATCCAGTATAGAAAGATCAGAATCGTTATGAGGTAACACCCCACCCTCAGTTTCCATATTATCTGTTCGTGCTGGCCCATATCTTTTGCGTTTTCTTTCCTCCACATCCAGCCCATCTAACTCCTCCTCCCTAGGCCCATTAAGAAAAATTGTATTTGAATTTCCCTCCATCAAGATAACTTTACCAGCTGATTTCTTTAATCCCTCCTGAAATGTAGTATTTCCTGTTTCTCTCTCCCTAGAAATCCGCCCTTGATCTTCAACTTGAATTATGCTTTGATTTTGAAATCCCGAAAAATCCTGCTTTCTGTTATCCTTACCATATCTGTTAGCCCAACCAACATCGTTTTCCTCGCGCAACCACTTACTGCTACCGCTTCCCCCTGCCTTACGTGACGGTGCCCTGAGCCAAGCACCCCACTCATTTGGTGTTTCACCTCCATGGGACGCAAACTTCCTCTGACAGAACCTTTCAGTATGAGAAAGCATGCCACAACTAAAGCAAAAGTCACCTAAGCGTTCATACTTACACTGGACAATAACCTCAGACCCATTCCTTCCCTTGATTTTCTTTTTATGTTTCAAAGGTTTTCTAACATCCACCTTGACCCTAATCCTCATGCATTCTCTCCAAATGCTTGAATTATTGTTAGGATCATACTCCAAAAACGTACCGAAGAAATTCCCAAGTTGCATACCAACACCCTCCGACATAAATCCCGAAGGAAGACCATGTATCTGAATCCAAAAGCTAACTTCTACCGAAGAGACCTTCAATGGATCTTCCCCAGCCGCTATCGAGTTCATCACCAAAATAGCATTGTCAAATGACCATGGGCCCCCTTTCTGAACCCACGCTAAATCATCCCTATGATATAATTGAAAAAGAAACAAACCCATTCTCAACTCTTTAATGTTCACTCCCATAGCAGGTCGCCACACATCCGCCATCTTGGATCTCATAGCTCTTACGTTGATGTTCTTCTCCGTTAGAAATCTCTCCACTAGGCAGAGATCGAACTTGTTCAGTCCTTCATCCCCTCCCACATCGAAACACAACTCCTCATTCTCCTCTATATCAATATCCAACTTTGCCATACGATCGTTGATTTCCTCAACAGATTCCATGACTCAAAATGAACTCTCACAACTCACATAAGTTTGGAAAGAAAAACTCACTCCCACGTAAAATACGGAGAGAATACGTAGAAACTGTAATATCAGAAATCTTCATAGAACTAACTTTTTTATTTGTATTTAAATTTCAGAAATCTATACTAGACCACATTATAATACCAAACATTAAAAGTTTTGGTACCTATTTTTTGGCATTTCGTGTTTTTAATTAATTAGCCTTACTTATATATTAGTATGTTTTTAACTAAATACATTTATTTATATCTATCTATACTATTATATTAAAGTCAAAATATTGAAAAATATGAAAAATAATATAATTATAAATAAATAAATAATCAATTTCATTTTTGTAGAGCCTGTTACCTTTTATATTTTTTCAATAACTGATAAATTTACTTTTCAGGTAAAACTTACCGATTCTATTTAATATAATATTGTAATACTAATAAATATCGATTACCTTTTTCAGATAAAATGATTATCTTTTTAATATTTTCTAATTAAAATCCCATTTTTTTTAAAATATCACAGACACCATATATATAATTATTACTACTATAATTAAACTATATCATTTAAAAATTTTGAACCTACAAAATTCGTATCTTAAAATTATCAATACAAATTAATAAAAAAATAATATAATATTAAAAAAATCCATGCACTGCACGGGTTCTAAATTAGTTTTTATAATAAATGAAGTCTTATTAAGAGTTCAATATTTTAATCCACGAAATGGTAGCAAAATCACTTGATTTCTCAAACTTAACGCATAGGTGCCTCGATTATTAGTATGGTTGGTCAAAGTGATCCAATGTCATTTATTGTATAAATGGAAAAACAAGAAAATTGGTCGATCAACACAAAAAAAATAAATATATAAAAAGAGAGGAAAGATTCGAAGAAATAATAACCAGAATACCTATAAATCAAGTATTCATCGCCCAAAATACCTACCCGCAAATGTATCGTCCAAAATACCCACTGCCCTCGCATTACACTCATGCGTGTATCTTTCCCTGTTGCTTTCTGCCTTGTTTTCGAATTTAGTGATAGGATGTTGCAGTGCATGTGTGAGTAATCAACTTTGTACACTGACAAAGCATGTGCAAAAAATGGGCCCACATAATATATAGAGTATGTTTACGTAAGTTGTCATACAAATTGTTACAAACACATGTACTATTAGTTCTACGCATGTTTAATATGCGTAGTCCTCCACTACGCAAAAGCTGTTTGCATATTCTTAATCAATTAAATAGTTATGATAGTATAATTTTCTGGGTACGCAAGATGTAATTGCGTATTCTTGATTACGCAAATGGTTAATGCGTGTTTTGAGGGTATAATAATTATTGAATTTGTTAAAAGTGTGTGCACGCATGAATCAAATGCGTGTTTTCTGACCACCCATTCTTGTGATGCGTAATCAATGGATATTTTGGACACAGTTTCGCACGTTTGGGTATTTTGGGATTTCAATTTAAAAATATGGGTAATTTGGGATTTTACCCAGATTCGATAAAGGTGATATACTGATATATATGTATACTTATATAATGGCGGCCATATATATATAGATGCATGCAAAGACTAACAAATAACAATAAAGAAAAATCAAAAAAGAATTTAAACTAACGGAGTCAAGACAAATTAACGGTAGTACACATAATGAATTAGAATGTATATAATAAGTACACAATGTGTCTAATTGAAAGTATAGGTACACAAAGTGCATAAAATGTATAATTTAAATACATAAAATGCATTTAACTCTAAAAATAAACGTGCACATAAATAATTCCTTTTAACTTCAAAATTTTTAACATTAATATAAATTTAAGGACAAAATTATAATTTACTAAATAGACTTCAAACCTATGTTAACCTATTATAGATATAATGGGATACAACATAAATAACCTTTTCATAAAAAGATGATTTTAATAAAAATTCTAGTAATGCTCCTTTACAGCTTCCATTCCTCTGCCAAGAACCAATTGAAGAATTTCATTTTCTTCCAGAGCCGTAGAAGATGCTTTTTGACCGGTAGCTACATAAACACATACTACATTTTGGGCTTGTAAGTTCAGAATCCTATCTGTCTGTAATTTTGTGTACAAAGAGTAATTTAGCATGACCATGTAAATTCTATTTTTTGGTGTATTACTTGGTAAATAACTATGTTTTTATAAAATTGACCTCAAAAACTCATCTAAATTAATATTGATGAATTTATGCTATATCAACAATTAAAATACATAAATTTAATTCTCCCCAATATTTCATTATACAATACCCTACATAATAAATTGAAGTGAAAAGAAAAATATGAATTCAACAAAAGACTATGAACACTCACTATGTATAGTTCTTTCAACGTATCTTTGCATGATTTAAATGTGACCATGCTTGTACTCCGTATGTTTTATTATTAGGTGACTAGCGTACTGCTATTATAAGTGTGACTATTATTTCAAATATAATATTAGTATTTATTTATTCATTATTAATTTAAAAAATCAACATTTATTTGTTGGCAACTACGGTTTAGCTTTTTATTAAAACCAGGCAAGCCAGCCACCCTGGAACAGGAAGATAGCGGTGGCTGAAGCCCTACTTATTGCGAGGAGATGGATGTCCGGTGATCGGTTTCATATAAAGATAAAGGGTTAAATTCTGATTGTTACGGTCAACCTTTTTGGCAACCCAACCTGTGTACATCCCTACTTTTTGCGAGAATGACCATGGGTGTTTGGTATCCCCTCCATTCCCAGAAGAGAATAAAATTGCGCTTTACTCAGCGTTGAACAGGGAACCAAACAGTACAAATTTTAAGTTGTTTCCGGTCTGCAAGCTCTTTTACTTTTTAGTATATATTATATTTATAAAATAAAAGGAAAATGATGTTCATTTCAAATAAAAAAAAATTCCTTCAAAACCCTCATGAAAACAAAAGGAAAATCATTTCAATTTTCACCACCTAAAAACAAACTACGGCAAAGTTATTGAGATAAAACGCAATACCAGAAACTAGTATGTATTCTACATTTAGTACACCCTAATGCATCAATATTAAGTCCAATGACAAACAAAAACAGTTGAGCAAGACAAAATTAGTAAAAAGTTCCTCCTATTACGTAGAATGCTTAGCTAGTAGCTAGTAAAGTACGTGAATTGTTCTCCCCTATCTTGTGAAGTACTTGTTCGTTTCGCCATGTACCAACTTCTCAGAGTCAACATTTTCTTTAAGAGCCCCTGCATTGTTCCACAATTAACTTGTCAGTATAACAAAATTACGGGGGAGAAGACAACAGAAAGACTTTAACACTTAGAAACCAAGAGAATTTAAACCCAAAATGTCATGAAGTATGTGTATATACATGTTGGGCCATGAATATTAGATAGAATATTATGTATAATTATAGTTGGTAATTAGGCCCAATTAGGCTTAGTTGGTAGTAAGGCCCAAATGTATTTATTTTCTTAGTGGGCTTGAAGCCCAAATTTGTAAATAGATGGTAACCCATTCTCCAAGTAAGGTTAGTTAGGAAAGGGGGACCCACAAGGGATCCCCTATAAATACCCTTGTATCATCTTACTTGAGAGGGGATGCAACTTGATGTAAAAAGAGAACCTCTAAAGGGTTATGAAATAAATAAAATACTTGATTCTTATTCTATATTCTTATTGATAATTAATTAAATAGCTTGAACATATTTCATAGCCCATCATTTGGCGCTAGAAGCAGCTCTTTTATCAACGGTTGCACAGTAAAATGGATGATTATGACGGAGAGCCGGTCGTACAACGTCTCACGGAGGAGGAAATAAGAACAGTCCCCCTCGAAGACGACGGCACCTTAAGACCACCATTACAGCCGAGACGGTTATTCTCCGATCAAGAAAACGACGAGATGGCGGAGGACTTTCAGAAATCCCCCGTCGCAGAGCAAAACAGAAAGAGACCTCGGGTTGATACCCGTACAAGGGTTCCAACAGCTTCGGGCAAGCAAGTGTTGACGAACGATGCCCGTCTTCACCTCGAAAGGATGAGGAGACAAAACCCTGAAGATGGAATTGAGGAGAACGACGAGGACTTTTATGAGTCGGATGACGAGCTGGAGGCTCTTGAGGTCCAGAGGAAGAAACTATAGCTAAAGCTGGAAAAACAAAGGGAAATACGACGTCTCCAGCTCGAGTTACAACAAACATCACTACCAGCTCAATCTTCTAAATATCGATCTCCCGGACATAATAGTGAGGGATATGATGATGATGCAAGCTACGAGGACGAGACAGAGTCTACTAGATCGTATCAGGTCCCTCATAAGAGAAGGTAGACGAGATCCCAGGGGACAGCTCCAAGGCAAAGTGAATCGAGTGACTCATACAGGTCGGAGGAGATCTCACAATTACAAAACGACATAGCGATGTGCAAAAAATTTATTCGAAGCCAGGCTGGCCCCGACGTCCCAATTGAAAGTCCCCTCGCTGTGCGAATTGAAAAAACACGTATCAACAAGAGTTTGAAAACCCCACCAATTGATCAGTTTGATGGGTCTACAGATCCAAGTGAGTTTTTGAATACTTATGACGGGAGAATGAGGTTTTGTGGACACTCGGAGATCGCTCGATGCCAATTCTTTTCCACCTGTCTCTGAGGAACAGCTCTCCGTTGGTATAATAACTTGCCCCCGAGGTCCATAGACTCGTGGGACTTGTTGAAAACCAAGTTCAAAGGTAGATTCTCCAATAATTATAAAGGCGGAAAGATCACGGCTTCACTCATGAATGTTAGACAGCGCTCCAACGAGTCGCTAAGAGAATTCTTGATCCGTTTTCGAGATGAGGTCGCGGAGATTCCTAACCTCGTGGAAGAACTCGCCATTAATTACCTCGCTACAGGTATTGATAAGCACAGACGCGGCCCACTGCTGGAAGAATACTTTGAGAAAAGCCCACGATCTCTCCAAGCTACTTTCGAGATCGTAGAGCATAGAATGACATTACAGGAGGCAGTAGGAAGCATTCAATCAACCAGGAAATATTCACAGAAATGGGAAAGAAGTTCAAATCATGGATTTAAATCTTTGAGGTCGGATTACATGAGAGAAAATGATTCGCATTCGAAGTCTCGAGACAGGAGAAGTCCTAGATCTGAGAAAACCTCTCGCTCCGACAGGTCGTGGAGACCTCCAGAAAAGACAGAAAAAGAATTCACGAAGCTGACGGTGGACAAGTCCACCATACTCGCCATTATGAAAACAGAGCCTGGCTATCGACCTCCGAGGCCGATGAAGCCGGGTAGGCCCCCGAGCTCAAAGTATTGTGAGCATCATGAGGATCATGGCCATACTACAGAAGCCTGTTTCCAGTTGGGCACTCTCATCGAGGAGAAAATAAAACAAGGACAATTTGTCCATTACATCGAAAATGATACGAACTCCCAGCAAAATCTCCAGCACGACCCCGATCGAGTCATTGACGTCATAATCGGAGGTCACGCTGTTGGGGGATCTTCCAATAACGCCAAGAAATTATATGCCCGTGAGGTATTTAGTGTTCATCCAGAACCACAGAAACGCCAAAGGCCTAATCCTACTCCAATCATCTCCTCTTCAGACGAGGATTATCCCCCCGGGATGATCGAGCCTCACCAGGATGCCTTAATGATCACGGCAAAAGTGGGAACCAACACCGTTAAAAAGATCCTCATGGACAACGGCAGCTCTGTTGACATTCTATATCACAGTGCTTTCTCCAGGATGAATATCGGGGATAGAAAATTGGAGAACGTGAATATTCCCTTATACGGTTTCACTGGAAATGAGGTAAAGGTCGTAGGAATGATTGATCTCCCAGTTCTCTTTGGCTCCCTACCATGCCAGACTTGGCAAACGGTAAAATTTCATGTCATAAACGCAGTCTCCAGTTTTAATGTCATTTTGGGAAGGACGACCTTAACAGACTTGAAGGCTATCACGTCTATTCCGCATTTGAAAATGAAGTTCCCCACTGATTTCGGGGTGGGAGAGGTCGTAGACGATCAAGCTGCAGCACGACAATGCTACTTAACAATGGAAATCCCCAAGAATAAGCAAGTTGACGATAACTCCATCAATCAAGTTATGGATATGGATCCTCGATACCTCATTGAGATCCCGAGCGAATCGAACTGCACGCCAATGGAAGAAACAGGGGAGATCGAGTTAATTGTCGGTGACCCAACTAAGGTCACAAAGATTGGAAAAAATCTTGACCCCGATCTCCGCCAGAATATAACTCAATTGATAAGAGAATATAAGGACATTTTCGCCTGGGACCCGAAGGACATGCCCGGAATTCCAGAGGTCATCGCACGACATTCTCTCCACATTGACCCAAACGTCAGGCTAGTGTGCCAAAAGAAACACGTCTTTTCCGAAGAAAAGCGCAAGGCCATCGACGATGAGGTCGATCGACTTCTCGAGGTCGGGTTCATTGAGCCCGTCCAGTTCCCAAAATGGGTCGCCAACGTCGTCTTAGTAAAGAAAAGTAACGGAAAATGGTGTATGTGTGTAGATTATTCTGACCTTAGCAGGGCATGCCCCAAGGATCACTATCCACTCCCAAACATAGACCATTCATCGATGCTACATCTGGCCATGAGCTCTTATCCTTCCTGGATGCCTTCTCAGGCTATAATCAAATCAAGATGGACATTAACGACTGGGAAAAAATGGCCTTCATCACTCATCGCGGGGTCTTCGCCTATAAAATCATGCCATTTGGACTAATCAATGTTGGAGCAACTTTCCAACAGATGATGGATACCATTTTCAAAATCAAAAAGGGCAAAAAACCATGTCGCAGACCTTCGAGAAACTTTCGAAAACGTAAGACGCCACCAAATGAGATTGAATCCAATAAAATGCTCTTTTGGCTTAACCTTGGGAAAGTTTCTCGGATTTCTTCTCAACCAATGAGGCATTGAGGCCGACCCTAGCCAAATCAAGGCCATTCTCGACATGAAAGACCCCACCTCACTAAAAGAGGTACAGTCGCTCATAGGCTACATCGCAGCATTGCGAAGATTCATTCCTCAATCTTCAAAGCGTTGTATCCCTTTCTTCCAAGTCATCAAAGGGGCATCAAAACAGTCGAAGTTGTTATGGAATGAAGATTGTAAGAGAAGTCTTCACGAACTCAAATATTTCCTTACCTCACCTCCGATCTTGACCAGGGCTTCACCGGGTGAGCCTCTACGAGTTTACTTCTCGACTTGCGACCTCACGGTGGCTGCTATTCTAGTTAAACAAGAGGCTGGGAAAGAAACTCCTGTATACTACATTAGTCACACACTGCGTGATGCGGAAACAAGATATCCTCAAGTTGAAAAACTGGTCTACTCCCTTGTCGTAGCCAGTAGAAAGCTAAGACACTACTTTCAAGGTCGAGAAATACGGGTAATGACGAATCAACCCTTGAAAAGGATTTTGCACAAGCCCGACATGACGGGTCGCCTTGCAGCTTGGACCATCGAACTAAGTCAGTTCCACATAGAATTTAAACCCAGAACAGCATTGAAAGCACAAGTGCTATCAGACTTTATGGCTAAAATGCCAGTTTTCTAAATCTGACACCCCAAAAGGGGAGATCGTCAACGAGGCCACGAGGCCATGGACACTCTACGTCGATGGCTCCTCGACAGAAGACACGAGTGGGGCAGGGTTAATTATTTTAAGTCCCGATGGATTCCGCGTTCAGCAGGCAGTTCGATTCGTTTTTCAGGCAACGAATAACGAATCAGAATACGAGGCTCTCCTCGCTGGGCTTAAACTCGCAATTGAGCTCGAGGTGAAAAATATCGATATTTTTAGTGACTCTCAGCTCGTTGTCAAACAGGTCAGTGGAGAGTTCAAAACTCACAATGGTAGAATACAAGAGTACTTGGAAAAAGCAAAAACAATGTTAGAAAATTTCACTTCTTGGAATCTAACAAACGTGGACAATACCGAGAACCAGTGGGCTGACGCTCTATCAAAACTGCCCTCATCGTCGTCTACCACTTGCAACGAACCCATCTACGTTGAAGAACTGCAAGCTCCAATAATCAACATTCTTGAAGTCGATGAGATAACTTCCAATTCTGATTGGCAAACTCCATACCTCGAGTACATAATCGACAACAAGTTGCCAGAATCAAAAAACGAAATGAGATCCTTAATGTACAAGGCAAGGAATTATTGTGTAAAAGACTCCAAATTAAATAGAAGATCTTTAGTCGAGCCATTGCTTTGTTGCCTCGGCCCCGAGAAAGCTCACCTCGCCATCATAGAGGTTCACACCGGGATATGTGGAGAACACATGGGGGGTAAAAATCTCGCATTAAAAATACTTAGACAAGGATTTTTCTGGCCAACATTAAGGAAAGATTGTGAGAAATTCGTCAAAAAATGCACCCCATGCCAATTGCACGGGAATGTAAACCACCGACCCACGACAGCACTTAATCCGGTCCTCGTTCCATGCCCCTTCTTTCAGTGGGGAATCGACATAGTCGGCCCTTTTCCTAAATCAAAAAACCAAGCCCAATATATCGTGGTTGCCATCGATTATGTGACAAAATGGGTCGAGGCCTAGATAACAACCTCACATAGGAGATGCGAGATAATGCCAAAACAGCCTCGATTGAATACCGGAGCAAAACAGCGAAGTACTTTGATAAAAAGGTCAAGATGAAAAGCTTCCAGGTCAATGACCTCGTGCTCCGAGAAGCAGCTGCATCGCAACCGACATAGGTCGACAAGCTCACAGCCCCGTGGGAGGGTCCGTATAAGATCAAAAAGGTTGTAAGCCTCGGGACTTATGAGCTAGAACATCTCAATGGCGAGCCTATCAAAAATGCGTGGAATGGAATCCACCTCAAAAAAAAATTACCAGTAATACTTGTTTTATTGTAAGTGGGGGCAACCTCTTGCTTTCCACCTAAAAATTGTCTAAGTGAAAAAGGGCTGATATGAGGTCCTCACTTAGATTCCCCTTAAATTATTCAATAAAAAGCCCTAATTTTCCTTTACATTTCCCTATAGAATTAGACGCTCGCATCTATTTTTAATCACGTCTTGATAATTCAATCTCCTAGAAGTCCAGGAAAAGTTCGCATATATACTCAATCGCCCACTTTAACATGATTTCATGGAAAAATATTGCTATAATTAGTAAGGTCCTCAACCTCCCTCCAAAACAATCGTTAGTTTGCAACAATCAAAACCATACTAGAAAGTCGCAATAGAATTTAAACTAAATTAAAAAAAAACACATATCCGCTCAAATAATGGTATTATCCCCCTAATACAATGTCCTACAACAAAGATAACAAAGGAAGGAAAAAGAAGGTATTCACTAATTGATAAGTGGATTTTATATCCACTTGGATCGCTTCAATTCGGCTTAAATTGATTGTCTTGGACTCAAGTTTGTTGTAGTTTTGATGTGTTTTGTGTAGTTGTGCAGGTTTGTAAGAATGTCAATTATGGTTGATGCTTCCGTCGTTTTTGGAGTTAAATTTGTGCAATGGAATGAAGAATGGAGTTGTCATTAAACTCTCATGAAGGTTCCTAAGTCGAGGGAAATAAAAAATGCGATCTAACGCAAAAAGAACGGGCGAAAACGGAGCAAGAACGAAGGAATTAGAGCTGAAAAATGATGTGTTGGAGAGCCAGGCGCAAGTTACCCCAAACCAGGTCCAAGCTGCGCGTAATGCAGTTGGATAGGGGTAGGTTGCGCGCCTGAGGGGCAAGTTGCGCGCGCGGTGCTGGAAAATTACAGTTTTGCCCTTATTCAATGTTTTGGCCATATCTTGAGTTCTACAAGTCCGTTTTGGACGATCTTACAGTCCACACGAAGATAACGAGATTCTCTATCATTCTAAAGTGGTTCAGAAGTCCAATTATGATTAGAACGGCCCAGAAATATTGAAGAAAAATTAGCTACGAATTTTCCTTAAAAACAGAATCAGTTTAGGAAACGTATTTTGCAGAAATTCTATTATAATTCTGTTTTGGTAGTTTCTTGTTGGACAAGACTTCTAGAGCCTATATAAACACATCCTACCCATGTAAATTGTATCATTACTTAGAATTACTTAGAAACACTAGCATTATTATTAATATTCAGATCTTGTTTTATTATCATGGTTTCACTTGATCCCATGATGACGAGAGGTTCAATTTTGAACTAATCATTGTCATGGGATTCTAACGGATTTATTTATGGAGCTTTAGTATTTTGATGCTTTAAAGATCTGTGTGTGATGTATATTTGATATCCTTGTATGGTTATTCTTAATGCTTTTAGATGCGTAACTAACATCTAAATTGAATTGTTAATCTCTTGCAAAACGAGAGTGGATCTTGAGATTTAGAACTTGCCATGCTAGCATAGGATAGGTTGATGTTTTAACATCATGATTTGTGGCGTAAATAGAGATATTATGCTGCCCTATGTGATCAATATGGATAACTTGTGCTTAAACCGTTATGTTTTCAAATCTTATAGAGATATAGGGTCTAAAAATAATTGGTGTCTATTCATCTTCTATCTCTTTTGTGGATGTATGAGTAGTTTGGTGTTAGTATACCGAGAGGTAGCTTATACTTGTTTCGTGTTATCCGATCAGATATCATAACCATTGCATATGGTGATTAAAGGCGTCAGATCTAAGCAAAGTATTTAATGAAGTTAGGATTCCATGGTTCATCTTGCGTAAGTAATTCGATTTTAATTATCATTAGTTAAGTAATTCTTAGTTTAATAGTTTGCATCTTAGTTTAATTTAGATAATCAAACCCCAATATTGTTAATTGTCTTAGCAGTGCATAATAACCATACATTGTTGCATAGGTACAAAACTGAATTAAAACCATAACCAGATCTCTGTGGGAACGAACTCAACTTTATTCTATATTACTTGTGACCACGTACGCTTGCGTGATTTAGTGCGAACAAGTTTTTGGCACCGCTGTCGGGGATCATCGGTGTTTTGTTTTTAGTTTATGTGCTTGTCATCAGTGGTCGTTAGAGTTCATTGACTCGGTTTGTTTCTTACATAGTTGTTTAGTTCTATGTGTTTCAGGTAGCAATGGGAGAACCAGCAGCAGCAGCGAAAGCATTGATGTATTATTCTCAACCAAAGATCAATGACGTCCAATTTAGCATTGTCAGGCCAGCTATTGCAGCTAATACTTTCGAAATGAAGCCTAGCATAATTCAGATGGTGCAGAATTCGGTTCAGTTTGGGGGTGCTCCGATTGAAGATCCTAACATGCACATCCGAAATTTCATTGAGATCTGCGACACTTTCAAGATCAACGGGGTGTCGGAAGATGCTATCAAATTGAGACTTTTCCCATTCTCTTTGAGGGATAAAGCTAAGGGCTGGTTGTACTCTCTACCAGCAGGTTCTATTTTGACATGGGAGGATCTTGCTCAGAGATTTCTCACTAAATTTTTTCCCATGGCAAAGACCGCAGCAATCAGGAACGCTATTACTCAATTTTCACAGCAGTCTGAAGAATCTTTGTGCGAGGCTTGGGAGCGATATAAAGAGATGCTAAAGAAGTGTCCACATCATGGGATGCCTGATTGGATGGTGATTAACTGCTTTTATAATGGCTTGGGTGCACAGTCAAAACTCATGCTAGATGCAGCATCATGTGGAGCTTTATGGGCTAAGAGCTATGCGGAAGCTTATGAGCTAATTGAGATGATGGCTGCGAATGAATACCATAATCCAACTCAGAGATTATCACAAGGCAAATTAGCAGGAATTCTGGAAGTTAATACAGTCACAGCTCTAGCAGCTCAGCTAGAGGCACTTAATAAGAAATTGGATTTTATGTCAAAGCATGGGGTGCCTCAAGTTGCTAGTGGTGGTGAGCTATGTGAGGGTGCACATGAGACGAGTCAATGTGCCATATCTTTTGAATCGGCACAGTTTGTGAGCAACTTCCACCAACCTTCGCAATTAGCTCCAGCCACCTATCATTCCAATTTCGGCTGGAGCAACAATCAAGATTTTCAGCAGCAACAGTTTCATGGGGATGATGGTCAATCTTCGAATGAAAAATCTGAATTGGATGAATTGAGGTTGATGATTAAAAGTCAGGCGGTATCTCTCAAGACATTGGAGAATCAGATTGGGCAAATTGCAAGTGCCTTTCTCAAAGGACCGCAGGGAGTTCTTCCTAGTGCCACAGAGGTAAATCCAGGAAAACAAGATGGCATGGAGCAGGTTAATGCCATAACACTCAGATCTGGAAAAATCACGAACGATCAGAATTCAGCAATTGAGGATGAAGAAGGAATTCATGATCCTACAGAAAAAGAAGAAAATTCTATTTTTTCAGAATCTGTGGTGGATAGTGATGAGGAGGAAGAGTGTGAGTCACTAGGCTTGGCTGATCTCTGGGATTCTAAGGTGCTGGTTGATGAGGTGGTTTCATGGTCAAATCTTGAGGATAGTGCAATTGAGTCTTTTCTTGAGGAAGATGTTTTGATTGAGGGTAATGAGAATCTTCATGAGTTGTATAGGAATTTTACTACTGATGAGATGTTAGAGGAATTGAAGGTCATTTGTTCTAAGCATGAAATCTAACTTGAGGAGAGTTCTTTTGATCATAAGTCAGTTGTGAAGACTTCTGTTGGTGAACCACCCACTTCCGTTCCTAATCCGTCTATTACCACTCTTGATCAGTCTTTGGTAGTTAATAATGAAACTCATCATTTTGAAGAAGTTTTCAAACTCGAGCTTAAACCACCAGATCACTTGAGGTATGTATATTTGGGTCAATCATCTACTTTGCCTATTATTATTGTTGCTAACTTGTCAGGTAGTGAAGAGAATATTGTTGCTGACACCTTTGAAGAGCAAAAAAGGCGGAAACTTGTCATCGAGGATGTAGCCCCGGAAAAGATAATTAAATGGCCATATAGAGATACGGTGTAGAAATTTTCAAGATAAAAAGCCATTGCCAGGTCTAGCTAAAGACTTTAAACAAAGGCGCTTCGTGGGAGGCAACCCACGTGTTTCGGTATTTTTAGGTATGTTTCCTACTATCCCTTGTATTTACTTCCATTCAATGCGGACATTGAATCTTTTAAGTTTGGGGGTGGTTTGGGGGATAAGTAGCGTATATGTAGTTATTTGTGATTGTGAGTCATTATGTTCATATAGATATCATGTTTGCATAATAGTAGTAATTCATGCATATATGTTCGTATTAATTATATTTGTTTCATGTAGGGCATTCTATTTTTGTTTCGTATACCATGTGAGTTCATGTTAGTTGCATTTCATGGCATGCATTTTTCATGATCCCTTAGAATGAGCTAATTCTGATTGGTATGTAGGTGTCTAATTGAGTGTGGTAATGATGAATAGAGGGTTGATTTATAGTTCCTAGGAATTGACTTGCATGTTTCAGAAACAAATTCTTTTCACAATTTCATTAGTTTGCTTTTGGGCTAGGTTGAGGTCATGCTTGTTTGGTTGTTTTAGATTTAATCACTTGATTATATTTAGAATTTTCGTTATTCCCTTGATGGCGTAGGAGCACTAAAGTCTAAGTTTGGGGGAAACCAGGGATTTCATGCTAATTGTTAATAGTTGTCAAAAATGGCTAGGTGTCAAATGGCTAGTAGCCGGCTCATATTTATATGAGTAGTCTAGGGTTGGAATTGAGAATTCTCATTCTAGATCGCAAAAAAAAAAACAGAAAAAAAAATGAAAAAGAAAAAAAAAGAGTCAATAGTTAAATTGTTAAATGCAAAATTAACCAGGGTGAGCTCTTTAATACTCGAGCAATTAAGTTCGCGGGGACTTTGTGCCTAGTGACCTAAGGCTTATATAGTCTGGGATCCACTAACCCAACGCTCGCTACATGGGTATTATTGTATAAGCCTTTCGGGGTCTCATCCATTGCACGGTTAAATAAGCATGCTTGTATATATGTGTCGTAGTAGTTAGTAATAAAGCATGAATTTCTGTCTACCTTGGATAAGGATGGAGGTGTTTCTAGGTTATGGAGTGTTTACCGTCTATTCTAGTTATAAACTTGTGATTGTCTTGGCAAAGAACATGTATGATTTTGATCTAGTTTTGGAAGTATTTCTGATGAGCATCGCATAAACGCACGTTCTATTCATGTATTGTTAGTATACGGGGACTTAGTCGAGCTCTAGTTGGAGTTATTTGCATTCCTTGAGATATGTGTTTGCTAGTTGGTTTTGGTTAGTTTGAGGGGATCGTTGCATTTTCATATTCGTTGCATTCATGCATTGCATTGTTTAGTTAGATGGATTTTGTGGGTACATTCACTATAGGCCCTCACGAGACCTCACTCGTCCACTAGGGCTGCCTAGGGGTTTAAAGGGCTTGTTGCATATGCCAAATGCAACCGTGATCACCTACGGAAGTGGTACTAATTAGTTAGTGTTTAGTTGTTTATGCTTGAGGACAAGCATCGGTTTAAGTTTGGGGGTGTGATAAGTGGATTTTATATCCACTTGGATCGCTTCAATTCGGCTTAAATTGATTTTCTTGGACTCAAGTTTGTTGTAGTTTTAATGTGTTTTGTGTAGTTGTGCAGGTTTGTAAGAATGTCGATTATGGTGGATGCTTCCGTCATTTTTGGAGTTAAATTTGTGCAATGGAATGAAGAATGGAGTTTTCATTAAACTCTCATGAACGTTCCTAAGTCGAGGGAAATAAAAAATGTGATCTAACGCAAAAAGAACGGGCGAAAACGGAGCAAGAACGAAGGAATTAGAGCTGAAAAACGACGTGACGGAGAGCCAGGCGCAAGTTGCCCCAAACCAGGCGCAAGCTGCGCATAATGCAGTTGGATAGGGGCAGGTTGCGCGCCTGAGGGGCAAGTTGCGCGCGGTACTGGAAAATTACAGTTTTGCCCTTATTCACTGTTTTGGCCATATCTTGAGTTCTACAAGTCCGTTTTGGACGATCTTACAGTCCACGCGAAGATAACGAGATTCTCTATCATTCTAAAATGGTTCAGAGGTCCAATTACGACTGGAACGGCCCAGAAATATTGAAGAAAAGTTAGCTACGAATTTTCCTTAAAAACAGAATCAGTTTAGGAAACGTATTTTGCAGAAATTCTATTATAATTCTGTTTTGGTAGTTTCTTGTTGGACAAGACTTCTAGAGCCTATATAAATACATCCTACCCATGTAAATTGTATCATTACTTAGAATTACTTAGAAACACTAGCATTATTATTAATATTCAGATCTTGTTTTATTATCATGGTTTCACTTGATCCCATGATGATGAGAGGTTCAATTTTGAACTAATCGTTGTCATGGGATTCTAACGGATTTATTTATGGAGATTTAGTATTTTGATGCTTTAAAGATCTGTGTGTGATGTATATTTGATATCCTTGTATGGTTATTCTTAATGCTTTTAGATGCGTAGCTAACATCTAAATTGAATTGTTAATCTCTTGCGAAACGAGAGTGGATCTTGAGATTTAGAACTTGCCATGCTAGCATAGGATAGGTTGATGTTTTAACATCATGATTTGTGGCGTAAATAGAGATATTATGCTGCCCTATGTGATCAATATGGATAACTTGTGCTTAAACCGTTATGTTTTCAAATCTTATAGAGATATAGGGTCTAAAAATAATTGGTGTCTATTCATCTTCTACCTCTTTTGTGGATGTATGAGTAGTTTGGTGTTAGTATACCGAGAGGTAGCTTATACTTGTTTCGTGTTGTCCGATCAGATATCATAACCATTGCATATGGTGATTAAAGGCGTCAGATCTAAGCAAAGTATTTAATGAAGTTAGGATTCCATGGTTCATCTTGCGTAAGTAATTCGATTTTAATTATCATTAGTTAAGTAATTCTTAGTTTAATAGTTTGCATCTTAGTTTAATTTAGATAATCAAACCCCAATATTGTTAATTGTCTTAGCAGTGCATAATAACCATACATTGTTGCATAGGTACAAAACTGAATTAAAACCATAACTAGATCTCTGTGGGAACGAACTCAACTTTATTCTATATTACTTGTGACCACGTACGCTTGCATGATTTAGTGCGAACACTAACACCCAATTTCCTTAATATATTACACCAAAAAATAGGCAGTCAACCAACAATTTTTAATATGCAAATCATCTTATGATTACTCTACTAGAAAATACCAACTTATCATATGCGCAAATAAACACTAACAGAAAAACCTTCAAGGATAGGTAAAGACAAGAACGGAAAAAGAACCAAACTCATAAGCTGGGATAATATGAACATTACAAGTACTCGGAGCATTCTTCGGCAGAGTTAAAGAATTCCACAAACCCAAGTTAACTTACAGCTACACAGGGCATCCCCTGGTAATCAAATTCCATCAAATATAAAATCCATCGAATAAATATTCAAATACGCAACAAAACAAACGAGGAATACCTCGTCTTCAAGCATTCTCCTCGTTGGTCGTGGTCGGCATTGCCTTGGCCAAATCGGCACAATAATCCTCAAAGGAATGACCTGTAAGGTCAACTCCTGCAACCTTAAGACGGTCATAACAATAACTGTAACCAACCCCGAGGGCCCTCGCAACATCCGCCACACCTTTCTCAACGTCGGCCTTCAGAGTCACGCTCTCATCTTCAAATTTCTTCAGCTCACCTCGAACTTGTCCTAAATCTCTCTCAAGATCAGCATACTTCTTCTTATCAGAGTCAGCAGCAGCCTTAACCTTGGTGAGCTCCTCACTCAGCGACACCACTTTCTCCTTCGATAAACGGACCTCTTCCGATAACTTGGTCTTGTCGTTAAAACTCTTTTTCGCTGCTTCCACCTCTCTCTTCTCGGCCTCTGCAGCTCGTTTTTCAACCTCAAGCTTCCCTAACTTAACTTCAGACAATTCTCAAGCAATCAAGTCGTTCCGTTGGAGATCGACATCAGTCTTATACGAGTTGACGTTGTGCGTTAAATCTGATAGAAACTGCAAGCAACAAACAAGAAGTGATATCATAGCACGTATAGAACAACAATAACTATAGTATAAAACGCATACAAGCAAAACATACCCTGCCGCCACGAGTTAAGCACCGTTCTGCGATCTCAGTACGAGACTTGTCCGTATAAGAGGTCATGTCCTGATGAAGATCAAAGACTTGGAACACCTGGATGGGGGCGTTATGAACAGCCGTCCAACGCTGGTTAGGATAAACCTCAACCCGAACGGAAGAAAGGGCTCAACTGGCTAAAAGATAGGAGGCAAATCGGCTTTTTCATTGACAACGGGGTCCTTGGAAATAGACTCCTGACCGGGGTCATCACACCTTCTCAACACAAGATGACGAGATGTGTTACCTTCACGATCTCGAGAACGCTTCTATCGCGAAGTCCAACATCCTCAGTAGACTTAGAAACAGTAGATTCATGTTCAATTCCAACTTCATCTCTGACCTCCACATCTATAGGAGTCACCAACTTTGAAATTACCCCTCCTGTCTTCGACGAAGAACCTCCTCCGGGGACCTTGGCGGCAGAAGATTGCTTAGCCAACAACAACAAGGCACGATCCATCTTTTCTCTTAATCCGCTCAAAAAAATCACCTTTAAAGATTTGCCTGCAACTGTCACGAACAAGACATAAAAACGATGAGCACATAAAATTTAATCCTTACAAAATAAAATCACAAAGATAATCGAATTAGGGAGTAAAACAGGGCAAAAACGAGGTAAAAATAGAACTTTACGGTTATGCTCCTCCAAGAACTTGACATTTTTCAGCTGATTAAAATCGTATAAAGGAACTTGACCTTGAAACCTATCCAAAAACTCAGAATCGTACTTTTCCAGGCAAGACAAACTGTTAATAGCCTCCCGAGATATCTTCCCACACGGCTTGACAAGCTCCAAGTCGGGACCAATAAAATACAAAAACTTACCTTGATAACCAGAATTCGAGGACTTCACATTAACCAACACAGACCTACCCGACCTCTTGTCAAAGTAAATTTGACCCCGAGAATGCTTGATCCCGAAAATAGAAAAGAATAGTCGTAAAGTGGGAATACGATCTAACTCGGCACATCAGGCAATAAAACCGCTCATCTGTGCAACAGAGTTAGGGGTTAGCTGTACTATACCACAACCCAACGCCTCGTAGACGGCCAAATGAAAAGGGTGTATCGGAAGACGCAACCCATATTCAAAATATACAAATGGAATTCCTTGCATTCCGAATTCCGGCATAAACCAGACCTGGTCCTCGGATTTAGGGATCACACACTTCCACCCATTATCTAAATCGACCCAAGACTTTAGAGAATTGCAATTAATAGGATTCTCAGCATAGACACTGGTATAAGTCAAACTAGGGTTACCCACAAACTCTACTTTACCCACTTCCTCTGCCTTACGAAATATTTCCCTTCGCAAAGCAATAGTTTTGGGACTGAAGGGCAGAGGGTCAGGAAAAATTTGCTCTTCTGGGTCGTCTAAAAACCCTAAAGAGTGTACAGAAGTATCATTTGGAATCTCTAAGTCATCTAAGTTAGGGAACGAATCAACGGATTCCTCCTTAATCGGCAACTTGCCGGTATCCCTAGTGTAAAATTTGCGAGAAGGTGAAGATGAAAAAGAGGTAGAAATGACTAGATAGAAGACTATCGGAGACACAACCACCCTAATCGGAAAGAAACAACGGAAAAAACAGCAGTAGGAAAAAGAGAAATAAAAACAAATAAAGAGCTTTAAAATGACAATTACCTTTCGAAGAGAGAAAGAAAGCCAAAAAACCCTTGGGAGCAAAATCTTGGAAAACGAAACGTTACTCCAAACAAACGGTGCACAAAACTGAAATCATAGATATTTATAGGAAAAAAAAAAAAGAGAAGAAGGACCCACCACGGTCAACAACAATATATATATATATATATATATATATATTATTAAAAATTAAATATAAAAATCAAGCAAATCTAAAGATTTTGCTAAAACAAGGGGGGACAAATGTTGGGCCATGAATATTAGATAGAATATTATGTGTAATTATAGTTGGTAATTAGGCCCAATTAGGCTTAGTTGGTAGTAAGGCCCAAATGTATTTATTTTCTTAGTGGGCTTGAAGCCCAAACTTGTAAATAGATGGTAACCCATTATCCAAGTAAGGATAGTTAGGAAAGGGGGACCCACAATGGATCCCCTATAAATACCCTTATATCACCTTACTTGAGAGGGGATGCAAATTTAAAGAGAGAACCTCTAAAGGGTTATGAAATAAATAAAATACTTAATTCTTATTCTATATTCTTATTGATAATTAGTTAAATAGCTTGAACATATTTCATAGCCCACCAATACACATACACAATTTGCAAATCTCTCTGCCACCTTTAACAAGGTTCATTCCAACATGATCATTAGATGGACCTATATACGCATCCACATGTCTAAAATAAGAATACTCAAAACATGACATGTCAAAAGAAATCAGGCATATGTAATTTTGGTGGAAGCTTTCCAATCAGAGAGACCAAGAAAAACGGGGAGAAGATAGAAAACTATTTAACATGATGTCTCCATAATAAAGATGTGATGAACTTTAGAGTTTAATGCATATTGGTGGGCATAATTTTGTACGGATTCGCCATTCTGATATTTAAATTTTCTCGACATCGATTTGGTGGTTTGATCTCCCAATTTTAACTTTGGTGGCTGCCGTCAAGCAACCTCTTTGACAGATATAAGGGTGAGTGCTCGCTGAAGTTTGGTCGAGCAAACAAGATGTAAATACCACTTTTTCAAGTCCAATTCATTCATATTTGTAACTTTAATTAGTTTGGGCGTTCTTCTTTTCAAACATTAAGTTTTTATTGTCAAAACTTCCGGGGACATCTTGCATGATCTTCGATTAGATGATAAACTTTTTGTATGAAAGAATTCGCTAGTGATTATTGTACCGGATACAATTCATTAATGAAACCGTTATTTTTGTCAAAAAAAAAATTTATTACTAATAAGAAAGCTATCTCATTATGTTGAACAATCCCCAATAAAGTGTAAAGTGCAAAATTATCTCTACGAGAAAACTAAAACATGAATGAAATAACTAATCTTAGCTGCTAGCCTGCTACAAGAAACATGATTTGCAGAGTACTTATCAAGATTAAACAGAAGCACAGGAGAAACAAAAATGAGCACTTATATAATATGTTGTTTCGCGTACTTACAAAAGAATCTATCATGTTTTGATTCGTCTAAGAGAGCCGAGAAAGAGATTATATTTTTGCAACAAACAAGTTGATAAACTCAAGTCCTGCAGCAGCAGCAAAACAACAAAGTTCTAGAGTAGGACTCATTGACATCTACTCCTTACAATGTGTAAATTTAACACCTACTACCAGAGTCCTTCCAATGTCATTTACAACTGGCTTCCTAATCTAAACAGACTAGCTTAGCAATTCCTAATATAGTTGTCTCATTTCTTCCTATCCCATATTTTGTAACTTAGCAAATTAGAACATCTTCAATGTACATGTCAAAGAATGCCCAAGTACAATATATAGGAGAAGAGTTTATAGTTCCTATTTATACTTGGATAACAAATATGGGTAAACCAGCAGAACATAAGAATTTTGACAGAACGCGTAACTTACTACACACGTCCTGAAGTCCCTACTATGAACTGCTCCAAGCCTCCAATCAAATGGCCTCTCAACTGCATACACATCACTTGCAAAGTGTCCTTAGGTATTTCAGGCAACAAATAAGTAACTGAAATGGAATACTTGGAAGCCTTAGCCAAATTCTGCATATATATTCATATAGATATTTTAAGAATGGAATCTAATGGCAAACGCTAAGAACTATCCGGGAAAAGAGACTTACTTTTGGTAATTAAATGGCCGTCCACTGTTCTTCTGAAGTATATAAAATTGTTACCTGAAAATTACAATTACAAGTGAGGTACCCTTCTACCTAACACAAAAGAACAAATTACCAAGAAATACGCTGCAGCACCAGAGATAATATGATTGGCAACAATGGCTACACAAATTTACCAGGTACAACATACACCTTCAAAAATTATGCATCACAGCCTGAATTTTGTAACTAAAAGAAAGTTCGCTAAAGTGCTACAAAACACAAAACCAAAAGCCAAGTGGAGAACAATCGCATGGACAACACAAGGGAGAACCTCCTTCACAGACTCAATCCAACTGCAGCAATAATACAGAGATTGAAGCAGTCTCAAAAAAAAAACAAAAGCTAGTCTCGTCATCAATGTGGAATCTGTACTTTGATCTCATACTACAGAACCAGAAACTGTAATATAACTTCCAATGACCAGAAAGCTCCATGAACATCAGAGTGCAACCAAAATTGCTCAAAAACTTACAATAATGGTAATAATCTATCACTTGATATTATAATATCACCCCAACTTGTTGAAACATACAAATAAATCACATTTGATATTTTGATGACATGTTCTTAATTAAATTGACAGAAAATGGAGACAGAACAAGAAAGGGCCTATAACCTTCCAACAAGTGCAGTTTGCTAGACTAAAAACAAAGATAGTATTGTTCTACACTCCACAGAGATCTATGATTACAAGCATAACTGAAATTTCAACAAATGCACTTCGCTAGACTAAAAATGCAGGTAGTATCTTTCTACACAGAGCTAAGATCACAAGCTGACAAACATAGTTACATAACTAAAATTCTCAGTCAGCTGCAAAGTAATAATGAACACCAAGGCAGCCTGGAATCTTAGAACTAAAATGACAATATCTAGCAAAAGCAGAAGCTCTATACACGAGACTACTGTTGCCTGCTCATCATGCGTTTTACTAAATCTAGTATACGAAAATAATCATAAAACAGCGATGAGTGTTCTCCTTCAAGTCCATCCCTGTGATGTCTGTTGCTTCCAGCCAAGTTGTTGCAAGGACTACCACCTACAACCAAGTCAAAGCCACCAAAAGAAGCCATAAATTCTTCAAGCTTATCACCATTCAGCTTCTGGACATCAGAAATGTGAATCAAATTTCCCCTCTGGTTCGTTTGCTCCCACCAACTCCTAACAATATTTTGGTTGGCTTCTGAGATCTCCACAGAGACAACATTTTTTAAAGGGATTCCAAGGCGGTGTAGGGCCACTTCCGCACCTCCAATGCCAGAAAAAAGTGACAACAGATTAATTCCGCCAGGAAATATATCCCTCAGAACAGACAAGTGATAGGCAACAGTGTCTACCTGAAAAGATTTGCTATCATGGTGAGTATGGATCAACCAGATTTAAGTATTGATGAGATCAATCAAAAGATTACAGATATCCACATCAAATTGGTACGGGATTATATATATTAACTATTTTGGCATTGTAATAATAAAACCTTTAAGAGTAATAAAATTTCTGACTGCCCTAGGGAATCGAAGATCAGATTTATAGAAATTTCTTTACATGATGAAGATATATTTAATACCAAAATTCTTGAAAGCATATAAATTTAAAAGGAAAAAAAAAAGCACTAGTAAACAAAAAGAACAGAAGTTCACCTGGAATGAGTTGCCAAGAGATTTATATCTGTCAGTTCTACTAATACCACCTCCCCTTGTGTGATTCTTGGGAAAGCCTAGTAGCATTTCCACCTCGTCACATTCTAAAGGTGCAACCTTGTTCCTTCCCACCCAAACTAAATTCCACCTCTTACATTCATCAATGACAAACTTCTGCACACTCTTAGGTGGATCATTCTCACAGCCTTCAAGAGCTTTACGAATTCTATCAGTTAATTTAGCACTAGCAATGCATGTCTGCAAGCAGTTTAATTTAGTCCTGGTATCCCATGAAGGCCACCATCTCTTTGTCATAGGCAGCGCATCATGTATTGTTTTTGGAGGAAGTGGTTTGAGCAGTGATCTCTTGTCAATTGAGAGGTTGTGGACATAACCTCTTTTCCTTGCTGCAGCACTGAAAAACTTTGAGTCAACAAACTCTGGTTGAACATCATGCAGAAACCTAGAAATGATGTCCCAAACTCCTTTCGGTGCGAGTGCTACATTCTCATAGTAGAAATACGGAGGCCCAGTTGCTGCCTCCGGAAGACTCCTATGAAGCACTAAGCTCCCCACTTCTGTAGGGACTCCAAACCCAACCATTGGCTTTGGAACACGGATGGTCTCATTGTCTTGAGCAAGATGAGCCCCCTTTTTTCTCCTCTTCAACACTTCTAACTCATACAGCTTCCTCTTTTTGTCTGAATGCTTTGACTGTTGTCAAGGGAGAGAAAAGAACTTTTCAATATCATTATTTAGCTAAAGATAAGACAAAAAATACCCATAAATTTCAGACACCTTGCTTTCATCAGGAAGCTCCTGAAAAAAGACTTCATCTGCCTTTGCCATTTGAGCAGCAATTATAAAATCCGTTAGCTCAGCAATTGAGGCTTCAGGACCTGCAATATGTTGAAGGAAATCAGAGTAAGGAGGCGCATTGATAATTTTTCTGATTAAACTTTTGGTAATAAAACAGGAAGCAGAACAATAATTTATATACAGCCAGTGTATATGAACCTGAATGGATCAAACCCTCGCAAAGAAGTACATACACTTGACAATAGCTTCTTCGGTTTACATAATATCGCTTACCAGAATTAGAGGATTTAAATTTCAAATAATGCAAACAAAAAAAACCTATGTAACCTAGTCAGCTTGTTTCGTGTCAGCTCATTAAACTTTCCAAGGTACGCTAAGTTGTCCAAACAATTTGTCTGTCCAAGTATCTGTGCTTATATATCTTCAGTTTCCAAAAAGAAAAATTGATTCGCAAAATATGCCTTACATGCAATTACAACAGCATAATTTGAACCGTCTAGCAGTTCAATCTTCCCTCTCCTAATTTAAACATTACACCTCTTGGCCTACCAAAAAACCTAAATTCATACTAAATAAACTAGGTACCATATCTACCAACATCAAAAAAAACAACTGAGCAAGGTCCTATTGAAATCATAGAATGCAAAGTACAACAAAACCTGATTAGATACCAGGTGTCAACCAACTACGACCTGACAAAATAGTGGATCTAGCGCTATTAGGCATTCAACATAGCAGCTAATGATATTGTACGATATTGGTAAGCAGGTGAAACAAAGAAGTAAAAGAAAATGCAACATTACACACCACATCTATCAATGGCTATTGCAGATTCTGCTACCGAGAAATCCATATTCGTCAAGGCCGATAATCTTTTGTCTTCCACCGATGAAGTACTTGTAGTGTCCTGCAATAGAATTTAACATCATCAACCTAAAGAATAATATTTTTGCATAGAACATATTTTTCTTGCACGTATTCTATATAATTTTGTATATAAATAATTACATTAAAATATAACTGTCATCATAACTGTCTTTCTGTAACAAACTATAGAAATTAACAAAAATTGGGGGAAGTCAGAGAACATTTTCATTTTTAAGAATATTGCCCAGCAATAGAATTTTACATCAACAACTTATGGAATTATTTCTAATATGGAACATATTTTTCTTGCACCCATTTTACAGATGTACTTATATAGTTACATTGAAATATATCTGTCACCTAAAAGTCTTTCTTTAACAAAATATAAAATCAACAAATTGGGAAGTCACGGAACATTTTTAGAATATTAACATTTAAACCAACTAACATATACAGGTCCACGTAATTTGTGCTCTTACAATGGTATTCAAGATGTCAGTAATGAAAAAGAAACAAGTAGAATTCAGCAACAAATTGGCACTGGACCAATGAGACTTCCAACTCTAATATATCCCGATAAAGTTACACATTAACCAACACAACAGAATGTTACTGAATGAAAATTCTGGTACACAAGCCAAAGTGAAATGAGGTCATTTTGGACTTTATTTTGGCTTGTCCTAATTCTTTAGCACCCACTACAGATTTTGTAGGCCAGACTAAATAGAAGTGAAAGTTAACAGATTACAAAAGAGTAGATCAAAACAATATCAGTGATAAACTGAATCATTGATACAACAAACATTTAAGTTATATACGCTTTCCAGAAGACGAGAACCAAGTATTCGAGATTTCAGGATTTTTAATGAAATTTTCACTTAATCCACCATTTACTCAAGCACATCCAAATATCAGTGTTTTATCTTTATGTAGCTAGAAGCCTAGAAAGCCTGGGGTATAAATTACGCAAAAAATATTTACAGTTAGTGATCTTTCTAGCCAATTCTGCTAGCTTAAAGTAGCGACATAAGATACATTCAATAAACGAAATAAATAACACTTACTGCATTATCACCTCCACACCAGCTATCTGAATCAGAAAGATCATCCAGAAAGCCATTTTCGTATCCAGAAGAGCACTGACCAGAATTGACACATTGCTGTTGCTCAGGAGAACTTTGAAAAGCCTGCAAGATATAACAAATGTATGAGCATCACAAGAATTTCTCTTGGTGAAAGAGGAGATTTTATATGGATTCGGGAATGAATTCAGATGTCACATATCCTCAATAATATGACAGAATATAGGTACGCAGTTCAAGCACACATACTCGAAGGTGGTGCTTTAAGCAAATGGTATGTTAGCTATACAAGTAGATGTGTTTAGTTTAAGCTTGCATACAAGAATAAGTACTCCACCTAGCATTTACAGCATCAGAACAAGTGTTGAAAATTATTTGGGACAAAATGTCAGAATGCCTTTTCTAACATTACACCCTTTCACTTCCACAGTCTTGACATAATCTAAGGTAAATACTTTGCCCGAAGGAAAATATGTAATCAGCTCATCATCAGAATGAACCCCCCCCCCCCCCCAAATGTGCAATGCCATGTTGGACAAAACGCCAAAAAGCCTATTCTAACATTACATCATTTTACTTTCATGGCTTGGACATAATCAGAGGTGAATACTTTTCCAGAATTACCCCACCCCCCGGCCATGTGTTCAGTGTCGTGTGTGTAACATGCATATTTTCAAAAACACTATTATGTGAATTTAAGTAAAATCATTAGCACAAATCAAGAAATTGTATATAAAAGTAGCCACATGACAATTACAACTAAACCTGAAGTTTTAGTAAATAATAAAATGACAGACCATCAATTAGGCAAGTAAAATCTGAAACAGAGGACTAACTTGTAACGTCAGAACAGTATTTAGTATTGATTCAAAATGGTCTTCTTCTCCTGCACAGATGCAAGACGTAAGTGTTCAAAGAAGCTTCGGTAAGCGAATGAATTACTCAGGCCAAAAGAAAATAGCAAAAAAGAAACACAAAACAGGCTCTCTTGAATTGAACTTATGTACTCGGCAATGCAAATATACCATGTTGCTCAATTGCTTTAAGGACCAAATCTTCAGGAAACTTCATGTCATAAATCAACCTGAATTTTGTGGAAACTGCGGAAGAACATCCCTAGGCATGCAAAAGGAGGAAGTTGGTGATGACTACACGGGAACTGAGGAAGGTATATGTATACATACACAATGGCTAGAAGATATGAACAGACGGAAGAAACCAAAATCAGCTGTAAAGATAATATGCTTAGGTTATCATAAAAATATAAGAGAGCAGATAGGCCTATTGACTCTACGTAATCGTCGAAAATTAATATTTACAGGTCAAATGGTCAGTCAGATGTGAATGACGAGATTTAATTATATATAATAATTACTGTCCAAATCATTTACGGGAACAAACTATTATGACCAGCCAACATCTTGCTCTAAACTTACCAACTTGAAATGTTGGAAAGAGAAAGCTAAAATAAGCCAAATGACTTTGTTATTTAGGTTATAAATAAAACAATAAAATGCTGTATTTGCATCTTCAAAAAGGTGTGCAGCATGGATATTAAGGTGTCTTAAAATTCACGTATCTTGCATATAATTTAGAAATAATTAACACTGATAGTTAAGTTAGTGGGAGACCGAAACTGTGACCTAACAATACAAGGAGAAATAGAATTTAGCCAACTAAAGCAATGCAAACTGTGTATATATTTAAGTGATGTTTAAAATTTACACAGCAAGCATATAGAATCAAATGCGTTCAAATAAATATATAAGAATCTGAACAGGTGGAAACTTAATATATCAAACAACAGCCTTCACTGGACAACTTCTAAGTTATAAAGCTTGATTATTCAATGAAAGCATCATATGAGGTAGGGAGCAATAAATATAACACAGTTGAGGATGCAATAGCATCATACCTGACAGTATAAAACTTGATTCGGAAAAGGATATAAATTACCCATATCTATCCTACAACAACATTCTCATAGTAGTACTTCTGACAGCAAACCAAAAGGCGGATCTTATTTTAACAGTAATATAATTATATATACCTCACCACTGCCAGCATTGACATCTCCATTAGGTACGGGAAAAATTGAACTTGAAGATGGGACCAAGTTCTCAATTTCCCTTTCATCATCTGTATCCCAGTCAATACTGCAACTTTCATCATTAGAAGCATTTTCATCCTACAGTTATCAGGATTACAACAATTGAAACCAAAAGTAAAACTGAAAATGGTGTTATATATATGTATCAGAATGCAAAGCAAACAGCCCTTCTCTTGACATTTCGAGGGATGACAATTTGTCAATTGAAAAATAACTGCACAAGTAAATATCGTGTAATGTGAATATAAATACCATTGTCAAGTATCCTCTTGGGCGCAAGAAGCAGATATTTTTAAAGCTGTTTAAGAAAAAAATTAAATCAATTTAGTAACATTTACCAACATGTCTGGAACAGTATAGAACATAATAATGTTGTACTCCCTAAACTCAATCTTAAAACAATCACTGTATTTGTGAAATGAGACAGTAGGGACAGTTGCAAATAGCTTTATTTCACCTGCCAAAAGTATTAGTAATTTCAGTCCTTGTAATGGGTTTATTTTTGTAATTAGTACTCTATTTTCGTAAATTTCCTATAAGTTTATCATCTGTCAGCTCTCTCACAGTGTCGCACGAAAATCCTATTGTTCAATAACAGTTTCACAAGAAGTTTTGAGTTCGTCAGGACTTTGCAATGACAAAGAGATTGGTGTCAGGATTGACTCTGGAGGCCTGTACTATCTAACTATTCCATCTGTTGGTTGTTTGACATCACTTTCAGTACTTCGGCATCATCACAGGCTCACATCCTTCTTTAGTTTGCCTTTAAGAGTTAGTCCCACTTACTGATATCTTGTCAAATTTAAAGTGGTAAGTTAGATTAGCACAAAAGCATTACCATTTACTAATGCTCCAAAAAAGAACAAAAGAGTAGACAATCCCTCCTATCTGAATCATTGTGCAGTTCCAAATATTATGTTACTTTTGTAGATGATTATTCCAAGGTTACTTAGCTTTTCCTCATTAAAAGTTGTTTAGTAGTTTACTATCTTCCCTACTTTTTGCGTTGAAATCAAAACCCAAGATGATAGTACGCTTAAAATTCGGCCAAGTGACAAAGATCTTGAACACAAAATATTCATAAAGATTTGAGATGTTCATATATTTCTGAGGCAATGGAATAATCCATCAAACCCCTACTATTGCTATTCCAGGACATAGTTGAATAGCTAAATGTAATAATTTAGTAAACAAATCTTTCGGGGATGCAATCCTTACGGCATGTAATCTCATCAATAGGATGTGTTTTTCTATCCTCAACATGAAAACTCCACATTATGTATTGCACCCATATGATAAACCTATTTTTCTTCCACCCTATGTTGCAGACACGAGCATGGCTTTAAAATCTAAGCATCGGATACTTGGTCTAATATTAATATGTGACAGGGTTTGGCATGAAGCATATCAACAACAATCTGGGCTCATATAACATCCTCACTCCAACTTGAGAGTAGCAGTAAAATATATAATATAAAAAAACATTAGTAACTTAGCAATGTAAATGTGAAACCAATGTAAAGTTCAACGCCAAAAAAGACTATGCTAATAAAACAAACATTATGTAAAATCTGCATAGTAAATTAAGGATGAAAATAGAAAAGATTTATGTAATTTAATTATTTTGTAGTGCGTGTTGCCATCAACAAGACTTAAACTATTAGACTAGGTCACTAGATATATTGTCATGGTTCAAAAGTAAACCAGCATACCTTAAGGTACCACTACTATGTCTTTGCAAGTGATAGTGCATGTCCGTAACAAATCAAGAACACAGTTACCAAAGACCGTAATTTGCATGTTTGTACAAATCCAAAAGACCATGGACCATGAATTTTGATACTTTCATGAGCATTGTGTGAACCAGAAACTTCAAAAAAGTTAGTTTGTAATGTAGTAGCAGAGGGGTATGTAATACTGTACTCGTTTGGATTATCGTAAAAGTTCATTATTTATAAGTGAAAAGTAATATTTGACTTATTAATTACTATCAATCTTGATTTATATTTTTAGGTAATACATAACTTATAACGCATAAAAATTAACAAGGTAACAACAAAATATTATAAGTTAACTTTAAAGGGATATTGTAACACCCTAGTCCCACATTGAGGAGAGTGGGACAATTTGTTCGTTTTATAAACATAAGTACTACTCCCTCCGTCCCAACAGGTTCTTTACAGTTACTATTTTGGGACGTCCCGCCCATTTCTTTACATTACCAAAAATAGTAACTTTTAACAATAAAATACATTATTACATCCACTACTTCACTTTACTTTTTCAACACTTTACACTATTACACCCACTACTTCACTCTACTTTTTCAACACTTTACAATATTACACCCACCACTTTACTTATTTTAACAATAAAATCACTATTACACCCATTATTTAAATTATATTCCTTGGTCTCCGTGTCCCAGCCGTCTGTAAAGAACTGGCTGGACTGAGGGAGTACTACTTAATGCACCAACAAATCATAATCTTTTTGGGGGTCTGAGTGGACTGGTGGATTACCCAACTTAACTTGTTGCATTGGGTCTATAAACTTCGGCTTATTTCATATTTCAAAGCAAGAATTGACCAAATTTTGAAAAAGACTTGGGATTTGACCCGTGTTGTCACATATGGTATTTATTTAAAGCCGACTTTCAAAAGCTTAATTTGTCAAGTTGTCGGAGTTGGGGACACAAAAACAGGAGGCATTTTCCCACAATGGCCAGAGAGATACAATTTGGGCCCAACTTATTTTCGATATGGAGGCGCGACTTGTCCCAATTTTCGAAAAAGACTCGGAATTTGATCCGGGTTGTCACAAATATCATTTATATTTATGAAACCACATTGCAAAAATCAAAAAACAAATGAAAGTACATATTCATACTTTTCAGAAATCAAATTATACTTAAAAGTCTTCAACTTATTATACAAATAGTGGAATAGTAAACTTATATTTAATTTCAAATTATCAGATAAAACAAACACCCACTTTCATCATAGTCTAGTTAAATATGTAGACCTTTAAATAAAAATCTGGTTTTTAAAGCACCTTGGAGGAAGGACAGATACTGAAAATCGCAAAATCGGGTTGTCGTATGGACTCTGATCCTAAACAAAAAAGCTAAAGACCTCGTTGTTGGGTCAAAAAAAATACAAAGCCTACCACAAAAACTCATTTCTTGCCCACAATGTCTAACACATTGTTTGGTCAATTATTCATCAACAAAATCCTCCTTGATTAGAATTTTTACAACTCAATACACAAAAACTAAAAATTTCAGTCTGTCGGTTGCTACTATTACAACATTAATTTCAGCATGTATAATGCATATGTATAAAAAAAAATCCATAAGTAAAGTACCTGAAAAAGCCAAGATTCTCTCTAATGCCGGACTACACAAATTGTAAAAATGAAATCAAGTCCTACACAAAAAACCCAAATTTAATTTAAAAGAAATCAAGGGCTTCAACAAACAATACATGAAAGGCAAAATCATGAAAAATAAAAACAAATACATGCTTATAAGATGACAGAATTACAGACACATATATACAGAGAGAGAGAGAGAGAGATATTACAGAGTAAACCCTAGTTCAATTTGAAGAAGAGAGAGATTACAGAGTAAACCCTAGTTCAATTTGAAGAAGGGCGAGGATCACACTAAACAGATGTATCTGTCTTTGTATGTACTGATGTACATATATTATGCTTTGGTACATATGAAACAAACAATGCAGTACCACGAAACGCGCCACAAATGGAATTTCAATTTCACAGTGCTTTTTTATTATAAAACATGAGTTTGTACAATAAATGTAGGGATATTTTAGTGGCATCAGGTAGAGTGAGTTTCACGCTCCTAAAATGAGAGTTCACTTTGACATTATGTCCTTAATTTGTGAGTTTTGTTCCTACTTTTCTCTCTCATAACTTATTTGTGAGTTGTGTTTCTATTCTTGTAAGTTTTGAGATGTAACATCTAATTGGATGATAAGGTAAAAAATCTGATAATTGTATTTTTACTCTTGTAAGTTTTGAGATGTAACATCTAATTGGATGATAAGATAAAAAATCTGATAGGATCAAAACTTAAATTTCTAGAAAATGTACATTTTTTTGAACATAGAATTCAAGTTTTTGCGGAACAAGACATTAAACATAATTAATTTATCAAATAAGAAGACAATTTAAAATTAAGTAAATACAACGCATTTTGAAATTAATATTAAACGTACTTACAAACTCGTAAATTTTTGGACATGATAATATCTCGTTTGGGTCAGCGAAACCAAGCGATTCAGCAACATATAGTAGGTGTGAGCAAATAATCGAATTGAAATTGAAATTGAACCGAAACCGGCCAAAATTAAACCGAAAAAATTAAAATTGAAACCGAACCGACGGTTGCGATTTTTGATTTTTAAAAACCGACATTTCAATTCCGGTTCCGGTTATAGGTTAAACCCAAACCGGATAAAATCGAACCGAACAGATTATTAAATAATATATATTTTATAGCAATTTATATAATTTATATGTATTCTTAAAATTAATAAATATATTATATCCTGAATTATAATTAACCTTCAAAACGATGTCGGATGAGGAAAGGTAAGATGTCAGAGCTGGATATATGTAACAAAATTCTTTATCTTAAATTCTTAATTATGTATTGAAATACAAATTTTTCATAGCGGGAGAGTTTGAGTGTCCGAGTTTTAGCAACATAAACATTAGTTTTTTTTTTCGAAAAAAAAGTAGCAGCAGAAGAACTTCATAAGAGCGTAAATACAATAAAAGTTTTTAGCCCACATTAAATAAATATCCAAAGGGAATGTTGATTTCATCATAAAAAACAGAGACTGTAGACTTTTCCTTTACTTCGTAAACAACAAATAATATTAATAATGTGTGGTTTTAAAAAAATAGAGTAGTTTTGCTTTGCAATTTCCTCAAACCATGAATAACGTTCACAAAAGCTGGCTATCTTATATGCCCCTACAAGAAAATTTAGATAATTATCAGACCACCTGTATATAAATGTTACAATGTAATGTCATTAATCTGTACATCTAAAATTAGCACTAACATATATACAGAGTGTACTCATTCAACAGCTCAGTCACTTTGTTTAAAAGTCGAGAACGTTATAATTTATAATGTTATAGGGGAAATTGGTATAACAATGTTTTGGAGGTTTGCTGGAATCACAGAGCAAAATACGGATATTTCGCTAAGAACACGAAGAACACGGAAGGAGATTGGTAATTTTTTGTGGCTGACCTTGTTTGTTGATTCGTTGAATGTTAGAGAAAAACTGCTTATTCTCTCTTGCTGCCAACTATCAATCATCCATAACAAAGTGCCTACGTACCCTATTTATAGGGATCAAGCTATAAGTAGTTCTTGGAGAATAAGTTACCCAAACGGGCTAGGGTTTTTGTAGATCCATCTTGGCCCAAGTTCACTCACTTTTGGCCTGATGCTAATAGTCCATTAATTCTACTCATGACCCATGGCCCAATAAAGGTTACCTATGGGTAACATGATGCTAGAATCACGAAGCCTCATTTGCGAGGCAAATGGAGAGCTTACGAGGGCCTCACATGTGTACCCTACTAGGTTAGTCATGCGATGCAGGCCCAAGTATGGAGATACTCATGCGACCTTACTGGGCTTAGCTATGAGCCTTCATATCTACTCATGCGACCTCGCTTGGCTTAGCTATGAGCCTTCATATCTACTCATGCAACCTCGCTGGGCTTAATCATGAGCTTTCATAATAAGAATACGCTAGGCCACGCTGGACCTTGTAGAGAGACGAGGAAAGTGCGATCCCACGCTGGGGGCTTTGCTGGCAAACTCGACCCATAGCTAGGGGTCGTTGTCTTCCATATTGTGTTGATAGTATATTAGACTAGCTCCTGGTGGTGGGCTTTAGTAACCCAATCTTCATCTTTAGGCCCATTGTGAGTTGTGGACCACTATTTCAACCCATTAGGTCTGTTTAGGACTTATGCCAAGATTTAGGTATAACAACTACCCCCCGAGTCCATAATGCCATTGAAAATGCGATGGGGAGTCAAAAACGGCTTTGTCAAAAATTCGATGCGAGGCCTGTGCTCGCTATAGATTGTTGTAGATGAAAGCATAGCTATCTCAAATGCCTTGGGATCGCATCGCGACCCCTATGAATTTGAATGGTTTCGGACAATTGTCGTGTCTCGAGATCTGCTCCCAGCCGCTAAGATGATGACGTATGTTGTATGTCTTTCAGTTAATGCGAAGCCATGTATAAGTGAGTGATGGTGACCTCGAAGGGTCCTTCCAAGCGCAATGTGGTCCTGTAGGGACCTTGAGAGGCGACCCCACAGGGCCTTGCAGTCATAAGTTGTTATAATTATATCTTCTGTCCAGCTGATGTGTGAGCTCAGGCTTTCACCTATATTTCCAGGTCTTCTTAAAGTATGATGAGAGAACTCTCCTCTGTTACTTGTTATTATGATGAGAGGTTTCCTTACAACCCCATATGTTGAGAGGACTCCTTACAGCTTCATATTTGTGAGGCCTCCTTGCAGCCTCATATGTTGCGAGACTTCCTTGCAGCCTCATATATTGTGAGGCCTCCTTGCAGCCTCATATGTTGCGAGGCCTCCTTGCAGCCTCATATCAGTACATGGTCCTGGTCAACATATCGGTATGAGATCTGTACTAGATTTCGGATCTGTTAGCCCAATATTATTATCAATTTTCGTAATGGGTCTGTTTAGAGCCCATATCAATTTTCGAGCATAACAACTACCCCCCAGTTCTTCGGTGCAGGCAGCTGTAGCGTAGAATTATTTTTTTGGTCTTCAAAATTATTCTGAACTCCTCCAAAAATAAAAATCAAATAAGTATTTGATTTTTTGGAGAGCCTCCTTACTTGACAACTTTGGACTTTTTTTATTTTAATGCGAGCCCATGTCTCCTCGTAGTGGCCACCTTGATACATTTTTTTTTCTTCGCGTACGCAACCTTCTTGCGTCTCTTCTCGCCTTGTTTTTCTTTACAGCCTTGTGGAGTCGTGGTCCTCGTATTTGTACTTTCACCTCGCTGACTTTTCTTTTTTTTATAATATTTTCTCTTTTCACTTTAGCTGAGATCTCCTCGCCTTTCGTTGCTTCCTTCTATTTTTATTAACTCTTGCTGATATAATAACAGGACTCCTCGTGGCCTCCTATGTGGAGAGGCCTCCTCGCTGATAGAATAGGAGGACTCCTTGTGGCCTTATATGTGGAGAGGCCTCCTCACTAATTGAATAGGAGGACTTCTCGTGGCCTCATATGTGGAGAGGCCTCCTCGCTGATAGAATAGGAGGACTCCTCATGGCCTCATATGTGGAGAGGCCTCCTCTTTTCGATATAATGAGAGGACTCCTCGTATCCTCCTATGTGGAGAGACCTCCTCCTGTTGATATAATGAGAGGACTCCTCTATACATGTATATGCGAGGACACCTTGTTTTTTTGAATGCCACATGTGTTCCTGTTAGTCCACACGCGGAACCCTGTTCGTCTTTTTTATTTTAGTTGATCATGCTGCCCCATTTTTTAACTTCATTTTGATCCTTGATTCTGTGGCCTCGTATTCCACTTTCTTTTATAGCCTTGTAGATAGACTACATCCATGATGTTGCTGGGCTCTAATCCCGGCTCGCATATACTAGCTGGTGGGCCATGAATCTTTGAAAACTGATAATTTTGAATTTTTCCAAGTGCTTTGGGATACCTGATTGAGTCTTCATATGCTCCAATTTGCTTATAGACTGATTTTAACACATGCCTAGAGATAGCTCCACACTGTATAGACTTACGGACTGACCCATCATCGCCAATGGGGTTAAGTAGTCTCGCATCGTAAGATATCGGGCTTGCGGCCTCGCAATGCTAGGTACGACCTCGCAACACTAGGTGCTGGCCTTGTCTTGTAATTTTTCAAATGTCCTGCTAGAAGTGGTGTTTATGTAATGCCACTACCCCCCGAGTCCTCATTATCATTGTAGATGTGATGAGGAATCAACATGTTTCATCAACCTTCTTGTATTATTTGGAGTTGACACCATTTGTAAAGAAGAGAATTTGATGTGATCCCGCTATAAGCAGACTTGACCTCTTCAACGCAATCTTGGGGCACTCGACCTCTTCACTATTGTACCAAGGCATTTGGACTCTCCAACGCTAAGTGAGAACACTTAGCTTCTTCAATGTCATAACATGCTTCCCTATGTTGAACAAGAATATAGATATCGAGGTCTTGAGCTCATTTTGATTTTCAAATACATTGGCTTCATTCCCTTCATCTCTAGTGCGAGCTTGAGGCCAATGATGAGAGCCTCGTACTAAGGCTCTTTATTTGTTGCTTGTTCTTCCCAGTGTCTTGAGGTAGTCGAGGACCTCCACATTACCGGCAAGGGTCGAGGGCGTCCCCCCTCTCCTCGACAAGGATCGGGGGCGTCCCCCCTCTCCTCGACGTAGAGGTATTTCACCAAGAAGAAGCAAAGTCCAAAGTCATTATAGGTATGAGAGGTGTCTATATGATATCACTACCTCCTATACTGAGGATGAATTTATTCGTACTTAGTGTATAGATACATAAAGCTACCAGGACCAATGCCTTTACTGACAGGCCTCTCTCAAGTGCTCTATATTCCAAACTCATGTTATAAGCTTGTCATCCATGCCAGTGAGGTGATAGGTCTCCATCATAAGGGCCCCGGGGACTTGCTCCACCTTAACACCCAAGTTGTCAAAGTAATCCTCTAGGAGTTTTCCAATGGATATCATGTTACAATCTGTTGAAGGCTTCGTATCTCCTTTACGAACTCTATCCTCTTCTTCCAAATCCATCTCAATAGGCACGGGCTTGTTCCCCCATCTTCGCGGAGCGTAGAGTCTTGTTATAACATTCTTGAGATTCATACTGAATTCCTCTAACACATCCAACTCCCTTTGGGGTAGGACACTTAATAGAGAGGTGGTAGATGGAGGTCACTACCCGCATTTCCTTGAGAATGGGCCTCCCTGCAATGACGTTATAGGCTGAAGGCTAATCCACGACCATGAAGTCTGCGACCTTTGTTGTGATGCAGGGCTCGTCCCCTAGAGTGATGGGGAGCCTGACGAGGCCTTTCACACTGATTGAAGCTTCGGTGAACCCATAGAGATGCCCCACTATAGGGATAAGATCTTTGTCCACAAACCCCATTTTCTTGTAAACCTCATATGTAAGGACATTAACTGCACTATCATTATCCACGGGGACCCTATAGACATTTTGGGACCCAATGCAAACTCGGACCACTAGGGCATCTGAGTAGGGATGATGAACCCACTTCACATCCTCCTCAGTAAACATAATGTTAGTGTCCTCCCCCTTGAAGAGCTTCGGGGGTCTCCTGCAGATGATGAACATTAGTGAGGGGTCCCTCTTTGGCCTCGCGAGCATACCTCTCCCTGGTCTTGTTGCTATCACCCCAAATATGGGGTCCTCCAATAATAACATGGACACTACCAACACGCTCTTCTCTTTCTTTATGAGGCTCTTCCTTTTGCCCAACTGGTGACACATCATTGTATCCAAGGCCTGACTCAGTACTGTGCTTCTTCACCTCTCGAATTACCCACTCCGTTAGCTGCCCATTATGAATTAGCTCCTCAATTTGCTCCTTGAGTTGCCTACAATCCGTAGTATTATGCCATGTCTGTTCATGAAAGGCATAATATTTACGAGTATCCCTGGTTGCCCGGCTATTCATAGATGAGGGCTTCTTAAACATCCCCTTGTCAGCATTAACTACATAGATGTGATCAATGTAGGCCACTAAAGGTGTGGACTGATCCTCATTCCTTCCACTTTGAGCTCGCGGTGGTGACCTCCTTGACAGATCACGACCCCTCCTCTTTAGGCTCTCACTGCAATCCCTTTTTCTCCTAGGGCTTCGAAAGTCCTTCCTCTTTACTCCATTGCCCTTACTTCCACTGCTGCTAGCCTTATTATTCTTCTTGAGGTTCTCCATCGACTTTTCAACCCATTTTTAAGGCTCTGCCTCCTTGTAGAACTCAAAGAGAGTACTAGGTGTCTGTGCCTGCAACTTCTTCCAGAACTTAGTGCCCTCTCTCAGCCAAGCAATAAGAAAAATTTTAATGGCCTTGTCATTTGCTCCTCGCACCATAGGGTCCTCGGCGTTAAACCTCTTGAAGTAGTCCTGTAGGGTCTCACCCTTCTTCTGCTTTATGTTCACCAGGGTGGATATAGGAGGTGCATAGAGCATGGAGGACTGAAATTGCTTAAAAAATGTCCACGAACTACTCCCAGGAGTCTATAGTGATGTGAGCCTCTAGCTTAGAGAATCACTGTTGGGCACTACCCTCAACGAGGCCGCAAATAACCTGCACCTAGCCAATAGTGAGACCCGGTACACATTCATATCATTGTTGAATCGAATAACAAACTCTGCAGGGTTTGTGTCCCCATTATAAGTCATGTCTGGGTTAATACTCCGGAATATAGCGGGAAGCGGAGTGGTCCTAATCTCTTGAATGAAAGGCGAGGCCGAACCCATGGGATTAAGGATCCCCTTATCTGCATTCCTCTTATCCAAGGCCTTTTTTAGCTCCTCTAGCTTGTAGTCTCCAACCCTGGTCTTCTTATCTTCAGCTTTTTTCTTTCCCTTTCCCGTGTTGTCATGGTGGGATTGGGTCTTCTTGGGAGCTCTAGACTCCTCTTGATCCTCCTTGCGATTCAGGGGGTCAGGTTTGTACTTCTGGGACCGCTCACGCTCTCGATGAGGAGAGGGGGGTCATTCCAAACCTTGGCTCCAAGCCTGGGATAGCTTATACTTCTTGCCAGCTGTAAGTTTTCCGAGCTTGAGGTGGAGATCATGCTCAACTAACTTCTTTCTAGGATGATCAAAGACACTAACTGACCTCCCCTTAGATGAGGCGGCCTCATGCTGCAACCCCTCCTTTGTCTTAGTAGCCTCTATATCCTCCTCCCACTCGAGGTCTTTATAGAAGTAAGGGTTTTTTTGATCCGTAACATCATCAAATTCATCCAAGAGTTTCTTGGTGGGACCCTTACTGTTCTCCTCCTGATAGGACTTGGGCCTCTTCCTGGCATTCCTCTTCGCGCCCCTCGAGCTATGTCGCTTCTTCACTATAGTCATCCTTTCCTGCACTGCTGACACCTTCTCGGGCCCATCCTCGCTCCTGGGGGGATCGCCTTTGGTTATCTTGTGCGCCCGCGGGGTCTCACCGTTGTTGTGCCCTCCGTTCATCTTCTTGTTCGAGTTAATCATCTTTCTCCCAAGTTAATGACTAGCCCTCATTCTAGCGTCAAATGTTATAGGGGAAAATTGGTATAACAATGTTTTGGAGGTTTGCTGGAATCACGGAGCAAAATACGGATATTTCGCTAAAAACACGAAGAACACCAGAGGAGATTGGTTATTTTTTGTGGCTGATCTTATTTGTTGATTCGTTGAATGTTAGAGAAAAACTGCTTATTCTCTCTTGCTACCAACTGTCAATCATCCATAACAAGGTGCCTACGTACCCTATTTATATGGATCAAGCCATACGTAGTTCTTGGAGAATAAGTTCCCCAAGCGGGCTAGGGTTATTGTAGATCCATCTTGGCCCAAGTTCACTCACTTTTGGCCTGATGCTAATAGTCCATTAATTCTGCTCATGACCCATGGCCTAATAAAGGTTACCTATGGCTAACATGATGCTAGAATCACGAGGCCTCGTTTGCGAGGCTAATGGAGAGCTTACGAGGGCCTCACATGTGTACCCTACTAGGCTTAGTCATGCGATGCAGGCCCAAGTATGGAGATACTCATGCGACCTCACTAGGCTTAGCTATGGCCTTCATATCTACACATGCGACCTCACTGGGCTTAGCTATGAGCCTTCATATCTACTCATGCGACCTCGCTGGACTTAATCATGAGCTTTCATAATAAGAATACGCTAGGCCACACCGGACCTTGTAGAGAGACGAGGCAAGTGCGATCCCACGCTGGGGGCTTTGCTGGCGAACTCGACCCGTAGCTAGGGGTCGCTGTCTTCCATATTGTGCTGATAGTATATTGGACTAGCTCCTGGTGGTGGGCTTTAGTAACCCAGTCTTCATCTTTAGACCCATTGTGAGTTGTGGACCACTATTTCAACCCATTAGGTCTACTTAGGGCTTATGCGAAAATTTGGGTATAACATATAAATTTAAAGTCTTGTAATATATTTATGATTTTTTGGTTCGGTTTTATAACCGAAATCGAATCGTTAAAAACGAATCGAGCTTTTTAAAATAGAATCGAAACCGATGATTCGGTTACGATTGCAATTATCAATTTTAAAATCGAAGACATGCAATTTCGGATTCGATTTCCGAACCGTGCTCTGCCCTAACATGTATGATGCACACCTTTGCACCCTAAGTTGATTGGGCACTGCTGTACAAAATATGAGTCATCTTGGTCCCGTAGTTGAATCACTTTTTAATACATTAAGGACGTTTCTCGAATTGGTTTTTAAAATTATTTGGTGTGTTTGGAAGTTAAAGGTTTGGGGTAAAATTAGAGGTTTGAGATAGATTAGAGGTTTGACCAAATAAAATCTTTAATGTGAGTGTTTGGTTGTTAGAGGTTTGAGTTAGAGGTTTGGGATCAAAAAGCTAATTTTGAAAAAAAAAAACTCATTTTATGAGCTTTTTCAATTAGAGGTTTGCTATGTGTCACAAAAAGTTACTCAAAAAGCTATTTACCAAACATTTTTATTCAAAACAACTAATTTGAATTTGCTAGTCAAAATAGCTAATTCCATCCGTTAGTCAAAACAGCTAATTCAATCCGCTACAGCTAACCGCTATCAGCTAATTGCCTAACAGGTTCATTATCTTGTGAAAAATCTTTTCGATAAAAATAATTGTTCTTCAGAAAAATAAATAAATAAATATTTGATTACTATTTTTTTTTTTGGTAAAAATAAGTGCTCTTGTGAATATAAAACAAATATTTGATAATGTTTTATTATGTCTTTGTTTTTGGTATAATTTAAAAAGATGTTTATGATAAGAATAAGTGTTCTTCTAAAAATCAAATTTTTATTATGTATATATTTTTGGTATAAATTTAGAAGAATATTTATAATTATATTTGATGTTCAAACTAAAATTCGTTGTTAAGTAACAATTTGCTAATGATTAAATTAAATAAATGGGGTGAAGTGGGCTTAACAACTAAGTCTACTTTTTCTCTCTTTTCCACCGAAAGAGCTTTCATCTTCTTCTTCTTCATCGTCGGTTGCTCATCCTCCGGCGGTGGTTTATCCACCGACCGGAGGGCCTTGTCTTATCTAGTTTCTCTACTTCTTTCAATAATCATCCTCCTTCTACGAGGATTGTGAGTTTTTTGGACTTGTTTATCCATTAATTGGATTTATTTGTCTCTCCTTGTGAGAGTTTGTTTTGTCTCTCCTTGTGAGGGTTTGTTTTGTTTGTTTGGTTTGATGACGGTCTGCAATAGATCACACTCGTTGAGAATGATTTTGTTTATGTTTTTGGAGATCTGGATTACTGCAAGAGCTCACAACTCACAATTAAAGATTGCTCATTGTCTGTGGGGGGTCTTTACTTGCGGCATGTCTATAGCTGGTATCCGGCATGTAGATAGCTGGGGTATTGCGCATCCTGTGAAGGTTTTATTTTTCGGCATGTCTATAGCTGGTATCCGGCATGTAGATAGCTGGAATGTCGGTCCTCTAACCATAGTTTATGCAACTGAGGCTTCTGAACACTGGATTCGGAATTTGTTCGAGGGTTGGAGGGAAGAGCAGGTGGGAGCGAGTTGTTGTCAAGAAGCCATTTCTTCGACAAAATCTTTAAAGCACAATTATCAAGTGCTACCAGTTCGATTAGTCTGCGAATCGTGTGGCTTTTTTGCTTGCAAATGCTGCATATATTCTATGTCAGGCTATGGAGAGTGGTCTGTCACTCCTCCTATTTTTAGTAATCATGTATTTTATAATTTTTAAGTAATGCAAGTACGATTTATTCAAAAAAAATGGGGTGAAGTGACTCGAACCTGAAATCTCTCCAACTCAGACTCTCATGCCATATTAGGTAATCAGTTACTTTTAAATAACTAAGGTGTCACAAGATAGTCCCACTAAGATCTTATACTCCAATAAATATTATTTGACAAAAAATTATTCCCAACTTTCCATAATAGTAGTCTCTTTTGAGAGAATGTCCATTTCCAATTATCAATGTAAATTTGTGATCATTTTTCCTAAATTACCTTTTATGAAAATTGTATTTATCGTGTTTATTAATTTAGTAAGGTTTTACTGTAATCAAGTATTCAATAAGAAAAGTTTTGTAAAATATTTATACATCTTTTACATGTGGAAGAGTTTGTTTTTTAGGGAAGTGAGGAATGATTCACCATCATTATGCAAATTATCAAATTTTCTTTTACGGACACAAAATATAAGTGATTGTGTAAATTGTAATGATTTTTTTTCTATTCTCTTGCAAATTGTAAATAATGTAATTTCATAAATTGTGATTACAAATTAGCAATCTATATTGCATATTTAACAATAAATTATTATTGGATAATAATGAATGGTATAATAGTAATTCTAAGTTGAATAAAATGGGTCACCTTCCCCAGTTATCCTATCATATATATAACAAAGTTTCAGGAAAACTATGTTTCTATAAAACTGACCTCAAACACTCATAAAAAATATTGATGAATTTATGATGTATCAACATTTAAAATACATGAATTTAATTCTCCCCAATATTTCATTATATAGTACTCATAATAAACTAGTCGACTAAGCCGCGCTACGCGACGGCCTTATAATTTTTTTTAAATTTTTTTAAATAATGATCATTTAAGCAAAAAAATGACAAAAAAATATTTATAATATCAGTATAAATTGGTGAACACAATATTGTATAAATTAAATATACATAGATAATAAAATAAATTATTCATATATTTTTCTATATCGATTTTGTCTTACGATTTTTTAGGCCGACACCCGTTGTATATATTATAAAAATACTAAGCATACATAATAATAAAAATTTAAATACTAAAATGCTCTTTGAATTTGTTTTACCGATTTTTGCCTCACAATTCTTTTTTAAAATTTTAAATATATCTAAAATATCAACATAAATTGATGAACACAATATTGTATAAATTAAATATGCATAGATAATAAGAGAAATTATTCATATATTTTTTCTATGCCGATTTTGTCTCACAATTTTTTGAGCCGACGCCCGTTTGTATATATTATAAAAATACTAAGCATACACAATAATAAAAAGTTAAATACTAAAATGCTTTTTGACTTTGATTTTTCGATTTTGCCTCACAATTTTTAGGCCGACACCCGTTGTATATATTTTTAAAATACTAATTATATACAATAAAAAAAATTAAATCCTTTTTTACTTTAATTTCAATTTAAAAAACATAAAAAAGTTATAAGAGAATCAGTGTAATTAGAATTTGAAAGTACAAAATCATAATAAAGTATGATGCTAACAGTGTTTAAAGAAAAATCACATATAGTAACAACTCTATTGGTGTTTGTATCACCAAAACTCTTTCCAAAAACGTATACGTATAAATTAAATTTATGATCAAAATAGACAAAGAAATGAAGAGTGGTTAAAAGGAAAGACAAAAAATAAACATAAAATTTTACAGATTTCAATTGATCATGATCGATCACCTTGCACGATCTCTCTTCTATTTCTACATGAAGGTAGACATGGTAAAACCGTATAGTTCAAACATAAAATTCTAATGCTTAAATGAAGTTATATAAGTAGTTTCTTACAGAAATTCAAACCAAAACTTTTGTCATAACAATATATAAAAAAAATAGATGTCATAAATTCTTAACTTGTAGTGCCTAGCAGGACTTGAGGAAACTCCTGAATCAGAATTGATAGGTGCACATCATCATCATGCATCCAGCTTCTTTCTTTAATAATACAAATATCATCAAATTACATCCATCTTCTTTGTACTGTGATAAAACTTTGGTGCCTATTCCAGCATCTTACAAAAAACAGAACAGTCAAAATCATGACTAATTGTTTATGTTAAAGAAGATACAGATACTCTAAAAGCAAACATAAATATAAAAAGAACTAATATTTTTGGATTACAGAAATTTGTTTATAAGTCGAGTAAATATGATTACAAACATGGTGATAAAATTTGATTATTAGAAGTAATGATTGTATATATATATATATATATATACACACACACACACACATATATATATATATATATATAAGAATATAAAATTTCTTTTCCAATTTCGAATATATAATATAAGAATTTTTTTTTCTATTTCGAATACATAATTTTTTCTTCCCAACAAATTCGAAAACCTTTTCTATTTCGAATGACGTTTATGTTAATGTTTATATTAATATTAAAAAAGGAAATTTTGATTTTTTTTCTAAAAAATAGGGTCTAAAGAAGTAAATTTTAATTTTACTTATTTAAAATAGAGGAGCTAGATAAAAATAAATCGATTTAGAGCTCAATTCACATTCTCTTAAAATAAAAAACATTCTATTCCCGTGTATTCTATTTTGTCTTAAAAACATTGTAGCCATTAAATCTTCACAGGCTAATTCCGTGTTAAAAATAAAGGACTTCATGCTTGCTAACTGCCGAATTGATAAAAGTGCGAATGGAAACCAAGTTTAAGGTTCTGTAAAATTCATTATAAAAACAAAGATAAATTGTTATTTCATAAAAAAATCAAAATTAATCAAACAATTATCCATCCTTACCACTGTTCATATTCATAAGAGCATCAAGAATATTTGTATTCCACTATGCTCCACTCCTCAGGTCTTCGTAGAATGTCTTCGAAGTATTATGGATCAAAAAAAAAATATTAGGGAAATAACGTACACATATAGAGAAAAAAGAGATGCAATCAAATTTTACATAAATCGAAGACAATACATAAAGAAGCGGGTGCAATAAACTGCAAAAACAAAGATAGAGAGAAGAAAAAAAAGACAGAGGAACAAAAATAAGATAAAAGATAACATAAAAATATAAAATTTCTTTTCTATTTTGAATATGTAAATTTTTATTTTCTATTTTGAATACGTTAATATAAATATATAATTTTTTTTCTATTTTGAATATGTAAATTTGAATTCTTCTTTTCTACAAATTAGAAAACCTTTTTTATTTCGAATATGTTAAAGTTAATGTAAAAAAAAAGGAAGTTTTGACTTCTTTTCTAAAAAATAGGAACTAAAAAAGGAAGTTTGAATTTTAATTATTAAAATTGAGAAGCTCTAGAAAAATAGATAAATATGAATCGAGCGATTCTAGAGCTCCACCAAACTCCTGGGGGTTTTCCTTTATATATATAATAGATTTTAGGGAAAAGAAAAATATGAATTCAACAAAAGACTATGAACACTCACCATGTATAGTTCTCTAAACGTATCATTGCATGATTAAAATGTGACCTTGCTTGTATCATGTATGTTTATTAGGTGACTCGAGTACTGCTATTATAAGTGTGACTATTATTTCAAATATAATATTAGTATTTATATATTAATAATTAATTTAAAAAATCAATATTTATTTGTTGGCAACTACAGTTTAGCTCTTTACTACAACCAGGCAACCCAGCTACCCAGGATCAGGAAGACATCGGTGGCTGCAACCCTACTTATTGCGAGGAAAGGAGGTCCGGTTTCATAGATAAAGGGTCCAAATCCTGATTGTTACGACCAACCTTTTTGTCAACCCGGCCTGTGTACAACTTTTTGCGAGAATGGCCGTGAGTGTTTGGTATCCCCTCCATTCCCAGAAGAGAAGAAAATTGCGCTTTACGTTGAACAGGGAACCAAACAGCACAAATGTTAAGTTGTTTCCGGTCTGCAAGCTCTTTTACTTTTTAGTATTTATTATATGTATAAAATAAAAGGAAAATGATGCTCATTTCAAATAAAAAAAATTCCTCAAAACCCTCATGAAAACAAAAGGAAAATCATTTCAATTTTCACCACCTAAAAACATACTACGCCAAAGTTATTGAGATAAAACGCAATACCAGAAACTGGTATGTATTCTACATTTAGTACACCCTAATGCATCAATATTAAGTCCAACGACAAATTATCAAAAAAAAAAGTCCAACGACAAACAAAAACAGTTGAGCAAGACAAAAATAGTAAAAAGTTTCTCCTATTACATAGAATGCTTAGCCAGTAGCTAGTAAAGTACGTGAATTGTTCTCCCCTATCTTGTGAAGTACTTGTTCATTTCACCATGTACCAACTTCTTCAGCAGAGTCAACATTTTCTTTAAGAGCCCTGCATTATTTCACAATTAAATTCTCAGTATATCAAAATTACGGGGAAGAAGACAACAGAAAGACTTTAACACTTAGAAACCAAGAGAATTTAAACCCAAAACGTCAAGAAGTATGTGTATATACACATACACAATTTGCAAATCTCTCTACAACCTTTAACAAGGTTCATTCCAACATGATCATTAGATGGACCTATATACGCTTCCAGATGTCTAAAATAAGGATACTCAAAACATGACATGTCAAAAGAAATCAGGCAATTTTGGTGGAAGCTTTGCAATCAGAGAGAGAAACAAAAACGGGAGAAGATAGAAAACTATTTAACATGATGTCTCCATAATAAAAATGTGATGAACTTTAGAGTTAAATGCATATTGGTGGGCATAATTTTGTACGGATTCGCCAGTAATTAGTTAAATGCAGGGTTCTGTGATGGTCAAAATTCTGTCCTGAGGGATTAATGCCATGATCTAGACTAGCATCAGGGTAGTGTTATTGAATTAGATGAAGAACATGGGTGGGTCAGGACTCAGGTGTATAGATATTATCCATATGTATTAAATGGGTGTTTCCTAGTCTCTTTGAATTATTCTTGATTACTTAATGGTATTGAATAAAAATTTGACCACAGCCACCAAATTAGAAGGCAGAATGAATATTTCGACCACGAAATTCAGAATAATAAAATTTTAATCAGTGCAATGCACATTCAGGTAAATACCGCCACAAACAAAAACATACAAAACAAATAAAAGTAACACGGGTTATATCAATATGATCTTCATTTACAGCATGGTAATAAAACAATTACCTTAACATGCTGAGGACCAGCAGTACACTCATTACTGGTCAGAGTCTTCAGGAGGTTGCTGTTGTTGTGGCCACATTTGCGGAGCCATGTAAGGACGAGGCTGCTGACCCATGTACATAACTGGAGACCCAACTGGTGCAGCATGCTGTGGAGGCATATAGTTATAGTAAGGAACACCTTCAGCTGGACCTCCGACAGGAAGGGGGCCTCTTGGAATTGTTGCAGCAAGTACCTCGTCTTTCAAATCCTCTCTTGGAACAATATCAACCAGGAAATCAAATATGTCTGTCCTTGTAATGGCTGCCGCAATGTCGTTTTTCTGAAGCGTCCTCCTTTTGTTCTCCTCTGTATGATTCCAAGCACGCATTGTTAATTCAAGGATGAACATCTCACAGGCTCGGGCAAATATGACTGGAGCTTCAGCTGATATCATTCTCACATCCTCGTCTGCTTTCATAATCTTCTTGATCCTTGCTAATGGCAGACTGTGATTCTTGAAATCAGTAACCTGCTCAATTTCTTGATACTGGTTTGCCCAGAAGTTCTGGAGTTGTTGCTGCAATTGTTGTTGCTGCTGCTGATGGATTTGCTGATAAGCAAGTTGGTGCTGGGCAAGCTGACCAGGAGTCTGCCCAGACGGAATTAATCCAGCTGGTGCAGGATTAGAGGTTCCCATCATCTGGTTAGCTTGATATGGAGCCCCCCCGTATGGCATCTCAGCTGAAGTACCAACCACACCCATATTTGGGGTCTGTCCATGGCCTTGCTGGTCCATTTTTTTTTATTTTTATTTATCGACCTTCTTCAAATTCCAAAATAACGAAACATAACCATATTAGGATAAGGAAAAAATAATAGGCAATAACTCGAACTTCAAACATCTGCACCGAAAACCATTTCATCAAACTTATTTGCTAATTTTACACAATACATTAAAACTGATCTGCTTTTTGCAGGTCAGTAGATTGGAGAAATAATGCATAATATAATGAATTTTGGATTAGAAATAACAAGTTTACCATTTGTCGGGAGGGGAGGTTAAAAATAACGTTTTGGTTACCCAGGAGGAAAATGCATACTAAGCCCAATATCACTACAGCATGTATACAGTTAGCTTTACCCTATGTGTATCTAGCTTTTTAAAAATATAAAATTCAATTGCTATTGTTACCCCAGATACGCATGCGTATCTAGCTTCATTTATTAAAAAAAAAAAAAGTGTTCAGATGATACCCAAACTAACTTTGCGTATCCTGATTTTGGGAATACAATAATTACTTGATACCCTAAGGCCATGTTTGTTTTAGGGGATTATAATCCTTGAAAAATTACACTATCTTTCTTAAATTTAAAGGATTATAATCCCATGGAGGTATATTGCTATCATCTTTTTGATTCATTTCTATGGGATTATAATACCTTCTTTCACAAGGTATTATAATCCCATGGGAGTGAACTAAAACAATGATCAAAATGTGAATTCATGGGATTATAATCCCTTACATTTGGGATTTATAAGGTAATAATTTAGGGATTATAATCCCTTGAAACAAACATGGCCTAATTGTACAAGTGTATTCACTGTTACCCAACCACTAGTTACGTATCTAACTTTTAAAAATAAAAATTTATCCTATTTGATGTTATTCTGATGCTGAATGCGTATTAGGGAATACCCCAATACCAAATGCATGGTCAAGTCGTTATTTTTCGCCAACCCACAGGAGAATTGTTATTCTCACCAGTACTACATAAAAAATTGTTATTTACCGAAAAATCATCATACAAATATCATACAAGTTCTTGGAACTTCGACACACTATAATGCGTTCACCCTGTGAGCTAGTCCATTTCACACAATTCATTCAGATTTACATTAAAAAACAAAATTCAACAAGTTCTTTCGTTCAATCTTCAACAGTATGATAGTGATACCTAGTACATACTGTTTTCCACACAGGCAACCTTAATATTTCCAAAAAATGAAACCTTTATTTCTTTATAGAATTCTTGACCTGGGGGTTTATTGCAAATGAGGAGATATGTACAATTTTGAATCAAATCATTTCCGAATTCCTCGATAAATTTCCCTATAACCAAACTTAAATTAAAAAAGATCAAACCATCCAAACCATGTAAAACACAATAATTTCCACTTTTCGACACAAGCTCGAAAAACTCCCATACAGGACTAGATTCTCACATATTCATAAAATTCATCAAAACAAGAATACCCAACACAAAGTATCAAACAATTAGAAAAACAAAACCCAAATACACATAAAATCACTCTTAAACAACAACCCAATTACTAAACAAAAATAAAAATCAAAACTTTAACCCAAAAAACCTAAAAAGATCACAAAAAATTGACAGAAAAGTCCTAAAGATTCAAAAGGGTATTAGATTCATACCTTAATAAAGCTTAATCACAGTAAAGCTTTGATCTTTCTTCACGATCCAAACCCTAAATCAAGAAAATTGAAAATTCAGCTCAAGTAGAACATATACATACATCAACTATACAAAACATGTATAGAGAGGGAGGGGATAGTAAAAGTACCTTTGATTAGTGAATAGAGAAAAGAAATAAGCTAGGGTTTATAAGGGGCGTGTGTGCAACTTATTTTAGAATAAATTTAGGGATTCTTAACTTTTTTTTGAAAAAAAATTGTAATTTATATAGTATTAAACATATATTAAATATTTGTATAATAAAAAATTATTAAAATATAAAATTTATACCTGAAAATAAGTCGATAAGGATTTAAAATAAGTTTTGCCAAACAGGCCAATAATAATGCGCCTGTTTGGCATACTTTAATATAAGTTCTTATGGATTTATTTTCGGGTAACATTTTTATATTTTAATAAAAAAATTTATATAAGTATTTAATGTATATTTGATATTCAATAAGTTACAAAAATAAGTTGGAAAATAAGTTGGAATGTTAGGAATCTCTAACTTTATCTTAAAATAAGTTATTTATTCTGAAAAAATGTTTCCCAAAACACCCCAGTGTATCAAAATAAATAAATGGGGAATGTATTTTAGTTACAGTTACAGTGTGACAGGGAGATGTGTATTAGATTTTTTAGATGTGTTGTTTGAGAATAAAAAACATGTTTTGTTCGATGCACTTCTACGTTGTTCCTTAACCTTAATTAAAATTTAGAACCCGTTTAGAACCGTTTAGGTAAGTTTAAAATTATTATTTATGATTTAAAATTATTTAAAATGATAAGTGAAAACTAAAAATTTTAAATTAATACTTATTTGGGTGATTTTATATTATAAGTAACTTATGAATTATTAAAAACGTTAAAATAATAATTAATTTGATAAATAATTAATTTGAATATTAATATTAACTTTTATCAAATAAAAACATCAAAATTAAATAAGTCGTTCAAAAAAGTGAATTCTACCAACTTCTAGCTTTAAACTGTTTTTTAACTTTAAATCATTTTCTGACTAATTATACAAACAGACATTTTTTCACTTAAAGTCAAAAATTATTTTAAGCCCGAGCCAAATGACCTTTAAGTTTTATAATTAAAATAAAGTTTTTATTTATACTCCCTCCGTCCTATCCAATTTGTTTACACTTTTCAAGGGATGTTCGACACACATTTTAAGGTATATTTTAAAGATAATCTATGACTTATTTTTAAAATTTTCTTTTCTTGTATAAAAATTTAATGTTTAAATTTTTCTTGTAAATTTTTATACAAGAAAAGAAAATTGTAAAAATAAGTCATTGATCTATTCTTATAATGTACTTTAAAATACATGCTAAATATTTATTTAAAAATGTAAACAATTGAATGAGACGGAGGGAGTACTAGATAAGTAGATATGGTTTTTTTTTTTTTTTTTTTTTTTTTTGACAAATGTAGATATGGGTTTAAGTGGAAAGTTTGGTAAATAGGTTTTGATTGGGCACTGTTAGCGAACACCAAATTTTTACGCGGGCTTTTGCTATGGGTTTCCGCTAGGCGTGTCAATGGATCATGGATCGGAGTTTCGATCCGATCCGATCCAATTTGAGATATTATAATTGGATATGAATTTATATAAAATAAATTCGATCTCATAAAAATCTGATTCGATGAGATTTTGGTCCATATTATATGGATATGGATTTTACATGATCCGATCTGTTAAAAATCCGATCCGAATAATAATAATTATATAAATATATATTTTATTATATATTAATATTCATATAATTATAACTATACAAATAATGTATAATTTTCAAATCATATGAGATCCAAAATTCTTAGTAGTATTTTATACTATAACTTCAAAAATGTATTACGTTTATAATGAATACATCATCATTGCATTGCATTTAAAATTGAATTCATATTTTAATTTGAATTATTTTTTATGCTTGGAGTTCATTTCTTGATCATTCTAATTTTGTCTGGTACATTTCAGGATTAATAGATATTTATTTTTGATTTTCAATTTTCTATTCTTCTTATATTTGGATGTTATTGTGTGCGCTTTTACATCTTAAAATTGTTTATTTTATCATTTTAGATTTTAATATCAATATAAATATTTTTGAAAGAAAATTTAATTGGATTGGATATCCGATCCGATTACCCGCAATTCTAATGGAGCAGATATGGATTGGTCTTAAAAAAAATCTGACACTTAATCCGATCTGATCCAAAAAATTAAATGGATTTAAATATGGATTCTAGCTAATCCGATCCAAACCCGATCCATTGACAAGTCTAGTTTATGGTATAAGAGCAACTCCAACCATACATGTTCCTTACCTATAATGTGCCTAGGTGGACAAATATAGGGATTTTAGTTTAAAAATAAAGCTCCAACCCTACTCCTCATCCCCTTTATTTTTTAGGGGAGAGAAAATATAACCCCTTATTTGAGGGATCAAAATTAGATCCTCTATATCCTCCACCTCATCTACCGCCCATCCCATTGGACAAATATAGGGATTTTAGTTTAAAAATAAAGCTCCAACCCTACCCCTCATCCCCTTTATTTTTTAGGGGAGAGAAAATATAACCCCTTATTTGAGGGATCAAAATTAGATCCCCTATATCCTCCACCTCATCTACCGCCCGTTAATTTATAAGAATGTTCAAAATTTAAATTTCAAAAAACTACACTAAAAATTACTTTAAAATATAGGGTATGATTATAGGGTATGTGATTGGAATGAAACATAATTTTCATTACTTATATTTTTAATAATCCCTATTTTAGGGGTTAAGGAAAGGGAAGAGCATTGGAGTTGCTCTAACAGGTGGGTCTTGTCTCTCGAGAACCTAATTAAAAATTAAATCCACGAGACAATGAATTAAATTGGAATTGTTTTTTTTTCTTTGAAAAAAATGATTGTAAATTTCAGAAATCTCAGTGTTTTTTTTTGTTAAATGGAGTTAATTTAAAAATAAAAAGTCACACGACAGATCGAATTGAACAAATATAAAATAGGTGATATGTTGAAAATGACATATTTACATGTACCAGCTTCGCGCACAACCTGTTTGAGCTATAGATCATCCCTCACCAAGGAGAGTAAACAAATTGAAATTTCAAATCAAAAAATTTTAGATTTGAAAACAATCACAATAAAAAATAATCGGTTCACTTTCGAATCAAATAAACTCTGCTTAAATCGAAGTAAAAAGAAAATTGAAAGCTCAGATTATTTAGATCTAAAAAAGCATCCTTACTCAAAGAAGAAGATTATTGAAAAAACAAGAAACAAGTCAAATAAATTAAAGGATTTGGGGCTTCTCATCAGAAACACCGGTAAAGGTCTCGGCGACCATGTTGATAAAACAAAAAAGGAGGTTGCCTTTCTTAGAGGGAGAAAAAAGTTTTAATTTAAACTCGAGTAATCGATTGATTTTTCGATTACTCATTTATTTGCATTCGAGTAACCTCCAATTTCTGAATACTCTATTCGATCAACCCGACTTTTACAATGTAATTGTAATAAGAGTGTTAAATTTAAAAAAGAAATAGCTGACTTAAGTAAATAAAAGTTGGATGATTCTGAGTGTAGGACCTCTCTCTGAACCGAGCTAATAGTGAATTTAAAGTATTCTTCTAACATCACTGTCTGGAAAAAGAAAAAAAAAAGGTACTCTTCTAACATCGATTTTGGATGAGTATTATACGAAATGGTACTTAATCCGATCAATAGCAAGGCTTCTGGCAATTAGCTAAAAAAAATAGCAAGTCTTCTGGCTTTCTAGCTTGGTTGCATCTGACGGAGGGATCGTACCATTCAAGCCGTTTTTGTTATTATTTTCCCGGAGGTCCTCTTCTGGCTTTGATTGTGGCATTGTCTGTGTTTTTTTGTTGACATCTTTGGATACATAGCTGCCTAGCTGGTAGTATGCATTCATTACACAATGTGTTTGTAGGTCAGCTGTCAAAAGTATGTGTTCGTTATTCTTTTTTTCTTTAACAAGGGAACCCGCATAGCGTTTTGGGTAAACGAATGGGCTCACGCAATAGCCTGCAAACCACGTGATCCAAGGCAAAACAAGTGCGACAGGCTCTGCCCCAGGATGGCGTAATCACAAATCCGATATTGTTATTACTCCTACCAAAGAGATGAAATTCATTATGTGAGGGATGACTATGAAAAGAGGAATAAGCCGAGCTACAAGAAAAATGCCCGCAGCTACCATAGTAGCAGCATGTATAAGAGCCGAAATAGGAGTAGGCCCCTCCATGGCATCCGGTAACCATACATGAAGGGGAAATTGTGCAGATTTAGCAACCGCACCGGAAAATAATAGAACGGCACAGAAAGTAACAAATAAAAAATTGATCCAAGGCAAAACAAGTGCGACAGGCTCTGCCCCAGGATGGCGTAATCACAAATCCGCCTCCCATAAGAGTCGAACATGTGACCAAGAGGTGAGATGGCCTCTCTTTAACCAACTAAGACAACCCTTGTTGCCAATGGAAGCTGCGAGACATCTACAGGATAGGATGTCTGTTCTGCAAACATGAATGCTTGGCGAAACATTGAGCCTTAATTAACTGATTCCTACTATAAAAAAAATTGATCTATGCCTCCATGGATTTCTCTTTGCCAAAGGATATAATGGTACGCTGGCTTTTCATATAAAAAGGATGCTTGGCTGCTTGCATCAATGCCTTCAAGGATTCCATTGCTTTCTCTATGTGCAGAGGATTGGGTGATAAATTTCCAGGTCTAGCATTTTACTCGAAACTATCATCCAAACTTCTTATTAGATTAAAAACATCATACATGATGATCAAGAGCAAGGAAAATAACTAAACAACGCTATTATAGAAAGTGCAACTATAGAAGGAAGCAATTTGACAAACTTGATTAGAGAACATTCAACTCACTGCAACTTCGATACAAAACTACTCAGATTTTACTACAGGGTTTCAACTTGCAAACTCTTATTCACTTATATACATGCCCCCCCATTCTTAAAGTTCTATGTAATCCCTTTTTTCTCCAAGCAATGGATGCGGTATTTGTGAGATCTGGAGAGAAATTAGAACTTCTACTCTGTAGCTGCAACAGCTGCTGGCCCTTCCACCTGAAACAGCATTGACATAAACCGCTCATAGTTAAAGTTTTATAAAGAATACATAGTCCATAATTTCAACTATTTATAGTGAATCAACTCATTGATGCGAGATTATTAGTACTGGATCATTAGGCACTTGTCACCCTTAATAGTTAATATGACAGAACAGTGTTCAGCGAAAGCTTTAGTGTTTAAACTCATTCAAAAAAAAAACAACAAAAAATGATTGCCTATAACGTTCCACAATACTGCTGTTTTACAACATCACTGCTTGGTTACCAATGATTTTATATTTCTAAAAAAAAGATAAAAATCGTCATCACCTTTCCACCTGTAGTCCACGAGGAATTTGTGATTTTGCAAACACAATAACATGGTTATTAAAGAAAACATCTCAGGCAAGATATCAAGTTGGTAATTACCATGTACTTAGCTCCCCAAATTTCTTCCTCTGTAGCTGGAACAGCAGTGATCTTGTTCTTAGGATTTTCGTAACTTCTCAGCTCTCCAACATCTGTTGAGAAGAAACACCCTGTACAATCCAATCCAAACCACCTTAATTAGACCAGAGCGTAAAGTTAAACATAGGCATAGCTTATTAGTTAATTAATATTGTTTTCAAGTTCTTTTGCAAACAAAAATATCCTATGCAAATAACTAGTTACTATATTGATGCAGAGATGATTACTGAACCAACCTTGAGGGAAAGAAGCAAGTGACTTGCCACAAGCACCTTTAAGCAAGTCAGCATCATCAGCAATTGCAACATAGCCATCAGCAGTTATGCCCCAATACAGAGGAACCTTGCCAGATTGATCCTGTCACCACATTGTGGCTTAGTTAGATCATATAATTTCACATTACACAAATATTAAGTAAGACTGGTTGATCTAGTACTTACAGCTGCCACAAACAATGTGGAGGTGGACTTGTCGAATACGATGAAGGCAAAACTCCCATCAAGATGACCAACAACATGGTTAGGAGGGTAAGGTGCTCGATCACGAAGAGCTTTGTAAGCCTCGATCACCAAAACCACCTCATTTGCGGACTTACCAAGTCCGTATTGTTGCTTTAAGCTGCCTAAATTGTCAAGTGCACCCTCAAAGAGGCAAAATATCTCATCTTTAACAGCAAATGATCTGCAATTACATTAACATAATATTGTTTAGTTCATTTGTTCTAGTCAGGAAATATGATCAGGGAATGCATTTCAAGTTCCTACGAGTAAAATCTATATTTAACTGGCACTCTGGCAGTAAATGGGTATTGACTATTTACCATTACAAACTCAAATCATACAATAATATCTGTTATTCAATTCTAATGATGTCAGACACTGATTGGTGGCAAGCATGCAATACAAAATGACAAGACTTCACTAACTTTTAGGGTCATCTCCCATCTTATCCTTTGACATTATAGCACAAACATGACTTTCAATGTTTGTATTATTTTTAGTTGAACACACAATGCATCTGGTCTATTTTATGATCTCAGTTCTTTGATTTAATATTATTTTAATTATTCTTTCATTCCACCTTATCAATAATATTGTAAAAGTAACTACTATTTTAGTCCAAATTTACCATCTTTTCTTGATGGATCAAATTTACCTTTTACTTTATAGAATCTATAATGTGGTGAATCATATTAGTTTGACATTTTAATACAAGCCACATCTTCTAATTTTATTCAATAAAAAATGACACAAGCCAATCCTCCCTCCGTCCCATTTTATTTGATCCACTTCTTTTTTCACGCATTTCAATATTTCATCCGAATACATTAAAATGCGTGAAAAAAAAAATCAAAAGATCATAATTTATGGGATAGAAGTACTCTATTTCTGTTCTCTAAAGATATACCTCAAATCGAATGTTCACAACTTCATTGGTATGCAGGGTGAAATATTCCACAAATTATACTCTTAATTTATCTTCTATTAAATTATCTTCAGATTTGCAGTAAGCTTTAACCGATATCTGATATATTTTTTGCTGATTCCTCTCATATATGTACCTTAAGAACATCAAATCTGTAAGTTGGAACCAATATATATAATGGCAAAGGCGCTAACCAAGGCTGAAATCTCCGGTTGATCTTCAAAAATCAGTAAAAACAACAAAAAATACATTACAACCTTTTAACAAAATCAGTAAAAAAAATCCGACCAACGGGGTCTAGTGGAGTTTTAGTTTCAGCCCATCTAGAAAAAGTGAAAAACAGGACTCAAAATAAATAAATAAATAATCATTAATTTTTCGATTTCAGCCTGAGTTAGCCTCTCCCTTTTGAGTTCTAGTTCAAACTTCAAAAAGTAATTAGAAGGTATACTCTAAAATCTCGTTAAATTAATACTCGATACCACGATAAATTAATATTTCTAATGTAAATTTTCGGTCCCAACATAATTGTGAAATACGAAAGTATAATCAACCTCGATTAATTAATAATAAAATTCATAGATCCCAAAGTATATATTAATTTATAGAGATTTTACTGTACGTACCTGGGATTTATAGCAGACTCTTTAGAGTGAGTGTAAGCCAAGTGAGCATCATCACCTATCTGCATAGACACAGCTGATGCGTTACTCCCAAGGAACCGTTTCATGAGAGCTGCAGATGTTGTTTTCGGCGACGGTGTACGGCTGCCGGCGGCAACCAGCTCGCCCGGTGGTGAGAGTATAGAGCTACTAAACACACCCAACATGATTATGACTGTTTCTCTAGAAAAAACACGCACTGGGTGTAAATGAAGGGAATGGATCGGACATGTGAGACTTATTAAAAAAGGAGGTGATGAACATAATATAGCAAGGATTGAGGGTAGTTTGGTCATTATGAAATTGTCATTTGTCAAACTTAGTAATTGCTTGTTGTTTTGTCTTTAGTGCTGAATTCATTTTTATCGATTACTCCCTCCGTCTGTCTTTAGTGCTCAATTCATTTTTATCTATTACTCCCCCTCTCTCGTAATGCTTCTCTCGTTTCATATGTCGGGACAGTTCATAACATGAAACAAATTACCAAATATAGTCATGAGTGATCTTGTTGGATTCGTATTTATGAGTATTTTAATACAATGAAGTTTTTATATTTGAAACTAATACGAAATTAAAGATATTAATGATTAAAAATGTGCGTTGACAAACGTATCCAAGGAAAATGGGAAGAGTTTTTGGGATAGAGTGAGTATTTTAACGAGTAATGATAGGTTCACAAAATTGACTACATAATTTTTGCACAGAATAAGTTAGATTCCACTAATGCACTAATCTGGATTTTTAAATGTGAATACAACACAACACAACACAACGTACTCAGTATATCCCGCATGAGCAGGGTCTGAGGGGGGTAGGATGTACGCAATCATGCCTCTACACAAAGGTAGAGAGATTGTTTCCGATTTTTAAATGTGAATGCACAACACAAAAATCCCAATTAGTTAAAATTTGTCTATTCATAAACGTCCTGTTTAGCAATTAGCTGTTAGTGGTTAGCGGTTAGCGGTTAGCGGTTAGCGGTTAGCGGATTGAGTTAGATGTTTTGACTAGCGGATTGAGTTAGCTGTTTTGGCTAGCGGATTGAGTTAGTTGTTTTATAGCAAATTGTTTTGGTACTTTTTGTATATTAACTATACACATAGCAAATCTCTAATAGAAAAAACTCATTTAACTAACTTTTTGAAAATTAGTTTTTTGAGTTCAAAAAACTATTTCAATCCGTTAACTACCAAACACTAATATTAGATGTTTTAAAAGGTCAAACCTATAATTTTGCTCAAATCTCTAACTTTTTCTCACATCTCTAACTTCCAAACACCCCAAAAAAATGGTTGTTCGGGTAAGTTCTTAGATACACACTAAATTTTGATTAATTGCTTTTTTATTTGCAAATTTAGGTTCGATTTAATTCTACCTAATTATGTTATTATGTCTACCTTTGTACTTGTTTTAATTATCTTCTTGATTAAAGAATTATAATGCTAATTCTTTTGCATTTTACGAAAACATCACACCAATTTGTTACTTAAGATAAGGATTATATATTTAAATTTTCGTAAATATTCTCTACGTCATATTATACATGTTTTTTTAAAAAAATATATTTTAAATTACATATCTCTTTTTTTTCAATGCAAATTTAAGGATAGTTTTCAAAAACTCTCCTTATACATATTTTTCTAAGATTAGACTTTTTTCGAATTTAATAATATTCTCATTTTTTTAATATATTAAATATGGGTATTAATTAAAAAACTTTATCCAACTAATATTTTCCTTAATATTTTGGGTGATGGCCCTATCTACTTACCTCAGAGATTGGATGGCCCAAAATACTGATTTCTGAAAACATGGCCCTATTTAACGACGGGACACGCTATTGCGTGTACCGTATCCTGTGATACGCTATTCTATCTCCCTTATACTGTGGTTACGCCAGACCATACACCGTGAAAATGCTGTGACACGCAAAACAATGTGGCGTATTTTGTTGTTACGGTGTACCTAATCGCGTATCTGCTAGACACGGTGCTACATCTAGCGTATCGCCAATCTCCTTCCTTCTGCAAAATATGCGATTCTCTCTCTCTCTCTGGCGATTCTAAAGCCGATTCCCGACCAAAGTTCGACAGCTCCGTTCATCTTTTTACTTAACTTTCCGTTTATGATTTATATATCATCTAAATCGTCTTTCGACGATCTACAACACTATACCTTTCTCAATCCATTCCTTATGTCGGATTTAAAACCCCTAATTCGAATCATATTTTTCGTCGAATCGAAAAACGCCCCTACGGGACCGATTGAAACGATAGAGATGCATGCGGGGGAGAGAGAGATACAGACGAGATAGATAGAGGATCGAGGAAGGGAGATGGAGAAACGACGGTGTTGGTGGTGGTGCGGAGAGAAATGACCGGAGAGAGACCACAGCGAGGGAGGGGTAGACGAGAGGGGAGAGATAGACTTGGGACACGCTACACGCAGTAGCGTGTTCCGTGGGTAGACAGGACCAATATTTTGAAAATCAGTATTTTGGACAAAAACATCTCAAAAATGAGTATTTTGGTAATTCTCTCTAATATCTTTGAATCCATATAATTAATTTATTCATTTATTAAAATTACTCATCTACCCATGCCAAAATTATATTATTTTAATATATAAAATTAAAAAATTTACTTTATATTTATTTCGAGAATCGTGTATGGACGTTTCTAGTTTCTACACACTTGTAGGCCATTGAAACAGTATTTCGATTTATGATTAACAAAGTAAGGATTGAATACGATTGCTCTTAAAAATTAATACTTCCTCTCTTTTTTTTATATAAATCGTTTGATTTTTTTGTACGTATTTTTAAATATTTTGATTGCATTGTTAAAATTAATTTTTTCAATTAACTTTTTTTGTAAATAAAAATTTTGATTACATATTTTTATTCAAAAATTATAATTATGTGATCAATGATCAATCCACCTAATAATGTGTGCAAAAAGGTCAAATAATCTATATAAAAAAAATAGAGGAAGTACTAGTTCGCTCCAGAAAATCATAATTATTTTCGAGAATAGGGAGCCTAAGATATATCTCAGGTAAGTTCCCATGAGATAATTATTTTTTATATATAAAAATGAGGTGGGTATTTGAGTAATTTCAGAAATTTTTAATTAGCCCTGCGGGTCCAACAAAATTTAAAGATTATTTTATATGTATCTTAGAAAAAGTTCCTGAGATATATTTTAGGATCCTTTTTCTCATTATTTTCAATATTAAGAAATAACTTGGATTTCAAAACTTAATAATACTAATAAAGTAATGATAAAGAAAATTTAACAATATCCACTCGAAAAATAACGAAAAAGTAGCACGTGGAGTGGGGCCCTAAAACGAGGCGATGATTCCCGTGTGTCGGCTAAGCAACTATCAGCTGTAAATGATTCCGATCGTATACCCGCTTGCAAGTTTAGCCACGTAAGAAGCATGATTATTACACGTAAATGATTTTTCACTATTTCTACATGCCTTACTATAAATTTTATTTTGATATGATACCAAAACCTAATTTAACAATAAAATACATTATTATATCCACTACTTCATTCCACTTTTTCAACACTTTACACTATTACACCCACTACTTCACTTGTTTTAACAATAAAATCATTATTACACCCACTACTTTACTTATTTTAACAATAAAATCACTATTACACCCACTACTTCACTTATTTTATTCATAATCCTTGGTCTTCGTGAAAAAACTCAACGTAAACAACCATGAGGGACAGAGTGAGTAATAGATTAGAAAGATGATGAAGGAAAGTAGTGTAAAGTGATGGGCCCTTTTGATTTATTTAAATGTTAAAATTTTAATATTTTGGAAAGTTTGGAAATGTAAAGAATTGAGAGGGACATCCCAAAATAGAAAATGTAAAAAATTGGAAAGGAGAGAGTAAGTATTTGAAGACTTGGAAGTGATGCTAGTAAACCAAAAAAAATTCCAAATAATATCTCCAAAATGTTGCGGTACTTCTTACAGGACAAGTCGGTGGCAAGTCACTTAAATTTGATCGATGGAATTAATGTGAATGCATGTGGGGCAATTTCATTTATTATTACTATAACCAATTAGAATAATACACGTGTCATTTGGTAACTTTTTTTGGGAGATTTTTTTTTGTTCCCTAATATTTTTCTAACATTTTTCTAAAACCAAACTGAAGTGAATGTCCAGTCAGACTAAGATTCTAAATTCTAAATTAATCATCGACATGGAATCTAAATTTATTGGGATTCGTTACATGGAATATTTTCTTTTTCGTTTAGATATGTATCAAATAATTCGTTAAAAATTAAATCAAATTTTATTTCCTTGCGTGTAACCGTTTATTAAAAATTACAATAAAAAACTTACAAATTAGTAGAAACGGTTATTAAATTTAAATATTATCAATGATGAATTTTAGCATTCATTTGACAATGAGCTTATAGTGTACACAAAATCAAGTATTTGATATTTAATTCCCTCTAACACATTGGATTCGATAGTTTGCTCAAATAGGACGGTATAGAATTATCCACGAATGTTTATCTGATTTATATAAGAGAAAAAGGAATTTGAGATATATATGAGATAATTTTTATGAGATATAAATAAAATTTTTTAAAATTTATTGAATCCGCAGAGCCAATTAATAAATTTTAACCAAATCTTGATTTTACAAAATTATCCACCCCATATTACATATAAAATACATATATCTCATGAACTTACATAAGATGTATCTTAGGTTCCCACTCTTTTTATATAAATGACATCTTATAATGATATTTACATACTTCTTCCGTCCCCATCAATTTTTTACATTTTTTACACTTTCTGACACGTATTTTAAAGATAGTTTCATAACTTATTTTTAAAATTTTCTCTTTTTTTTTATAAAAATATATACATTATATTTTTATACAAAAAAAAAAATTAAAAATAAGTTATGGAAGTACCCTTAAAATACATCTTAAATTATCTTAAAATGCGTGTCAAAATTTTTATTAAAGAACCTATTGAGACTCTGTGAGTATAATCTAAAACATATGTGAAATCATCCATAAATCTTAATTTAGCATATGGATTTAATGATGTTTACATATTTTTTAAAACATGTGCGATTCATTTCACCTCATCAAAAATCTTACACTAAAAAAAAATCAATTAAATACTTTTTTCTTTTTGAAACGATCGATTAAATACTTGATACCCAAAATTTGAAACGAGTGCACATACAATGATTATGAGTTTCTGGCAGCCCACAGTATCGTGGTAGCTAGCCCGTTGTTTTAGATTGTTTTTGTCACAGTTGCCCTTGTCTTTTCCATTTTAATCGGAAGAAAAACAAAAGTTGTCTTTCCATTATTCCATTGTGTGTGGGATTTCGTCGTTGGTTTACTCATTGCTTGTTTTACTTATTAGGAGTAGTACATTTTAGGTTTCTATACATTTTCGTTGTTTAGAATCTATTACTATCACATTGCCCGTCAATTTATTTTTTTTATTCCTATATTTTTGAAATTTATAAAAATATCATCTCTACATACTTTATGCAAAAATAGTAAAAATTTGTGAATGTATTAAGAATCGAATCATTGACCTTCTCTTTAATAGTTTATGTCTTAATTATTGTGTTATAATGAACTTTGATTATTTTTTAAAAAGGATGAAGGCCCTATCTACCCAAAAAGTAAATGGGTGTAATCAAAATACCCACGGTCAATTCGGACGACCCTAAATACCCACGGGACACGCTACTGGTGATGGAGCATCATGGAGACACGCTACTGGCAAGGGAGAGTTATGATGACACGCTACTGGTAACGGTGTAACATGAAGATACGCTATTAGTACAGGAGTATCAGCTTGTACTGTAGCTCGAGATACGCCTCTTGGAAATGCGCATCTCAGGATACGCATTTGCAAGTGGCGTATCCACTGTCTTCTTCATTTGCAGAGCAGCGACACACGAGCTCTTCCCGACGACTTCTATATTTTTGTTCGTTCTCCCTTTTTCCGTCGTTTTCCATTCACATTCTACACATCAATCAACTCATTTGAAAACATTTGAAAACATGCATTTTGGGCAATGGGTACCTCATTTTGAGGCATGTTGGTCATTATCACTTTTAAAAATCTTACTACATAAATCACGTTTTCTTCGTTTATCTTATATTTTTTCTTATTTTAACATTTGAGTAAATAAAATGTTAGTTTATAATATTTATTTAAATTCATTTTTTTCAATTTTAAAAGTTCTGTATAGTACTATGTAGAGCAGCACTCCGAAAGAATATGTGATAGAAAATTATATTTTTAAGTGTTATATTTTTTATATAATCTTTGCTTTACGTTATAGTCAAATTTTTTGTTTTAAACATAATTTTAGAATTATTCAAAAAATTCTATTGTTGATCAATATTTTCTCTGTCACACTATAAAAGTGAATTTTCTGTAAAATAATGGCCTTACTATGTTTTTAATTAATTTATAAATTTTTAATTTACTTATATTTTTTCGGTTGAATAGATATCGATTATGTTATTATTCAAATTTATACATACTATATCTCTCATTATGTATTGTAAAACCCCCGTTAAATTTTAATTTTATTTTATTATTGGATATTAGATTTTTAAGTCATTTTTAGATAATTATATTAATTAGTAATATTTAGAATTCTTTTTGTGCAAGATATTTTGAGTAAGGATGATATTTGTTATTAAAGGAAAGAAGTGTGAAAAGATATTAGAAAATCAGTATCATTTAATTTAAGATATTTGTGCGAATTACAATATTTTATTTTAGGAATTACTTGGAGAAGTTGAAAATATTTTAGGAATAAGTTTTAGAGTTACCTTAATTCGATTAGGGTTTTGGGAGCCTATATAATAAACCGATTAGAATGATTAGAGACTTGTACAGCTCTCTTATTTGTCTGATCAGGTATGTTCTTTATCTTTTATTTCCTTATGCGCATGCTTTTGTCTGCTAAGTGAATGATTTGTATTTGACAATATCACTTTTATTAATTACACCTTATGATCAAGTTCTCATTATATGACGTGTTGCTCCAAACTGTTTATTTGAAGTTAAAAGGCTATGTTAAGATAACTATGTGAAATTGTCTTTATCATTTTAACAAAACACAAGAAACTAGACCATGCATATACTACTTTTGTGTCTGGACATGATTTTTAGCCTGATTACATATACATAATATTTAATTAATATGATTTTGTGCATGTTTATGTCTCTGTTAATCATTGTTTATGTCTCTGTTAACCATGTTTGATACTATATTTTTAATTATGTGCCCATATTTTGTTCGTTATCATAAAATAAGAATAATATATTATTTTGCTTATGATTAATTATTGGTTTAAAAAATTATAACATTTTAAAATTTGTTAATATTATCGTTATTTGCTTTGTTAATATTAATTTGATTTCGATGTAATTAACAAGCTAATGACTATGTTTTTTTTTTTTAAACCAACAAGCTAATGAATATGTTAAAGTCAGGCAAGATTTTAAGATTATTTGCTCTATTAAAAAAGGTGGCCATTTCTAATTCAATTAGTTAGTTAATTATTAATTTATGTTAAAAACATGCTACTGCTACAGTGCTACTTAAATTAAGTCGTGTGTTTAGTTTTATGGCCCAATTGTTTATTCTTTTGACTTGATTTATTAAGCCTCTGACCGTTTGTTTTTATAGGGCTAAGTGGTTACCTGTTCGTTTTGCATGTTTAAATTTGCCACATAATGAATGATTAATGGTCTCTTGTTTATTAATTAATTATAGGATCGGTTCGTGTTGATTTTTATTTAGTGTTCGGTCGACATTAAGGTAAGTACCTTTTGACTTACTTTTATTTTCCGAAAAGATTTTGATATTGTGATTTCGATTTCGTATAAGATATAAGATATTGTTTCGAACTGTATAAGATATAAGATACGAGAATCTTCGAATCCCTCAGTCTCTACGTTTTTGAACCCGTTCGTAATTTACGCTATAGTTCCGGAACTAGTCTTAGATACCCTTAGTAGGCGCACAAGTGTGCAATTTTAGATACCTATTAAGGGCGCGTAATTATTGAACTTTAGATGCCGGTCACTGGCAAAGTGTGGCGAAAGAATAAGAATAAGAATAAGATGCCGGTCACTGGCAAAGTGTGACCGTAGAGCAAGACTGTGGTATTTTCGATTTTCGTTTCGTTTTTTTTTTCTGTTTTCTGCTTCTGTTTCTGTTTTAAATTCTGTATTTTGAAAATATAAAACTTTGGGTTGGATCATTTTTCGCAAAAAGGTTTTCAAAAATTATTATTGTTTTGAGAAAAATTATTTTTATTAAAACACCCATTGATTTTTAAGAACATCTGTTAGTCAATATGTACTTGCTGAGCTGTGTAGCTCACCCCTTTTTTAATATTTCAGGTTTAATTTTTGGAAGCTTATTGAGAATAAGATGTGAACTTGTGGACCTTCGTGCTAGCTATTTTAGATGCAATTATTGGAAAAGTTTTATCGTATTACTTGAATAAATTGTCATTACTTTATTAGATAGTGATTATTGAATATTGTATTTATGGAGCTGCGTCTCCGATTTGATGATTTTAGAATATTGAATTTGACCGCTGCATTTGACTTTCATGGAATATTTGATTTATTTGAATAAAGAATCCGTTTTATTTAAGTTTTGTATTTAGAATTAATAGTCCGAAAAGTCGGGCTGTTACAGTTGGCATCAGAGCCTAGGTTTTCCTTCGGAGTGTATTAGGTATGGGACTAGTACATTCCCTAGGATGCGATCCTACAGATTATTGTATAGGTTTTGACCTTTAAGTTTGTAAATTATTTTGAATTTAGGGCACTTGTTTGTGTGATTATTTGACCAATTTGACTTTTGTGGTTTTTGATCAATGATTATAAGTTTGAAAGTTTGTTGTTTTTAGAAAAGATGGACTGAGAAGGCAACAACAATGGCAATCAGGGCAACAACAATCAGAATGGCAACAACAATAACAATCAAGGCAACGACAATCAGAATGGAAACAACAATGGTGATGGTGGAAATGTATTCGACCAGCTAGCCGAGACTCTAGCTACACTCGTGAATCAGCAACCCAGACAGCAGAATATCGTCTCTCAGTTCAAGCGTTTGAACCCACCAACTTTCGATGGGGTGACTGATCCGGCCATAGTCGAGATGTGGATACAAGAGATGGAGAAAGCTTTTGGACTGCTAGGGAGCAATGAAGAACAAAAGGTCACTTTAGCTGTGTATCAACTGCAAGGCAGTGCTTATGACTGGTGGCTCATGGAGAAAAGGAAGAACGAGACCGTAACCGCTGAAGGGGGAACCGGAACATACACCTGGGCAAGGTTCAAGAAGGCTCTAGAAGACAAGTACTTTCCTAGAACCATTCGTCTGCAAAAGGAAAGAGACTTTATTCGGCTTGAGCAGGGAGGAAAGTCCGTTGTGGAATACGAAGCAGAATTCGCAAAGCTTGCAAAATATGCGCCGACATTAGTTGCTGATGAGACTAGCCGAGCAAGAAGATTGGAAGAGGGACTTCGAAGTGACATCAGGAATTCTGTGGCATCGTTTGAACTTCAGACGTATGAGGCGGTGCTCAACAAGGCATTGGTGATCGAGAGGGGTCTGGCAGAATCTGAAAAGGCAACAGGTAATTGGAACAAGAAGAGGTTCGCTCCAACAGGTGGATTTTCGTCTCAAAGAGAACCTTTCAAGAAGCCACACGTGTACGATAATATCGGAGGACAGGGTGATCGAGAGAAGTGTTCGAGGTGCGGTAAAAATCATCCGGACAAGGACTGCCGATGGAATAGGGGTGCCTGTTTTCACTGCGGAGAAGTAGGACACAAGATTTCGGAGTGCCCACATAACCCACCGCCAAGGAAGGAAGCTGATAAGAAGATGGGTGTTGGACGTGTGTTTCAGCTCACTGGAAGTCGCACCAACTATTAAGGTATGATTTATTTTCTTCGTGATTTATTTTATTTTACTATTGTGAATTTGGGGACCAAATTCTTTTAAGGAGGGAAGAATGTAAAACCCCCGTTAAATTTTAATTTTATTTTATTATTGGATATTAGATTTTTAAGTCATTTTTAGATAATTATATTAATTAGTAATATTTAGAATTCTTTTTGTGCAAGATATTTTGAGTAAGGATGATATTTGTTATTAAAGGAAAGAAGTGTGAAAAGATATTAGAAAATCAGTATCATTTAATTTAAGATATTTGTGCGAATTACAATATTTTATTTTAGGAATTACTTGGAGAAGTTGAAAATATTTTAGGAATAAGTTTTAGAGTTACCTTAATTCGATTAGGGTTTTGGGAGCCTATATAATAAACCGATTAGAATGATTAGAGACTTGTACAGCTCTCTTATTTGTCTGATCAGGTATGTTCTTTATCTTTTATTTCCTTATGCGCATGCTTTTGTCTGCTAAGTGAATGATTTGTATTTGACAATATCACTTTTATTAATTACACCTTATGATCAAGTTCTCATTATATGACGTGTTGCTCCAAACTGTTTATTTGAAGTTAAAAGGCTATGTTAAGATAACTATGTGAAATTGTCTTTATCATTTTAACAAAACACAAGAAACTAGACCATGCATATACTACTTTTGTATCTGGACATGATTTTTAGCCTGATTACATATACATAATATTTAATTAATATGATTTTGTGCATGTTTATGTCTCTGTTAATCATTGTTTATGTCTCTGTTAACCATGTTTGATACTATATTTTTAATTATGTGCCCATATTTTGTTCGTTATCATAAAATAAGAATAATATATTATTTTGCTTATGATTAATTATTGGTTTAAAAAATTATAACATTTTAAAATTTGTTAATATTATCGTTATTTGCTTTGTTAATATTAATTTGATTTCGATGTAATTAACAAGCTAATGACTATGTTTTTTTTTTTTTTAAACCAACAAGCTAATGAATATGTTAAAGTCAGGCAAGATTTTAAGATTATTTGCTCTATTAAAAAAGGTGGCCATTTCTAATTCAATTAGTTAGTTAATTATTAATTTATGTTAAAAACATGCTACTGCTACAGTGCTACTTAAATTAAGTCGTGTGTTTAGTTTTATGGCCCAATTGTTTATTCTTTTGACTTGATTTATTAAGCCTCTGACCGTTTGTTTTTATAGGGCTAAGTGGTTACCTGTTCGTTTTGCATGTTTAAATTTGCCACATAATGAATGATTAATGGTCTCTTGTTTATTAATTAATTATAGGATCGGTTCGTGTTGATTTTTATTTAGTGTTCGGTCGACTTTAAGGTAAGTACCTTTTGACTTACTTTTATTTTCCGAAAAGATTTTGATATTGTGATTTCGATTTCGTATAAGATATAAGATATTGTTTCGAACTGTATAAGATATAAGATACGAGAATCTTCGAATCCCTCAGTCTCTACGTTTTTGAACCCGTTCGTAATTTACGCTATAGTTCCGGAACTAGTCTTAGATACCCTTAGTAGGCGCACAAGTGTGCAATTTTAGATACCTATTAAGGGCGCGTAATTATTGAACTTTAGATGCCGGTCACTGGCAAAGTGTGGCGAAAGAATAAGAATAAGAATAAGATGCCGGTCACTGGCAAAGTGTGACCGTAGAGCAAGACTGTGGTATTTTCGATTTTCGTTTCGTTTTTTTTTCTGTTTTCTGCTTCTGTTTCTGTTTTAAATTCTGTATTTTGAAAATATAAAACTTTGGGTTGGATCATTTTTCGCAAAAAGGTTTTCAAAAATTATTATTGTTTTGAGAAAAATTATTTTTATTAAAACACCCATTGATTTTTAAGAACATCTGTTAGTCAATATGTACTTGCTGAGCTGTGTAGCTCACCCCTTTTTTAATATTTCAGGTTTAATTTTTGGAAGCTTATTGAGAATAAGATGTGAACTTGTGGACCTTCGTGCTAGCTATTTTAGATGCAATTATTGGAAAAGTTTTATCGTATTACTTGAATAAATTGTCATTACTTTATTAGATAGTGATTATTGAATATTGTATTTATGGAGCTGCGTCTCCGATTTGATGATTTTAGAATATTGAATTTGACCGCTGCATTTGACTTTCATGGAATATTTGATTTATTTGAATAAAGAATCCGTTTTATTTAAGTTTTGTATTTAGAATTAATAGTCCGAAAAGTCGGGCTGTTACAGTTGGCATCAGAGCCTAGGTTTTCCTTCGGAGTGTATTAGGTATGGGACTAGTACATTCCCTAGGATGCGATCCTACAGATTATTGTATAGGTTTTGACCTTTAAGTTTGTAAATTATTTTGAATTTAGGGCACTTGTTTGTGTGATTATTTGACCAATTTGACTTTTGTGGTTTTTGATCAATGATTATAAGTTTGAAAGTTTGTTGTTTTTAGAAAAGATGGACTGAGAAGGCAACAACAATGGCAATCAGGGCAACAACAATCAGAATGGCAACAACAATAACAATCAAGGCAACGACAATCAGAATGGAAACAACAATGGTGATGGTGGAAATGTATTCGACCAGCTAGCCGAGACTCTAGCTACACTCGTGAATCAGCAACCCAGACAGCAGAATATCGTCTCTCAGTTCAAGCGTTTGAACCCACCAACTTTCGATGGGGTGACTGATCCGGCCATAGTCGAGATGTGGATACAAGAGATGGAGAAAGCTTTTGGACTGCTAGGGAGCAATGAAGAACAAAAGGTCACTTTAGCTGTGTATCAACTGCAAGGCAGTGCTTATGACTGGTGGCTCATGGAGAAAAGGAAGAACGAGACCGTAACCGCTGAAGGGGGAACCGGAACATACACCTGGGCAAGGTTCAAGAAGGCTCTAGAAGACAAGTACTTTCCTAGAACCATTCGTCTGCAAAAGGAAAGAGACTTTATTCGGCTTGAGCAGGGAGGAAAGTCCGTTGTGGAATACGAAGCAGAATTCGCAAAGCTTGCAAAATATGCGCCGACATTAGTTGCTGATGAGACTAGCCGAGCAAGAAGATTGGAAGAGGGACTTCGAAGTGACATCAGGAATTCTGTGGCATCGTTTGAACTTCAGACGTATGAGGCGGTGCTCAACAAGGCATTGGTGATCGAGAGGGGTCTGGCAGAATCTGAAAAGGCAACAGGTAATTGGAACAAGAAGAGGTTCGCTCCAACAGGTGGATTTTCGTCTCAAAGAGAACCTTTCAAGAAGCCACACGTGTACGATAATATCGGAGGACAGGGTGATCGAGAGAAGTGTTCGAGGTGCGGTAAAAATCATCCGGACAAGGACTGCCGATGGAATAGGGGTGCCTGTTTTCACTGCGGAGAAGTAGGACACAAGATTTCGGAGTGCCCACATAACCCACCGCCAAGGAAGGAAGCTGATAAGAAGATGGGTGTTGGACGTGTGTTTCAGCTCACTGGAAGTCGCACCAACTATTAAGGTATGATTTATTTTCTTCGTGATTTATTTTATTTTACTATTGTGAATTTGGGGACCAAATTCTTTTAAGGAGGGAAGAATGTAAAACCCCCGTTAAATTTTAATTTTATTTTATTATTGGATATTAGATTTTTAAGTCATTTTTAGATAATTATATTAATTAGTAATATTTAGAATTCTTTTTGTGCAAGATATTTTGAGTAAGGATGATATTTGTTATTAAAGGAAAGAAGTGTGAAAAGATATTAGAAAATCAGTATCATTTAATTTAAGATATTTGTGCGAATTACAATATTTTATTTTAGGAATTACTTGGAGAAGTTGAAAATATTTTAGGAATAAGTTTTAGAGTTACCTTAATTCGATTAGGGTTTTGGGAGCCTATATAATAAACCGATTAGAATGATTAGAGACTCGTACAGCTCTCTTATTTGTCTGATCAGGTATGTTCTTTATCTTTTATTTCCTTATGCGCATGCTTTTGTCTGCTAAGTGAATGATTTGTATTTGACAATATCACTTTTATTAATTACACCTTATGATCAAGTTCTCATTATATGACGTGTTGCTCCAAACTGTTTATTTGAAGTTAAAAGGCTATGTTAAGATAACTATGTGAAATTGTCTTTATCATTTTAACAAAACACAAGAAACTAGACCATGCATATACTACTTTTGTGTCTGGACATGATTTTTAGCCTGATTACATATACATAATATTTAATTAATATGATTTTGTGCATGTTTATGTCTCTGTTAATCATTGTTTATGTCTCTGTTAACCATGTTTGATACTATATTTTTAATTATGTGCCCATATTTTGTTCGTTATCATAAAATAAGAATAATATATTATTTTGCTTATGATTAATTATTGGTTTAAAAAATTATAACATTTTAAAATTTGTTAATATTATCGTTATTTGCTTTGTTAATATTAATTTGATTTCGATGTAATTAACAAGCTAATGACTATGTTTTTTTTTTTTTTAAACCAACAAGCTAATGAATATGTTAAAGTCAGGCAAGATTTTAAGATTATTTGCTCTATTAAAAAAGGTGGCCATTTCTAATTCAATTAGTTAGTTAATTATTAATTTATGTTAAAAACATGCTACTGCTACAGTGCTACTTAAATTAAGTCGTGTGTTTAGTTTTATGGCCCAATTGTTTATTCTTTTGACATGATTTATTAAGCCTCTGACCGTTTGTTTTTATAGGGCTAAGTGGTTACCTGTTCGTTTTGCATGTTTAAATTTGCCACATAATGAATGATTAATGGTCTCTTGTTTATTAATTAATTATAGGATCGGTTCGTGTTGATTTTTATTTAGTGTTCGGTCGACTTTAAGGTAAGTACCTTTTGACTTACTTTTATTTTCCGAAAAGATTTTGATATTGTGATTTCGATTTCGTATAAGATATAAGATATTGTTTCGAACTGTATAAGATATAAGATACGAGAATATTCGAATCCCTCAGTCTATACGTTTTTGAACCCGTTCGTAATTTACGCTATAGTTCCGGAACTAGTCTTAGATACCCTTAGTAGGCGCACAAGTGTGCAATTTTAGATACCTATTAAGGGCGCGTAATTATTGAACTTTAGATGCCGGTCACTGGCAAAGTGTGGCGAAAGAATAAGAATAAGAATAAGATGCCGGTCACCGGCAAAGTGTGACCGTAGAGCAAGACTGTGGTATTTTCGATTTTCGTTTCGTTTTTTTTCTGTTTTCTGCTTCTGTTTTAAATTCTGTATTTTGAAAATATAAAACTTTGGGTTGGATCATTTTTCGCAAAAAGGTTTTCAAAAATTATTATTGTTTTGAGAAAAATTATTTTTATTAAAACACCCATTGATTTTTAAGAACATCTGTTAGTCAATATGTACTTGCTGAGCTGTGTAGCTCACCCCTTTTTTAATATTTCAGGTTTAATTTTTGGAAGCTTATTGAGAATAAGATGTGAACTTGTGGACCTTCGTGCTAGCTATTTTAGATGCAATTATTGGAAAAGTTTTATCGTATTACTTGAATAAATTGTCATTACTTTATTAGATAGTGATTATTGAATATTGTATTTATGGAGCTGCGTCTCCGATTTGATGATTTTAGAATATTGAATTTGACCGCTGCATTTGACTTTCATGGAATATTTGATTTATTTGAATAAAGAATCCGTTTTATTTAAGTTTTGTATTTAGAATTAATAGTCCGAAAAGTCGGGCTGTTACATGTATGATTTGATAACTAAAATTTACATATTTCTTAAAACCAAATCTTATTTTTTATTTAAATAATTTAATGTCTACATAGAGACGTACGTAAATAAATCTTTTTGAACTCGGTTATATTATGTATAGACTAATTTTTTTTCTATATCAATTATTTAAAATGGTAAAAGAGAATTATACAGTTTGCTCAGTCGATTAAAATATTTTTTTATAATTTTACCTATCCAATATTTTAGAAATAATATGAAATAACATTTCATTTACTCGAAAAAAGAGGATGAGACAAAAATAGAAGAGAGGTGGTTTATCTTATAGTTTTAAACAAAACTCAGAATCAACTATAGCACAATTGGTTAAGGCATGAGTTTAAGATAAAAGGTTGGTGGTTCGGTTCCCAACACAAGCATAATTTTATTATTGTTTTACATAATTAATACAAACATTATTTCATTATTTTTTACATAATTATTAAATAATAGCATTTTTGTAATATTTTAAAAAATAGGGGTAATTTTTTTTATTTTAAACACAATTTTAGAATTATTCAAAAAATTCTATTGTTGATCGATATTTTCTGGTCTTAATATGTTTTCAATTAATTTTCAATTTTTTACTTTACTTATATTTTTTCGATTGAATAGATATTGATTATGTTATTAATTGTTATGATTTGCATTTTATGCATACTATATCTCTCATTATATTTTATTTAAATTAATTATGTATTGATACAAAAATATAATATAAAACTTTAATCTAATATAAGTAGCATATATTTTTTTTTGAAATTATATAAGTAGCATATAATATGTATTGTAACTCATTATTTATTCTTAGGTATATTTTTAAATTTAAAAATCAGTCTTGAAATTATTTTTAAATTATATAATAATCATTTTCGTGTTCTTTGTTCGTCACTCTTATGGTTTAGCAATATCCTTTTCTGAATGCATACTTCATTTTTATTATCTTACGAAATGACATGTAATTTTTTAATAACTTTAGTATGTCTTGCATTCTCATTATTTACTCACATTTTCTTCAACTTTTTAACTATCATTACAATTATAAATCTCCTCACTCACCCTATTAATAATTGATGATAAAGCGAAGCGAATAATAAATTTATCCATTTTTTTACACTTTCTTCCATTTGTTCGCTCTCTTTAATATAAACAGATAATCTTTACTTGATATTTATAAATATATCTAAAATTTAAATTCATATATCTAAATAACTATTATTACATTTATAATATAATAATGACTGATAATAAAATTAATCAAGTATATAAATGGTTAGTCATAATCCAATTGATAAAAGTACTAGCATTTTACCCGTGCTACACACCGAAAGCACAATTTTAAAATTTTAAAATAATTACAAAAATATATAGTGTATCAAAAAATAAATTATTTTGTTATATTTTGCTTTGAGAGTAAAGAACCCGATATAAATCTCAAGTAAATATCCTCAAATTATGTGTAATTGTATGGACGCATGTTAAAAGTTTGAAAAATTGTGTATATAAAAAAAGATTAATATCAAAATATATTCATTTGATATATGATAAAATTTATCCGATATACATTTCAATTTTGTTATTCCCTTTTGTTTTCCCCAAGTAATTTAACGACATTTTATGCTATTTTTACAGAAAAATCGGTTCAATATAATCATGTTTGAAGATATGACTGTTAGAGTTTTAGATGATTGCCATCAGCTTATTTTTAATGATAACTTAAAATGTGTATATTCAGTTTCGGAGTTTGTATGTTGAATTTTTTATTCTTTTTTATCAAAATATGGTATATTCAGCTTTATATCGAGACACGGTAGTTTAATAGCTGACCGTATTTGGGGTGGGGAAAATGTCCACTCTGATTTTATTCATGTACGGTTAAACGATTTGAAAGTTGAATGAAAGCTTTATTTCTTGGCAAAAAAGGAAAATATTAGTTTTTTAAACCCATAAATAAGGAATGAAAATTAATTCAATCTAACGGTACCCGATCCGAACACCAAAATTTTGGATATACCGAACCTGAATTTTTGCATTCAGGTTTGGATATAAATTTTAAACCCGAAATAGTTTCGTTTTGCATTTGGATTTAAGTTATACCAAAACCAATATTCTATCCAAAATCTTAAATCCGATCCACTATCGAAACCCGATACACAAATAATATAATATTATAATTTGAAATTATTTTATGTTGTATTTTAGATGTAAGACATATTTTTATTTATTTATTTTTATTCAAATATTTTATTAGAAATAGTCAATACTAATTTAGTAATTAAAACTTCTATTTTTCAATATCAAATTTTATTGATATATTTAAGATATAATTTTCTTTAATTTACATAAAATTTTCACTTCTGTGTATACAAATAATTATTTTTTAACATATTTTAAAATTTTACATAATGTGTTAATTCGTATAATATGTTATATTTGACTAAAGTTAATCATTTTAATTTTTGTATAAATATAATTAATATCGTTTGCATTCAGCTTTTATTTTAATTTGACTAAATTATTACTAATTTCGGATGCCAAAAAAAATTATAATCCAAAATCCGACGAATTTGGTTTTGGATATTGAATTTTGGATTTTGATTTATTTTTACAATTCAAAAATATTTGGATGTGGGTTTGGATTTTACAAAATTCGAATCAAACCCAACCCGTTGTCATCCAAACACGTAAATTTGAAAATGAGTATCACCTATCTATTTTTTATATGACTAAGACTAACATGTTAAAATAGAAAACTGTACGTGAAATTAAATCAAATGTGTCATATATAAACACGTAATCAAATTATTATATACGTGTCCTTGTAATTTAATTATTGGGTTAAAAACATGAAATTCATTTTAATTTTACAGTGAGTATATTTTCCAACATATATTAACGTAGATGTGAAAAATCGTTTGTGATTTGTACATTCATGCCATGTGTCTTTGGGGTCTTGCATGAAAATGACATAAAATTATTTTGCATACACAAAATTTGAACACCAAATGCTACTAAACTACGTATTTTTTTTTACAGGAAACGAAAATATTACGCGAAAGAAAATATATGATAATTACATGTAATGTTACTCTCTGTCCAAGTTATCTAAGTATGTTACTATATAATTGGAAATAACATTGAAATGCTACAAAATAAAACTAATAGTAGAGTACATAAAAATGAAGCTCTCCATTTTTTTTTATTTTGTTTATTGTTAATAAATATATCTACCATGTTATTAAAATTTTTTTTACCTATATTTAATGTTTTGTTTATATTAAAAATAAATATTATTAAGCAACCAAACAAATTCGGTATGTCTGCTCTTACATTAGGATATGAAAATTGAATATTATTACTTGAATTCAAGAATACAAAATTAAAATGGGCACCTTTTATTAGAAACAATATATAATTTTATATGTATCGACCTATATAGTTATCAATAATATTTAATTTTAAACGATTACTATAGCCCTTTCTCTCTCCCCTCCTCTCCTAAAAAATAGTAAACTAAAGTTTAGGGGTTGACATCTGCGTTTTGGTTGATGATAAGCCCATTTTTATTGTTTTCCTTCATTTTTCTTTGGTTTTCAATAAATATCTCTCTTTATTGAGAGTCTAGTACTACGTTGGTGGGTTTTATCTACTGGTATATTGGATTTTGTACTTTTCCCTTATGAATGATAATTCCCGTTTATTTTTATTGATTTTACTTTGTTTTCCAATAAATATATCTCTTTATTGAGAGTCTAGTATCCCGTTAGTGGATTTTGTCTATCCATATATTGGGTTTTGTTCTTTCTCTTTTGAGAGAGGTTCCTTTATTTTGGCATCAAGGATCTTAGATCTAAAGGATTTTATTATTTTGGTTCATTGATTTGGATAATATAGAATCACAGTTATGGTTAGTTGTTCGAATACGTTCTCACAAATCGCATATGTATTTCCCCTACGATTAGAATAAATTGTTGGATTATTTCGCCCAAAAGACTATATATTTCAGTGATATAAGCGAGTGATGTACCACAATTTAAGATCTGTCAGCGATTGTAGTTTGGATTAAGGAAACCTTGTTATCTTGATATGATCAATTTTAATATGTATTTAGGGCTGTTAAAAAAATTCGAAAAATTCGATATCCGTTCGAAATATCTGTATTTGTATCCGGAAAAAAGCGGATATTATCCGTATCCGATTTAAAGCGGATATTATCCGTATCCGGATTCGAATCTTTCAATATCCGACGGATATTATTCGTATTCGTATCCGAAAATATCCGAATCCGAAATTAAGTATATATGATATATAAATATATAATTATACATTTCATTCAGTTTTAAATATACAAGCATATAACCCCGTGCAATACAGGATTCTTTTTTAATATTTACAATTACATAAGTTATATTATCAAACAATATTTTTTAAGATATATCTAATTTAGTGATATTTTCAAATTTATTTTTGCATAGGAATTTTCTACTAAAATCTCCAACCAAACTAATTTTTTATTTTTTGAAAATTTGGAAACATCATTAAATTAGATATATCTTGACATCCGTACGGTTGGATTGTCAAGAAATAATTTTAAAAAAATAGAAACAATAATATTGGACAAAGCAGTAGTTAGTAGTACTAGTGAAAATAATAGTGATCTACTAAGATCTCTAAATAAATTAATTTTTTAATTTTTGAAAATTTGGGAATATCATTAAATTATATATATCTTGACATCCGTACGGTTGGATCGTCGAGAAGTATTTTTAAAAATATTGAAACAATAATCTGGGACGAAGCACTAGTTACGAGTACTAGATAATATAGTAGTGTTCTATTAAGATATCCAACCAAGTTAATTTTTTATTTTTTGATAATTTGGGAATATCATTTAATTAGATATATCTTGACATCCGTACGGTTGGATCGTCGAGAAATATTTTTAAAAATATAAAAACAATAAGGAAAGATATTTAGATTAATAAGTAAAAGTAAAAATATTTACATATTACTAGTTTTTATCCTAAAACTACCCTGACCCCTTCCTAATCTACCCACGCCGTACAAACCTCTCCCCCACACGCACACAACCCCCCCCAAATCATCTTCATCTCCCTCCCGTATTATCTCTTTGTTCACATCCTCCTCCAAAATCAAATACAAAAATTTATATGTTGTGATTATCCAAAATTCGAGTTTTGATATTCAAATCGAAGCTTTATCCTTCCTCTATTTAATTCCACAATCAAAACACAGTTATGGTAACTTTTTATTTTCGGTAATTATTTACGTTTGGATTCGGTTCATTTCTCCTATGTTGTAATCATGTAAGGTTGTAGATCGTTTAATAACCCATCGATTCATGTAAAAATCTTTGAGTTTTGTGTAGTTTTATAGTTCGCCAGAATTTTCTTTTTGACCGGAAAAAGTTTTCGTATGATCGTTATATGATCTTTCTTGTTTGAAAGTATAGATCGGTTGATGTTTTATAACATATATTTTTGTGGAATTTTTCTGGGTTGTTTTTTATTTCGCCGGAAATTCTTGAGGTGGTCGGATTTTGGGTTAAAGTTATGGATTGTAAATTATGTTTGATGTATCCATGTGGGTAGATTAATATATGTTTCGTACATATTTTGTGTAAATTTTCTGATTAAGTTTTATGTCGCCGGATTGTACTATTTTCGCCGGATTTTCTTGTTATTTTTTAATTTTTTTAAATGATTCGGATATTCGGAATTTTTAAAAAATTTCAAAATTTGGATATTCGGATTCGGATATTATCCGTATTCAAAATTTACATATTTGGATATTTGAAAAACTAGCATTTTGATACAAACCAGGCATTGCAGGCATACATGGCATTGGTTGAGGTACATGAACAGGAGCCTTGTTGACAATCTTGCAATTAGAAGATAAATGATTGACACTATTACAATTACTACAAGTTTTCCTAGGAGCAAACTTGTCAGGAGAGTAATTGTTTTTCTTGTTGATGCCTATCTTACCATTTCTGTTCTTTTTCTTTTTGCCCTCAATTTCTACCTTTTCATTGTCTGATTTACCAACAGCCTTTTTGTTGTGTAAATCACCTGTCTTAGCCTTCCCACTGGATTTGGTTTTGCTGCACTCACCATTAACAAAATTCTTGTTTACTGGACCATACTTGATATCCAGTTTCCTAAGTTCCTTCTTACTAACAGACTTTTTGTTAGTCGACGGATACCTCTCATCCGTTGACGGTTCATCTGTCAACGGATGATCACTATCCGTTGATTCACAAATAGTCTCTAGATCCTCAAGGCCAGGTTCTAGCTCCTTTTTCCTTTGAGTCCAGGTATCCTTCACAAATGATTCTATTCCCTGAACTTCTATTATGTTTTGAGAAATATTCCTACAACTTTGAAATTTAGCAATTATCCCTTGTTCTTTTTCAAGCTGGTCTTTTAAAATCAGTTCTCTTTTTAACACAGCTTCAAGTTCACTTTTAGCATTATTGCAATCAACTCTCATTTTCTCAAATTCTAAAAATTGAGATTCTAGAGCAGCATTTCTATCACTTAAAAACAGATTAGACTCTTTAATTCTATTGTTCTCTTTAGTAAGTGATTTAAGAGTAACACTTAAGTGATATAGTTCAGTAGACATTTCATCTATAACACTATTGCATTCCTCTTTAGTGAGCTCAGAGAGATTAGTAGAAAATACCTGATTGCTAGCTGAACTTGCTTCCTGCTCTCCAGAATCAGCCATTAAAGCAAGGTTGACTAACTCAGCATCATCATCAGAATGATTGTCATCAACAGCCCAGTCATACTCTTGGGTCAAGAATGCCTTTCCTTTCTGCCTGAGAAGATCAAAATATTTCTTCTTATAGTCAACAACCTCAGTTGGCTTTCCCTTGTTCTCAGATCTAGGTTTCCTGCATTCACTTATCATATGACCAGCAATTCCACAATTGTAGCATTTAATTTTGGATTTATCCACATAGTTGTTTGTGGAAAAATCCTTGTTAAATGGCTTGGCCATCCCAGAGTTTCTCTTGAATTTCAGCTTAGAGAATCTCCTAGATAGAAAAGCTAAGTGCTCATCTATCTCATCCAATTCATCCTGCTGAAGGGCATTCAATTCCTCAGACACCTTTTCCTTGCTCCTGCTTGATTCTGCTCTACCTTTACAAACCTCCCTGTTTGGTGTAGAACTAGCAGTTTCTGTCCTTTCCTCCTTTTGCTCCAAGTTGGCAACGAGTGCAACTGACCCACTTTTCTTTTGAGACTTCTCAATCTCTTCATCCTGCTCCATTTCCAGCTCATAGGTCTTTAAAGTTCCATAGAGCCTTTCAAGAGTAAATGTCTTGAAAGGAGAGGGGGTCGAGTATCGTTTAGAATTTCTTTTGCTTATTGATTCGAGATACTATTTAATTGAATTGAATATTTGTTCCAGCAATAATACATCTATGCGTAATTTTGAAATTGACAAAACTGTTTTTTGAATAAAGTACAATTACAATTTACAAACACGTTTATCATGCATGTCACAAAAAAAAACGTCAACGTGTATAGGATTAGCAAATAAATTGTTAAGAGACAGCTAAGGGATTAGTGATGCTCTTAAGTTATCCTGTCTAACAGTATTTCCAATGCAAAAATAATGGCTGGTTAAAATTATTATTTTGTTAAAATTTGTTGAGCCTTGGTGTATTTTCTGAGAGCATAGCACTCCAATTGACATGGGTGGCCCTGAGGCAGAGCCAGCAGTGCGACCGCACTGGCCCACTAAGGGCCCAAATAAAATTTGTGCCTTTAATATATATATATACTTGTATAAAAGTTTCCGATGCTTATTTTTAATAATTTGGTTCAAAACTTGTACATATCGTATATGTGTTTGATTAAAAATTATGATTACATTAACGTGTTTGTAATGAGATTTTTTGTGTATTAACTATCAATTCATATGCTCTTTATTTCGTTACGTGTTTGTTCCGATGTCTAAGTCAATCTACGTTTCTGATATATATAATAAAATATATGTTCTTCATTTGTTTGAATTTGTATTTTGAAATTGGAGATTAAAAAGTTATATGCTCCTTTCACTTGAGATTGTACAAAAGGGATTTGCTGTACTTATTTTATCTAAAAAGGCTTGGTATTCTAAGAAAAAAAGTTGGTTTTTTAATTCAATCCCAATGAAAAAAATAGTTATAGAACCGGTTTTTTTAAATAAACTAGCTTTGTTTTTGTTGTGGAAGTTCATATATCTTGTTTCTTAATTTTCAGTTGAGAGCTATTGCACATCTAAGAATTTATCAACTTTCCACTTTTGGTTTTACAAATTATCCGCGGTTACTGTAGACGTCAGATAAATCAAAAAACTCGCCGGAAAGTGGAGCGACTAGTGGCCGGCGACTTAGGCGAATTCGACCTTCTCGTCGATTCCCCAACCATAACTCATCTCCCACACTCCAAATCTTCACCACAGGGCCAGGTAGTCATCACCTTCATCGTCCGGTGATCCGTTATCTCAGCTGGCCCCGCAGGGGCGTCAAAAGCTCTCGCCGGAATCTTAAAATCGGAAAATGTTTTGATTTGGGTATTTTCAATCCGGGAAAACAAACGAGGAAACATTGGTATAGGATTGTAGAGGATTGAAAGATGAATTGAATGGTGCATAGAACGTAACCAGAACGTTACGCCGGAGAGAGAACGGAGAGATTGAAAATTTCAGTCGGAATCGCCATTTGAGAGACCTCTAGAGACGACGAAGACGACGTCAGATACGCATCTTCAAAATGCGTATCGCCTGATGCGCATTTTGAAGATGCGTATCTGACGTCATTGATGACGCCGAATACGCCTTTTCACAGAGCGTGTATGGTGATATGTCTTCTGTACAGGCATATGTGCAGCAGATACGTTGGTGTAAGTGGCGTATCAAAGGTTACGTCTTTTGTAGTGGCGTATTTGCTGGGTATTTTGGGCACCTCATCAGCAATGTGGGTATTTTGGTGAGAGAAACTTAAAAAGTGGGTAAAAAAGGCAATCACCCTAAATAAGAAAGAATGTGTTATTCCCAGATTACACACTTGTATAATTGTAGAAGGGGGGGTTGAATACAATTCTTGATATTTATAAATTTCTGATAAGAACTTCAGAAACTTATGAAGAGATAATTGCAATGTAAGATTTAAACACAAACACATATAAAATCAGGTGGTTAATATGCACCACCTGAAGCTTTTATTTGAAGAAAACTCTGTGATACAAAATGTACACAGCTGCCGTTTTACAACTCTTTGCTTCTAAGAATATTCAAGAAACCCTAAGCAAAATATGTCTGTTTTTTTTAACCTACAAAGAGTTGCTACACTTGGTTATATATCCCAAGTTTTACAAGTACTACTGGAATAAGATAATACTAATCTAATTCTAGTTGACTTGCTACTACACTCCAAATACACATGTAGCCGAAAGGTTGTCCTTGTGTTCAGACATGTCTCCTGCACCTTTCTTGTATTCATAGTGTAAATAGAATGCTTCTTTCTTCTGTGTTTCCAAAGTATGGCTGCCATACTGCTTTTTGTATCTACTTTCAACTCATGTGATCTGTCAGTCATACATGTCCTTATCAACTGCTAATCTCCAACTAATCATAGAAAACAGTGTCAATGATTATCCGTTGATGATGTATACTGACATCCGTTGATGATGTATAGTGACATCCGTTGATGATGTATAGAGCAGTATCCGTTGATATTGGGACTTGAGCTGTATCCGTTGATAGAGTGGATTTGAGTTGTATCCGTTGATAGACTTTAGTCTTCATCCGTTGATACACTTTCACTTAGACAGAATTACATAGCATAACTTATTTACAATTGGCTACCCTATTCTTCCTATCCGTTGATAGTCAACATGACTGTGGATAAAAACACTATCAACTGATAACATAGAGATACTGCAGTGTGCTACAAAACCTCATCCGTTGATGAGCTACCTGTCAACGGATAGAGTTATAAATCCTCATCCGTTGACAGCTACAAAACCTTAAACAATTTGATTGATTATGAAGTTATCATCAAGTACAACATATTCCTAACAATCTCCCCCAATTTATACTTGATGGCAATAAAGCATAAATTCAGGACCTTGATGATAACAAAACATTCCTAAAGATATATAAAGAACAATGCATAAATTGTATTAAGCTACAATAATTAAAAACTGAAAGTTTGAGAAATTTACAGAGAAGTGCTCCTCTAGACTGAGCAGATTAGGACTGTTTCTTTCCTCTTGTTGGCATCACCCTTGATTTTCCTTCCTTGGCAGAGTTGGACTCAATCTGTATTTGGAGTTGCCTATAGAAGGCATCTTCTTCATCTACCTTTGGATTTAGCTTCTGTTGTAGCCATCTCAGGTATTGAGAACTAGCCTTTGGTAGTTGGTCTTCTAACCTGAAGAATCTCCTGTTACCATCTTCATCCCTGAACTCCATCATCCAGAAAGGTTGGAGGTGGATTTTCTGTCCATTGTATGGGATCTTCATTTTCCTTGGTAGACTTGATGGTGAGTTCCAATCCCTCCTTATTTGTTCTATCCTGTCCAGTATCTCCCCTTTTGCTATCTTGGAGAACCCTGTGTATCTCTTGATTGCAGAGAACACTTTGGTTAAGGTATGATAATTTTCTCCAAGAACCCTTTGTAGTGGCCATGTCCTTTCCATTCCTCCCTTGTATACAAAGACCAATCTTTCAGGCAAATGTCTATATTTGTCAATTCCTCTTACTTCTGACAATTCATCCAGATAAAGATTCATGTTAGAGTATTCTTCAATATCTGCCTGATAGATAAAATCATCCTTGTTTTCCAAGATTGGCTGCCTGACAATTGCAGGTACCCTAGCAACTTGAATTGGTTCCTTTGAAGGTTGCTTCCTTGGTTTCCTTTTCTTCTGTGTAGGCTTCTGTTGAGGCTTCAGCAAGAATGAAGGGACCTCAATGGAGTCAAGATTCATTGGTTCCTCTTTAGGTACTATAGGCTCACCATGGAAATTTACATCTGGGTTGAATACTTTTACATCAATAGGTTGTGATGAACCAACTGTCTCTTTGTTTTCAGTTTCTGGAGAGACAGGCCTCCTTGCCTTTGATTTTAATCTCTTGGATTTGGGGACTGATTTCCCTTTCTTTTTGAATTTGGGGACTTCCTCAGGTTCCCTCAATTCATCCTCTACCTCATCCAATAACTCTTGAGCCAGCCTTGCTTGCTTCTCATCTGAGTTTTCATATTGATATTCAGTGCTTGGTTGAGATTCTCTTAGCAGCCTTGAAGTCTCTTCTCTCTTGGCTTCAACAAATCTAGGATGGCTGTTGGATATGTTTAGAACTTTTACATTCCTTTATGATTACAGCCATCCATTCTCTTACACAACTGTTAGTCTTCTCCTTGAATTCCTTGATTGTCTTACCCATCAGCTTCTCTTCATCATCCTTGGGAAATGGAAAGTCCAGTTGTAACTTGTTCTTCCCATTTTCTTTTGGTGGTGAGAAGGGTCTTGATTTGATGTAGGGTTCAAATTCCTTAACATGAGAAGGCTCAGCATCATAGAATGTAGGAGCCACAATTGCTGGAGTGAGCACCTTCAGAATTGTTGTAGATATTGTTGGAGCTGAGGTTTGGCTAGAGAACAGAGTTGATGCAATAGATTGATTGATCAATCTTTCTGTCCTCATTATCCTTTCATAGTTTTCCTCTTTCATCTTTTGGAGAGCTTCAATTTTGGCTAGCTTTTCCTCTTCTGTCAAGTTTGAGAGATCAAACTCTTCAGATAGAGCTACTTGTTCAGGTTTGGATTTGCTGGGGGAAGCTGTGACAATGAATTCTTGTGGATTGACCACTATGGTAGGCTGCTGCTCCCCCTGACTTGCTGCTTCCCTGCTTTCAGAAATTAAGATTTGACTTGTAGTTGCCACAGCCTCTTCCACTTTCTCCCCCTTTTGTTAGCATCAAGGGTTTGACTAGAAGTTGGGGCTGCAACTAACTTTTCTAGCAGTTGGGTTTGCAGTTTCTGATGTTGAAGAAATTGCTCCATCTGGGATTCCATCTTTTCCACTCTTGAATTGAGAAGTTGCACAGACTTAGCCAGGTTGTCTTCTTTGAGAAACCTTTGTTGCAACACCCTCTGAGTGGCTGTAGGAGCTAGTTGCTCTAGCTTGGAATCCACAGAGATCTTCACATCCTTGATTTCTTGTTTGACCTCCTCTAAATTGGATCTCTGAATCACCATTTGCATCTTTTGTAACTTTAGGGAGTCAATTGCCTGTTGAAGAACAACCTTTCTCTGTGGATCTGCTTCTGGGTGCTCAGCCAGGGCAGATTTATATTGCCTTATGATTTCCATATCAAGTTGATGATAGGTGTAGTTTTGAGCAAATGCAAAATCATGAATACTGCTACCACCTTCATCTTCAGAGCTCTGGCTGTCTTCATCTTCAGAATTGTCAAATTCATCACTCTCAGCAGTGGTTGGCAGAGCTGCTATAGATTCCTTAGCTCTAAGTAGAGACTGTGAGGTGTGCACTAGGTGCATTGCCTCCTCTGCTTCCACATTGCCCTGTTGTGCCAGAATTTGATAGGCAGGAACAGGGTGAGTAAAGGTTTCAGCATCCAAAGAAATGGAGTCAATCATGGACTGATATTCTCTTTGAAATTCCATTTCCTTGGATGCATCCTCAACCCTCATTGACTCACTAGCAATTGCTGCTTCTTCCATCCTTATCTCTCCTGTAGTCCCTTCTCTCCCCTCATCTCTCTTTTCTTGCATCAAGGGCTCCCCTTGGCTCAAACCTCTCACACCCTCACCTTCACCTACTAAGGTGGAACTCTCAAACTCTCCTTTTGCCTGACCAGAAGAAATGGCCAGCCTCTCATTATTTATCTCTCCTTTTGCCTGCTCACAAGGCAGCCTCTCACTCCCTTCCCTCAAACCTAAAAGTGTTTCAACTACTGAGAACTCCTCTACACTTGACACTGGAATGTCAGATATAGCAGTGGTAGAGTGAGTTATCAACGGATAAGGAATATCCGTTGATGGAGTAGTTATAGCTGTCAACGGATGGCTAGATAGAGGCGCATCCGTTGATGGAGAAACACTTGTCAACGGATGAAGGATATCCGTTGAGGAAGGAATAATTATATCCGTTGAAGAGAAAACCAACACTGAATCTGTGGAGATTGATTTTAAGTTCGAGGCCACAATCTGTGTTGAGAATTCTGGAAGAGAAGATTGATGGTCCAACAAATCATCTAAAAGATGATGACCACCAATTACAGAGTGGGGCTTCTCCAAGAATCTTAAAGATGGAGAATCAGGAATTGATGTAGATATCATATCCACATCCAGAGACGGAGTTGGTGATGGTGGATTGTAATGTGTGTCGATTTGAAGATTAAGATCAAGGGGCAGTGACTCCACATTTATTGAAGCCACATCAAACTGAGTTTGAGAAGGTACAGTTTCCTGTACAGTGTGTGCACCCTGTGATTCCCCTATGGCTTTAGATTTCACTCTTCTTCCATAGGTTTTTGAGATTGGGCTATATGTGTCCCTAACCCTCTTGTGCAGTGTTCCTTGTGGGGAACTTGATTCAGTAGTCACACTCTGTTGAGAGAGTGTAACTAGAATTTGGCCTGTAGTTACATTAGCAGTCTTTTGAGAGACTGAAAGGTGGTTGCACTCATCTCTCCTTCCTTATCCTTAGGGCTTCTTTGATGTTCACCCTGTCCCTCACCACTCACTACCACCTTCACACTCCCCTCAAGAGGTTTGGTAGATTTTACAACAGGTGTCTTTTGAGAGACACTTGAGGTTTGCCTTTTAGAATGTGGTTTTGGAACTTTGGATTTGGTCACTTTGGTAGGAGCCTGTTTGGTCACAACTACAGACTCCATTGTGACACTAGAAGGCAAAGAAATTTGGGGGTTAGAGATAGGGGTTTCAGAGTTAGAGATAGTTACCTGAACAATTGGTAGATATACCAACTGTACTCCTGCATTGAGGTTCATTCGAATCAGGTCACTTAAGACTCTCTTCTCCTGAACAAAACATTGGAACTTGCTATCCGGGTTAGCAATGGATAGCTTGTTCTCAGACACATGCAGTGCTAAGAGCATTAAAAATCTAGCAAAGTAGATATTCTTGCTCCTAGTTTCCTTTTTACCCAACTTTGCAGCTATCTCATACATAACTAATGTGCCAAAATTATAGAATTTATCATTTAAAAGCATACACATCATTGTTAGCATGGACTGGGTAACAGCATCAAAATTACTAATTTTTCCTGAAAAAGTTTTAATGAAGGCATCACAGAAGTAGCTCCATTCTTTAACCATTCCTTTTCTAGCAATTTTCCCTAAGTTTTCAGTACTAAGGGCATAATTAATAGAATTAAGCATGGCAACAATTTCAGCATCAGTAGGTACTTTCAGACAGTTATTCTCAGGCAATTTTAAACAAGCAGTTATTACATCAGAATTAACCACATAGTTTTTACCCTTTAAAGAAAAAGCAATTGTACCGTCTGTGCCATTGTACTCAGCAGATGTCCACATCTCTTCAATTACCTCGTGGATTAAGGGAGTGGTGGCCGTCATAGCATATGACAGTTTGCATTTCTTCACGAAACTCATCAAAGTGTGGTAAGCTTCTAGAGCATTCACTGTGTCAACAAAGGCCGCGAAATTGTTCTTCTCATAGGTAAACCCAGTGGAGGACATCATCTTAACAATAGGCGCCATTGAAGTGATTGAACTTTGGTTACAGAGAGTTTTAGGGAAGAAGATGCAGTTAACTTTTGATATGCTTGAAAATGAATAAAAGTGAGATGTGAGAGTACAAGTCCGCCTTTTATATTTTTCAAGAATTAAAAATGAAATAATTAAAAGTAATTACTCCATTGGTCAAAAGTAACTGCCAGATAATAAATAAAAATAGAATAAGTACAGCCATGATTAGATATACACGGTTACCAACGGTTAAAAAGAAATGTATATCAACGGATATAGAATGAACGGTTGAGATACAGTTTATCCGTTGATGACGTGGATAGCCTGTTACCCGTTGACATGCAAAAATCTAGTAATGTGTTTATACTATCAACGGATAAAAGGATATCCGTTGATAAGCTAATTTTGCCTTAGGCAAAATTTCTGCAGAAAATTTTTCTGAAAGTTTTAACTTTCAAGTAAATCAAAACACATTTCCAGCTTCAATTCATTGAAATCAAATATCACTAGAAATTATGACAAGTTAAGCATACCTAGCTCACCTACCAATCTTGTGAATGTGGATTCATCAAGAGGCTTGGTGAAGATATCTGCAAGCTGCATTTCACTTGGCACAAAGTGCATTTCTACTGTACCATTCATCACATGTTCTCTAATGAAGTGGTATTTGATGTCAATGTGCTTGGTTCTCGAATGTTGCACTGGATTCCCTATGATGGCAATAGCACTTGTGTTGTCACAGAAAACTGGAATCTTCTCAACTTTTAGACCATAGTCAATGAGTTGGTTTCTCATCCATAGAATCTGTGCACAACAGCTTCCAGCCGCAATGTACTCAGCTTCAGCTATAGAAGTGGAGACTGAGTTTTGTTTCTTACTGAACCATGACACAAGCCTGTTTCCTAGAAATTGACAGGAACCTGTAGTACTTTTCCTATCAACTCTGCAACCTGCATAATCTGCATCTGAATAGCCAGTTAGATCAAAACCAGATTCTCTTGGGTACCAAATGCCAAGGTTTGGTGTTCCCTTGAGATACCTGAAAATTCTTTTAATAGCTATTAAGTGAGACTCTCTAGGATCAGCTTGAAATCTAGCACAAAGACAAGTAGAAAACATTATATCAGGTCTACTAGCTGTTAGGTATAAAAGTGAACCTACCATGCCTCTATAACTTGAGATGTCCACAGACTTTTCCTTAGTATTCAACTCAAGCTTAGTTGCAGTGGCCATAGGTGTTTTAGCAGATGTACAATCCATTAAGTCAAATTTCTTTAAGAGATCATAAATATATTTTGTTTGACTTATGAAAATGCCCTCATTAACTTGCTTTACTTGTAGGCCAAGAAAGTAAGTTAATTCACCCATCATACTCATTTCATACCTACTTTGCATAAGTTTGGCAAACTTTTTGCAAAGCTTCTCATCTGTAGACCCAAAAATAATATCATCTACATAGATTTGAACAAGTATTGAAGAGCCATTAATATCCCTATGAAATAAGGTTTTATCTACTGTACCTCTAGTGAAGTGGTTCTCCAAAAGAAATTGAGATAAAGTGTCATACCAGGCTCTTGGTGCTTGCTTCAAACCATAAAGTGCTTTCATGAGAAGATATACATATTCTGGAAATTCTGGATCCTCAAAACCAGGAGGTTGATGGACATAGACCTCTTCTTCCAGTTCCCCATTTAGAAAGGCACTTTTGACATCCATCTGATAGACTTTGAAATTGGCATGTGCTGCATAGGCTAGAAAGATTCTTATTGCCTCAAGTCTTGCTACTGGAGCAAAAGTTTCATCAAAATCTATTCCTTCTTCTTGAGAATAGCCCTTTGCCACTAATCTAGCTATATTCCTCACAATTATGCCATTTTCATCTGTCTTATTCTTGAGAACCCATTTAGTACCTATGACACTTCTATCATCAGGTTTGGGCACAAGTTTCCATACTTTATTTCTTTCAAATTGGTTTAGCTCTTCTTGCATCGCTAACACCCAATCTGGATCTAGAAGGGCATCTTCCACTTTCTTAGGTTCCTCTTGAGACAGGAAGCTACTGTATAGACATTCTGCTTGAGTGGCCCTTCTAGTTTGGACTCTTGAATTTGATTCACCAATGATTAACTCAAATGGATGATTTCTAGTCCATTTTCTTGCAGGTGGAAGATTTGATCTTGATGAGGTTGCTTCATTTCCATGATCATGTTGATTTAGCATTGAATTTTGACCTTGAGAAACTCCCCCTGAGTTTGTTGTCCTTGCTAAGTTATGAAGTTGACTGTCAATGGATGCATCATTTTGCCTGTCGACGGATGCTTGAGAATTTCTGTCAACGGATGCATCTCTAATATTGTCAACGGATGTTGCAGAATGACTGTCAACGGATGTTCCAGAATGACTATCAACGGATGCTTCATTTTTAGCGTAAGCATCACTTCTAGTTGGTATAACAGCTCTAGGTGGATCTCTGTGGTCATGATCTTCATTCTCCTCATCATCATCATAGTACATTCTTCCTTCACCTTCATTCTCAAATTCCAACTTTTCATGGTAACCTTCATCATTTAGGCCTAGAATCTTTTGATCATCAAACACAACATGTACAGATTCCATAACAATGTTGGTTCTTAGATTGTAGACCTTGTAGGCTTTCCCTGCTGCATATCCAACGAAAATAGCTTCATCTGCCTTTGCTTCAAATTTGCCTAAATTATCTCCATGATTCCTTAGCACAAAACACTTACATCCAAAGACATGTAGAAAAGCTAAAGTTGGTTTCTTGTTGGTTAATAACTGATAAGGAGTCATTCCTCTAGCTTGATTGACCAAGGAAATATTCTGAGTAAAGCATGCAGTGTTGACAGCTTCAGCCCAGAAATATGTTGGTAATCTTGATTCACTTAACATTGTTCTAGCTGCTTCAATGAGAGTTCTGTTTTTCCTTTCAACAACCCCATTTTGTTGAGGTGTTCTGGCAGCAGAAAACTCATGGACAATTCCATTCTCTTCACAGAAAATCTTCATTGTGGAATTCTTGAATTCAGTACCATTGTCACTCCTGATCCTTTGTACTCTGTCTTCAGAACCATTGTTTAGCATTCTGAGGTGATTGATAATGATTTCACTTGCACAATCCTTGGAGTGCAGGAAGAAAGTCCATGTGAACTTAGAAAAATCATCTACAATCACCAGACAGTATTTCTTCTTTGAAATAGACATGACATTTACTGGACCAAATAAATCCATATGCAGCAATTGAAGAGGCTTAACAATGGATGACTCTGTCTTGCTTTTGAAAGATGATTTCTTTTGTTTCCATAATTGGCAGGCATCACATAGCCCATCTTTGACAAATTCCAAATGAGGGATTCCTCTAGCAAGATCCTTTCTTACCAAATCATTCATAACTTTAAAATTCAAATGAGACAGCTTCTTATGCCATAGCCAACTCTCATCCTTACTTGCTTTGCTGAAGAGACAAGTAATGGATTCTGAGCATGCTGAATTGAAGTCAGCTATGTAAACATTTCCTTTTCTAAATCCTGTCAATACCACATTGTTGTCTTCCTTGGCAGAAACAACACAGGCTTCTTTTGTGAACTTTACTTCATAGTCTTTGTCACAAATCTGACTGATACTCAGCAAATTGTGCTTTAAACCTTCAACTAAAGCCACTTCTTCAATGATGACATTGTCTTTTGAGATCAGGCCATATCCCTTAGTATATCCTTTGCTGTCATCTCCAAAGGTAATTCTAGGGCCAGCTCCTTCCTTGAATTCTGTGAGCAGGGTTGAATCTCCTGTCATGTGCCTAGAGCATCCACTGTCTAGGTACCATAGATTCCTTCTGTTTCCCTGCACACATTTCAAAAGCAAATCAAGTTGATTTTGGTACCCAAGCTTCCTTGGGTCCTTTCTTGTTAGCCTTTGACTTTGCACTCTTAGCATTCTTCAACTTAGGTGTAGATGCTTGAGTAATGGGGTTTGACAAATGCTCATTTGCATGAATATTGGGTGCATGCATGTGTGGAAAATTGGCATACACATTATTCATGCTAGGTAGGTTCCATGACATTTGTGGCACATTCATAGATTGAAAGTATGGATTAGACACATATGGCATGTTCACATATGGATTTGAAAAACTAGCATTTTGATACAAACCAGGCATAACAGGCATTGCAGGCATACATGGCATTGGTTGAGGTACATGAACAGGAGCCTTGTTGACAATCTTGCAATTAGAAGATAAATGATTGACACTATTACAATTACTACAAGTTTTCCTAGGAGCAAACTTGTCAGGAGAGTAATTGTTTTTCTTGTTGATGCCTATCTTACCATTTCTGTTCTTTTTCTTTTTGCCCTCAATTTCTACCTTTTCATTGTCTGATTTACCAACAGCCTTTTTGTTGTGTAAATCACCTGTCTTAGCCTTCCCACTGGATTTGGTTTTGCTGCACTCACCATTAACAAAATTCTTGTTTACTGGACCATACTTGATATCCAGTTTCCTAAGTTCCTTCTTACTAACAGACTTTTTGTTAGTCGACGGATACCTCTCATCCGTTGACGGTTCATCTGTCAACGGATGATCACTATCCGTTGATTCACAAATAGTCTCTAGATCCTCAAGGCCAGGTTCTAGCTCCTTTTTCCTTTGAGTCCAGGTATCCTTCACAAATGATTCTATTCCCTGAACTTCTATTATGTTTTGAGAAATATTCCTACAACTTTGAAATTTAGCAATTATCCCTTGTTCTTTTTCAAGCTGGTCTTTTAAAATCAGTTCTCTTTTTAACACAGCTTCAAGTTCACTTTTAGCATTATTGCAATCAACTCTCATTTTCTCAAATTCTAGAAATTGAGATTCTAGAGCAGCATTTCTATCACTTAAAAACATATTAGACTCTTTAATTCTATTGTTCTCTTTAGTAAGTGATTTAAGAGTAACACTTAAGTGATATAGTTCAGTAGACATTTCATCTATAACACTATTGCATTCCTCTTTAGTGAGCTCAGAGAGATTAGTAGAAAATACCTGATTGCTAGCTGAACTTGCTTCCTGCTCCCCAGAATCAGCCATTAAAGCAAGGTTGACTAACTCAGCATCATCATCAGAATGATTGTCATCAACAGCCCAGTCATATTCTTGGGTCAAGAATGCCTTTCCTTTCTGCCTGAGAAGATCAAAATATTTCTTCTTATAGTCAACAACCTCAGTTGGCTTTCCCTTGTTCTCAGATCTAGGTTTCCTGCATTCACTTATCATATGACCAGCAATTCCACAATTGTAGCATTTAATTTTGGATTTATCCACATAGTTGTTTGTGGAAAAATCCTTGTTAAATGGCTTGGCCATCCCAGAGTTTCTCTTGAATTTCAGCTTAGAGAATCTCCTAGATAGAAAAGCTAAGTGCTCATCTATCTCATCCAATTCATCCTGCTGAAGGGCATTCAATTCCTCAGACACCTTTTCCTTGCTCCTGCTTGATTCTGCTCTACCTTTACAAACCTCCCTGTTTGGTGTAGAACTAGCAGTTTCTGTCCTTTCCTCCTTTTGCTCCAAGTTGGCAACGAGTGCAACTGACCCACTTTTCTTTTGAGACTTCTCAATCTCTTCATCCTGCTCCATTTCCAGCTCATAGGTCTTTAAAGTTCCATAGAGCCTTTCAAGAGTAAATGTCTTGAAAGGAGAGGGGGTCGAGTATCGTTTAGAATTTCTTTTGCTTATTGATTCGAGATACTATTTAATTGAATTGAATATTTGTTCCAGCAATAATACATCTATGCGTAATTTTGAAATTGACAAAACTGTTTTTTGAATAAAGTACAATTTACAAACACGTTTATCATGCATGTCACAAAAAAAAACGTCAACGTGTATAGGATTAGCAAATAAATTGTTAAGAGACAGCTAAGGGATTAGTGATGCTCTTAAGTTATCCTGTCTAACAGTATTTCCAATGCAAAAATAATGGCTGGTTAAAATTATTATTTTGTTAAAATTTGTTGAGCCTTGGTGTATTTTCTGAGAGCATAGCACTCCAATTGACATGGGTGGCCCTGAGGTAGAGCCAGCAGTGCGACCGCACTGGCCCACTAAGGGCCCAAATAAAATTTGTGCCTTTAATATATATATACTTGTATAAAAGTTTCCGATGCTTATTTTTAATAATTTGGTTCAAAACTTGTACATATCGTATATGTGTTTGATTAAAAATTATGATTACATTAACGTGTTTGTAATGAGATTTTTTGTGTATTAACTATCAATTCATATGCTCTTTATTTCGTTACGTGTTTGTTACGATGTCTAAGTCAATCTACGTTTCTGATATATATAATAAAATATATGTTCTTCATTTGTTTGAATTTGTATTTTGAAATTGGAGATTAAAAAGTTATATGCTCCTTTCACTTGAGATTGTACAAAAGGGATTTGCTGTACTTATTTTATCTAAAAAGGCTTGGTATTCTAAGAAAAAAAGTTGGTTTTTTAATTCAATCCCAATGAAAAAAATAGTTATAGAACCGGTTTTTTTAAATAAACTAGCTTTGTTTTTGTTGTGGAAGTTCATATATCTTGTTTCTTAATTTTCAGTTGAGAGCTATTGCACATCTAAGAATTTATCAACTTTCCACTTTTGGTTTTACAAATTATCCGCGGTTACTGTAGACGTCAGATAAATCAAAAAACTCGCCGGAAAGTGGAGCGACTAGTGGCCGGCGACTTAGGCGAATTCGACCTTCTCGTCGATTCCCCAACCATAACTCATCTCCCACACTCCAAATCTTCACCACAGGGCCAGGTAGTCATCACCTTCATCGTCCGGTGATCCGTTATCTCAGCTGGCCCCGCAGGGGCGTCAAAAGCTCTCGCCGGAATCTTAAAATTGGAAAATGTTTTGATTTGGGTATTTTCAATCCGGGAAAACAAACGAGGAAACATTGGTATAGGATTGTAGAGGATTGAAAGATGAATTGAATGGTGCATAGAACGTAACCAGAACGTTACGCCGGAGAGAGAACGGAGAGATTGAAAATTTCAGTCGGAATCGCCATTTGAGAGACCTCTAGAGACGACGAAGACGACGTCAGATACGCATCTTCAAAATGCGTATCGCCTGATGCGCATTTTGAAGATGCGTATATGACGTCATTGATGACGCCGAATACGCCTTTTCACAGAGCGTGTATGGTGATATGTCTTCTGTACAGGCATATGTGCAGCAGATACGTTGGTGTAAGTGGCGTATCAAAGGTTACGTCTTTTGTAGTGGCGTATTTGCTGGGTATTTTGGGCACCTCATCAGCAATGTGGGTATTTTGGTGAGAGAAACTTAAAAAGTGGGTAAAAAAGGCAATCACCCTAAATAAGAAAGAATGTGTTATTCCCAGATTACACACTTGTATAATTGTAGAAGGGGGGTTGAATACAATTCTTGATATTTATAAATTTCTGATAAGAACTTCAGAAACTTATGAAGAGATAATTGCAATGTAAGATTTAAACACAAACACATATAAAATCAGGTGGTTAATATGCACCACCTGAAGCTTTTATTTGAAGAAAACTCTGTGATACAAAATGTACACAGCTGCCGTTTTACAACTCTTTGCTTCTAAGAATATTCAAGAAACCCTAAGCAAAATATGTCTGTTTTTTTTTAACCTACAAAGAGTTGCTACACTTGGTTATATATCCCAAGTTTTACAAGTACCACTGGAATAAGATAATACTAATCTAATTCTAGTTGACTTGCTACTACACTCCAAATACACATGTAGCCGAAAGGTTGTCCTTGTGTTCAGACATGTCTCCTGCACCTTTCTTGTATTCATAGTGTAAATAGAATGCTTCTTTCTTCTGTGTTTCCAAAGTATGGCTGCCTTACTGCTTTTTGTATCTACTTTCAACTCATGTGATCTGTCAGTCAAACATGTCCTTATCAACTGCTAATCTCCAGCTAATCATAGAAAACAGTGTCAATGATTATCCGTTGATGATGTATACTGACATCCGTTGATGATGTATAGTGACATCCGTTGATGATGTATAGAGCAGTATCCGTTGATATTGGGACTTGAGCTGTATCCGTTGATAGAGTGGATTTGAGTTGTATCCGTTGATAGACTTTAGTCTTCATCCGTTGATACACTTTCACTTAGACAGAATTACATAGCATAACTTATTTACAATTGGCTACCCTATTCTGCCTATCCGTTGATAGTCAACATGACTGTGGATAAAAACACTATCAACTGATAACATAGAGATACTGCAGTGTGCTACAAAACCTCATCCGTTGATGAGCTACCTGTCAACGGATAGAGTTATAAATCCTCATCCGTTGACAACTACAAAACCTTAAACAATTTGATTGATTGTGAAGTTATCATCAAGTACAACATATTCCTAACAGAATGGGATAAGAATGGTAAATAAGGAAAACTTTTGATATAATATGATTGGTCTAAATTTGAGGAATGATCTCTCATTGGTCCTAAAATAATTCATAGTTTTCTGATTAGCTAACTGCATCTAACTGTATACCTGGGTAGACTCAGGTTTATTATTTTGGTTCATTGATTTGGATAATATAGAATCGCAGTTATGGTTAATTGTTCGAAAATGTTCTCACAAATCATATATGTATTTCCCCTACGATTATAATAAATTGTTGGATTATTTCGCCCAAAAGACTATATATTTCAGTGATATAACCGAGTGATGTACCACAATTTAAGATCTGTCAGCGATTGTAGTTTGGATTAAGGAAACCTTGTTATCTTGATATGATCTATTTTAATATGTATTTGTCCAATATTAATTATTTTTGTAGATTTATGACATTTTATTGATAAATTATTTACCTATAAAAAATTGTGATTTTAAAAAAAAATTGAATGATTATTTGTGTAGATGACATATGCCCTTTTGTTGATAGATTAATTATCTATAAAAAATTGATCTAATAAAATATTTGCACTGAGTTGACCAATTTGCTATGAAATATAAAAAAATAGTGATTTATTAGAATTTTTGCGCTGAGTTGAGCAATTTGCTATGAAAATATTCACTAACAATATTTTTATTGACTCTTAATGAATTTTATCTTTTGGATTGATAATTTATACACCAAATAATGTCTAGTACTATTTGAGAGTCTATTCAGTATCTTGAATAATTCAAATATATCACCAAGTCATTTTATTTGTCCCATTAATTCATGCATAACTAAAAAATACTGATAAGTAAAATGTTAATGATAATTGGTTTAAAATTCATTTTCTAATATTTTAATTGGTTAAATTTATTATTTTTTAATTGATTAATTAAAAGTTTATATTACTTAAATTTTGAAGGTGTATTTGGAATGGTGTAGTAAATATTTTTAAAATTTTAAAATATTTAATTGAATAAAATGGATTTATTCAAATTTGTTTGCACCTTATGATTGTAGATTGAGTGTTTGAGATATTAAGATATTATATTTTATATTATAAATAAAATAGACCCATGCATTAAAATAATATATTTATGTTAAAAACAATTAATAAATACGCAATTTTGGAATAAATATTTTTGATATTAAAAAAATATGTAATATATGGATATGTTAAATAAAGTCGTTACTATATTTAAATTAGAATTATTAACTAACCATGGTTAGTATAATGGGATAAGAATGGTAAATAAGGAAATTTTTTGATATAATATGATTGGTCTAAATTTGAGGAATGATCTGTGATTGATCCTAAAATAATTAATAGTTTTCTGATTGGCTAACTGCATCTAACTGTATACCTGTGTAGACTCAGGTATTATAATAAAGGATATAGTTAGATTTGTTTAAAAGAATATAATTTTTTTTTGAAAATTATATATAATATACATGGAACATGATTCATTTTAAGTTAAAATATAATTCAAAAAATATTTTTATACGAATAGACGAGTTATTTCATTAAAATCACAAGAGTTTATGTAAGTCCCTGTTTTATACAAATAATTATGCTAAAATAATTATTTATATTATATTCAACTGTTTAATTCGATAAAGATCAATTCACGTCATTTAATATTAAATTAATATTTTAACAATTACAAATAATCATCTTATTTTTATCATATAGATATCTATCCAAATTTCGTAAAATTTAAAATTAAGGAAAAATATATATTCATGAAAATATTAATACAACATTACAAAATTAATTTAAAAATCTAAGATATGGTTTAAATATAATCTTTTACTATTTTTTTGTTACAAATTTATTCTGATATATATAAAAAATCGTGCAAGTAATAATTTCGATATATGTCAGGCCCGTGCATCGCACGGGTTTTTATGCTAGTTATAAATTGATTTTCAGATAGATTTGAATATAATTTGTGAATTTCGAAAGCGATATAATTTGTACTCAGTTTTGTTTTTCTTTGTAGTTTTAGCTTTAACTTTGATTTAATTTAATTTGAATTTTGATGAAGTTTGAAAAATTTAATTTAATTTCGATTTACTTCTATTAATTACAATTTCACCTTTAATTTCAATCTGAATACGTAAAAATTGCATTTTAATTTCCATTGAATAGAAGACAAAATAATTTTTCATTATGGGGTGATTTCAATGTTTTTTCTCTTGTTCGTATGTCATGATTTCAATTTATTTTGACAAATTTTTGATATTATGTGAAGTTGAAAAGGGATATTAGGCAATTGATCAAATGAAAATAAAAATTTAAATAAAATAAAAATTAAAAACTCGTAGATCGAATGGAGAGAGTCGAACCGAGAATCGAGACAACAAAAAATAAACTTTAACCACTTGGATTATCTCATCACACTCATATATTTATACATTTATAGCTGTTAATTTCTCATTTAATAATCGTTCTCGTTCATATGTAATTCAGTGATATTCAATAGCTAGTAATCAATAATAATAATAATATAGTAATATGTTAATTTAAATACTTTGGGCTTTAAATTTTCATTTAAAAAAACTGAAGTACCAAACAAATGTTTTCGGACCGTTTTCGGACCGGATAAAACTAAAAAACATCTTCAACAGTTCCCTATGAAATGTTTTCGGGTCTGGACCAAAGTGATTAACCACCGAGGTAACCTTTAATTTCCAGATTTACTTAATTGCCTTCTTTTCTTATGTGTTTAATCTCGTGTAATCTCACATATTATTCTACCTGTATGATCATCAAATATATGTGGATTACGTGAATACTATGTGATCATGTGTGATTAAGAACTTGTTTTTTCTCTAGACACCATAAGCTGTTTGACATTATGCCTCAGTCAGCTTGCCAAACTGTGTTGTAAACTATTTTAATCTCGGTTAACTGAATAATCTCGTCAAATGAATAAATTCTTTAAGTCCCAACACAGTAATGGTAGTGTTATTTCAACCTCGATAGATGAATAAATAAAATCCTCAATTCAGAAGGTATTCATTTATCGAGGTTTAAATTTAAATATGGAATCATATTACAAATTACATGATTAAATATGGAATCATATTACAAATTACAATCATGAGTTAGGCTCTCATAAACTTTGAAGTGTACTCTGGTCCAGGATGTAAAATCCAATGTTTTGAAGCAATTGGCAGTTCTGTACGTAGAATGTGAGGCTATATATGGATAAGTTTTCGCTTTAGTTTCTTAACGTTCAGATTGAGTTGTTGGGGGGTTACTCTAATGATTTTCACTGCATTTCATTATATCTCTTAACATCTAGTTCATAAACATAACACCTATTTCATTAGAATGTTTGTTGTATACTTGTCTCAGTGAAACGAACATACGTCGAATGTATGGTTGCACTTATAAGCACAAGCTAAACTATATCTGCTCGGGTTGTTTCAGAATTTCAGTACAGCCTGTTGAATGGTATGACCCGAATGTATGTTGCAATATCTTGCCCCCTATAAACAAAGTCAGCTAGATATTTAAATTTTGTCTACATTACTTCATTTTTGCTTTGTTATAATTGGAAGTTGGGTGTGATGCATTTCGAATGTAGTTGACTATATGAATGAAGAAAAACATTTGAACCCTACTATATGGTAACCCTTCTCTAATTTGGGCATCTCGTAAGTTGACACTATTTTTTACCTTGTTTATATGTGACAGGTCATGTTGTACGGATGCACAGGTTTCTAATTTTGTTATTATGATTATCGAATAGTGAAAGTACTACATCTGAGTAAGTGCTTTACTGTAAATTTAAGGGCTAGTAAATTAATTGAAAAAAATAAAGGGACCACAATCCAGAAGCCTAGGAACAATGGATCTTGATGAAGCCTACAGGGAACGACTTGCGGTACTTCTGAGAGCATTTTATGCGGCAAAAGGTACAAATGGGGATGATGTTCCAGACCAAATTGAAGAGGTAAAGAGAATTTCGACAGACAGTATTGCAACATTGGTGTTAAAAGATTATGCAATTTCTCATTACGTTTTGGGATTTTAGGGTCTCTACTTGGGTTCAATTAGTGCTGCAAATAACAGGAGTGCTTTGAAAAGCTTGAATATTACACACATTTTAACTGTGGCCGGTTCCATGCCTCCTTCTTATCCAAATGAGTTCAAGTACAAAACTATAGATGGTAGGTACTGTGACTTTTTCCATATAGTAGTTCTTGAACAAAAGTAATCTATTTCTAGTCATAGTATCTGATTGCTAGTTGCGATGAGAATCTATGGCTTTGTATTTTGAAGGAAAAAAAAAGAAAAGCATATAATCTCTTATGCAATATTTCTGTTGTTTCGATGTCGTTGTGAAACTTCGTACACATTATTTTTACCATAAGATGAATATTATGAAGTACATAGTTATGCATCCTTGAGCTCTCTTTTATATGTTTTCCTTATGGTTTTATCTGCATGGTTGCTGCATCGCCTTTTAGTTATCGTAATTTCATTTTTTTTTTTTGGGTTTAGCCATGTGTTGTAGTGTAAAATTTCTTGTAGAACCAGTCAAGCTTGTTTAATACAGTACCTTGTTCCAAAATAGATGAGCCCTTTGCTCTTTGGCTTAGAAAGACAAGAAGGCTTGTATTTGAAGCATAGAAAGTATTATCTATTGAATTTCTAATCACATGGATAGAGTAAGAGTGCAATAATTTAAAACAAATTAAATTAATTTATGGCATTATAGCTATAACTATGTTCATGGAAGTTGCTTCAATGGAAAATTGTTTACCGATTTACTATTAAGATAATGAGAGTTTATAACAGAGTTGAGGAAATCACCACCTCTCTGTAAGAATATGCACAACTAACATTATAGTACCCATGTTTGAAATTATATTATTATTATTATTATTTTTTTGAAAATGTATGATTGTACTCCCATTTACCCATGTTTTCAAACTAACAGTTAGCTTCAATTTTAAGTTAAATGACATTTGAAAGTAGAATCATCTAATGTTTTTATGATGGTTAAGTGCTTCACAGAATTCATTTTTATTAAGCTTTCACAATCTATTCTTGAGCACAGACAAATTGATTTTATTCATGTATAATGTTTACTTTCTTTCTCACTTTTTTCGTTAATGATGCAGTCCAGGATCGACATGACATAAACATAGCTCAGTATTTTGATGATTGCTTTGGATTTATTGATGAAGCCAAAGAAATGGGTGGTAATGTTTTGGTTCATTGCTTTGTAGGGAGGTCCAGAAGGTGATATTAATGCCTCAACTTTCATTTTTTCTTTTATGAATACCGTGTTTAGTTTTGCAAACTATATCACACAACAGCCATACACAAATTATTACCTAAAAGCGGGGCTCCCACATGACCTTCTCGCACAGTCTAGAGAAACAAAAGCATGCTATTAGGCTTTTTTCCAAGGTTAATAACCTCTTGGTACAAAATTCTGGATAACCTTTTTCTCTCTCTTATTCTGAAGAACATATTCTCAATAATGCAGTGTCACAATTGTGGTTGCTTATCTAATGAAGAAGCGTGGAATGAGCTGTTCAGAAGCTTTGCAGCATGTGAAGAGTAAGCGAACTTTGGCTTTTCCAAATTCTGGTTTTCTGTTGCAGCTACAAAACTTTGAAAAATCTCTAAGAGGTATGACTTCTGCTCATCAAGTTGAAATTACTTATATCTTATTCTTTTGAGAGTGCCTTTAACAATCACATTCTGTACGCTGTATATGAATTTGTGGTAGACTGGTAGTTCATGATGGTGTAAGCTTCTAAAGGATGTGGTCATCCATATTTTTTTGGTCTTAAATATCTTGAACTGTTGTAAAATTGTGGATTGCTGAGTGCTAATGATACCTTTTTTTTTTTTTTTTTGAGGGGGAGTGCTAATGATACCTCTGCTGGTGCAGTTGTATCCAAATTTATCTAACTTAAAATTATTAAAAATACTAGCTGATAACCCCTCGATTTAACTCGATTCGAGATTAAAATATTAATATTAATAAATAAAAACTATTTAATTTTGTAGTTATAGGGATCGAACCCGAGGTGAAGCTAAAGAAATTAAAGTAATAAATCGTGTACAGTTGTGTAGTTGCAAGAAATTGAACCCGATGTAAAGTTAAAGAAATTAAAATAAATAAATCTTACACAATTTTGTAGTTGCAAGGAATCGAACCCAAGATGAAGCTAAGGAAATTAAAGTAAATAAATCTTGTGTAATTATGTAATTGCAAGGAATCGAACCCCAAGTTTACATTGTGTTCCAGAAACTTTTTATAGGAAGAAAAGAAAAGAAAGTGAGAAATTTAATTTCTTCAACTTGTTCCTGAATGATTTTTTTGAAAAGAAAAGAATTGATTTCTAAAGATCTGGAAAGAAATTTCATGTATATTTGTCTCCAAAATTTTCTTCCCATTTTTGGAAAGATTTGGAGAGAAAAGAAGATTATCCATTTTCTATTCTTTTCTTTTCTTTATTTGTTTCGAGAACACAGTGTTAGTGATAACCACATTCGGTACTTTGGTACTATTGCGCGCCATTGAAACATGGTTTTCCACATTAATAAAGAGTAAGTATAGATTACTATCTTTTGTCAAGGATAAGATAAAACTTCACCGACCTCTGAAAGAGTAACAATTTATTCACGCATATTTGTTACTTTGGGCTCTACATGAAAGTTTGAACAACACACAGAGTTTAACAGGTGTTGTACTTTACATGCCAATTGCAGACGATTTTAATCCTAGATTTTTGAGCCTTGTATGATACCTTGACTATTCTTCTTTGTAAAACAGGGCAGATAACAGAAAGCCCGTCTACTTCTTAAGCAAGGAGGTTTAGCTGTTTGGATGAGAATCAAGTGAGCAGAAGTATATGTCTGCTGAAAAAAGGTCATGGTTCTCTATGAACAAAATTCAAAGCAGTATAAATGTAATATCCTGAAAATTTTAATTCAATAAGAATGAAGGTATCTGTATTCTCTACTAGGCAGTATAATAAGCTAAAGTCAATGCAAGTACCACTATTGCAAAATTGTTAATAACTGAATATTATAAATGTTTTTTATACAAAGTAAGAACAAGTGAGATTTGTGTATGGAGAATGGGGATAGTATGTTGGATTGACACTTCTTGTATATTTCTGCCTTTTTCTCCCCTTTCGAATTACGATTCCTTTGCCCATTATTCTGGACCATTTTCTCTGAGGATCATATAAGAAAATACAAGTATGTATATATTTCTGGGAAAAAAAAGAGTAAAGTAAATGTGCACAAGAGTCCCCCGGGTTTTTAGGTAGCAATAAAAATGAGAGAATATTCACACTGTGATATGTGTGTGCGTGGTTAATTGAACGTGTGATTCGTGGTGTATCAAGTTGGCTAGAACTAACAAGGGCAGGTAGATAGCAGGTTATATGCATGACAGAGTAAGAGTTACTCGTTTTGCAATAAGAAATACCCAGTTGTCGTAGAGCAGGAAATGTAAAATGTTACTCTTGTGTAAAATAATGTTTTAATGGTATGAAATGGTATCAAACTACTAAATTTGATTATCACGTTCGATTCTTTTCAACTACATAATTCTATAAATTTTATTTTTAAATATAATTTCTTTTATTTCATCTCGTGTTCGATTCCCTATAATTGCATAATTAAATAGCATTTATTTTTTTACATATTTTTATCATTCAATTCACTACAAGCGATCCTGAGAATCGAGGAGTCCTAGGTGAACATAAATTATGGGACCTAAAAATTTTTTTTACAAACAAAATATATATACTTAAATTTACTAATCAAACAGGCGACGACGTAATATGTAAAATGATCTCATTATTTTATTTAAATATAACATGCCTTGCATTTTTTAATGCAAAAATATCAATCAAATTCATATAGTCAAGTTTCCGAACCATATCTTTTATTATAGATAACATAGCTGAACCACTTAGCTTTTCTTGAGATATGATTGAACGAATGTAGTATTTAATTAGCATTAGTTTTGAAAATTATGTTCCGTATAAGCAATTATAACGAGTATAGTTAGAAGATTCCTATAAGAAATCTAATCATTTGGATAGCTACCTTCCATCTCTTTTATATAGTTTAACACATTGGTTGTCCTGATCTATGTTCCATTCCTTATAGCTACAAAATTTAATTGTATCTATTCATTATATGTTTTTATCATTTAATTTTTTACAAATATATATTTAAATAATATTTATTAATTATATTTATTATCAATAGTTTATTCATATTAATATTTTAATTTCGACACATGCTCGACACGTGCCCGTGCTTGTAGAGTAATAAATAATACTACCTCCGTCCCAATAAGTATGACCATCTGACTTTTTCACGCATTTCAATGTGCTCGGACCAGGTACTTGTAAATTATATTTTTTAATTTTTTTTATTTGTATAAAAATATAGAATCTATATTTTTATACGAAACAAAAAATTTTAAAAAATATAATTTATAAGTACCCCGTCCAAGCACATTGAAATGCGTACAAAAAGAAGAGTGTCAAACAAAATGGGACGGAGGGAGTAGGAGTAACAAAATCCGACAAAAGCCTTACATAACAGAAGCAAAGCAACTAAAACAAAATCCAGACATACAAATTAACATAGCTAAATCCATTGGAATCACCGGAGAAGGCTTAAAAGTCATATCATTCATAATTTCGTATCGTACCAGAATCAACTGTTCAAGTGATAAATTAGCTCAAAACATTACAATACGGCTAATGGCAGAGCAACAAACAAACAACTATTTAACTTCGTAAATTACAATTACTAAGTTTTAGTAATATGTTCTCAATAAATATCGAAGATTTCAGGTAATCTGCTTATTTTTCGCTTCTTAGACCGAAAATTAGAGTCTGGATAAAATATTTTATTTCCATTTTCCTTACAATGGACCCCGTCAGGGGCACCCATTTTGTATAGGGGACACAAAAGGGGGCATGAAGAAAGGGACGGAGGATCCTCACCCCGAAAATTATCAGTATTTGATCTCTGGCTAATTTTGCTTTGATTAAACGGATAGAGGAGAGGGAGGAGTTGGAACTTAGAAAGAATGCCTCATCCTTTTACCTCCTCCTCATCAAGCAAGCAAGGAAGGCTATGTAATGGTTGTAAGTTGATAAACGTGAGGAGTAATAATATTATAAACCAGAGGAGTAAAAATTATTAACCTCACGGGACTGCAACACACAGCATTTATTAACATGCTTGATGCCTTACGTGCATGCATATAAAATACAATACAATAAATCATGTACGTAGTCACTATCTAGTCACTCACTTTCATTCATGCTACTTCCCTTATTTATACGTGGGTCATATAAAATCTAGCAAGTTACTTTTTGTACAAAGAACAATTTCAGCATATTGCCGTTTTTGTTTTGCAATTTATTAAGAAAATCATGTCTCATATAGCTGTGGAGAGGAACAGGAGAAGGCAGATGAATGAACATCTGCAAGTTCTTCGCTCTCTGACTCCTTGTTTCTACATCAAAAGGGTATTAGTTACGATTTTTATTCGTTGCCTAATTGTTACGATAGTCAATTAGCTATTTAATTACGTAAACTTCATAATCCGTCTTCTTGTTACGATATTCAACTAGCTGTTTAATTATGTAAGGTACTACTTTGGATGATTAATAAATTGCTCTATGCATGATTTGGATTCTATCTTATAACATTATATTGATTATAAAGATGAACATATTTTTGAAAGGGAGATCAAGCATCAATCATAGGAGGAGTGATAGAATTCATCAAGGAGCTGCACCAGGTTCTTAATTCCCTGGAATCGAAAAAACGGAGGATGAGTCTAAGCCCAAGCCCTGCTCCTAGTCCGAAAGTACCACTCCAGCTTCTTAGCACTCCTCCTTCAGAATGTAATTCATTAATCAGAAATGCTAGTAGCAATGAAAATGTTAAAGAGCTTGGAGCATGCTGTAACTCTGTGGTAGCTAATGTCGAAGCGAAAATCTCCGGTTCAAACGTTATCTTGAAAACCGTATCGCAGAGAATTCCAGGCCAGATAGTGAAGATCATCAATGTGCTGGAAACACATTTCTTTGAGGTTCTTCATTTGAATATCAGTAGCATGGAAGACACTGTTCTATACTCTTTTGTTATCAAGGTAATTTATATCAAACCTATATCTTATTAACTCATCGTATATGAAATAACGTTATGTTGAATGGTTATAGAATAACTGCGTACTAGCTAGTTTTTAAAGTTTAAATAAACATGGTGAAAACTTATGTGAATTGATTTCGAAAAACATATCAAAGACCTATATACATTTATGCATGCATCAAATATGAAATGTTAACGCATATAATTAAAACTCGATAAATGAACATTTTTTGGATCGAAATTTTTTATTCATTTATTGAGATTAAAAATACAGTACCGTCTATTTTATGTTGAGACCAGAAAAAGTTATTCATTTGACGAGATTATCTATTTATCGAGGTTCTACTGTAATGCTAAATTTGCTTCATAATATCATTATATACGTACATAACATATATTTCAACAATATGTTATGATTATCAGTTCACTGTTATGTATTGATATGGACAGATAGGGCTGGAGTGTCAGCTGAGTGTGGAGGAATTAGCAGCTGAGGTTCAGAAAAGCTTTTGCTCTGACAAAATTTAACTTCAGTCTCAAGGCCATACACCATAATTTAATCAGTAGCAACTCTCCTTTGTGTAATCTCAGATTTCTTACGTTTCAAAACAGTGCAATGTCCTATATATCACAATTCATAATAAAGAGTTGGATCTTTTTAAATTGACTCGGTTCATAATTAGTCGTTCTTTTGTACGTGTTTTATAACTTTTTATACATGTTTTAGGGTGCACATAAAAGACATAGGTTGATATATGCCTTACAAATGAATATCTGTTCTAAGAAATCTCAGAGTGAGCTAGAGTCGGACCTCGGACCTGGGATAACAATAAATAAGTTCTAAATAAGTTTTAACCACTTGAGTGAGTAACTTAATAATCTGCAAATGCCAAAAAAGTTTTGGAGCTATGCACGTGTTTATACATGTTGAATGCATGTTTTGCAAGTACTTGTCAGTTTGCTATCCCTACCACTCTATGCTGTTTAATTCTTTGAACTAGTTACCCTAGAATCATTGACACACACAATATAACATCCAGTCCCACATTGAAACACCCAAAAGCTTTGTTCAGAAATAAAAAACTTGCGTCTATCCAAGTTAGTTGAATTCTAGCAAATCTGACTTCATATTTACTTTGAAACTCCGATTCAGAATAGATCAATAGTTAAGCTATCTATCCACATGAAACACTGGTTAATTAATAAAAGCATAAAGGATAAACAAGAAAACATTAAAAAGAATGGACCATCTCCAGACTGACAAAACCAAAGCTAAGTACAACTGCATGACCAAACAAATAGTAGAAGCAAGAGATGTACAAGACTAAGCGAAAAGATGTGAAAATCCATATTTGTGAACTTAATAACCACAGACCAATCACAAGGTCTTGTATGTATAACAGTATAGATAAACAGGTAACGAGGTGGGGGAGGGGGGAGGGGGGAAGAGGGCGGGGAAGGGGAGGGAGTATATATGATTAACTAATATTAACGGATCGTCTCAGGAAAAAGAAACTCTATGATACAAAAGAATTAGCCTTAAGCTAAGGATCTCTCACTAATATATCTTGATCTCCATGAGCTCCTCGATGGGTTGACGACATATTGGGCACTTGTTCGACTGAAGCCTCAATGCTTTTGAACATTCACTGCACATACACTGAAACAGAGATCTTCTTCAGCAAAATTCTTCATAAAAATAGAAGTAGAAAGATTCATGATTGGGAGACCTTTTCAAAAGTGCATTTTTAACTAAAGGATGAAGAACAGTAACACAGCTTTGCAAATGACAAAAAAGTCACTACTTCCTACCACAAATTAGTACCACAACACCGCAACCATATGAACACCAAATTTTTGGTTAAGATCAAATATCCAAGTGAATGAAGCACTGGATAAAACTAAGATGTTAGTCAGCATAACTGCGCAAGGCTGTGTCAGCATCTTATATATTTTAAACCATCTATCCACAAATAAAAATTCTAATTCCAGAGTTGCAGCTACTTTTACCAGTCTTTGCCGTTTGAAAGCATCATCAACCCCTTATCGTGGTATGTACAGTTATTCAGGATTGCGCAAGCTTCTATTAAAATTTCTTTAATGACATTTGGCAAGGATATCATATGGTAAAATACATGGAAATAATATAAAAACTAAAAAGTATGAATATGTATATTACCATGTGCCGGCATGGGAGCACAGCTGTATCACGGGGTTCTGTCATGCAAACAACACACTCTTTTCCCGAGTCATTATCATTAAAGGATTCTGCAGAGTTCCCAAGTCCGTAAATCTCACGCAGTTCGTATCGAACCTCATCAATCCACAATATCTGTTTGATAACTCTTAATTTGAAAGGGTCCCCATTGTTCTTCTCGAGCACAGCTTGAGTAATTTGTAGGTGGGATGATGTATTTGGACAATGATCACTAAAATATATATCCATAGGAAAAGATGGCAAACATGTTTCAGCACATATTACAAGTGGATAAACATCCTCTCCAGGCCATGGTTTTGAAAGATCATCCATCTTAAAGTAGCTTAAATTAATGCCTGTTCCTGAAGGCTGAAAAAATCTCTGCCCAAGTCCTTTCTGGAAAGGAATTTTTATTGGCAAATAGGATTCAGGAAATACTGGGACAATCTTACAATTAGCTTCCTCCTTTGCAAAGTAGAAGATGGTAATACTGCATAGCACAATAATGAGCAAGAGTCAATTGACGTAAAAGAAAAGAGATATCTTCCATGTCTATTCAATATAAATTATAAAATTTGGTAAAGGATTAACAAGTAAAAAAAGGTGCAAACTGCATAATGCGTCTAGCATCATGAACTTAAGAGAAGGAATGAAATATATCTCTCCTTCTGCAATAATTGATTCAAGTCAACAAACATGAAGTGATCTAGAGATATAATAACAAATTACTGTCCCCAATGGTCTCCTAGCTATTGTAATTCCTGGACACTGTACCACTATGAGTCTATTACATTGCTGAAACGCTTTGAAACATATCTCTCTACATGTAGTCTATAGCATAGTTGGGACAATGGTTCAGCAAAAATCTCTCACATGTTCTCTCGACATAAACCTAGCCTAACTTAAGGATGGAAGTGACACAAGTTCCAGTAATGTAAACTATACACTTGCATAAAGATATTAAGATCCATGCTTCGTTAGCTTTTGATCTGCTTCTAAAGTAAAAATGAATATTGGGATGATACGCTGAAAGGGTTGTCACCTGATGGCAATCGTCTGCCTTATACTACTATCCGAGCAGTGAGGCAAAACCGGTTTATTACATAATCACCTGCCTGAAATTGTACTGGTCTGGATAAGATTGAGTTTCTCCCTGATTGAAATTGTACTTACTGAATAAAGCTTGGCTTATCTTCAGTTTAGTAAAAGGTGCAACTAGTACTAACAATAAGAGAATAACTCGATAAGTATACATTATCAAAATTAAAAAGAAGGATTTCTTATTTAGCAAAAAAAAAAGAGAGAGAAGGATTTCTTATATTCCAAGGTGGTTATAAACAATACATGCAATACATGTAGATCCACACCCTTACTTTCATGATATGGTGCATATAAGACTACTATCTTCTCGTAAATGAGCCATAAGAATGAAAAAGCGGGAAGCAAAATACAATACATGAAATAAAAATTGACTCTATGCAACAGAGAAACTAAATCCACAGAAGCAACTCTTAAACCTCTCTATAATACCCACTATTATACCGTCCATTCTACATCAAACCTTATTTCTTATTGAGAATATTTAGACTCGCTGACATTCAACATAAAGGGACTGCAACATACATAAATGAGAAATCGACAATGTGGAATTCACCTTCCCAGATATCAATTAGTTGCTGCAGTCCATTTCAGGCATCTATGTGCAACCATCTACCATCTTGTACATAATAATGACCACTCAACAGACAAGATATGAGACAACTTAATTACTCCAGAAATCTTAAAATTTCTCTATCCAAAATATGCAAAGCAAAAACATTACATGCCTCATAAACAAATTCATTCCAATTCCAATTCTTCAATCTCTCAACTAACTAGTAGAACTAAAACACGAAACTAAAGCACACGGTCAACACAACATATAACATAAACAACCCAACTATCGATCACATAAATTATCCACATTCAAACGAAACTGAATTAAAATTCAAATTAAATCATTACCTCCCATCAAACAATGCATCGAAAACAAACGAAACCAAATGGTGATCCGGGTATGCCTCATCCCTCACAAGCCTTATCGTATCTTTATGCACATTGACATCATTTTTCACTTTCTTAGCCTCTTGGTGCTCAACATAAGCAGGTGGTGGCAAAGCTGCCACAGCCTCAGCTGCCACCGCCATCGGAGCAGCCGGAATTCCAACCCAACCATTTTCTTGATAACCACCATAACTATAATACGGGCCAAAACTCGACATACCCATTACAGGAGTTGAATAATTACAAGCATTGTAAGCACCAGAAGAGTAATAAGATGAGTAAATTGGTGTGGCTGAAGGGTGCGGAGAATAAGGGTATGATGGTGTAGGATAAGGATCAAGAGGGTAACAATAAGAAGATGATGAAGATGATGGTGAGGAGATGTATTGAGAAGATGGGTATGGGTTTTGATAATAATTTGGAGTGTTTCTTCTTCTTGAGGTGTTGTTATTGGTACTCCAAGAGATACCCATTTGTGTTTTTGCAAAAAGATTGAATCTTTATGGTTTTTAAGGGCAAGAAAATCAAGAATTCAAGAAATCTTGGGAGTTTTTAGTGTGTGTGAAATTGGGTTTGAGTGAATTGATGAATTGGGAGGGTGAGGGCAAGAAATTTGGCAATTTGCCTTGTGCCCTCTAGATAAAGGTGGGATTTTTATATGAAGAAGGGCATGATTTCAAGAAAAGATCAAATCTTGAGGGTGTTTAGGGGGAGGAAATGGAGAAATTTTGGGTTGTTTTTAGTGTGTGTGAATTGGGTTGGAGTGAATTGAAGATGGGGGAATTGGGTTGATTTTATGTGAGGAAATTTGGAGAATTCATGTTGGAAATGTAGCTATGAATTCTTGGAATTTTGTTGATGAAAAAAGGTGGGATTTTTATATGAAGGGCAAAGGAAATAAAAGGGAAAGGGGAAAGAAGAAAAAAGAGAGTTGAATTGATGCCTTGAGATTTTGTATTTTTGAAAATATTCCAAGGTTTGGTTGGAGGACAATGGAGTTTTGGGGGAAGAACTAGAAATGGAATTGGGTGAAAGTTGATGGAATTAAATAATGCCTCATATTCTTAATAATGCCTAGTATTATATACCAAAAGGGTGCAAGTAACTCTAAAAAGAAAAGTGAAAAGTAAGCAATGGGAATAACATGTTTGGTGTTTTGAATGATTTTAAGTTTATTCTTAAATAACAGTAAGTGTTTCTAATTGTTTTTATAAATTTTCTATAAATAAAACGTTACTTGATTACTGAATATAGCAATTTAAATTTAATGTGCGAAATATTAATGTGCATAAAGATACGAAAAGAGAAGCGTTATAAAATATATTGGTTAGTTGATCACAAGAAGTTAATATTACAAACACGAGAAATTGATGTTAGATCGAATACGTTAATGTTAGATATTAATAAAAAGATACGTTATAAAATATATTGATCGGACGAATACGAGAAGTTGTAGCTGAATAAGAGAAATTGATGTTGAATCCAATATAAAAAAAATACGTTACAAAATATCATAGTCATTTGATCACGAGAAATTGACAGCATAAACATGAGAATTTGTTCTTGAAATGAAACAACTGATCACAAATATTAATAAAAAATATGTTACAAAATATATATTAATCGATAGAGTGGATTGATATTAGAATTGCAATTCGACAATGAAGGTAATTTTTATTAATATGACTAACATGAGATCTATATCTATACTATATTATAATAAATAAATTAAGGGATTATTTGGTTTATTTGGTTCATAGTTTAAACATTAAAATAAAATTATAATCATTAGATTTTTCGTAAATAAATGAAAGTCGTCAAATCTAATATTAAAAAATGTTCTTTTTTAAAATAAATTTTATTAAAAAATCAAGATTCGAATCCCATAAAAAACAAATTTAAATTTAAATTTTATATTTTTAGTTGTTAGTTCTAAACAACTATTATTATCACTAATAATATATAAGTGACATTACAATTTCATAAATAAATTATTTTAATCAATATTAATTATATAAAAAATAGTTATAATATATCAAAAAAATTCATGCATTATAAGTTGTATCTATAATGAGATGTCATCCAAAACATATCGGTTGGTTGGTTGGGTAGAGGTAGATGGCAAAGATATGGATGAGCAGTTGAAAGAGATAGTATTAAATTCATTCGACTAAAAATGATAGAGTGTACTCCATATTAAGCTATACATTGGTAAAATCTACTTGAAATGAGCTGCAAGTCTGCAATATATTGATTTACAATCAACATAATTAGTACATATTGATAAAAATCCTACAACACTCACACAAAATTCAAAAGTAACAGAAACATACAAACTTCAAAGGACAAAATAAATAAAATTGAATCCAAGGTAGCTAGCGTGTCTGAACAACACGTTTTGACCAAAATAAATAAAATTGAATCCAGTGTTACAAGAACATATCACAATTGCAGCCCACATAAATCAAATCAGCAAAACTCTGGCCTTGATTTCTTTCTAATGGATATGCAACCTTTGAGATGATCTCTATAAATGGTGATCTCAGAACAGTCCCTCAAGTCTTCAAGACTAATATATTGTTGCTTCACCATTCTTGAAAAATCAGCACCAGTGTCATGAATCCATATGTAAGGATGACAAGTCTCATCATAGTAGTACAAGAAACTCTTTATTCCCACACCTCTAGTACCACCAACACTAGGCATATAAGCCTTGTAAATGCTCTTACATTTCAACCTCTTTGATGAACATGGCTTCAAAGTGTGAGCTTTCTTTAACATTGATCCAACCCTGATCTGCAGCTCCACCGGCTTGTCGCTCAGATTCCAAACTCTTGTACCGAGCCCCATTACTTGCGTTTGATCACGACATCCGTTGAAGCACCTTATCAACGATAAAAGCCCGAATCTTGGCATTTCTTGAGTAGAAGATGAAGATGACTTGAAATGTTTTCTGATCTTAGACTTTGAGAGGGTCATTCTTCTGTGTTATTTATAAATTGAACAATATTCAATCAACTTTTGTTACATGAAACATACACACCGTGACTTAAGGATTCATTTTATATATTCCAATCTTGTTGATGAGGTTGTTATCATTAGGTTGTGGGTCATAAAGAAGGCTAACTGATTGACCATGCTTCTGCTTGCTTTTAGTATGCTAATAGTGCATGCAAAGTTCTACCTGCATACTTAGTGACATAGTTATATGTTTTATTATAACAATTATATAAAAAAGAGTTTGTGCTTTGCGCTACATACATTTGTCTACAATGAGATCTTTTCAGACACGGGAGTTGTGTGCACTGAGTACTAACCGCTTCTTTATAACAAGACATACAAAATTTTATTTGGAATTGGAAGTAAACCGTACAGTACAGATGATTACAATCACCAGGTAAAATTAACAAGAAAGAATATACAGAAAAAATGAACAATACATGATAGGACTCCTAGGGTGGGGGTCCAATGTAGTACTTTCACAACCAACACAAGAAGACAGAGAAGAGCCAAGATTGTGCATCAAAAATCAACAACCGGGGGCAGCTCACTTTTTTCTTGTTCTCACAAGGACAATTAAAAATACTATTAAATGATATACTATACTCCCTCCCTCTCAAAATACTTTTCCTGTTTACTTTTGGCACATTTGCCAATGCATACTTTTAATCATTTATATTTTTAATTTTATATTATTATTAATTATAAAAACTTCACTATATTAAAGTACTAACAAATACGAATTTAACAAGATCACTCATGACTATTTTTAATCTTATAGATTATATGTAAATTAGTAATCAACCGCTTACAATGAACAGTGATCAAAATCAATACAAGAAATGTATTACGATACCGAGGGAGTATAACTAACCACCACAACCATGAAAAGCTTCATAATGAGGCATCTTTCATCATATTTTATGATGTTGCTTCACCTTTCATCATTATGTACTTTACTAACTTTTCATCCAAGTCTTGAACAAACAGCTCTGCCTCTTAAATTTCCCCTGCTAAAATTTGGCAACAATTGGAACTGGTCTTGTTTGTGAGTGCTCATATTCTGCTCCACCATCAACCTATTTTTGGGCAACTTTGCTAATCAATTACGAACAGTAAGTCGTAAGCTTCTTCTACATGTATCAATCTAAAAATATCTGAACAAGTGAACAAAAAAGAATCTACAAACTTTGAAAAGGACTCTTCTATGGAATCCAGAAGCCAAACGAAGAAGCGAAGCGAGAAAGGACTCTTCTATGGAATCCAGAAGCCAAACGAAGAAGCGAGTAAATAATTTCTGGCGACAATAAATTGACTCGTAATCATTGAATACAGTTTCGGTTTCAGCCAAAGTATGTCCTTGTCTGAATTTACATGTAACCATAATGTAAAGGCACAAAGAACAGACAACAGTCGAGAAATGCCTAATTGGGAAGGTGATATCAGATATGTACATCTTTCTTGTAACTTAGTTGAAGAACTGATTTGATTTATGACGATAATTTTACATGATTGTCTTGAGATGGATCTATCTTGACTACGTGCCTAATGCTTACTGGCTTTCAACAATTATGGGAGAAGTGAGAACTGTAGCGTAGGGGGGATGACTACAAAGAGTTTTCTCAATTACCTTCCATAAACAAATGTCTTGTTCAAAACATGTCACATGTAGACTGAGATAATGCAATTCCAGAACATAACATATATAATATCATGGCTCCAAGTAAAACATCAATATAAACCCAAAGCTGTCTTATGCATGCACGGGAAAAGAATCAGTACACAAATTTGCTAGTCCTTTGAATTGTAATAAAATTTATATTCTAGTACTAAATGATTTGAGTAACTAGTTCCAAATTCTCACAACACAATTCAACTTAAGCAACCTCTAGCGTATCAGCTTCTAAATAGCAAGAAAATTGCGGAGATGCGCTAAGAACTATATGAGCAAGATGAAATTTAGAAGTGACTTCAAGGTACAGGAGGAGACCATTTGAGTTTAGCTCCAAGGGTCTTCCCATCCACTAGGTCCTCTCTTCACAAAGTCCATTATTGCTTGAACAGCTTCTGTAACTCTGTTAGACAAAGAGTGATTTCCATATTCAATCTCGACCTTCTCTGCACCACCCATTGCTCTACACAATCTGCATAGAGTACCGGATAACATAATGGTCATTAACAGTACAGAATCATACCAAGGTGTAAATTTGAAGTATAAGACATGGAGGTTAGGTTGAAAATTATATAGTAAAGATTAAACACCCCTAATGTACAAGTGATATAGAAGAGTGCACTAGCCTGTCAACCAATGCTTTCTTGTCTACATATTCTGGTATGTACTCATCACCCATAGAAAAGATAACCTGTCAAGGCCAACTTCGATCTTTTAATTAAGCATGTCAAGAGAAAAGATAAAAGAAAGACCGGATGAGGGGTGTAACCTGGCATGGGGTGTTAGACATGTGTCCTAGCCTCTGTTTCAGCTGATCATCACTAAGGTCAGAGCTGAATAGATCATCGTCACCCATGTATGCACAGAGAGAATGATATCTGCACGGTAAATGATGTTTAGCTATATACAAGTGAAGATTAAAAGGTGGCGAATAGCATGAATGTTGATCTATGTCAAAATATTGATAATGTGTCTTTGCCACATCTTCAAGCTGAATCCCTAAAAAGGAAGGAGCTTTGCGCATAAGTTAGCATCTCTTTATTTATAACAGTGGCATCAAAATATTTTTGGCATACAAAAACAGCAACAGGAAAATATGAGATTAAGAAAGTACAAAAAAAGGAACACCATTTGTTAGCAAATTCTTCCGTTCTAAATTATACATGTGTCATAGCACTGTCAGGCTATTTTTGAAGAATCAAGTTGCACCACCTACCTATAGGCAGTTATCGGTGAATCTGGATTTGCTTCCCTGGGCATTAATTCAGAACCTCGATCTTCACTAATCATCTTTGAGGCCAAATCAATCATAGCTGCAGTTTCAGGAAGAGTTGCTTTATATTCCCGATCACTAACTGGAGCCTGAAACATAAAACAAAATCACAATTAAGGCCCCAATATAATGAATACAGTAAAGGGGTCTAGAAGGCAAATAATATTCTAAAACTACAGGTTAAATAATGTCATGTCCTAAAAACTTCTTAACAATATATAATAGCATGGAAGGAGATTACAGAGACAAGCAAACTGGAAAAACAGACGTCCACGCGCCCTCACGCGCCGGCGCGTGAGGCCTGTTCCGGGCAGATTTTGAAAAATTTTCTTCAGGGACTTATTCTCCTCCTGATTCCGAATCTAACCGTGGTACTCTTTCTTGACTCTGAAAAGTTTGTTTTTCTGTCAGTTCAAATTTGCTTTGTTTTTCTCCCTGCTGCTGGACTACTAATTCAACTTCTATAAAACTGCTATATATGTGTCTGGGAGATAAATAGCAATAGATATACACTTATGATATTAGTATATTATGTTCAATAATTATTGATTGGATATTACTCAATTTAAATATAAAATGGCGGAAGATTTAGATAATACATCCGAGAGTAGTGCTATAAGTAGCAGGAAATCTGGATTTCATAGTACTCCGTATGTAAGTCCTAAATTTGACGGAAAGAATTTTCTGGAATGGTCCAAAGCTTGTACAATGGCACTTAAATCTCATAAAATGATGAAATATATCAATGGGAAAGCCAAACAACCTTTGGAAAGTGATACCAGTTTCGATGATTGGGAATCTGAAAATGCCATAGTGTGTTCATGGCTATCTAACTCTATGGAGGTTGATATTCGAAAAACCTATATCTTCATTGATACCGCTGAAGATGTGTGGAATTCTCTCACTCGGACGTATTCCTTCTCCGGGAATGTAGCCAAGCAGTTTGAGATCAAACGGAAGATGTGGGCATTGGCTCAGGGAAGTCGCACATTAGCTCAGTATTATTCTGAGCTTACATCATTATGGAGTGAATTGAGACATTACACTATATTTGAGTGTAAACATGCTGAAGATCAAGAAAAAAATCAATAGATGATGATTGTAGAAAAAGTGATGAAGTTTCTTGATGGACTGTCTGATGAGTATGATTCAATCAAAAACCAACTTATCGGACAAGTTCCATTTCCTACTGTGGAAGAAGCCTATGGTCGTGTCAGGTTAGAGGAAAGTCGAAAGCAAAGTATGGCTCCGGTGGTCTCTTCTGAATGATCTGCACTCTTAACTGGAAATGTTCAGCAATCTGAGCCAGAACAACCTGAACAAGTGCTAATGGCTTTAATGAGTGAAAGATCCATTCTTCAATGTGACTACTGCAAAAAGTTAAACCACACTCGTGAAACATGTTTTATCCTGCACCCTCATCTCAGAATTCGAGGACGAGGAGGGCGTGGCCGAGGTGGTTACCGTGGTGTCACAATCTGGCAGAAGCACGGGTAGAGGTGTTCCCTTTAATGCTCATCATGCTGCATCAGAATGTGAGTCTTATTCTTCAACAAGGACGATGACTGCTTCAGAGGTCAACACCTTCCGCCAATTAATGTCACAAATGAACACCACTCCACCTACAGCCAATTCTGCCCATGCAGGTATATCTTGTCATCTTACTTCCGATAAATGTCCAACATCTTGGATCATTGATTCCGGAGCATCAGCACATATGACTGAAAATTCTAGTCTCCTGGAATCATATCATGATAAAACAGAAAATATTCGTGTTGCTAATGGAGCTCTTGCACCTGTTCATGGACAAGGCACCTCTCTTTGTCTTTCTTCCTTATTACCATTATCAGATGTTTTGCATGTTCCTTCTTTATCTGCAAATCTACCATCTGTTCATCGTATTACTGAAAATTTAAATTGTTCAGTAACTTTTTTCTCTTCCCACTGTGTATTTCAGGATCTGGCAACAGGCAAGGTCCTTGGCAATGGTAAAGTGGTAGATGGACTTTATGTTATGGAAGGGAATTCTATTTCTCCCTCAACTTATCAGGTGTCATCTAAGTTAAATTCTGTTTTTGAATCTTTGTATCAGTGGCATAGACGGTTAGGTTATCCATCTTTTGGTGTTTTAACACATCTATTCCCTGCCTTAGTAAAACACTGTAAGAAGGAAGATTTTTTTTGTGAACCATGTGAACTAGCCAAACATAAAAGATCATCTTATCCATCCAGAAATAAAAGAAGTTCTACTTTGTTTTCTATTATTCATACTGATGTTTGGGGTCCATTTAGACATCCTACACATGATGGGTATAGGTTTGTTGTCTTTATTGATTGTTATTCTAGGCTTACTTGGGTATATCTCCTTAAACAAAAAAGTGAAGTTTTCGAGTGTTTTAAATCTTTTCAACACATGGTACAAACACAGTTTAATGCATCTGTTAAAATTCTTCGGAGTGATAACGGTACTGAATATGGAGGCCCATTTATATCTTATTTGGACACATGTGGTATAATTCATCAAACTTCGCGTGTCAAAACTTCTCAACAAAATGGGGTAGCCGAAAGGAAAATTGGTCACTTACAACAGGTTGCTCGGTCGCTTATGTTAACAATGCATGTTCCCAAATACCTTTGGGGAGAGGCAGTCATGACTGCTGCATATCTTATAAACCGTCTTCCTTCTAGTGTTCTCAAATTCAAAACACCGTTGTCCTGTGTTCCTGCACCTTCTTCTCACCCACTACCCCTTCGAGTATTTGGGAGTGTATGTTTTGTTCATAATCATGCTCCCTCTCGGGATAAACTTGATTCTCGGGTCCTCCGCTGCGTTTTCATTGGGTATTCACCAACTCAGAAGGGATATAAATGTTATCATCCTTCCTCACGTCGCATATTTGTCAGTCATGATGTTACTTTCTGGGAGACCATTTCTTATTTCTCTCTGGGTTCCTCCTCCTTGCTTCAGGGGGAGATAAACCGACACAGTCTTGATAGTAAAGCAACAGATGAGTCACAGTTACTTCCATTTATTAATATACCTATTCCAAACACTAGCTCAAACAGGTTATCTATTCCTCCACATACGAGTAATGAGTCAGATGATCTAAATAGGTTGGATATTCCAGATTTGATTACATATTCCAGGCGGAAAAGAAATGATATCACCACTTTACCGCATCCAGAGACCTCTGACCTCGAGACAGATCCTGCATCTCCTGTGTTTGAGCCAGAAAATGGTAATACTCTTGATCCTACTCTAGATCTTCCTATTGCTATAAGAAAGGATGTACGTTCTTGCACTAACCATCCTATCTCAAACTTTGTATCTTATAATGCATTATCTCCATCTTCACTTGCTTTTGTGTCATCCTTGTCTAGTGTTTCTGTTCCACATACTTGGCAGGATGCTTTATGTGATCCTAAATGGAAAGATGCTATGATAGAGGAAATGAATGCCTTGAAACATAATAGCACTTGGGAGTTAACTCATCTTCCTGCTGAAAGAAAGGTAGTAGGATGCAGATGGGTGTTTACTGTGAAACAAAAACCTAATGGGTCGATTGATAGGTACAAAGCAAGACTTGTGGCGAAAGGGTATACTCAGTCTTATGGGATTGATTATCAGGAAACTTTTGCTCCAGTGGCAAAAATGGCTTCTATGCGAGTCCTTATTTCATGTGAAGCAAATCTTGGATGGGAACTTCAACAGTTGGATGTAAAAAATGCATTCTTACATGGAGACCTACAAGAAGAGGTCTACATGGATATCCCACCTGAATTTTCTACAGCTGCAACCATCGGGAAAGTATGCAAATTGAAGAAGACTATTTATGGATTGAAGCAGTCTCCAAGAGTTTGGTTTGGCAAATTTCAAAGGGCAATGGTTAAATTTGACTATAAACAGAGCAATTCGGATCACACAATGTTTGTAAAAAGAAAGGGGGAAAAGATCACAGTCTTGATTGTTTATGTTGATGATATTGTGATCACTGGCAACGACACATGTGAGATTGCAGATGTTAAACGGAGACTTGCCTCCGAATTTGAGATGAAGGATTTGGGAAAACTACGGTATTTCCTTGGCATTGAAGTCTCCAGAAGTCCAGGTGGTATCTTCCTTTCATAACGAAAGTATACACTTGACCTTTTAAATGAAACAGGTATGATGGGATGTAGACCTGCGGATTCTCCTATAGAAGCGAATCATAAACTTTGTGGAAAAACAGGTGACGTTGTCGATAGACCCCAATATCAGAGATTGGTTGGAAGACTAATTTATCTTTCACATACACGACCAGATATAGCATATGCCGTGGGAATTGTAAGCAGATATATGCATGATCCTCGTCAACCACATTTGGATGCAGTTTATATGATATTAAGGTATCTTAAGACTGCTCCTGGAAAAGGAGTGATGTTTACAAAAAACAATCATCTCGAGATTGAGGGCTATACAGATTCTGATTGGGCTGGTTGTCTAGATGACAGACATTCCACGTCAGGATATTGTACGTTTGTTGGAGGTAACCTAGTTACTTGGCGAAGCAAGAAACCTGTTGTTGCGTTATCCAGTGCTGAGGCAGAGTACAGAGCTATGGCTAAAGGAGTGCGTGAATTGTTATGGATAGGACTTCTCTTACAGGAATTAGGTCTTTCATCCGGGAATCCAATGAAGTTGTATTGTGACAATAAGGCCGCCATTGATATTGCACACAACCCAGTTCAACATGATCGGACTAAACATATCGAGATTGATCGGCATTTTATCAAAGAAAAAATTAATAGTGATATCATTAGCATTCACTTTGTATGATTAGAAGATCAACTAGCCGATGTATTGACTAAGGGGTTGGTCAAGAAAATGTTACATCCACTTATTGGAAAGTTGGGCATGAGTGATATATATGCATCAACTTGAGGGGGAGTGTTAAATTAATGCTACAATGCTAATAGTGATGTAATTGATTACGTATATTGTTAATTAGGCAGAAGTTAGGCAACCTGATATATTATATATAGGACTTCTCTATCTCTTGTAATATACACACAAATTAACAAATATATACAAACTACTTCTTCTGTTAATCTCCCTGCATGCTATTATATATTGTTAAGACTTTCAGTGCTCTACTCAGTGGTATATTTGCATTTTTGTTTTGATAAGTTTCGAAATTTTCGAATTCTTGGCAGTTTGGTTTTTCTTCTACAACTTTGATTTCTTCTGCAACTTTGATATGTGTTTCCCTAGGATATAACATGCTCAGATACCATCTTAACAATATATAATAGCATCTGATACCATCTTAACAATATATAATAGCATGCGGGGAGATTAACAGAAGAAGTAGTTTGTATATATTTGTGTGTATATTACAAGAGATAGAGAAGTCCTATATATAATATATCAGGCTGCCTAACTTCTGCCTAATTAACAATATACGTAATCAATTACATCACTATTAGCACTGTAGCATTAATTTAACAATAATAAATAAGTCATTGCAACCAAAGTCAAACTTTCAAAATTTCTCTCCCTTTTCTGAGCTCGAATTGTTTCTACTTCTTCTCTATTCAAAAATGTTAGATTTAAATTGTTAACCGATTAACAAATGATATAAAAGTTAAGTTAAATTTCAAGACTTAGTTGATTATCGTGAATCGCTAAACTACATTTTAATGTTCATAGAACCTGGAGCACCACTTGTGCAATACGCACACAGTCACTTGTATAAGGCTACTTATTAATTAGGTTGTAAGTTATTTATATCTTGAAAACAACGCTAGTGGCAGCTTGTATTTCCCAACCATAGTCCCATGTCTTTGACTTCAATCATCATTATTTCGAAAAATGTTTCCATGTCTTTGACTTCAATCATCATCATTTTGAAAAATGTGTCCTTTGTTATTTTCTAGTTTCCTGACCATTTTTCGTAGTCCCTACCTTTTTCTTCTACTCTTCAAAACCCAAATCCTAATTTTTGTTCAAAACTGAATGAATCAAACACAGCTAAGAGTCTCCGAAGTCCGAACATTCTGTTTGTGCCCTCAGGGATGAGAAATCGACGTGGATTCGTAGACGAAATAATACTATCCGGTTTCAACATCGCAGTCGGACTGTACACCAGTGACTCTAAGATTAAGGAAGTGGAGTTCATACGTAGTAGCACTGGTCCCAAGGACAGTCCAAAGATGAGTGTCTTGAGTTTGTGATGCTTGGCCACTCTAATGTTGGCAAGTCTTCTCTACTTGATACTCCGGTTAAAAAGAAAGAAGTGGCACTTCCAAAAAGCCAAGTTTCTTTCTTACTTTTGTAATTCCGTATACTTTGTGACAAAAGATCTGATCTTCTACATGATATAGGGTTTTCAAATTTACACGAAAATTAATGATATTCAGGGAAGACACGGCTTATTAACCAAATTTTAATGAATAAAAGTTAGCACCTTGAGGATTTGCCTAATTACCAGTGGGTGGGATCTTACATTATTTTGTTAAATAATCTCATTACAGGCGCATTTAAGTACTATTTTGTTTGTTTAGTGCCTGATTATTGCAAGTGTAATTTTCAACATAAGGGCAAGATGCAAAATTTTCTGACTCTACTAATGTAAATTTCCCACCGGGAACACTATATCGGTTTGGATGTAAACACTACTAGCAAGCACATGATTAGATAATATAAAGAAGTAAGTTGGATGTCCACAATTATGCACACATTCCTTTCCAAAAAGTTATTTACAATTGCATAAACATGAAGACCCTGCATTGTTAATCTTTTTAATACTAGTAACACATAAACTATGCTGAAAGCACACATCAAAACCCGGAATCATTTAATATCCAACAAAACAACTTAGAACTAGTAATTAGCTGCTGCAGAAATTTTTATAAGCATCAAAAATATTAAAATAGTTGCAAACCTGCAAAATGGCTCCACGGACTGCTCTAGAGCATGCAAAATTCGTCCGCATGTAATATACAATATCCTGTACATGACACATAAAATGTGATTATATTTAAATTTCCAAACTGCAGCTGAAAAATATAAAATGCCTTGCCAATATGTACTTACCTGACAGCCAGTACTATGTCCAATCAGGACCACACCCTCAGAATCTTCTTTATTTATGAAGTAACTAATCAACTGGTCAAGCTCCATAGCATCCTTTGATACATACATGGGAAAGTTGAATCATTTAATCAGCTTGCATATATTACTTAAAAATCTTGTAGCAGAAAGTTACTACTACCATGTCGATAGTACAGATAAAAATTAAACACATCATGAAAATTGATGCTGTAATCAAGACCAAAGTATTAGTTTGGAAAATTATAAATTCTGTAAAGGAAAAAGTAATCATACACAGCACCGGAAAGAAATAAGCAAACAATTCAAAAATAGGAATTAACCCAACACATTTCAAACAAGAAGCTTATTCTGGGAGCTTAGAAAGACAACATGGCCAACTCTAATTTTAAATGTCTGATGCATCTAAGTTATATATTATATGTAAACTGAAATTATTATTCTTACGAAAAGAAAAATGAGAGTGGAATTTGAACCCACATCAGTTCATCTCAACCACCAGAAGACATAATCTAACAGTTGAAAACAACTTGGCTTCCCCAAGTTTATGTTTATCTGATACTTATAAATAATATACCTAAAACTCCACCGTACTAAAAGAGTAACCCTGGTTCTTTATGCCTACACCCCTGATCATAAAAAAACTACTCTGGAACATAACAAACAAAGTTCTGTAAATGTGTACCTTTTCTTACTACTATCGCAAATAATTCGTATCATAAATCGGATATCTACTTGGTCCATATGATGGCACTAATTCTAAGCTTAACATTCCCTTCCAGCATCTGTGTCCACCATACGATTTGTCCAAAACATTTATCTCCGATATACAATCCACATCAGATAATGCAAACAGAAGAACTCAAAGATTTAGATAGTAAAATGTTACCATTGGCAGAGAGGACTCAATCTCACACAATGAAGTTGAATAATAACAAGTTATAGAGCATCTAGTCTCATAGAAAATTATTGCCAACACATTCAAAGAAAGAATCGTGACTTACTTCTTTTAAACTTGAGAGACCATATCCACTGTAAGAAGAAGAAAGCAAAAACTGGACAAGTGACCATCTCTCTTTGTCAAGGGCAACCGCAAGAGGTTCCAAGTAACTGCAATAATTGATCTCATTACAAGTCCACAAAAAAAAATATTCACAGGTGCAATTTCCACCAGAGTTTATTAACTTTATTAAACATGTCTTTTTCATATGTGTGTACTTATATATACATAAATCACTGTTTGCTTGACAAGACAGGGAGGTTTCACTATCAAAAACTGTTTTAACTAAATTGGTGTTTTTCTTTTCGCGCTTCCATTTTTGAATTCCTATTTGTTTGAATTTTCTGCTTCGAATTCCCAATATTACCTCCACCGCTATTGTTTATCAACTAGATTTGTGCATAAAACGGTCTGATCCGAGCTATATTCTTGTGTATTATTGAATGTAAAACTTTACATTCCAGGTGTCTCTTTTTGATTACATGATAAACTGGAGTGTTCTCAATTCAAAAATCAAATTCCTTCTCTTTACAGTTCTATGCTGATAGATTATGGACGGTACAGCCGTCCCTGCCCTCGCCAACCATCCTACTTTTCCTGCTTATTAATAGATCCATATATCTCTTATTTTGTATTCATGTATAGCAAGACTATTTATTATGAGATGCAAGTATTCAAATTTAAAACATTGTGTCATGAAATATCACAATACTAAAGTACCAAAGCTTGGTAAAATTCCCTAGCTACTTCTTGAAGCATGATATTGTATAATGACTGTATAGTGTATATATGTCTCATTGAAATTGGGAATGGTAATAGGTAATTAACTTAAGTGTAGAATAATTTATGAGCAAAAAAGGCAAAGAATCAAATATCAAATCATCTCGCATGATAATAAATTAGAGAAATAAATTATATTGACATACTCAGTAGCCAAAAATCCATCTGTCAGTCCACCAATAAATATAGCTTGCTGTTTATAGTCACCTGTTTTAAAGGCAACCTGCAAAAGGCAATGAAACTTCGATATTGGTATATAAAACAAATAAAAGTTCCAATGCAACAATGCGTATTAATAAGAAGAGCCAAGTGAATCTTTTCTTACACTGCAGAAGTTAACCCATTTCAAGAGTGGAAAAAAGACTACTGTTTATAATCCCAGACTCTAATGTTAACATGACAAGTAACAACCACCAAAGTAGGCAGGGGATGTAGTATCACCTATCCTGCTAATTTTTCTTAAAAGGCTCACAGACAATGTATTCCCTATTTAATGAAATTCAAGGCTTCTCATCATGTTAAAGGTGTCAATGTTTCACTAAAGACAATGTCTGTCTTCTCTAATACAACTAAGAACCTAAAATGTGGACTGGAAACAGCTACAAGAAAATCTACCTACATGACTTTGCTGGTAGTAAAAATCCATAGTGCAAGAAAGTACAGACTACTTAAGTAGAGAGTATCAACCAAACCATTTCCTCGATCCACATATCTTCTTTTACAAACAAAGAAGCATGTTATACACATTAAGCCCTCATAACACCTTACTATCAGAACTCTTTTAATGATCTCGAAACTTTCAAAATCGGCATAACTTCACATTACATCCCATCTTTCAATATAACAATCATCAATGCCCAATTGGGTCACCAAAAATTTCCCATTTATCAAACATAAGCTAAGTAGCTAACACCTTCTTAGTCATTACAACTAAAAACACATTCGGATCCGAAACCCAAACTCAAATTTCATAAAAAAACAACAAACCCTTCAACAATTCAGTACAAAAACAATGTAAACCAAACATCAAGAACCAAATCAAGAATTAAAAAAACACAAAACACACACTCACACACACACAAGAGTGTTATTACAGACCTGAATAGGCTTAGGACCATACTTAAACATAACCCCTTGAAACTGCTTCTTTTTATTAACTGGACCACCGTTGTTTCCTACAAGTTCTGTCGGATTATTGGCCATTTTAGGACTAGTAGACTTATCAAAACGACCTCGTACAATGCCTGAAAACCAAGAAGCACCAGCTGAAGTAGACCCAGTTGGCGTTGTAGTCATTTTAGTGTATATACATACAAACCCATATCAAATCGTGTTTTCTTGATTTATCTTAAGTGATACAGTTTATTTTGAGGTTTCTGTAATGAAATAAATATATGTTTAGGGGAGAGGGGCCCACTTGGTCTGTAAAAACAAGAAATAAGAGGTTGGTCCAAAATAATCATTTTTAGGATCAAGTGCCTCAAAATACTGATTCTGAAAAAAATGGCACGAAATACTGACGGGATACGGAGTTTCGGCCTCCGTATTAGTTGAACACGTTACACGGTCTACCGTATATGGATACAGAACTCGGACTTCCGTGTTATGCATGATACGGATAAGCGTGTACCGTGTTCGTGGTGCGCACCCGCCTAACATGAGACACAGTATATCGTGTTACACATAACACATTACACCGTGTACCATATCATGCACTGTTACGGAACACGAAGTACCGTATTACCCTCATATCACGGTACATGATTTAACGTGTCCCGTCAGTAAATAGGGTCAATCTTACTCAAATACGAGTATTTTGGTAATTTTCTCATTTTAATACCACTTTTTTTTTGGCATAAATTTTTAGAGAAATGACAATACTCCCTTATGGTAAGTTATCATACAATTGATTATATTTTTGTAAATTAGATAGGTTCTCGTGCATTAAAATGAATTTAATAAATGTGAGATTTAGGAACATTTTCAGATCCTTTCAAATATACTAGCATTACTCAGATTTTTAATACCATTTAAAAAAAATATCGGTCATGAAAAAGAAAAAAAATTTAATATTAAATATATTTTGATTGTTTTGTTGCTTATTATTTTTGCAATTAAATCTAAATTTTATGATCACTATGAAAAATGTAAATTTAAATCTTTTTTAAAAAAATATTAGGACTTATTTTGATTGCTTATGACAGGTCCTCCACAGAATTTTCATATAAAAATAGAAGTATTTGTATTTGTCGATTTTAGTTAAATACAAAGTTATTTTTGATCGACTTTGTTTTGTTTTTAAAAATTGCATCAATGCAACTTGAATAAACTTTTAATTAATTACATATTTTTGGTTATGAATTAGGTGTATTGTAATTGAAAGGTTATTACATTTTTGATGTTACAAGTGTAATCTTAGTTAAAAATGTTTGAAGTTATGGGAACGGAATCTCTGAGAAAATGTTTAAAAGCATCCCAAGAATTTAAATATATAAAATAAATGTTACAATTAAATATATAAAGAGTAATCCAACTTGATCTATATACATAAAATAGTGTAACAATTTTTATTATTTTATCTTTTTACAGTAAAGATTCAACTAATCAGACATACATTATAAACCAAGAGGCTATTTTCAAAAAAAAAAAAATAAACCAAGAGGCTAAAATAAGGTACACCTGTACAATTTTTGTATATAAATTGATCCATGCCTTGGACTGTAGTTTGGGTACATCAATACAACACTAGGACAAGATTACTAATACAAGCAACAAAACACCTAAGAAACCTTTGCCAAAGAGTTTGGAAACAAGCCATCATCTCTAAAGTCAGATTTGCTTCCATTTACTTTTGTCTAATAATTGTTTGCTGATTTAAAATTTTGTTCTTTGTAGATACATTTGTACATGTACAGGTCCTAAGGATGATCGGGACAAGAAGATATTAGTCGACATGATGTTCTGGGATCACAATCCTTTTTGGAGGCCATGGATCTCGATCACAATCCTTTTTGGAGCATTTTCTTCATTGTTTACTGCAAGTTTTTCATGAATGTATGAGTCGTAATAGATGGAATATGATAAATGACTTCACACATAATTTTTTTATAAAAAATTTGACATGAGGTTTTGTAAAGATTCATAACGGCAAGGGTAGCCAATATACATCTTGATGGGATCCAGGCCAATCCCGGTCACATTCGGATCGGGATCGATCCAGATCTTGATTCATTTTTTACAATGATTCCCAACAACAATCAATTAAATGATTCGTTGCAAACAAATAGAAATAAATCGAATTAACCATAATCGGACTAGAGACTTGGAATTTTAAAGTTGAGACGAAAAGAGATAACATACCATATTTATTTTGCACTGGCATAGAATAAATAACAAAGCGACTTTCGAGATAAAAATTGTCCATCTTTGAAATCTGTAATGATTCACCACTCATCATAAATGATAAATCAAATACACACTGATAGATATTAAAATTTGATGAAAATCAAAGCTACGAAGATGTAGACTCTTCTTAAAATCAAAATAAATTTATAGAGCGAAGAATATATAATGGGCTAATGTTATAAATTCTAGAATCTTCCAAATATTGGACTTCAAAAAACTATACTACTTGTTGATCCAAATTTCTCTGGGCCTTTGGTTTTAAGGTGTCCAATATGATTTCTTATACTAATAACCTATGTTACCTGGACTCGGGTACGGGTGTCGGACACGGGTGCGGATCCAAGTGTCAGACTCTTAGTTTAAAAAAAATTAGAATTCGTGGATATGGATCCGAAACTAGACACGGGTGCGGGGATTCGATATGTAACCTTCACATATGTGAAGTTATACCTACTTTTTATATATATTTTATAGTTGTAGATTAGTCTCTTCTACTAATAAAAAATATAAATATAATTGTTTAAGTCAAATTTATGGCATAAATCAAAGCATAACATGGAAATAGTGATCTATGGACATTGCTTTCTAGAAACAAGTTGTTCTGAGGTCTCGTAAATCAATTCGAACTACATTGCTTGGAGTTGAAGTGTCCGGTTTTCATATGAAGGATCCGACTCAGATCCCATACCAACACCCATGTCATGTCCGGTGGACACGGGTATGAGGGCAAAATTGAAGGATCCGGGTAACGTAGCTAATAACCTATATTTCGGATTAAATTTTTTATTAACATACTCGAATTAAACTAGGTTTATACTCAAGTCAAATTCAAATATAGTTTAAGCGTTTGATAAATTTTAACTCAAATCAACAAAAAATGTGATCTCAATAATAAAAAGTTTGACTTAAATTTCAACCGTGAATAAAATAAACACTAAATTTTAAAATAAAAGTACAGGAATGTGATGTGAGCTATTTCGAAAACCGGGATATGCAACAATAACTTGAAATTTAGAATAAAATGAAATAGTAGTTTAAAAGTGCTATAAAAGGCATTCTATTTGGGTAACCTGAGTAACTCCACCATAACTGTTGGTACCTAAGAAATAGCACATAATCCGTAGGGTAGTTGGTCCTCAATAGAAGATCAACAAAAGTTCCTAAGACGGAACATAAGGACTGGGGTAACCTCAATCCGATGAGTCAAACTAAAAAGTGGTGTGCATTAGGCCCAAGATATAAATTCGACCATTATTCGGATAATAAATACTAAGTGATATATTGGGCCTAAAGTTCAAATAGTTACGGGCTATCTACTACGCCTAACTTACAATGGGTGAATATGAGGTAACGCAACCAAAATACAAATCTTAATACTTTGTGACGGTAAAAAGAACTTGCGTATCACATCTTGTTTCTCAAGTATCATAAAACGAATAGGGAAGTGATATGTAAGACGACTTAACACTTGCAGAAGATTTATTCCTGTAAAATGGGAGAAGTGCTACGTTCAGAATTTATCGAAAAACGATTCTTAAACCCAAAGAACTACGTAGACTTGATCCCTATAAAGGGTACGCAAGCATCTTGAGAAGAGGGATAAGAAATCACCACTACATTCTCTCTCAAGAATAGTCTTAACACACCACCAAACCATACACTTTACAATTTGTCTTCCTATATCTCTAGACAAAAACACAGCAACAAATCGCAATATTGGCACCACGTCCTTGACAAAATTTCAAATTTGGTTTCAACACTAACATTTGAATGAAACTTAAAAGAAAGGTTCATGTGAGATGTGACCATTTTCAGGAAAAAGCAGTTACAAGAGAAATATATGTTGTGCTAGAAAGTAAAGATTTAAATCATCTAGTAGGAATATAACTTAAAGAAATTGACAAATTAACATACTCTGTCAGTCCGCCAATAGATATAGCTTGCTGTTTATAATCACTCGTTTTAAAGGCAACCTACATAATGCAATGGAACCTCAATTTTGGTATATACAAACTCTGTAACAATGCCTATTAATAAAAAGAACCAAGTGAATCTTCTGTTACACTGCAGAAGTTAACCCATTTAAAGAGTGGAAAAACACTTCTGGTGATATTCCCAGACTCTAAAATTAAAGTAACAACAACCAAAAATAAAAAGGCAGGAGATGTAGCATCGTCTATCCTACTAGTTCTTATTTAAAAGGATTGCAGACAATGTATTCCCTATTTTAAGAACATCAAGGCTTCTCATAATTTTAAAGATTTCACTTAAAAAGGCTGCTAGTTCTATTTCTAATTTTCATTTAAAAGGCTCACAACCAGTTGTTTCACTATACACAAGTATGTCTTTTCTGAAACGACCGAGAATGACAACCCGAAGAATGACAACCCCAGTCCCCAAATGCAGACTGGAAAAAGGTACAAGAAAATGTACCTATATGACTTTCCTGGTAGGAATAGTCCAGAGTACAAGAAGATAAAGACTAATTAACAATACTCTTAAACTAACTATTTCCTCAATCCTCAAATCAACATTTGTTAACACTGAAGCATTTGATACATAATAAGCCCTCATAACACCTCGATATATTTACGAAAACAACACACTAACATGCTATCAGAACTCTTTATGCACCTTATTTCAATACAATACAATCATAAATGGCCATATGGGGCATCAAGAAATTTTCATTTATCAAGCATAAAGCCCAAACCCAAACTCAAATTTCAAAAAAAAAAACACTAAACCCTTCAACAATTCAGTACAAAAACAAAGTTAGATAAACATCAAGAACTAAAACAAAACACATACACATATACACATACACATACACACAAGAGTGTTTATTCAGACCTGAATAGGCTTAGGACCATACTTAAACATAAGCCCTTGTAACTGCTACTTTTTATTAACTGGGCCAACGTTATTTCCGGCAAGTTCTGTTGGATTGTTGGCCATTTTAGGACTGGTTAGGGTTATCAAAACGACCTCGTACAATGCCCGAAAACCAAGAATCACTGGTTGAAGTATACCTAGAGCCTGTTTGCCGGGTTTAAAATCATTTTTTATTTTAAGTTAAAACCATTTTTTATTTTAACCGAATTGAATTAACTATTTTGACTAACTAATTGAGTTGTTTGTTTTGATTAGCGGATTAAATTTGTTAATTAGCTGTTTGAGTTACCTTTTTGTATATTAATTACACACATAACAAACATCTAATTGAACTTTAATAATTTTTTTAATAAAAATTATTATCATCACTCAATTAAAAAATTTATCAAATTTATTTTTTTGTTTACATTTGTAATAATTCATCCCAATAAATTATAGTACTAGTTTTTATTTTTCTGTTACATTTTACAGTATTAGTTTTTTTTTTGCTAATTAGTATTAGTTTTTACTTTTATTGATTTAAAAATAAGGAATTTATTCTATTAAAAAAAGTTTTTATTAATTTTTTCCTCACTTTTTAGTTATCCATCGGTCCCATTTTAAGTTATATAAAAATTAAATATTAGAAATAAAGAAATATAAAAATAGTTTTAAAAAAATTTCACCCAAAATTAATCATAATTTATTTTAAAATAAGAAAGAAACATGGATAAATAATTTTTCAAAAAAGAACATATATTATATTATTATACTGTACAACGAAGAGAGTATTTTCATCATTCTTTTAAATAAAAAGTATACCAATAGCTTTAATTAATTTTTTTGAAATGAAGGAATAGCTTTAATTAACTTTAACTTGAAAATAAAATAGGAAACCATAAGGTCCAAAAAATTTAAAATAACATACAAACTTTTGTGTTTTGTTTTCAATATACTCCACTCTCTTAAACAACCACTTCAGCAACCCCAAAAAAGGTCTGGTTTGTGAAAAAATAGTCAAGAAAAAAAACAGCTCATGCAATTCCCATTTCAATGGCTTCTTGAATTCACTAGATTCTACATCAATTCCAAGCTGTTATCAGAAAAGCTTTATGGGTTCTTCAAGATTCAATAAACCCAGTAAGAAAAAGGGTTCCTTTATGTGATTTGGACGATATTTGTATCTAATTGGTAAAATCTCTTATCTTGCTTTGTATTAATTGCATTACATTTTATGGATATATATGATTGTGTGTGTGTGTGATTGAGGTCATTGATAGAATTTTATTTTGATTTGGATGGTGCATTGTTTATTTTCAGCTATATTGGAATTGTTTGAATATTATTTGCTTGCATTTTGATAAATTTATTAGAGATATGTATGTTTTTATTGCTTATAATTTAACTGTAGGGTGGAGTGGACTGGACCTAGTATATACATTAAAAGGTTAGGGTTTAAATATAACAATTTAGTGGAAAGAAATATGATTTTACAACATTGGTATATTGATGAACCATATACAGATGAACCATATACAGAGGTTTCTATTTCGAACCTGGATCAAACATGCGTTTCAGAATTTTTGTCCAAGCCGAGCTAGGACATAACATGCCAATAGTCCTAATTTTGAACCAATTTGTTATAGGGGTTGACTCTGGGTGAAATCATGTTTTTGTTTTCTACTTCAAAGATATTCTAAGATTAGGGTTGAATTGTCAAATAAAAAAGTTTATTTAGAAGTTCAAGTCCAGCTAGTGAATTTTCCAGCACTAATGTTTGCTTTGATCATTTTTGAACTGTTATATATGTTATCTCATTGCAAAGTTAATCTTCCTTGCTTTAATGAGTTTGTAAAGGTTTACACCAATTGGGGTGTCCCTAGCAGCTGAAAGAACGTATATATATCGATGAGAGGTGATTAATGTTGTTGGTTTTTGTTTATGTATAGTAGTGGTGTTTGAGCAAACTGTTGACAAAGTTGGGAAGTGTGAATGGAGTGCAATAGAGATGAAGCTGCAAGGGCAAAAGATATTGCTGAGAGGAAGTTGATTAAAAAAGATTTTGCAGGGGCTAAAAAATTTGCAGTGAAGGCCCATAATTTGTATCCTGGTATGGATGGTATTTCCCAGTTGTTGGCAACAATTGATGTCTACTTTTTTTCTGAGAAGAAAGTAAATGGGGAAGCAGATTGGTATGGGATACTTGGTGTGAATTCACTAGATAGTGAAGATGCTGTAAGAAAAAAGTACAGGAAGTTGGTTCTCATGCTTCATCCTGATAAAAACAAAGCACAAGGAGCTGATGGGGCATTTATTCTTGTATCACAAGCTTGGGATGTGTTGTCTGATAAAACCAAAAGATCAGCATATGACAAGAAGATCCTTCAACATCAATCTGGTGGTTCATGGGCACCACCAGCACACAATAATTTTTGCAATTCGAGGAATGGTTTAAATATGAAAGTTCGTAAGGATAATAGTGTTCCTGTGGATTTGCACAAAAAGACACCAGTTTCTACTGATCCTCCTTCATCTCGTGCATCATCTCGTAAAGAGAAACCAGCAACTCGTAAAAATGCTTCATCAGAAAAGCAACCAACTGTTCCTCCACTTCGTAAGCATGCTTCATCCAGTAAAGAGAAACCAGCTAATGTTCCTCCACCTCACAAACATGAACCAAGTGTAGTTTCCCCTTCATCCAATATACCAAAACCAGAAAATGCTTCTGTTTCATCCCATAAAGAGACCCCACCATCTGTTGCTTCGCATCATAAACACAAACCAAGTACAGTTCCTAATTCATCTTGCGAAAAACCAGCTGTTACTCCTCTTTCATCTCATAAAGAGAGGCCACCAACTGTTCATCCAAGTCATAAATATAATTCAAGCACAATTCATGCTTCATCCCATAAACAAGAATCAAGTACAATGCATGCTTCACCTCATAAGCAGAAATCACCTATGGCCTCAGTTTCAGCTCATAAAGAGAAAGTGCCAGTTGTTCCTCCATCTAAAAAGCCTAAGCCAAGTAACATTCCTGCTTCTTGTCATAAACAGAAGGCACCTAATGGTCCTGTTTCATCCCACAAACATAAACCAGGTGGAGTGGCTGCTTCATCCCATGAAGGGAAACCACGTGTGGTTCCTGTTACATCTCCAAAACGGAAACGGGTGCCTAGGAATCCTGATCAGCCTAAAGAGCCAAAAGAAACTGCAGAATTTCGATGCAATGGATGCAAGATGCATTTTGAGCATCCAAGAACAAATATCAAACAAAGCACGATCTGCCCCAAGTGCTTTAAACTAGTCTACGAAGTGAAAAAAGGTTCTTGAAGCCTTTTTATCCAATATTTTATGGTAAAATTTGTAATCTTCATCAAGGGAGTTGCCATCTCACTCTTACATGTGTGTATTCTGTTGAGCTTAGTGATTGATCAAGCTGGAGAGAAAGGTGAACAACGTGTTCTGTAATTTTCCAGACCCTGTATACACCAGTTGTGCTCAATTTCTTTCTCGTATGCTCTGCTATACAGTGAACATGTGTTTGGGCTTTATTTTGTTAATGGTCTTTATGAATTGCCCGGTGTTGACATGAGCTAGTAGGACACTGAAAGCTCTGAATGAAACTGTCTTAATGCCAGATGCAGGTCTATGGGATGCCAGTTGCAACTTTCTGAATAAATATGTAAATATACAAAGGAGTCCAAAGTTCAATTTAGACATTTCTTTAGTCTCACTAATAAATAATAATTAAGCATTTTAATTGTTTATGTACCAATTTGATTGTACACATTCTAATTATAATTGAGGGTGAAAATATCTGATACATCATACAAACTTGATCCAATCTCGGGAATATCTTATTTTATAATAAGAGAATTCAAGTACTATAAAAATATGAAAAATATATCATTACGCAGAGTTAGGTTCTAGGTTCTACGGAGATCCTTATTTCATCGGAGACCATATATGTTCTACATTGTAAAATGAGTTATTTTACAAAACATGTTCTATGTATATCATTATTTCACTGAAAATTTTGAAAATTATGCATGTTTTGCTAACAAAATATTGCAAATCGAATTGTTCAGCAAATCACATTATGTTTGCAGATTTTTGTTAGACATACATGTTTTGTTTGCGGAACATACATGAATTTGAAGATTCCCAATAAAATAGTGATTTTTTTAAGAAGGAAAATGCAGTATTATTAATAAATCAAATATGCTATTAAGATAGCATTTAAGCCGGCAGGGACAGACCCCCCACTTGATCTACGACCTAAATAAGAACAAGCTGATCTCGCCAACCGTAGCCTTGTTCACAGACCGTTTAATAGAAACAATAGTAGTATTGTCTAAACAAGCCAATAATCGCCTGCAGTCTGAGATAATCAACCCAAAGGGGGAGCTCATCTGAACTGGTTGACATTTTGCGCGGACAACTACTTGATAGTCCGATTCGATGATGGTTGCAGGTGGGGCATACTGTTTAACCCAACAAAGCACCTCTTTTACTTCAATAGCATTTATAGATCCATATGTACCACTAGTTTTCTGATATAAACACTGCACTGTCTATTTGTTCCCTTCAATTCCCGAACACTAGTTTCAAATATATCTTCTGCAATAAAATCTGCTGATTCTATGGACAAAACTAGCGAGATAACTCGAATTATGTTTCTAAACAAAACTAGTGAAATCCCCATTAATCCACTAGCATTAATGTACTAAATGGAACTGTTTATTTTTTTCCATCATCAGATTGTTTATCAATCTAGAACTCCAAATTTAAGCAACAACAGAAGAATATGAAAATAATTCAACAAAAGTGTCAAAATTTGCAATACTTTATCTCGTGCATTACATTCATATGTTAGAATCTGCAAAATTAAGAATTATGCAAACAAATCAATTATCATAGTACACAACAAATCATGAAAATCCTTACTTCCTAATTATCCTATATTCATCCAGCCCTGGCTGATATTTAGGATCAGCAAGACACATCTTTTTAGACTGGTACAGGTTATCCTCATATTCAAATTCTCTTTTAAGATTCCTGCTACTACTGTCTCGAGATGGCTCTTCTTGTATGTTAGGATCCAGACTTGCCATCAACCATTTTCTCTCCCAATCATCTAGGTCATCCAAATAGAATTCCAGACCACCTAGGTCACCAAAACCGAAACCCTCACCAAAATTATTCAATTCTTGAAGACCATTGTTATATTGAGCTGCAGCAAACGGTTCACTAACATCACTCTTTATCACAACCAAACTCTCTGAAATTAAAGTCCTACTCCCCTCAAGATTACCACCAACACCGCTATCTACCACAGCCAGATTTTGTGCTGTTGTGATAAGTGGATTTTATATCCACTTAGAGCATTCCATTTTGGCTTAAATTGATGTCTTGGTCTCGGGTTTTATTGTGTTTTTGATATGTTTCGTTTAGTTGTGCAGGGTTACGAATTGTCGGTTAGGTTTGGCGAATTTCGTGATTTTGGGTGGATTTCAAGAGTAGAATAAAGAATGAAGTTTTCCATACAAATCTTGGGAGAGTTTGAGACCAAGTTTCATACAAATCTTAGGAGAGTTTTGAGTTCTAGGATCGAGGATGGCATTGCTCGAAGAAAGAACAAGAGAAATCAGCAAAAGAACGATGAAATGACGAAGAAAATCACTCCGGACAGCAGCAGGGGCGCGCCGCGGCCTAGCAGGCGCGCTGCGGCCTGGCTGGGCAAAAACAGAAGTGCGCCGTGGCCTGGAGTTCGCGCCGCGGCCTGGAAGAGTTGCTGGAATTTCCGATTTTTCCTCCTAAAAACTCTATTATCTTTCCTGTTTCGATTTTAAGATGTAATTTTGGGTTTTTCTTGTTGGGCAAGACTTCTAGGGCCTATAAAAACACATGGTATCATTGTAATTTGTATCATTACTTAGAATAAACACAGAGGGAGAAGAGAGAGACTTGGAGAAGGATTCCCAACGCTCGTGACAAGCAACGGAGATCTAGATCTACATCTTTTCATCCTTCTATTAGGCGTTATTTTGGATTTCGGATTTGTTTTCTAAACCTTATTATTCTAGTTTTATTATTATTCATACTTAGTTTATTATCATGGTTTCATCAGATCCCATGATGACGAGCGGTTCGATTATGAACTAATCGTTGTCATGGGATTCTAACTGATTTATCTATGTAGTTTAGTAGTTTGTCTGCTTTAAAGATTTGTGTGTGATGAATTCTTGATATCCTTGTATGGTTGTGCTTATTCTTCTTGGATGCGTAACTAACATCTAAGTTGTTTTGTTAATCTCTTGTGAAGCGAGAGTGGATCTTGAGATTTAGAACTTGCCATGCTAGCATAGGTTCATGATTGTTATCAACGTGATTCGTAGTGTAAGATGAGAATACTTATACTGACCTATGTGATCTTAATGGATAACTTGTTCTTCAACCGTTATGTTTTCAAATTCTATAGAGATATAGGGTCTAAGCATAATTGGTGTTTACCCATCTTCTATCTTTTGTGGATGTATGAGTAGTTTGGTATTCGTATACTGAGAGGTAGCCTATACTTGTTTCGTGTTGTCTGATCAGATATCATAGCCATCACATACTTTTATTGAAGGCATCAACTCTAAGCGAAGTATTTAATGAAGTTAGGATCCCATATTTATTCTCATATAAGTAATTCAATTTTAATCACGTTAGTTAATTAATTCTTAGTTTGTTAATTTGTTTCTTAGTTAATTTAGATAATCAAAACCTCAAATTTGTTAATTGTCTTAGCAGTGAATCAAAACCATACATTGTTGCATAGGTGCATTGACTGAATTGAAACCTAAACCAGATCTCTGTGGGAACGAACTTGACTTATATCTATATTACTTGTGACCACGTACGCTTGTGTGATTTTGTATTAACAAGTTTTTGCGCCGCTGCCGGGGATCATCGGTGTTTTATTTTTAGTTATGTGCTTGTCATCAGTGGTCGTTAGAGTTCACTGACTCGGATTTTTTCTTACGTAGTTGTTTGTTTCTTGGTGTTTCAGGTACTTGAACGTGTTGCAGCAGTTAAAAGATGGGTGATCGAGCAGCGGCAGTAGTTAAGGCTTTGAAGGACTATTCTCAGCCGAAAATCAATGACTTCCAATCTAGCATTGTCAGACCAGTTATTGCAGCTAACACTTTTGAAATTAAGCCTAGCACGATTCAGATGGTGCAGAATTCAGTTCAGTTTGGGGGTACTCCTACGGAGGATCCTAATATGCACATCCGGGATTTCATCGAGATCTGCGACACCTTCAAGATCAATGGGGTGTCGGAAGATGCTATCAAATTGAGACTTTTTCCATTCTCTTTAAGGGATAAAGCTAAGGGCTGGTTACACTCTCTACCAGCCGATTCCATTACTACATGGGAGGATCTTGCTCAGAAGTTTCTCACTAAATTCTTCCCCATGGCTAAAACAGCAGCAATCAGGAACGCTCTAACTCAGTTTTCACAACAGTCTGGAGAATCTTTGTGCGAGGCTTGGGAGCAATATAAGGAGATGCTAAGGAAGTGTCCACATCATGGGATGCCTGATTGGAAGGTGATTAACTGCTTTTATAATGGCTTGGGAGCACAATCTAGACCTTTGCTAGATGCAGCATCAGGTGGAGTTTTATGGGCAAAGAGCTATGAGGAAGCTTATGAGCTAATTGAGATGATGCATGCCAATGAATATCAGAATACAATTCAAAGACTATCTCAAGGCAAGGTAGCAGGAATTCTTGAAGTGGATGCAGCTACAGTTATAGCAGCTCAGTTGAAAGCTTTGACTATGAAGGTGGATTCTTTGACCAACTATGGAATTCAGCAGGTTGCAAGTGTGTGTGAGCTTTGTGCGGGTGCACATGATACGCATTAGTGTGCTATCTCTTCTGAATCAGCATAGTTTGTGAGCAACTTTCAGCGACCTCCGCAGCCAGCTCCAGCCACCTATCATCCAAGCAACAGAAATCCTCTGAATTATAGTTGGAGCAATTATCAGGGTGACATGCTACCATTCCAGCAACAAAATCAGCGATTTCAAGGTCAGCAATTTGGAGCTCAGCCTTACAATCCTAATATTTTCCAGCAGCAGCAAGGACAGAATTTTCGGCAACAGTATGCCCCTAGGCAATTTTCACCTCCGGGTTTTCAGCAACAACATTCATATGCTGGTTCTGGGCATTCCACTTCTGAAAAATCAGAACTAGAGGAGTTGAGATTGATGTGCAAAAGTCAAGCTGTCTCGCTTAAGACCTTGGAAAATCAGATTGGTCAGATTGTAAGTGCCTTACTTAACAGATCGCAGGGAGTTCTTCCGAGTGACACAGAGGTAAAACCAGGAAAACAAGATGGCATGGAGCAGGTTAATGCCATAACACTCAGATCTGGAAAAGTCACGAACGATCAGAATTCAGCAATTGAGGACGAAGAAGAAATTCAAGATCAGGACCCTACAGTAAAAGAAGAACATTCTGTTTTGTCAGAACACGTGGTGGATAGTGATGAGGAGGAAGAGTGTGAGTCACTAGGCTTGGCTAATCTCTGGGATTCTAAGGTGCTGATTGATGAGGTTGTTCCATGGTCGAATCTTGAGGATAGTGCAATTGAGTCTTTTCTTGAGAAAGATGTTTTGTTCGAGTATAATGGTAATAAAGATCTTCATGAGATATACAAGAATTATAATGGTAATTAAAAAAGATTAATATAAGTATATATATTAAAAAAGGAGCTGTGCGTTGCACGGGTTATAAACTAGTATTATTAATAAGAACATATATAAACTTAAAGTAAATGATCGTAAAATTAGAGTCTATTATTATTGTAATTATTATCATTTTTTGATGGAATTTATAAATGTTGAAATTCTATTAAAATTTCAATTATCGATATTTGTTTGTAATTGGGTGAAATCCCCAAATACCCACCTTTTCAAACTAACTAACCAAAATACCCATCTGCGCGCACTTCCGCCCAAAATACCCACCAAATATGTGTGTCTAACATGCGCAGCCGCTTACACGCATTTTCAGCATGCGTATTTTCCTAATTTTTTTAAGGAGCAGGCCACGCATTTGTAACATGCGTTTACCTTTCTTTGTTTCTTTTTAAAAGTTGACCCACGCATTTGCATTATGCATGTACTTCAATTGTTTTTTTAATTGACTATGCCCTTGTAATATGCGTGTAGTTTGTATACGCAATACCTGCATGCGTATGGTAGCACTGAGTCACTGACCACCTAGCTGTAGAACACAAGTGTTGTTACTGAATAAATAGAACACGCATTGTATAAATGCGTTTGGGGAGTACGCGTGTATAGCATGCGCATTATGTGGGCAAAAAAGGTGGTCCCCTCCGTCGACGGGTATTTTGGATAATGGGTTCTCAAAAGTAGTGTAATTTGGTCATTCTTTCTTTGTAATTTATATATTACAGTTCTGAATTTTATGTAATATACTATTTCAATAAATATTGATTATTTAATAACTGATTTAGTATTGTTTGTTTAAAAATAAAAAATTAATTAAATATCTCATTGTGAGACCTAAGATGTTGAAAGTAACATTTTCCTAAACATGGTGTTCAACGATAAAATATGAATAGCATAATAACTCTTGCGAGCCACCGGCCACGGATCATCTTCTAACAATTGACAAAAATTCGTGTATTTTTACAATTTAAAATATATTTGATTTAGTCAATTGCATATTTTCGTTCATACATATTATAATATCATTACTTTAATTCATGGATCATTTTATTTATGTAGAGATGAGATAAGAACTAAAAAAAATTGTTTTGTAACATATATATGAATATATTGTATAAGGTACAACACAGTTTATTTTAAAGTAATGATAGATGGACAAACTATTAATGTGAATAATAGTTATCATACATACTTTGCACATAAGGCACGACACTCCTTAATATGTATTTTCTTTAAATATCTCGCCAAGATATAAGTCATTTTATTTCCTTCTTTTCAGGTAAACTTCTTAATTAACTTATTTTCTTCAATAATATTGTCAACACGGAATAATCTTCACTTGCATTATTCAGATTTTCGATAATTTAAAGGGAATCACCTTCTAAAACAACATTTATTAAATTCAAAAATTTAACAAATTGGAGGGTTTCAACAGTTGTCATAGTTTCCACAATTTTTGGAAAATATTATTTCTTTAATTTCAATGAAAACTTAGCAACAAACTCACCTCGAATTTTTTTTTCTTTCAAAAAGAAGATTTCGTCATAGTTAATTTGGAATGAAAAGGAAGAAGTAATCACCTTATTTGATTCGAAAATAAGTTTAAACTCATACAATTCTTATTCCAAATCTCAAAATATTGCTTTAAAATATCAATAGATATGCCCACAACATCCCTAAATTTGAGATTCTTTTCACGATTGTGATATACTCTATCGCTAAAATAGTAAGAATATAAATCATTATGTAAAGTATCCAAAAATATGGAGTAATTTTATAAATAATAAAATTACAGTTATAATCAAAAGTATTCAAAAATTTGTCTGTCTCAAATACAAAATCAAAGGAGGGAACATAGTTTATAAAAAAAATTCACTAAACCACTATGTTGCCAAATTTTATACGAATAATTTAAATGATTTAAAAAATTTAACTGGTTCTCAAAATGTGTTGTACAATTTTGTGTTGCAATTAGAAAGTGTTCAATAATTTGTAATTACGGCAATTTTAGGTCTTACTATTTTAGCCGAAAAAAATAAAAAACTGAAGTTAAAAGAACATAAAATTCAAAAAATAGGTGTGTGTTTATTTTTAATTCTCATTAAAACTAGAGCCGGCAATTTCGTACACGACACGAAAACGACATGAAAATTACGGGTTTGGGTTGACCTTTGCGATACACGAACACGAAATTATACGGATGAATTTAGTGTCGATTTTGGGTTAACCCTTGGGTACACGACACGAAACGAAAATACACGAAATAAATAAATATTTTAATAAATATTTTAAATTATATAAATATATATTATAAATAAATATTACATATTTAACCTTTTTACAAAATAAATAGAAAATACACGGTTTTCGGTTCGTTTTCGTGTAAACGGAAAGTATACAAAATATTTCGTGTACTTTTCTTTTCGTTTCGTGTTTACACGAAATGTTTCATTTTTATGATCGTTATAGAATTTGAGTACACGAATTTATTTCATTTCATTTTCGTTTTGGCCTCTTGGTACACGACACACGAAAGTACATGACACGAAGTACACGACACGAATCGCCAGCTCTAATTAAAATTTTCTATCCACATAATTCAATTATAAAGTAGAACTGTTCAATATTTTACCGAATTAGTCTACATCTATATAAAAAACTGATAAACACATGAACAGGAAAATTAAATTCTTAATTTAATCATTTTTTCTTCAAAGATATACTCGATAATCCAATTTAAGTGTCAGTTGCATAAGAATGATATATTTATTTATACATCGATTATTTACAAATGTTCGTCATACTTGATATTGTTATCGAAATTTGATGTTAAAATCTGTAAAATTGGTTGTATACATAGTCATGCATTATATTTTTGATAACTAAAGATATAATGTTTTGTAAATAATATAAATCATTATTAACATATTTACTTTTGGATAAAAAGTTTTGTAAATGATATAAGTCATCATTAACATATTTACTCAAAAGTTTAATTAATAGCAAAAGTAGTAGGCTACAAGAGTCTGGCAGGTTCCTTGGTTACCTAATATGGAAAATGGTTATATTACGAGTGTGATGTATCCAGAGCTTGCAGAGGCTATAGTTGATAGCTTGATGAACATAGATGGGCAGACATGGGATGAATAGATACTGAGTGAGTTGTGCAACGACAGGGATAGGGAACTTATTTATCAAATACCAATACCTTTGAGAAGTAAACCAGATTCGTGGTTCTGGTTACCTGATACTAAAGGTGGTTTTACAGTTCGTAGTTGTTACAGACTTCTAAGGGGTGAATATGTTAGTCAGGAGAGAGATGTGTGGACTAGATTGTGGAGTCTAAAACTACCAGGTAAGATATCGAATTTTTTGTGGAGAGTATTAAGGGGTGTGTTGCCTACGGCAGAGGCGTTGGTTAATAAACATGTCGATATATCACCACAGTGTACGTGGTGTCATAATCATGCAGAAGACGTAGCACATGTGTTGTTTAAATGTTGTTTTGCACGCGAATTATGGGAGAGTACAGGCTTGCAGAGTTTAGTGTTTATTGGGGAGGTGGAGACAACAATGGAGACTTTTAGACGAGTTTTTCAAACAGCTAATAAGGATCAATGTGCTTTATTTGGTCTTTTTTGCTGGGGGATATGGGTAAGGAGGAATAAATGGGTGTGGGAGAAGATTAGCATATCAGTGTTTGGTATTAAACACATGGCCATGAATTTGCTGTCTAACTGGAACCGAGCTAGAGCACAGAATGTACAGAATCAAAACAGGCATGCAGTATGTACGTAAAAGAACATGGTGTAAACCTTCAACTGGATGGGTTAAAATTAACATTGATGCTGCTTGTTACCCAGGGCGTGAGTTTGTAGCTGTTGGGTGTGTTGTTCGTGATGTTGGTGGCCTGTTTCTGTGAGATAGAAGTAATATAATTAGGGGAGCCAGATCACCAAGGGAGGCAGAAGCAATGAGCATGCAAGAAGCTTTATCATGGATAAAGGAATGGAGGATTAACAATTGTGTTTTTGAATTAGACTCCAAGCTACTGATTGATGCACTTGGTGGACCAAAAGGGAGTTTTTTGTTTCATACGATCGTAGAGGATTGTAGCGAGTTAGCTAAACACTTTGAGAATGTGTTATTTGAGTTTGTACCAGATCTGCGAATAGTGTGGCTCACAAGATTGCTCGAGCTGCTTATTCTAATACAGGTCTTAAGGAGTGGTATGTGATAGATTCAGAGTTTTTACACTATTTAGGTTTTGGAATTTGTTAAAATAAAAGTGAAATTAAATTAAATTAGGATTGCACTTAGAATCCTCCCTTAGGTTTATTTATGGCATTTTCGGGAATCAAGTCAAACTGGTCAAACCAAACTCAAAAATATTTTCCGACATGCTCTCGACGTCAACTTAGGATAAGAATATCAAGTTAATGGTATTTTATATTCTAGGTCATTTGTGTCGAAATATTTAAGCATCGGCTAAAGGCACGAATATCAATAATTTTTAAAATAGTGCTTTTACGAACTAAAAATTGCCAAAATTAATTAAAAGAGTGTTGTTCTCAAATGTTTTACTCTTAAATATTCTTTATATATTTTTCAAATATTTCTAAATGAATTTCATTGCCAAAAGCCATGTCAAAAGAGCAAAAACAGATTTTATTCTGAATTACTCGTAATTCCTTATTTATCCGGATAAAATCATTTTAAATTCAAACTAAATTATTCCTTGGACTTCATGGTCATTATTTTTCATGGAATATTATGTTTGAATATTTGTCAAGTCAAAACTTTTGCCTAAGTTGTCGGTAAAGGCAAATGAATTTTTCGGTCGCTCTAGAAGGCTGTTTTAACATTCGAAAAATTCATAAAACTATTTCCACCCATCATTTTGACTTGAAACTTTGGATTTATCATTAGTTTACCTCTAGGATGCTCCAGTAATATTTTCATAATATTTACATGATTTTTGTCCGGGACCCAAATATTTGATACGTAATTGATTTTTCGGTCGCTCAAAAGTCATAGATGGTCAACTCATTTCAAGGTGAAATTTTTACCATAATCCTCTGGGCACATTTCTAGGGGATTCCCAAAATTTCGTAATTTTTCGTTGATTTTGCGATTTATGATTAATTCGTGTTGTTATCTTGTCGGTATGCGCTTTTCTCGGTTTTCGTGTTATCATTTAATTATAAAAAGTGTAGGCACTCTTTCCCATGCATTTTTGAATTATGGTATCAGCTAGGGAGTGTGTCAAACACATGCCTAACATATGCCATTACTTTTTCATTAAAAATGACTACTTTTTGGCCTATGAATACCCCCCACCCCTCGTTATTTCCTCAAGCCATTTAGAGCCATTGTTATGCTGAAGAAATACTCTCCCAAATACTCTCTCTACAGCGCCTAAACTTTCAAAAACGTAGCTTGTGTTTGTGACAACTTTAAACCTTGTTTAAACATCATTTTGTCTTATATTTCTTCACCAAACTTGCTTTCTAACACACACCTTTGGTCACCCTTGTTCTTGCACCTGCCAAGCCTTGTTTAGGCAGCCTACAAGTGACCATTTAAGCCCCCAAAGGTCTGACCTTAAACCATTTTCCGGCCACTTTTTTCGGCCACTTTCCGACGACCTTTCCGGCTACCCTTTTTGTGTGTTTCTTGGCTTCCTAGCTTATATTTCTTGTAGCTCTCTCTTTAATATTAAGAGGAGCTTGAGCCTTTGGAAGGTCAAGATATATAAGTTAGTTTCTTGCTTAAATATTGTATATTTGTGCTTATATTTGTTAGATCTATTGTTTATACATCATATTTAAGCATACTTACATTTAGTCACTTAAATACACTTGTTCTTGAAGTTATATTCGTGTAGTGTATTTTCGGACTTGTTGTAAGTTATTGATTTAGTTAGTAACGATCTTGAAACAAAGGGAACATTGCTCTTAAGCAAAAGACCTTTCTTGAATCGTGAAAGCTTGCTCCGATTTGTTTGGTTCGATTCAAAATAAGGTATTTTTAGTAACCTTGTATAAGGTGAAACTTAAACCTTGAATCTATAACTAAACTTGGTCATATTGTCTTTAAAGAAACAAATCCATAGACTTGTAAAAGTTTTGTTTATTTGGATTTTTTAAAAAAGACAAGACCACTTTGAACTTGAAACTTGAACTAGTCTTCTTGCTCCTTGGCTTAAAATATTCGGTCTTATTGATATAACTAGCTTCAAACAAGTTCATTTATATATATATATATATATATATATATATATATATATATATATATATATATATATATATATATATTCGGCCATATATATTTAATATATATAGTTTGATGGATGATTATTAATATAAGCAAGTACTTTTATTTCAAAAAAAAATATCAAAAGTAGTAAAATGGAAAGACCAATTTTCCGTAATACATTTTTTAATTCAAACTCAAAAAATTATGTAATTCAATGGTTATAACGATAAAGTTATTTGAAGAGAATGTGAATTCAGTTCACCAAAAAACAGAATTTCCTCAATATTTTTCTTAATAAGAGAGCAGTGACATCTTAGTATAATTTTCTAATATGTAAGGGTAAAATTATAATTTCACAGGGGTCTATTAATTCAAAAAAAAATTAAAATATCTTTGTTCTCCTATTATATATAGAATGGAATGAAACATGTGTATTGTTTCTGAATTGTTCTTTAACTTCTTTAATTAATTTTATTGCATATACTAATATGATTATTAGCTTATAACCCGTGCGATGCATGGATTTTTTTATATGAAATAAATTTATTTTATGTTACAATCATATTTTTATATAATTATTATTTTTAATAATTATTTTAGTTTTAATTTAAATAATATATATAAGTTTAATTAATGATATGCACGGTTTAAAACTTATATTATGAAATTTTAAATTAAATACGTCGTTGACGAAATTCGAATCTTGAATGTTTTGTAAAATACTTAATCATATAAAATATTCAATCATCAGATATAACGATTCTGATTTTCTTGCTAAAAATCTAATGGTAATTATTCGTTGTATACGTATTTCTATTATATATTTTTATTAGTGTTTGAAAGATATGGTGTGATATTTTTTGGTATATATTAATAATTGCAAGATTATGTTTTAAATTAAAAGGTAACATGTTTTAATTAGAAAAAAATATTAATGATTGGAAGATTATGATTGCAAAATTAAGTTTTAAATTAAAAGGTAACGTTTTTTAATTAGAAAAGAAAACGACATTTTATGTGTGTATAAAGGGTAATATATTCAATTAAAAGTAAACATCTTTTAAATTGATTGAAAGATACGATATTTTAGGTATTTATTAAATTTTATTTAATATTGCAATTATGTTTTATGTAATTATTATTTTAATGATTTTTTAATTTTAATTTAATATAATTTAATATACTCTAATTACGGATTATACTAAAGTTTCCATATTATAAGCAACGTATATGGATTTTTAATATATTTTATTAATAATTAAAAATATGGTCTGATATTTTTGGGCATATATTAATGATTGTAAGATTAGTTTTAAATAAAAAAGGTAACGTATTTTAATTAGAAAGAAAATATTAATGATTTGAAGATATGATTTTATAAAAGGTAATATCTTCAACTAAAAATAAATGTGAAAATGGCAATGGATTAGTTTTAAATAAAAAAGGTGACATATTTTAATTAGAAAGAAAATATTAATGATTTGCAGATATGTTTTTATAAAAGGTAATATTTTAAACTAAAAGTAAATGTGAAAATGGCAATGACTAATTACCATTAATTATATTATGTTATTATTTATTTTAATAATTAGGATAACCAAACCGACAAAATTTTAAATTTTTCGACTTTAATATAGAAGTATAGATGTTATATAATAAAAATTCTTTTTCGTGAAAAATGGTGTCGCCCATCTTGAAAATCCCTAACACCTTATAATTAACGAGAGTGATAAACCCAATAAACTTTAAAAAAAAAAAAATCAATCCGATATCCTTTTGAGATGTAGCATGTACCTCTCATCTAGGACTCTATTTTTAAATACCAATATTTTATTCATTTTCTTTATAGAACACGACATTTAGGCCTATACGGATTGTACTAGGGTTTGTACATAAATCTTTTTAATATAACTGTATTTGATGCTTAATTAAAAAATTAAATTAGTGAAAGTAATCTGTATTAGTAGATGATTAGAACACCCTAGCAGGTAATATTCTAGTGGATTAAGAAAAGTCGGTGCTCTAATCAAATATATATTTACGTGGCCTAACCTATTTTCGCTACATTGATTCTGCATGGCAACCAATACCCACGACATCTCGAAAAGGGGATTTAATACCCTGATCAACATTCCGGGGATTCTTAAAATTAGACTGTTAATAGGGCTTGATCGATTAAAGTGCGGAAAATCAGATTGCAGCGGATGGATTAATGATGATGGGTTTCAGTTTAAGTTACAGACAGAGGATTGTCTGAAAGAGGTGACAAGTAAGGAGGTGATGCTAGTTGACAAGTTACCGTGGGATGAACCATTTTTCGACAATAATTTATCGTCTAACGATAAGGCGATGATAGCGGAGTTCATGACTGATATGAAGAAGCTAGCGCCGGTGAATGGAAGATTAGTGGTGCTGCTAAAGGCCAAGTGTGGGTGTCCCTATGCCAAGATTGAGGTATGGAGTTCCGAAGAAAGTAGATTGAGGCATGCAACTGCAAGTAAGTCTTCTACTCGATTTGTATTGGTTACTATTATTTACTCACTCTAGTAATTATAAACATGATCAATGCACATAAATCGTTAATTAGCACAATGTTTTGTAATTTTATATCGCGTTGCAGAAGTATAGACATAGTCATTGATGGCCCTGGCGTTAATGTTACAGTCAAGAAGAGTTATGGATCGAAATTGTGTTTAGCCAGTTTGAAAAGAATTAGGTTTCCTAGTCTCTTTGGTTAACTTGTTGATGCCAAGCTTTGTGAAGCACCATTAGAGTGTATGCCCAGAGAACTTTAAGTTCTGAGATTTTTTTAGGCAGTTTAGGTCATGCTACAACCTAGGTCTGTTATGGATTGACATTATTGATTATAAATCCATGATGCTGAATGTATGCGAGTCAAAGTTGGATATTTCTGTTAATATATATCGCAGATGGGAAACATGTCCACGTTATAATATTACTCTAAGAGTAAAATTTATTTAACAATTTTTACTGTAAATCGAATTTTATAGAATGGCAGAATCAGGATCACAAAACATCCGGGGCTAAAATTAATTATCATTAGTTTTTAGAGGCTTACCGGGGCTTAAAGTATAATTTCTATTGATTTTCAACTAAAAGTCGTGGTTTTTTTACAAAAATCCTACTAAAATTTTCAGCTTAGTTGGGACTTCAGCCTAGGTTAGTCCCCTTGATTCCGCCCATTCGTATGTAGACCCTTGATTCTGCCCCTGCGTATGTAGTTTCTTTGTTTTCCGTTGAGGAACTCTATATTGCTGGATCTTTTAATCTATGCAACACTGTTTTGTTGTTGGAAGGAGGAAATTTGTACACCGTAAACTAGTAAACTAGTGAAATTCTTTGACGAATCACATATTGAAGCATTATAACTCAGGTACTAACGAAAGAATCGTGTCTGCAGGTATAAAGGAGCGCATCAAATCAGGAGAAGATGCGGTAAGACACCTTTTTGAGCTAGAGATTTGAGTTGCCATAGTTTATTGAACTTACTATATATGCATTTGACTACATCATATTGATGTCGTATAAAATTTATATCTGTAACGAAATGTGTTTTAGAATAATGTTGAAAAGGGGTTCAGTCATCATATAAGTTTTTACTGATGATGGTTTCTGTTCTAGGTTTGCTACATCTGCAAGAAAAACTATGCAAACATTTCTGGGATCAAGCAGTTGCCATGTTCTCATTTTTTTCACAAAGAATGCATAGACAAGTCGCTGAAGATCGATGCCATGTGTCCCTTGTGTGATGAATGGGAGCATAGCTGGGACGATAGCTGGAAAGAAGACTGGAATGGCTTGGAAGATAGCTGGGAAGATGGCGGGGATGAAAGCTGGGGAGATGGCGGGGATGAAAGCCGGGGAGATGGCGGGGATGATAGCCAGGGAGATGACTGGGATGATGATTTTGTAATGGTATGAAGTGACAGGAGCTGTTTGGTTTGTTTTGTTTGTGGATAGTAGAATCCAGTAAACAGACTAGGAGACTAATGTATTATGTATAAAGATTATCACATTAGCACATGGGAGATCAGTATATGTTAATGTTACCTGATAATGCCCCATTTGCATAGCTTAACTGGTTTATGCGCAGTTTGTTTGAAAGAACAATATTTTAAAAATATTTTCAGTTGAAATAAAGTATACTCTGCGTTATTATCAGATTTTATACTCTGCGGTTACAAGGACAATTGAAACATCTGGCCTTACAACAAACAAGGCCACACCATTTAATGTTGTAGACTCAATGCAGCAGTGAAGCAGTAGTATTCTATGTAGTTCATTGTAATAACTGTCGACAATGGTATGACACAGATTGCAACTGTTGTCATTAAAAGTTTGCCTTCAATCTGTTTAAGTGTTTTTTCCCCTTCTATAGACTTCAGAAGTTCACGCATCGCTATGCTTCTAGGCATTCCGGAGGGCTTCACTTCTGATGTTTTCGAAGTTTTCCAAATCTTGAATCTGCTCTAATTCTTTTACCACCTCGTATGCTTCAGGTCTTGATTTGGGATCTACTGATAGGCATTTAACTACGAGGGAAAAGGCTCTTAATGCTGCTCTGATGTTATACTGTCCTTGGATGTGTGCATCCATGACATGAGAAATCCTAGACTCACTGGTAATGTAAAACTTAGCCCAAGAAACAAGGTCATGTTCCACTGCTCTGATGTCAAATGCTTTTCGTCCTGTCAGGATATTTAGGAGAACAATTCCAAAGCCGTAGATATCACATTTCATTGATAAATGGCCTTCATAAGAAGATAGTAACTCGAGATTAGAAGAGCTACAAAATGAGAATGGGACCAACTGAATGCATACAGATTAAGGACTCCACGCTTCTGGTCTAACACCATCATTAATTGTTCTAATTAAGTTAGTTGAAATATGAAAATATGCACATGGACATAAATATTGCCCTCCTACTAGCCCCAGTTGACCCGAGATCCAGTAGTTAGCCTTAGAGCCTGATAAGGTTTCCGAATCTATACATCAGGGTGATTAGAGTCTACAATTCCCTTATATTTAAGAGATAGACGGAGAGGGTTAGGAGTGCCTACTATTCTGTGCAGCTAGTGATCCATGCAGAAAGTGTGAATAATTTTTTCCAGGATAATAATAACAGTTTGCATTAAGTTGAACCACAACTGACATTTTTTTATGTGGCATAATAACCTGTAGCTGCATATTCTGGAGCTGGATAACCATGTGTTCCCCTAACAGCTGTAGACACGTAGGATCTTTCATGTTCTGGTCCGTCTTTTGCCAACCCGAAACCAGAGAGCTTTGCATTGAATTCCTGTAAATCAGTAAGGGAAGTTTGTAATGAAAAACTATAGTTTTCCGTGGGAACAGTAGTTAACGATAAATTTAAACAATCCAATCGTTCAACATACAGAATCAATCAATATATTGGCTGTGTGGAAATCACGATGAATCACATTCACTTCTGGACTGTGAAGATATGCAAGCCCCTTTGCTGCACCAAGAGCAATACTGAGCCGAAGGTTCCATGAGAGTGGTTGAAATTTTGAATCCACTGTTTCAATTTAGTCAATTAATATACACAAGCAAAGATTACTGAATGGAAACTCAATTGCAGTACTGGAGATCCTAATGTTACCCTTGTCTTAAAAAGGATTTTTAAAAATTGGTAATCTATGAGCGGGATGTACTAACTATGTTTTCTTCGGTTTAGGGTGTAACCCTAGTGTCATAGAACATTCTAATTTCAGAATAACAATCAGAAACGTTTCTCTAACTTCAGAGCTTAAAAATTACAGGTTTCGTATCTTTATTGTATATTAATACTTCCGTACCTTTCTGAGGTGGTGCCATACATTAGAGTAATCCCTATGCAATATCACATTATACTTTAAAAAGTAACATATGCAAAATGGTACTCTAGCAGGGAATTTATTATTGGACTAGAGCTAATAGAAACTCACCCTTGAATAGATCGTTCAAGCTGCCTCGAGGCATGAATTCATATACTAGAAGTCGATGCTCTTGTTGAAAGCAGTAACCGAATAATTTTACCACATTTGGATGACAAAGTTTTCCCAGATAATTGATTTCTGCCTGTACTCAAGGAGGCAGCAGACAGTTAGTCAGCCAGCTTGCTTAAAATTTAAACGAGGAAATAAAAAGAGTATAACTAAAAGTAACAGGAAATAAATTTATATACTTTTAAAAAGTTAATACTTACTGACCACAACTGGTGGCATCCGGATTCTTGATTAAACCTCTTTACTGCAATAGCCAGGCCAGTACCCCATTTTGCAGCAGCAAAAGTGTTCACCTCAACCCAACCCTTATAAAAACAACCAAATGGATCTTTCCTACAATTGGGATGGAACTTTCTAGTAGCTGTACCAAGATCATTGTATGCGAAATTCTTCAAATTTGATGAATGCTGGATGACTGGTAGCACATCCTGTGGCGGAGCAACCTTAGTCCCAGTAGGTGCTGTCGTGTACCATGAAATTTTAAATTATCAACTTTTCTTCTTCACTATTATAGCACAAGAACAGAAATTTGGCTTTCAAAGATCTGTGTTATATATGATATGCATACTTTTAACCTTATACTTTTAGTAGAGAACAAACACTTCACTCCTATACGCTAGAAACGTTATAATGACAAGCTAAAGGAGAATAAATCATCATTCTAAAAAGTTCTCAAGTCACTAACAACAATGCTCTAGCACATTTTCCTCAGACTAGACCTTTTTTATTTATGGACTGAAATCTTGATGTTGAATCGGTAAAATATGAGTAGGGATCTTTAAACAATTCAACTCTACACATCTCGTTTACCTGCATTACTAGATGAACGTCTAAATCAAAAAGCCATTGCATAAAGTTTTTAATATATAGGGGAACCTTTGTTCTTTATATACTTGCTTAACTGGCGTAATGAGTTTCTTTTTTTTTTCCTAACATATATGCAAAGCCATTTCGTAAATATGTTCCAGTGTCAAGCTTCTACATTTCAAGTGCCAACTTTTGCTACACAAAATAAAGTTTACCTGATATAGCCCGAGTCAACCCTGCAAGGTAAGCAACAATTCTTTTAATGGCAGAAGACTGCTTTTCCTGATGCTTAGAAACAACTACTATCCCCTTTCTGGAACTTTCGTGTTCCAGCTCAAGTTTTGATAAAACGTGGGATTGATTGACTTACTAGAACGAATGAAGAATCCATATCATGAGTCAGAACGAAGATTTTTCTCTGAAAATTTATACCAGTCAAGCCTGGCAACTGTAAACACACTGCTTTTCCAACTTAAATTCGGGGCCAGTTGAATTGCCGATGAGAATGAAATCGAAATAAAATTAATATTCAAATTTGGAATTTATTGATATTTTATAAATTTTGACCCCGCTAACTCAGTTTTCCATTATATCTACAGGCCTGCAGGACGTAAAATTCTTTGTTATCATTTATTTGATGCAGTTCGGAGTATATCTATAATACATTTATCATATTTTTGATCCGAATACCATGCTAGTAGACTGACCTGGTTCCAGTATAGGCTTAGTAATATCCTGTCTTTATTCTGTCCTTCTGTCTGTCAGCATAATTTGTTTATGGTCTTTTGGAAGTGCATCCGGCTATTTCATATTGGTGCTGTCTAAAATTTATGTTTGAAACAAAATGTGCTTAAATTATCGTTAAAACAGGGGAAACGATATCAGAAGTCATGATATATGTTTCTACTGATAATGGTTTCTGTTCTACATTTGCTACATATGCAAGAAAAATCATGAAACATTTTTTAGATCAGGAAGCTGCCATGTTCTCACTTCTTTCACTAAGAATGCATAGACATGTCGCTGAAGATCAATGGCATTTGTCCCTTGTTTGATAAATGTGAGGATAGCTGGGATGAAAACTGGATAGAGGACTGGGATGATAGCCGGGATGATTTTGTAATAGTGTGTGAAGTGACAGGATCTGTTTGGTTGGTGTTGTTTATAGACAATAGAATCCATTATCTGACTAGAAAACGAATTTATTATGCATACAGATTATTGCATTAACACATGGAGTATATGTTAATGTTTCCTGTTAATGCCCGTTTGCATGCCTCCAAGCAATTTAAGAAATGTTTAGTTAGTACTTAGCAAAAAAAAAACCCTATTTTGAGTCGACCTCCTCTCTCTCCCATCTCTCTTCTCATCCGTCACCTCCTCTCCCTCTTTACTCCGACCATAACCATTACAGCAGATCCATCTTCTCCTTTCTCTTGTTTTCTTTTTTGTTTTTTTCTTCAATAATTTTCAATAATCTTCATCTTTGGGTGAGATTTTTGATTATTGCATTCATTTTTTTGGGTGTTTTATGTCTCTCCTTTTGGAGTGGTTTGTGTCTCTCCTTTTGGAGTGTTTTTGTTGCGTTTTGGTTTATTTTCGTGTTGTTTTTAAGAATGATTTCTATGCTGTGTTGGGAGATCTGGGAAGCCCACTTCGAATCTTGAACGGTGGTGATTATCGCGAGAGGTCACTTTGCACAACGAAAGAATGTTCGATATTTGGGGACATCTATACCCTCAACCTCAGTTGTTGTAACTGATCAGCGGACTATCACCGGTTTTTTATGTGCGCAGGTCAATTGTGATGTTACTATTTTGAGGAATGTTGGTATCGACTGGATAACTCGGGAAACCTTTGTAATCATTTTTATTGTCAAGCATATTTATATTCTATGTGTTAAGCAATGTGAAAACAAAACGGCTATTTGTTTAGGTCATTTTTTGTTTCACAATCAGGTTGTGGTTGAAAGTTCGGGGATTTATCCCGAGTGGGTTCTGATATTTTAGTATTAATAAAATCTTCTTGTTTGTCGAAAAAAAAAAAGAAATGTTTAGTTGAAATAAGTACACTCCGTTTAATAACTCTGCAACAAACAAGGTACACGGATCGGTGTTTTAGTTGATTGAAGTCAATAAATAAGTATACAAGACCTACATAGATTTTATATTTATAACTTGGGATCTATAAGGCAGTGTTCTAAAAATCACTGAGTCCGTCGAGTACTCGTTTTCAGGGTATGATCCGATCCGAGTCGTATCGATTTCGGTCGAAACCCAATTTTTACATAACTCAGTCAATATTGGGTCGAATTCTGAGTACTCGGAGTGAAATCCAATTTTAAATTATTCAATTTTTTATTATTATCTTAAATGCTCTTTAAAAATGCATGTATTTGATCATCTTAACTTGTTTTAAGTTATATTGATAAAAATTATCAAGTAAAAGGTATTAATATTTTGACAATACCGTTGTTAGTACATTGTTAAAAATATTACTTTATAATTTTGGTATTTGTATTAGATTATTAGTAAGAAATAAGAAATATATAACTTATAACACTAATACACTACATTTATGATATATGAATTTAATATTTTTAGTAAAACTTAAAATAATATCCGATTAGTTGTCCGAGTACTCATTCCGAGTACTCTTTTTTTTTTTTTTGAAATTAAATTGAATTGAACCGATTTCCAATTTTTACAACGTTGCTTAAAGGTATATAAGTATAAATATATAGTAACTCTGTTCAATTTGTTTATTTATGGCCTATGTATCGGTGTCTCAATTGATTGAAGTCAGGAACTTTGGAGTTTATTAATATATTTTATTTTAGCAATATAATTTTTAATTTTTAATATGTTGAACATATGATTTTATACTTTTAAAAAACTAATTTACTTATTTAAAAAATATAATATTTATCTTTAATAAAAAAAATAAATTATAGAAAATTATTAGGTTTAACGCGCTCACTTTATTCTTTTGGCTCTATCTTGAATTGTAAAAAGTAGATTTGAATTATTTTATAGTCCACTCGAAAATAGAAACTTATACTATAATCTTTAATTTAGTGATTATTTAACATTTATCATCCAATTGTATTATTCTACACCTAAAAAAAGCATTTACGAATTTTCCCAATAATAATTCTATTCAGTTTGAAAATTTTACTTATATTTGATTTAAATCATTAAAATATAATTTTTAATATTAGATCCAACGGTTCTCTATTTATGTTAAAATTTAACGGTTTTTATCATTTTGCGATAAAAGGACCAAAATTATGGATAAAATATCTTTTATGCTTATTATATATAAGAGTATACTTTTTCTTTGATTTTGCATCCTCATTTGTAGTTCTTCAAACTTTAAGCTTTCAAATTTTATATTTTTAACCTTTTTCAAATATTATTATATTTCTTATCATTATTCTATTACATTTAATTGTTGATAACACAACATACAAATCTTTTCTTTTCCTAATGTTGATACTGAAAGTACATTTGATATTGACGACCAATAAACCGACCCGTATGCCCGACGATCAATGGACCGACTCTTAGGCCCAACGACTGATGACCCATTGGACGTATTGAAAATCGACCCATTAAGTTATTTGAGGCGGTTACAACATTGACGTTATCAGTCTTCATCTACAAGACACTAGAAGCATACTTGACACTAAATTCATGATGGATCCGTATTGGAGAAATTTATTGGACCGTCTCTTGAGCCTAATGAATAATGACCCGTCTCTTGAGCCTAATGACTAATAACCCATTGGACCTTTTAAACAAGTATGATTAGGACATTGTGTCGGTTCAACAATGACATCATCAACCTTCGACTACAAGAAACCTAATATTATTATGGATCGAATATACGAGGATCTTACCAAGAATAAGTAACTTAATATTCTCCTAAAGAATAGGAGAATGGGCCTAAACAAAGATCAATAAGAAAAAGAACTACGTGGGCTTGATTCCTTATAAAAGGATACTTAGGCACCTTGAGAAGGGATCGGAAAAACTCTAACCTCATAGAGAAATTACTCTCAAGAGCAGCCCCAAATATCTAAAACCCTAATTGTGTTCTTTATAATTATTAAAACCCTTCTTGTTATCTCTATCCGAATACCCGATTATAAATCTAATCTTGGAGCTAAGTCCTTGACGAAAATTGGCTTCAACATTTGGTGCCGTCTGTGGGAATCGTTTAGAGAAAAAAGAAGAAGATATATCTATATCAAGTCAGTCACCGATGGCTCGTCAAACATCCTACCAAACTCCTATTCGTACCTACAATCTATTCGGCAACTTTACTGTCGGCGAAATGTCTCAACATGTCAGATCTACTATCACCTGAATCGTTGTTGACAACGATGGTCGTGCAATCCCTCTGGATAGAGCTTTCGATGATGGGAATCGTCATCAAGGTGACCAACAACCCCCTATTAGGGATGCAAGAAATATCCTTTTGGCATTAAGAGGCAGATCCAATACTCAGGATAGAAGAGAAGATACACCCGTAAGGGGAAGAAACCTTGAACCAGAGTTCAATCATGCATCGGGTGACGTGGATCGAGAAGCATCAGAAGCAAGACAGCGTGAAATTGTAAGGCTCCGTGATGAAGAAATCCATAAGAGAATTAGAGAATTGGAAGATCGTGAAAACGAACTAGCCGATGAACGATGTGACTTCGAGAGAACCTAGGCGGAAGAACACCCCCGAGTGATCATATAATTAACGATCTCCCGTAGATGACTGATCACCAAGGAGGAGGAGATCTAGATCAATGGATCGGCATCAGACAGCACCTGGCGGATCACCACCCCGTAGAGGCACTCCACCCCGTGATGATGATGATCGTAGAAATAATGGTAGATGGGATAATGGAGGCCACGGTGGGGGACATGGTAATAATGGTGGAGGTCGTGGAAGTAACAATAATGGTGGTTATGGGGATGATGATGATGATTACCATCATTTGCATGATGATTACCAAAGGAGAGATAATGATGAAGATCACAGAAGGAATGGATATGATACTGATGGTAGAGGCTATAATAACAACCAATCTGATGAAGCAACTCTTTTACGAGAGCAATTGGAAAAGTTGGAAAGAAAGATGCGAGGAGGAGGAAACGAAGATTACTCAACAGAATCACCATTGATCAAAAATATCAAAGACTATGTTCCAAGGGTTGGTCATGCTATTCCAAAGATGACTTATTACAATGGAAAAACTGATCTTTATGAGCATGTGACCCAATATGAGAGGCATATTAAGTGTGCTGGCCATATAAAATTACCATGTGTAACATGTTCGAAGTTTACTTGAAAGATGGAGCGTAAGGCTGGTACCGGACCCTTCTCCCCAACTCAATCTATTCCTATCAACAACTAAGGTCTAAGTTCCTGAAGCATTATGACTATAATAAAAGGATTGGCCAGATGACTGCTTCTCTCAACAATGTGAAACAAAGATCTGATGAGTCTTTAACATCTTATATGAAGCGTTACAAGCAAGAATGTGAAAAAGTGTCATCGTTGGATGAAAATCAAGCTATGGGATTCTTCTACAGTGGCCTAGACAACAAGAGAAGCAGAAAGTTGTTGAAATCGCTATTTGAATTTCCTCTTGCAGCTTGAACGACATGTACACCAGGGCAGAAAACATACGCCGAAGAGAAGAAGCCTTTGGCACAGGAAGCCCGAAACTGATGAAGTACTATCAATAGCTTATCATCGGCATCATCATTATCAGATAAGTTTAAATAAATTGATGTTGATAAGCTTATAATCTATCTATTTCAATAGGACATATATTCTAATATTTATTTGGATTTTCTTCTAGTTAATAATGCTATATGAGATAGTTATTAATAAATTTTCAATTTCTTTCATAAAAGTTGATATGCATATGTGATTTATTGTTATTATATAACTTAGTGGTTTAATTTCCTTGTGAATGACAAGCCATTGGGGACTGAAAATTTTATCCAACCCAAACAAGTGTTCACCGATGGTCACTGGAGGCAACAAATTCGATGGACTCCCGAATAATTGACCAATCGTCAAACACTTGGGGGGCATCAAACTGATCTAATCCTAAACTTGTGACCTATCGACAATCAACTAGGGACAAAAATTTGACAAATCCCGACTTATGATCTATCGACACTCACAAGACTCGTGACCCATCGGCAATCAATTAGGGGCAAATATCAATTTATTATCCCAACTTTGATTTGTCGACACTCACTTGGGGAGAATCTTCGATCCCAGACTAGTGATACACCACTTCAAAATAGAAGTACTGCATCACTTGGGAGGAAGGAGATATTGGGCCGGATATACGCTTCATTGCGAAGCTATGATGGTCCACCCGCCAACTTTTAAAGTTGGGAGAAGAGAAAGTGGTGATCTACAGTTTTTTAGATTTAACATTTTATAGATCACAGAGTATATCTCATCGCTGCACAATCCGAACCAATGGTACTCGTATGGACTTTTGAGGATTGGATGCAGAAGTTGAATCAAAAATCTGCGTTTAGTGCTATGATGGTTCAAAACCACACACAAAAATCCAATGGAGTGTACAGTGAATGCTTAACCATTGAGTTAAAATGATGATAACAAATGGGTCAAGTCATGCAAGGTCCGATGTTAATACAAAGATTAAAGTTTAAGTACCTGAAAGAGCTTGAAAATATTTTAAAGCATGCAAGAGGTGGAAGAACCAAACAACAAAAGAATTAAATATTTGGATACTGAGTTATGTGAGCAACTGACTGATTACCACAAGCTGAACCAGTGAAGCAAACAAGTGTGTCTTGATCTTCAGAGCTAACAAGAAGAGAGCTAGCATTTTACCCAAAAGTGACTGAAGTAGCAGAAGCTACTACAATAGAGTTCTCAAGAGGACTTGGAACAAAAGAAATATCATCATCCTTCATTTTCTTGTTAATAGGTTCATCATAAATAAACATTGCATCGTTAATTGTGATATGATGACGTTTGATATGTACGGAGGAACCCTTTGGACGAACCTCTTCTTGAGGAGTCTTTGGCATAGATGATGAAGATTCGCTTCTCCACAAGACACTGAAAAGAATAAACAAGTGAAGATTCCTCGGAGTCATGAGACCCTGTCATCTCTGAATCATTATCCTCATGAGTGTCATCTTCATGAGAGGAAGAATGCACTGAAGACATCTGAAAAACAAAACAAATGAGTGGGTTAGAGTTGCCCGAGCATATATAAAGCTGAAGACCCTAGAATCGATTTTATACAAGAGCCTACGGAGTTTTTCTTATTATCATGAAGACATCCCAAAATGTGGGGACTCATCGGGTACGTTTAAAACCAACCACCTGTAATGTGGGGACTCATCGGGTACGTTTAAAACTAACCGCCAGTTGGTCTATTGGTTAACTAATCGCTAGCATAAAAACGGATTATTAAAAGCATCAGACAACGACTATGGAAAGCTACTTGTTAACACTAAATCACGCAAGCGTACGTGGTCACAAGTAATATAGAATAAAGTTGAGTTCGTTCCCACAGAGATATGGTTATGGTTTTAATTCAGTTTTGTACCTATACAACAATGTATGGTTATTATGCACTGCTAAGACCATTAACAATATTGGGGTTTGATTATCTAAATTAAACTAAGATGCAAACTATTAAACTAAGAATTACTTAACCAATGATAATTAAAATCGAATTACTTACGCAAGATGAACCATGGAATCCTAACTTCATTAAATACTTCGCTTAGATCTGACGCCTTTAATCACTATATGCAATGGTTATGATATCTGATCGGATAACACGAAACAAGTACACACTACCTGTCATCATACGTATACTAAACTAAACATACATCCACAAAAGAGATAGAAGATGAATAGACACCAATTATGCTTAGACCCTATATGTCTATAGAATTTGAAAACATAACGGTTGAAGAACAAGTTATCCATAAAGATCACACAGGGCAATATAAGTATTTTCATCTCATACTACGAATCATGTTGATAAACAATCATGAACCTATGCTAGCATGGCAAGTTCTAAATCTCAAGATCCACTTTCACTTCACAAGAGATTAACAATTTAGATGTTCGCGACGCATCTATCAATTAAGCATAACCATACGAGGATATCAGATATACATCACACACAGATCTTTAAAGCAATCAAGATACTAAGCTCCATAAATAAATCCGTTAGAATTCCATGACAACGATTAGTTCAAAATTGAACCTCTCGTCATCATGGGATCTGATGAAACCATGATAAAAACAAAGTATGACAAGAATACAAATAAACTAGAGTAATTGATATGTAATGATGTGCTCTTTTTTTCTATCCCCCAAGATGTGTATTTATAGCCCAAATTTTCCTCTCCAGCAAGCAATTGCCGTTTTAGAGTTGGAATAGGAGTATGGCAATTTCCGTTCTTGAATGAGAATAGAATTACAAATTCCATGTGTAGATCTGATTCTGGAATGTTCTAGCCGCCCAGAGCAATTACCATACTTATTAGAAGTAGGAATTATAGCAATTTCATTGTCAAAGTTGAATTTCTGCAGTTCGGCACATAATACGTTTCCTAAACTGATTCGGTTTTGAAGGAAAATTCGTAACTAACTTTTCTTCAGTATTTTTGGGCCGTTCTAGTTGTATTTGGACATCTGAACCACTTTAGAATGATAGAGAATCTCGTTATCTTCGCGTGGACAGTAAGATCGTCCAAAACGGACTTGTAGAACTCAAGATATGGCCAAAACTGTAATTTTTCAGCAACGCGCGCGTGCAACTTGCCCCTCAAGCGCGCAGTCTGCGCCTCTCCTACTGCATTCCGCGCAGCCTGCACCTGTAATCTATCCAATGTTGTAGAAAATCTCCCAGGCTTCGCGTGAGCTGTAAGATCGCTGAATTCTGACTTCTAGAACTCCAGATATGGCCAAAACAATGAAGACTGCGCAACCTACCCTGAAAATCCGAATTTTACACAAATTGCTCCTTTCTCCTCCGTTTATTTTGCATTAGCTAACATCTTCAATACCATGACACATGTAACCCCTTGGTAGCATAACACAAGTGTCTAATCTTCATTCCAATGCTTAATTCCACTCTAATATCGATTAGAAACACCAACACTAACCAATAGCTACAACCCTGCACAACTACACAAAACACATCAAAAATACAACAAACTTGAGTCCAAGTCAATCAATTTAAGCCGATATGGAACGCTCCAAGTGGATATAAAATCCACTTATCACTACTGGGTACTATTTTGTTCATCATCAGCAAAATACCATCAGGAAACTACTGGGCTTCGTGGTGCTCACTATTCTAAGTCGCGCAGCTGAACACATGGTGGTTTTTATTGAAACCAATGGCTATTTCGTTGGATGCGTGACTAAGGGGTGCATTGGGTAAAAAAAAAAATTTGAAATTGTCATGTTTAGTTGAAGAAATTATTGGACTGATTTTAATCCGACTGATTTTATCGATAGTCAAGCTCCATCTGTATAACTGAAAACTCATTGGTCTCTTTCATTACCAAAGGGTAGGTTGAAGATAAGAATTGAAGATCAATCAATATAATATTTTTCAAAGTCTATGTCTTCGATAAATATTGGGGACTTGTTGATACTGGAAGTACATTTGATATTGATGACCAATAAACCGACCCGTATGCCCGACGATCAATGGACCGACTCTTAGGCCCAACGACTGATGACCCATTGGACGTATTGAAAACCGACCCATTAAGTTATTTGAGACGGTTACAACATTGACGTTATCAATCTTCATCTACAAGACACTAGAAGCATACTTGACACTAAATTCATGATGGATCCGTTTTGGAGAAATTTATTGGACCGTCTATTGAGCCCAATGACTAATGACCCGTCTCTTGAGCCTAATGACTAATGACCCATTGGACCTTCTAAACAAGTATGATTAGGACATTGTGTCGGTTCAACAATGACATCATCAGCCTTCGAGTACAAGAAACCTAATATTATTATGGATCGGATATACGAAGTTCTTTCCATGAATAGGTAACTTAATATTCTCCTATTCTCCTAAAGAATAGGATAATGGGCCTAAACAAAGATCAATACGAAAAAGAACTACGTGGTGATTCCTTATAAAAGGATACGTAGGCACCTTGAGAAGGGATCGGAAAAACTCTAACCTCGTAGAGAAATTACTCTCAAGAGCGGCCCCAAATATCTAAAACCCTAATTGTGTTCTTTATAATTATTGAAACCCTTCTTGTTATCTCTATTCGAATACCCGATTATAAATCTAATCTTGGAGCTAAGTTCTTGACGAAAATTGGCTTCAACACCTAATTCATTTTACATTAAAAAAATTAAAAAGTTTTTATTTTTAAAATTACAATGTAAACCAATCCCATTCCAATTCGTAATATACAGTATTAAATATTTCCGCTATAATATAGTATATGTTTAAATATAATCTATGCTATTATATAATACTAGCTTATAACCCGTGCGATGCACGGGTTTCTTTTGATATGAAATAAATTTTATTTTATATTATAATTATATTTTTATATAATTATTATTTTTAATAATTATTTTAATTTAAATTTAAAGAATTTATATAAATTTAATTAATGATATGCATGATTCAAAACTTATATTATGAAATTTTAAATTAAATATGTCATTGACGAAATTCGAATCTTGAATGTTTTGTAAAATAACTTAATCATATAAAAAATTTAATCATTAGATCTAACGGCAATTATTCGTTGTATACGAATTTCCATTATATACTTTTATTTGTGATTGAAAGATATGGTGTGATATTTTTGGATAGATATTAATGATTGCAAGATTATGTTTTAAATTAAAAACTGTAACATTATGTTTTAATTAGAAAAGTTATGTTAATGATTGGAAGATTATGATTGGAATTAATGAGTAGAAAGGAAAAATCAATGATAGGAAGATACGATATTTTAGGTGTTTAAAAAAGGTCATATCTTCAAGTAAAAGTAACGTCTTTTAATTGTTTGAAAGATACGATATTTTATTTGTTTATTAAAGTTTAATTAATACTTGCTTAAAACCCGTGCGATGCACGGATTTTTTTTAAATTATATGCATTTTTTCATTAATTTAAATTAATTTTTTTAATACATGATTTTGGAGTCTTAAATTTTTCTATGAGATGATTTGAAAATAATTATATAAATGTTATTCGTGATATTTCTAGAAAAGAAGGGATTTTAGTATGAAAATATAGAAATGATGATAGGTTTTAGTTGAAAAAGATAATTGGTTAATAATTAGTAATTATAAAATTATTATTTTATTTTATTAAATAGAATGCCCGTGATTTGATTAGAAAAATAGAGGATTTAGTTAGATAAAATTAAAAAGGTAACACGTTCTAGGTGAAACAGATAATTGATTAGTTATAATAATTATAATTTGATTACGTTATTTTACTAAATGCATTTCCTCATAATGTTTTTAGAAAATGAGAAATTAATATTATTCGTGATATTTCTATTAAAAGAGGGATTTTAGTTTAAAAAAAAATATAGGAAAGGATGATACGTTTTAGCTGAAAAAGATAATTCGTTAATTATTAATATTATAATATTATTAGTTTATTGGATTAAATGAAATCGCCCGTGATATAATTGGAAAATGAGAGATTTTAGTTTACAGTAATTGACATAATTGGTTAAGATGACATGATTTATTTATGTGAAAAAGGATGATACGTTTTAGCTGAAAAAGATAATCGGTTAAGATGACATGATTTATGTAAAAAAGGTAATTGATTAGTTTATAGTAATTATAATTTAATTATGTTATTTTACTAAATAAAATTGCTCGTAGTGTTTAGAAAATGAGAAATTAATGTTGCCCGTGATATTTCTAGAAAAAAAAGGAAATTTAATTAGAAAAAATAGAAAAGTTGATACGTTTTAGCTGAAAAGTTAATTCGTTAATTGTTAGTATTATAATATTATAATTGGAAAAAAGAGAGGTTTTAGTAAGAGAAAATAAAAAAGGTAACGTATTTTGGCTGAAAAAGGTAACCGTCCATGTTATAATTGGAAAAGGAGAGTTTTTAGTTAGAGAAAAGAGAAAAGGTAACGTGTTTTGGCTAAAAAGGGTAATTGATTAGTTAATAGTAATTATAATATAATTATGTTATTTCATTAAACAAAATTGCTCGAATTGTTTTTAAAAAAGGAGAAATTTTAGTTAGATAAATGTAAACGATATTGTATTTGCCTTAAATAGAAAATTATTTAGTTATTGAAAAATAGAAAATGTAATATGTTTAACCTGAAAAAGGAAATTGATTAATAAAGGAGAAATTATAGTTTGATAAAATATAAAAGATATTGTATTTTATCTAAAAAAGAAATTATTTAGTCATTGAAAAATAGAAAAGATAATATTTTTAACCTGAAAAAGGAAATTGATTAGTTAATAGGATAAATTGTATCTGTAATTGAGTAAAGATAAATAAGTAAAATCAACAGATACCGTATCGACCGACCAACCAAATTTTTAATGTTTCGGCTTTTATATAATAGTACTAGCTTATAACCCGTGCAAAGCACGGGTTTCTTTTGATAGGTTATAAAATTTATTTAACATTATAATTATGTTTTTATATAATCCTTATTTTTAATAATTTTTTAATTTTAATTTAATATAAATTTATATAATGAAATGCATGGTTTAAAATTTATTTTGTAAAATTCTAAATTAAAAATGTCGTTGACGGGTTCGAACTTTGAATTTTTAGTAAATTAATTTAATCATATAATATATCTTATTATTAAATCTAACGATTCTTATTTATTACTAAAAATAATTATTTGAATATATGGTGAGATATTTTGGGGTGTATATTAGTGATCGCAAGATTAATTTTAAATTAAAAAGTAACTTGTTTTAATTACAAAAATTACTACTAAAAATAATTACGGAAAGATATGGTGTGATATTTTGGATATATATTAATTATCGTAATATTAGTTTGAAATTAAATGGTAAAGTGTTTTAATTAAAAGTAAAATCGTTAGAAAAATGGGTAATTAAGTTGTTGGAGCAGAAAAAAGAGTCCAAGTTGAAGTTCAATAAATTCAATGTGGATGAAGGAATTTTAATCGGAATATAATTTCGTTAACATTAATAATTAGCTTTTTGAGTTGTTTTTGTAATTTAATTATTTATTTTAATAATTAGGATAACCAAACCGAAAACCAAAACTTTCAAAACTTTCAATGTTTCGGCTTTAATATAATAGTATAGATAGAGTTTAGCTGTATTAGTAATTGTGTAAATATAAAATACTATTGTGTCTTAGGACTATAGCCAATAACAGATTAAAATTGATTTATTTTATATTCAAAATTAATTAAAAATTAAATTAACCAAACCGAAAACCAAAATAAATAGGATAACCAAACCGAAAACCAAAACTTTCAATGTTTCGGCTTTAATATAATAGTATAGATAGATAAGTAAACAGGGGTATAATTTGGTTGTTTGGTTCAACTTGGTTCAACCGTCTAAAAGAATAGTGACAGTTAGATATTTAGTAAATAGATAATAGCCGTTAGATCTAATAATAAGGAATATTCTATATTTAAATCTCTCTTCTAAAGATTCAAGGTTAGAATCCCGTCAACAATAAATTTACATTATGATTTTATATTATTAGTTCTAATCAATACATATCATTTATTAAATAACTATTATTATCACTAATAATTTTATTAATTAATTACAAAGTTAAATTATATCCATGATCTATTTTATTTAATCATATAATTTTAAAAGTATTTAAAAGTAACTCGTACTTTGCACGGGCTATAAGCTAGTATATATAATAAAGAGAGAGTTACATAATAGAGATAGAGAGAGGAGAGAGAATTGTTATTATTCATGTGTGTAAAGAACAAATACAAGCAGGCAGTGAAAAGTGTGCACCAACGAGGGTAACGTGAAAAGCTAAGAGTCATACTAGTATCGAAGAGTCATAAAATAATATCAACTGACACATTCATATTAGTTGATTATTATTTTTTCACAACCCTAAACTGTTCTACTATTCTGCTATATATTCTATTCTACATGCCCGAACTTTCATGCAACTCGAAGTTAAATCATGATTGTAAATCTCTTCAATGGCGTTTTATTAATTTTATATTACTTCTTTTATGGTGTTTGTCCAATCTTTATTTGCGTTTTATTAATCTTATATTCTCTTCTATGGTATTGTTTTAATCATTCCTTACATTTTATTGATCTCATATGACCTCTTATGTCTGTGTGGAAGAGCTTTGTGTTTGTTTAGGGACATGTCGTATGACCTCTTATGTCTGTGTGGAAGAGCTTTGTGTTTGTTTAGGGACATGTGTGGGTGTCTTGTTGCCAAGGTTGAGACTTCGGGTTAGTAAGTGAACACTTCTCACCAATTTACATAATATAGTATGGATTGCATTAAAGTAAATCATGACAGATTTGGATTTGAATTTGGATTAGCGCTAATGGGATCAAAAAGTTGTTGTATGGCTTATTGTTTGATTAGTTTAGACCAAAGCTTTGCATACTAGCCACGATCAGGGGAACAGATGGCCAGTGAGATCAATAAGTTGTAGTTGAGTAAAGAGTAATATTAGTGAACCAAAATAGTTCTCCAAAAATATTTCCAAAATGACGTGACGTGTGATTTGGCAAAATGAGAAGTTTTAATTGAGAATTCGTATGAATGCACGCGGGTCTATGAAACAAGTATCATTTTGAACACTTTTTTGGAACTTTTGTTTGATTCCTAGCATTAACGAAGGAAGCATGTCTGCAGGTATAAAGGAGCGCTACATATCAAAAGAAGACGAGGTAATAACACAATGCTCGTCGTGTTTCAAACCGTGAAAACATTTCTTTTCTTTTTACTTATGATTCATTCTACTCCTGCAGGTTTGCTGCATATGCCTGTCAAAGTATTCAAACAATGCTAAGCTGAGGCAGTTACCATGTTTTCACTTTTTCCACAAAAAATGCATAGACAAGTGGATGTCGATCAAGGACCTTTGTCCCTTGTGTAAGCGCAAGTTTGATAAAGATGTTATAAAAAACCAGATAAAACTGTCATAGCAGGAACCAAAAACACCTTACTGGAGAGTGGAGACGAATTGCAGGATTGTACCGTGGGTCAAGAGCTAATATATTTGTTTTGATTTTCGAGTGTGAATTTTATTTTGCATAAACTTTCCGTATATGTTTCCCATTTTATGACTCCAAGTTTGTATATGATCAACACATTAATGGAAAATAGCATGTTTGGAAAAGCAAACACATTTTTTAGATGGAAAAATAGCAATATTGAAACGGTTTTTCTAGTGTGTGCCCAAGGGCACATGCTAAGAATCCGTGCTAGCTTAGTGGTCAAAATTTGATTGGTTGAAATTTTTATTAATAATGATGGACCTCTGCATTCACATAAATATCCACCAATCAAACTTTGACAACTCATCAAACACGGATTCTTAGCATGTGCCCTTGGGCACACACTAGACAAACCCATATTGAAAAAACAAAACATATTTTATATGCGTATTCAGTATTTCGAGATACTTTTCCGAAAATCAGTATTTTGATCATTTACACCCAGGATATATATTACCTTAACACATATTTTAAATTTTTAATATTTTTACAGTTCTAAAGCTTAACTAGTTCTAAGCTTAACGAGTCTCTAATCTACATAGAAGTTCTTATTCTTTTAGCTTCGTTTCCTTAACAACTACGAAATATTAAGTGAATCGAGTCATAGCTATACATTATAAATATTTTTTTGTAACCTGATACTACATGTGCTTTCGACATTCGAGTCATGGTTCCAAATCCCTTCTCTGGTGCTCTGTCAACCCTTATATTCCTTCAGTAACATTGTTTCAACCTTATACCCCTACTTTGGAGATTTTGGTATAAGTTTCGACATTGGTTCTCGATTGAGAATGTGTGGCAAATCAGGGTGCAGGGGTTACAAGAATGTAAATAAGTACGAGCTCAGATTACAGTCGTAGAAGTGTTTAAAATCGGGTGGTAAGGCTGTGGAAGAAAGAAAGGAAGAGCTGTGATGTTGTTTAAGGACAAGTGTGGTTGTCCGTTTGCCAAGCTTGAGAGGCATGGGGGTAAGTGATCACTATTTAACTACATGTAGTAAAATTGTTGACATATGTAATTCGATTTTTGATCGATTACCTTGGTACTTGATTCACAGGTCCGATATGCACTTACAGCCGAGATGAATCTAATGTCCTGTCTTTATTTTATCCTCCAGTTTGGTAGACATTGTGGGTCCGTTTGGATTGGGGGTTGAGAAGGGTTAGGTTGGATCGGGTTCAAATTTAAAAATTAAAATAATATTACATATTAAAATAATATGTAATAATATAATTACATATTATTTTAATATGTAATAATATTATTACATATTAAAATAATATGTAATAATATTATTTTATTTTGAGATATTAGGTTTTGGTAGTTTACGGAAGAATTAAAATAATATTACATATTAAATCCAAAATCTAACATTTTACTTTTAAAATTTTCTCAAAAAGGAATTTTTAAATTTGAATCTGACCCAACCTAGCCCTTCTCAACCCCCAATCCAAACGGACCCTGTGTGTCAGGGGACTACCAAGTAATTTAGAACACACTATAGTCATTCATTAGGAAATACTCTTGTGCAGACTGGATAGTTCTCGACCAATCATGAACCTTTTATGCTAAAATATAGGGCACAGTATAAATGTACATAGATCATATAAAATCTGGTTGTTTGTTAAAGGTTGATTTATGTAGAACACGTTATTCACAGGGAAATCTTTTAATAATATATGGGCTTTTGCCGTAACTCAGTGAAGTTTAAGTCAATTACAGTCTACAGTACAGCTTTAGTTGTCATCTTTTTCAGTCTTCTCTATTAGAGGATCTTAGTAACATGCTTGGCTTTGAATGTGTAAAATATATTATGTTAAAGAAATGAAATTCGGAGAGTAACGAAGAATATCATGGCTGCAGGTGCTGACGAGTTGTCACATGAGGATAAGAAGAAGCGAGACGATGAACTCCTGGATGAAACTGCGGAAAAAATTGCTAAACAGTTGCTGAAGTCATTATTGTTGAAGAAGAGCCGATGATCTCCTGGTTGAAACTGCAGAAACAATTGCTTGAAGTCTTCATTTTATCAACAAATGTATAGAGATTCTTTAACCAGCACCTAGAGTATATCTTTCCTATTAGTACCCTGTTTGCAAACAGCAACAATAATTTTACAAATACTCAGTTGATTTTCGAACAGTTTTCTGGAACATCGATTTTTAACATCAAATTGCAATTACTAGAATTTATATGTTGCAAGTTTGAAGGCTATCATGTCGAGAAGAACTAACCGTTAAAACATATAATTATATGTTGCAGAATGGAAGGCTATCATGTCGATAAGAACTAAGAGCATCTCCAATGGGAGAGACCTCTTAGGTAAAATTTGAAATTAATTACCATAAATAAGAATTATAAAGAATGTGTACAAAAATTTGCATTCCAATTGGACAAAACAGTTGTCTATAATTATATATAATCTCTTCATGTTGGCTATATTTGTAGAACCTCTAGAGACCTGTAGTGAATTGCCACATCACTTATTTTTATATTAAAATTATATGTCCATTAATAACAACTTGAAATATTAATGACATACCATTTTTAAAATATAGTCAATCATTATAGCCAATACCATCGGAACACAATGTCTTACAGGTTCGACAAATTTTACATAATCAATATTTTATGTAATTTAGTCAATCATTTTTAGCTAACGCCATTGGAGATGCTCTAACAGTTAAAATATATAACTATGATTACTTCAATTTTTGTACGTAGTTTAAGTTATATTAAACATATATTTTCGTAAGAATGAATAGTTTTTTTATAAAAATAAAATTATAAATTCAATACACGTGTATTAAAATCGGACTGAACTAATAATTTGGAACAGAAAAAATATCAAGAAATTTGTATTTAAGTTTTAATCTCCTTATAATACCCTTAAATCTTCCCTCCAAATTATTTTCAAAAACATTGTTTATAATCACATTCTCATGATTATCTCTCTCAAGCTCAGATGTTCTTTACAATCTCCACTCTATCTTTCTACAAAACATATCAAATGCATCACCACTTTATCTCTATTTTCCCCACAACAACACCTCCATCTCTTCTTCGATCGCAACAACACCAATACAATTCAACAAGATTACGAGCTTTCGATCGTTACAGCATTGAAATCTTGCGGTGCCCTTTTTGCTATTTCGCAAGGGCAACAAATCCATGGTCTTATTTTGAAGTCCGGGTTTATCTCGAATATTTTCGTACAAAATAGTTTGATTAATTTATATGCAAAATGTGGGTTGATGGGTTGTGCTAAGACTATATTTGATTCGTGTGGTGGTGTTGATTTCGTGTCTTCCAATATAATGGTTGGTGGGTATGTGAGATTGGGGAGATTGGGTGATGCACGGAAGGTGTTTGATAAAATGCCTAAGAGAGGTTCGGTTACGTATACGACTATGATCATGGGTTTGGCTAAGGGTAATTTTTGGGGTGATGCTATTGAGTTGTTTAGGGAAATGAGGTTAGCGGGTGTTACGCCTAATGAAGTGACAATGTCGAGTGTGATATCGTCTTATTCGCGGATTAAGGGGGTTAAGAATGGGAATGTTGTTCATGGGTTTGTTGTTAAGATTGGTCTTGAGAGTTTTGGTCTTGTTTTGACTAATTTGGTGAATATTTATTGTGTTTCGTCGTGTTTGTGGGATGGGAGAAGGTTGTTTGATGAGATGACGGAGAAGAATATAGTTGCGTGGAATATTATGTTGAATGGATATTCTAAGGCTGGGTTTGTTGATTTGGCTAGAGATTTGTTTGATAGGATTCCTGATAAAGATGTTGTTTCTTGGGGTACGATGATTGATGGATATGTGCAAGTAGGAAGGTTGAATGATGCATTGATAATGTATCGTGAAATGCTCAGCAGTGGGTTAGTTCCTAATGAAGTGATGGCTGTAGATCTGATTTCAGCTTGTAGACAAGCAATGGCATTTGGTATGGGTCGTCAGTTTCATGGTGTCTCTGTAAAGCTGGGATTCGATAATTATGACTTCATGCAGGCGACCATTATACATTTTTATGCAGCTTGTCGAGAAATCTATCTTGCTCAATTGCAGTTTAAACTAGGAAATAAAGCCCATATAGAATCGTGGAATGCCCTTATTACAGGATTCATAAAAAATAGAATGATCGAACCAGCACGAAAATTATTCAACGAGATGCCTGAAAGAGATGTTGTTTCATGGAGCTCCATGATTGCTGGCTATGCACAACATGAGCAGCCGAATTTGGCTTTAGAGCTCTTCAATGAAATGGTCTATAGTGAATTCAGACCAAACGAAATCACTATGGTTAGTGTCCTATCTGCAGTTGCCACTCTGGGCTCCTTGAGTTATGGAAAATGGGCTCATCAATACATTATAAATAATTCAATCCCACTTAACGACAATCTAATTGCAGCGATCATTGACATGTATGCCAAATGTGGGAGCATCGAAACTTCTGTAGAATTCTTTTACCAAATCAGAAACAAAATAAAATCCTTATCTCCATGGAATGCCATCATATGTGGTCTGGCCATGCATGGGCATGCAAAGTTGTCTCTCGATATTTTTTCTGATTTGCAAAGGTGTAGCCATAAACTCAACTCCATAACATTTATTGGGGTACTGACTGCATGTTGCCATGCTGGGTTGGTAGATGAAGGGGAACAGCACTTTAAGAATATGAAGAATATATACAATATAGATCCAAATATTAAACACTATGGTTGTATGGTGGATCTTTTAGGTAGAGCTGGGAGATTAGAAGAAGCTGAGGAACTAATAAGAAGAATGCCTATGAAGGCAGATTTTGTGATCTGGGGTACTTTATTAGCAGCATGTAGAATGCATGATAATGTGGAAGTAGGAGAAAGGGCTGCTCAGAATTTGACAAGAGTGGAACCAACCCATGGCGCAGGAAGAGTTCTTCTGTCAAACATTTATGCAGAGGCGGGAAGGTGGGAAGATGTAGGTTCAGTTAGACAAGAAATGCAAAGCCAACGACTGACCAAGTTGCCTGCATACAGCGGAGTATCATGAATTATGATGCAGTGGACGTCTAGGATTAGTACGTATTCTACCAGTTGTTTCAATGATTACATCTATTAATATTTATTTATAATGTGTTGTTTGGGCACTGAATTCCAGCTGCATGAAACTACGAATTTACATGCAATATCTGAACTTTAGCCGTCAAGTCGTCAACCCTTGCTTTGTTGCTGTCTCTCAGGTTCTCTCATTTGGCAAAATATTGTACATGTCAAACAAATCCAGGTAATAATTTCTAGAGTTTGATAACTGAACATGTCAACCTTTCCCATATATAAACTTTACAATAATACATTCTCCGTGTCTCTTCAAGAAAATGGTTACATAAAACGGAACACCAAAATCATCACAGCTACACTGTAAGTGGTCCCTTTGGTTGGAATGAATTTAATGTGGAAGGAATGGAATGAAATAATTATGAACAAGTGTTCTCATTTAGATGGAAAGTGTGTCGCACTATGACCTTGTAATTTTTTTTAGTGAGATTGAAAATAAATTGTGTTTTCCTAGCCATTGACTAATCTTTATTAGACCATTTATGTCACATACAGCTGCCTACAAGTTTAAGCAGCTCCAGTTTAATGCCGCTTTCAATGTTATTTTTGTCTCTCTCTCATTTTTTTCTCCCTTCTCTGCATACATCACACAGCCAACTGTGATAAAAAATGGTGCTTCTTTTCTTGATTTTGTGTATTTTTAAATCTTTATTACATCTTTTTTGTGTTCATATACATTAGCATCATTGATTTTGTGGGTAATATATTACTGTGGAGTCTTTAATATTATGTAACAAATTTTTTACTTGAATTATTGTGAATAGAGTTGAGGGTATTGTTTTTGTGGTTTGTATTAGTTTTCATGTTTGCTCTGTAATATGTGCTTAATTGTCCTTGCAAACATAAAAAACTGTCAGTTGCAATGCATACCGGAGGGATGTCATGGTTGTACCCGGTATGTAATTGACATATCACATATTGGAGTACCTGATACTTGTACGTTTAATTACGACTATTCAAGTTAGTTCTTTGCATACTAAATGAAGCTCAAGGTGAATTATTTTGTGTCGAAAATATTCAAATTTTATCTTATTCTTTATGTGCATATCTTGGAAGCAGGCCAATAAAATTCAAGTCCTAACAGAATGATGTATGTTATGACCACTGTTTAGTAATGTTACATGTACTATTTGTAGTAAATGATACTGATGAGTGATGACCATTCATATTCAGATGAGGAAGAATGTCTGCTTCGAGGTATCAACAGCTTTAGGAAAACTTTACAGTTGCCGACTCTAACAGATAATGACAAAGCCGAGTGCCTTGCTGAGGAAATTGCAGAGCAATTTAAGAATCAACCATGTACAAACACCACTGGAGTGGAGCTAACACAGTACCTGGAACCGAGCCTCAATTTCCAGACTTCGCAAACCTCCTGAACAGATGCAAATTGAATGTCACTACTACAAGAGATGCTGTAATACTACCTGCTTGTGTCCCCAACCTTGATCAGGATATGGTCCTCTCTAACTACACAAATTCTAAGTATTCTGGCTCTCTCAACGATACACGATATGCTGGAACTGGGATTGGCTCCGATGACAACTGGATTGTTGTCATTTTGACCACAAATATACCAACTGGGAATTTGCTAGATAATATATAGGCTGTATCTGCCAAATAATACTATATACACTAAAATGTTGATCACTCTTTCTAACCCACAGATCAAAAATGTGCAAAAATGCAATTTATTTGTAATTTATATTCATGCATCCAAGACTTCCCAAGCATGACTGCATGAACATCCATGTGCCAAAGAGGCTGAATGCAGTTGTTCATAATACTCTATTTTCGTTATTCAATGCTTTCAAAAAATTAAAGTTAAAATTAATATTAAATATTGAATGATTTATTTCTCGCATTCTTTTTTATTGTGAGAGTATTTAATTTATGATCCCTGTTTTCTTGACATAAGTGATGACTTGTAATATGTAGTCACTGTCTAACTAGAGATCGGTTAACAACTTGGAGGCATTTTGAAAACTGTAGAGCGCTTAAGAATCAAGGATTGTCTACAGGTTTATATTTAATCAAAAGGTGAACTATTAATCTTGCACTCCTATAAGCAATTTTCAGTGATTAGCTCTGCAGCTGCTCCCATTGTACCAACTCCACCTGCCACTAGCAGAGCAAGAGCAAGATCCTCATTCCAATGCCTCAACCCTTTACTAACCCTCTTCAAGACCTCGGCATCCACTTCCAAAAGCCATATTGGTACGCACTTTACCATAAGACTCACAAAACCAGTTACATAAGCATGCCAAGTAGCTGGATGACAGCCTACTGATATCTTCCTATCAAAGGCACTTGCTATAAACTCCAGATGGTATTGCAGAATTTTTCGTCGGTGCTTTGATGTAGATGAGGATGAATCCACTCCGAATGCAAACGATCCACAAAGAAGAGAAAAATATGCTAGTGCATAGCCACCAAGTGTCGCAACAACTCCTGAATCTTCATCATGTGGAGCTCTATGAACACATATAAACCAAGATGGCAGTGTTTCTTTAACTAATGACTGAACGAGTGCCAAGCCACCAAACCATATTAAAGAAGCTGCTAAGGAAGCAGCTACTTTTACCTTTGTCAATGCAGTAGCAAGTGAGACCTGTCCATATCTCATCCCAAATTTGGCTTTCTTCTGCTTTTCTAATCTGTGTCTGGGGAGCCCATTGCAGACTATATCACTTACAGATTGCATTAATGCAGAAACAATTTCCTCTCTCATGAACATGATATCTCTGAGGGACCTGTAAATGCGCAAGTACAAAATACCTGGTGCAACCGGATTTATCTCACCGTCAAGGTTGTATCCAAATCCATGACCAAGAAGTGCTCCAACACCCCCGTTGCTGGAAATGGAGGTGCTCTTCAACTCAAGTGTGGCAGTGAAGCAACTTTTAAGAAGCTGAACCACTGCATCTTTGTTGTGGAGAAAAACTGTACGCGAGCCAGAAAAGACAAGAAAATCTCTCCAGCGTTTAGCCTTTTGGGTCCACAGGGAAGCCACAATTGGCATGCATGGCCATGGGCAACCTGCAGCAAGGGACTCCAAGGCTGGGCCAGCCAGATTGAGAAAATGTTGTGATGCTTTGTCTATCTTGTAAGTTATAGTGAGGCTTACAAAGGCAGCTAAGGGGAGTGGAAGGGTCGCTGGAGAATTTCTCTCTGCAAAGATTAGAAATTCGACATTGTTTAGTACACATAATCAGCTATTCCATAATGTTGGTGGATACAATTTACAAGTCTTTGTTGCATGCAAAGTGTCATATATATTCGTCAATTTTTCATGTCAAGAAGAAGCACCTGCAAAAAGGCTTGGGATATCTACACCAGTTGCAGCTAGGATCTTCTTGATCTGCTCCTCGACATTTGATAGATTTGCAGCTGGACTTGGCCAATCCACTCCATTCATCAAGACATGTTTCCAAACACCACGACTTACCTCAGCGGAAAAGTAACTAACAATGGTTGCTAAGGATGCAGGGAGAAAGTCCGCTAAATCTTTAAGCCCTGTAATTAGAATGACTGTTAAATACAAAAGATTTAAAACAGAACCAATTTCCAAAACTACTACTGTAAAGAACAAACTCTCAGATAACTATCTTAGTACAGCAATTTTATGGCTCTAAAAACCAAAAAGGATGATGAGGACTACCGGTCAGATAATGAATTTTGAATTGCTGTCAAACAGACCAACCTGTACACAGTTCACGAGGGGAAAGTCTTCCATGGGCACATGCTGTTAGAGCAGCATCAACCACAAAGGGAACAGCTTCAAGTATATCCCAAGCAGCTAATTTGGATCTTAAACAAGTTCCTTCACCTGTCTTAGAGGAGGCACTACAGCCAGATGTCATAGATTGTTTCTCTCCACTGATCTTTTTGAACATCATGCCAAGGAGCTCTTCCACAATCTGGTGCACAGGGGTCCCATGAACAAGACCAGAGAGTGGTGATGCTATACACGCCAAATGCTGTCGATACCATACTTTTAATTTAGGGAAGGAGGCCACATATACAGGCTTAGAAAAGGATGAACTTAAATCAGTAACAGGAGTCCTTTTATTTTTATAATTCCAGATACTTTCTGAGGATACTAGGTGGGAGTTCCGTACTAGTAAGAGGTACTCAGGAGTTAATTGGGATCCTACTCGAGGTACATCCCCTAGTCCATGTTCTAGAGGTGGTGAATTAAATCTCCATAACATAAGAAGAAGTGAAAATGCATTCGAGAAAACTGTATAGGCAGACAAATCTTCTCCTGTAGTTGGTGTCCACCTGACATTGGGCAAACATGCCCCGAATACTTCACAAATTGGCATCAGGGAACCAGCTAGTTGTGGAACCTTATACAATGAAAAAAAAAATCATAAAAATATGTCACTTTGAAGTTAAAAATGTTCTATTGACGCCCACTCCAGGACAGTGAAAGAAGTGATTGACTAAAAGATCAGTTGAGTATCAAAAAAAATCATTTTAATCTAAAGAAGAAATGAAGTGGCCCATTTGTTAAAAAAAAATGTAAGTGCACGATTCAGTATAAAGACTTACCACCCCATGCAAAAAAAATATTTGAACACAATCCACTGGTGATATTGCAAGAAGGAGGACATTCAGCATCGGGGCATAACGGATTAAATGGCTTTCATTTCCGGAGTAGTCAGTGGGAACTGGTGGACAAAGTAATCCAGTTATGAAGTAGACGGTGTGTTCCTGAATATTATATGACATAAGAATAACTCAAAACTAAGCTGTCTAACCACCAGATTAAGATAAAGTAATGCTGCTCAGTTGAATCTGTAATCTGAATATCTATCAAATACATGAATTTTCAACCATCTATTCTGTCTTGAACATTTTGTTAAAGCTTAATTACAAAGATGAATAGTAGAAACATATTATTCATTACCTGTATATTCCAACCCCGAACCAAAGAGGCCCCACAAAGGATAGTAGCAGCAGCTATCTTGTCATCATCAGATCCTTGGACAGCAATCTCATAGATTTTCTTAAGCTCTGCTAAGCTTCCATTCAATCCATCAGCTTAAATTCAGTTCCTTTATCATTGTCTAAATCATTTAAAAAACTCATCTGATTTACCTGGCTTTTGCCAAGAAAACAGTGCTGTAAAGTAAAAACTGTGTAGCACAAATAGTAAAAAAAGGATGGCGAACCGCATCAATGCCACAAACCACCACATGTCATCAATATATTTTATTTACTAAATATGCTCAAGTATAGAGTACATAATATATGATAATGTGATCCTCGCACTTTCTCTTTACTATGACTGTTGCTTCTACCCAGACTGAAGCAAAACCTAAGAGGTTGCTAGTCTAAATAGTCGTTTACAGAGTTCTATTCATGATTAAAACATTGAGTGGCTTAGATAATGTTGCTGGTACGGGTAAAAGTATGTATACCTTGAAGCAGGTGAAGAAACTAAGACCTCAATCAGCAGCGGTGTAAGTGGACTTCCTCTCATGAATGAAGACCAGCCAAGAGCTTGGGTAGGAACACTAACAGATATTTGCTCACTGGGTCCTTTGACATAGCCTGGCCACAAGTATGCTGATGTATCTAATAGATTTCTGGTAATACAAGCTTCAACTACCAAATGGTGCAAGTTCCCAGCTGCGTATAAGGACGTGTAGCAATTAAACTTAAACTCGAGACTTTCTAAAGTAAAGACAAATGACTGTTTGAAAGCTCAACTGCATTTGCGAATTGTTTTCAGTCTAAATTATACATAATTTCCCTTGCTTTCTTTAAGATTGAGGCAAAAGACTCTACATGTCATGTAAGTAATAATCATTTTGTCTACCAAGTGAATCAGTGATATACCGCCTGTCATGACAGCTGCCACTGTCATTTGAATTATTAATTATGAACTGGCCCCTGGAGTATGTCAATGAGCTAGTAGTTGCAAAATCATGGACAGGGCTTAAGACTTAATTTCTCATTTTACTTTGTATCGAGAATTTAGTTTGACCTATTTTGTTTCCCAAATTACTATCTACAGTAATTAATTTCCCAATACAATGATGAAAAGAAAAATAGAAAACAATCAAGAACCTTTCTATCGATGAGACCAAGTATGACACTGGCATGCTCCAAGATGCCATTTAGTCACACATGCGGTTGCCGATTTAAAATCCCTACAAATACATTAATAACTGTCATACTGAGTTTGATTACTTACAACAATTGATTGGCATGTCTTCTACGTTGATGCCAGACACGAACATCATTGCTTTTGTAGCAGCCTGATTGGCTGCAGGAATAACTGATTCAGGTGGATTCAGCAAGTCTTCGTAATCGCCCAAACTTTGTAAGCAAGATGCCAAGTCTCTACTACGCTTTCCAGGAGATTGCTCTTTTCCAATGCAGTCTATCTTAGCAGTTAAGGCAATTTCCTCTTCTTTTATAAGATGAGCAAGTACAAGGGGTACGATAGATAATAACATGCTCAAGCGAGTACCCAAGTGAGGCACAGGGCCTTCAATGGGATCCCTTTCCTGACATAGTTAAGTAATAGAAATATTTAGAGTTAATTATATTTATGACAAATGAGAATTGTTGTATGAACTTCATCCTCAAAAAGGGCCCTCATATGATCTCTTTCTCAGTATAGAGAAAATTTAGAATAAAAATTAGTTAGTTTACATGGATGACTGTTGTATGAATTTAATTAAAAAAATCCTCCCAGTTTCTGAAAGTTTAAAAAAAATTAAGAATTTCAAACAACATGAGCCCACGTAAAGAACACATGCACATAAACCATATGAAAAATCTATTGAAACCAGTGTTGGTAAAGGGTCTACAGGATATTTAGAGATAGACTGGGGGTTGAATCAGCACTACAGTTACTCCAAATATATTTTTGCTATAGATGTCACTTAATTACTAGATCGAAATGACGAAAATTCAAACCCTTTGAACAAGACGTAGAGCTGCCATCCAAAGACCTAAGAAACTGTCCTTCCAAGTAGTGTCATTAAATGCCTGAAGGGTCTTCAAGGTACCTGTAAAACAATATTAGAAATTTCCATTTCTATCAAATAATTGTTAATCCAATGGTATTCTTATTATTATAACAAAATTTTGACAGGTTTTTCAACGTTTAAACTTACAAACAGGATTTACCAGAAAGAATATCTATAGCGCTTGTTACATGGACTTGTGATAAATCCATTGCATCTTCTAGAACCAAATCAAGAGGAAGCCAGAGACTAGAATAACTAGTACCGTGACACAGACCGCCAGAAGAAGCCAGAGGCCCATACATTGTTACCTCATGGAACTTTTGCATGTATAATGTTTTGCATTTCTTATACGTAACTCCTCGAGTATCTGCTATCAACTGGCCAAGAACCTCTGGTGTTAGAACTTGTGACTTTCTTAACGCTGAGGACTTCAGTACAAGAACCTGTATACACTGGGTGAAATCCCTCCAATTTGCAGGCCTAAATAAGTGGCAAGCAAGTAATATAATAATCAAAAGATATGTAGAGCTTGACAATTGACAAATTAGTAAGAATAGTCATTGGCGGACTATTTTTGCTTCTACTTCAGTGAAATTAGAAAGAGAGTGCAAAAAACACATATAACACTCACATGCTTTTGCGTGCCAGGTGAAGAATATTGAAAGTCACTTTGTTTTGCAGAAATTGACCAATAAGATCAATTGCCATCACAGTATTTGCACCCTGCAATCTCTTGTGATGTTTAGCGTTCTTCTCATGACTAAAACTATCATGACTATCTAAGTCCATACACTGAGTTTCCAATATCCATTTAAATTTTTTTTCAGGTGTGAATGCTAGTAACCCTTCATCATCTATTGATGCTTCCAATAACTGCCAAACTATTGATAATATAAACTCCACAATAAGAACACCAGGGTCACTGGCTGGAACATCAAATAATTTAGAAAGTTGGAGAATTTTGTCTACTGTACTGTTGATCCTGCAATTAGAAGAGGCAATAAATTACACATTTAATGTAACTATATGGTTTAAGAGGGGTTATCAAATTTAATATACATGCAGACTTCCCCAGAATTTGTTTTATGGAGAAGGGGCAAGGGAAGGTAGGTGTCTGTGTGGCTGCTAACATACCATAGTTGGATATCCATTTGGTAACCTCAGTACAATACCATTTGGTGCTATTGGACACATGTGAGCTACAGCATGTCCAAACTTGAGGACAGAACTTTATTTAAGGAGTGTTTTTTCACATAATTGCATCAACAAAGCAGAAATGGAAGACAGTAAGTATTCTATACTTAAGAATGGGAGCACCTGAAACTTGATAGTTTGATCTGACATTGTTTTTTCTACATTCACAGTAAAACCAAAAGAAAAAAAAGTAGTGCCTTACATTTGATTATTTGATGACTTTATATCAGATGTAAGTTCAGTTGCATGTCTCTTAAGTAGTTCCATGTAAAGCCTGAATGCAGCTGGCTGGGAACGTCGATTTGGAATAACCCTGTACAAAACAAAGGTACCACTTATGTCACAGAGAGTTAAACGGTCAATGTTATTTGTGAAACTACTGCAGACCTTTCTAATGAAGATTGTGAAAAAAATGGCAAAATAAAGTCACCATTTACAACAAGATTAAGATAGGTTACACATTTTGCAGATGGAATGTTGGGCATGATTTCATAAGATAGATAGTCTTTACTACGATGTCCAACGAATATAATATCAAATGCACCAAACCTGACAAAACCACAACCATGGCGTAGGTCTTAATAAATCATCTTTAAAAAGAAAAATAGAGCAACATCAGTATCATTCAATTTTTATTAATCAAAATAGCAAAATTTTCTATAAGATCCACTTTAAACTAAACAAAGCACCACTGAAAAGAAAATTACATAGATTTAAATACATATTTTTTAGTTTGAGGTAGCACTTCATGGAAAATTGCATTTTTTTTCTTTGAAGTAAATTTGGATGTGACCTAAAAACAAATATCTCTTGCGCAAAGCATTGAGTCGAACTAGGAAGAATACAAAACAAAACAGTAGGCAAAATCAAAACAAATGAACTACAACACATTAAATCAACATTCAACAATCAAACAAAACCACCAAAAACAGAAAAACATGACAAGAAAGAGCAAGCAAATGACCTTGTGGAGAGCAAAGCAAACAAAAGCACATGAGGAACAAGCCGAAAACACAAAGCCTTTTCGAGAAACTTCCAAGTACTTGAAACATTATGGCCCCAAAAAATGTGTGAAACCAAAAGGGTAGCTAGTTCTTGAGATGGAAACACCACTCCAGCTGAGTTCAAAGTAGTTGACACCTCTATAGCCCACAACGTTGGATCACTGCAGTTAGTCTCTGCCAACTTTGTTAGCTCCAGCACACTTTCCCAGATTGTTGGGCTTAAGTTTACTTCCATTGTTTCTTTAGTTTCAGAGCTTAAAGATTGTTACAGTTTGGTTAGTTAATGAGAGGAGACTTTCTGTGTGTGTCAGTGTGTGAAAATATGTGACAGAATCAGACAATCAGTGCACTAAATTTTAAAACTAAGTTATCTTGTCTCCGCACTTAATTACTAAAATATTACTCATAGATGTAGGATGCTAATGACACCTAGCTTACTTTTGAATAAGGTCCCAATATCACAATTTAAAAACAAATGCTTCTCAATATCACAAATGAAAAAGTTATCCCGTATATCACTCGTTTTGTTTTTCTTTCAAAGAACGCTAAGGCATTTCGCGTTTGGGGGTGGGGGGTTTTGGGAAACGCCACATTATGTGGCGTTTGAGGTTCGTTTTTTTTTCCTCGTCTAAATATATATTTGTAAATAATATTAAAAATTTATAAACAATGGTCAATTAAAATTGTATTTTTTTAATTTAAAAAATACAATTCAAATTAATCTTAGGGTTCAATAATTAACATTGAGGGTTCAACATTTCCATTTTGGATTTTACAAATATTCCAAACTACGAATAAACCGTATGCGAATTTAGGGTTTAGGGTTTAGGAAAAACCTAACTTATCCTGATTTTTAAACGTGTTAGCGTTTAAAAATCAGGCCCCGGATTCAATTTTTTATTTAAAATTTTTAAATTTTATCTGTATTCCCTCGGGGTTTCAACTATTAATCTTTGGGGTTCAACAGTTCCATTTTGGGTTTAGAAATATTCGGAACGACGAATAAACCGTATACGACCCTAAACCCTAACTTATCCTGATTTTTAAACGCGTCAGGCCGTCGGATTCAATTTTTATTTAAAATTTTTAAATTTTATCTGTATTACCTCGGGGTTTCAACGGTTAACCTTTGGGGTTCAACAGTTCCATTTTGGGTTTAGAAATATTCGGAACGACGAATAAACCGTATACGTATACATTTTTTAATATTATTTACAAATACATATTTATAAAAAAAAATTGAAAACATCCCAAACGCTAGGGCAGAGCATGGGCCGGTTCGGTTCGGTTTTAGGGTAAAACCGGAACCAAAACCTACCCCCGGTTTTTAAAATCGAAAACCGCAACCACCGGTTCAGATTCGGTTTCGATTTCGGTTTTAAAACCCCGGTTCGGTTTGAAACGGTTCGATTTCGGTTTAAAAATCGGATGAAAATAAAAAACCATATGACCTTGAAGTTGATTAAATAATGCAAAACTTGTGACCTTGTTCTGGGATGTGATGTTGTCTGGAAACACACCAGAGAAGGAAAAAGAGGTACACACAAGAAATTCATTAAAATTGTGGGAACTGAAGGAGTGTTGCGTTGGGGAAATTCGACAAGTATAAATGTTATAACAATGACATTCAGTTTATACTTATTTTTAAAAATCACCCTTGGTCAAATCAGTGAAATTGTAAATTTGATATAAATCAAAATCAGTAATGGACATGGACTATGTCTATGTACTGTGTTGTGTAGTATGGATTGGGCCAACTGAATATTGATAATGGGCTGAATACTATCAACTTATCAAGTCTTATTCAGTAGATAATAAAATGATAGATAACTAATAATATGTGTAAAATATATAAATGAAAATTATATATTTATTTATTTTAATAATCGATTCGGTTTCGATTTTAATCGGTTCGGTTTTAACCTATAACCGGAACCGAAATTCTCGATTTTTATAAATTAAAAACCGCAACCGCCGAATCGGTTTCGATTTCGATTTTTTCGATTCGGTTTTCGCCGATTTCGGTTCGATTTCGGTTTCAATTCGGTTTTTTGCTCTACCAAACGCCACATCATGTGGCGCTCCCTCCCTCCCTCCCTCCCAACGCCAACAGGTTGCCCTGTCAGTCTCGAGGTCGTCTTTCTTGCCTCACACAAGAGAAGCCTTCTTCAAGTGGCTGTCATCTAGCGTTCTTCCCCAACGCTACTTTAAGTAGCGTTTCCTTTCCCTCTCTCCCCTAAAACGCTACATGCCTTAGCGTCTGTAAAAAAAAATCAATACGCTACACGCAACTGTGTTTTCGAGTGATATTTGTGACCAAATTTTTAAGCTGTAATATTTGGGACCATTTACTTTCGTTTGGGACCAATTGCTTTCGCATCGTGATAGAGAGGGCCAACACCCCTTATTTTTATTCATACGATTTATGACTCTCATTTATGAGTTTTTTTTTAAATGCTTTTGGGAATGATTTTGAAAATTTTAATATTTTTTTATTATTATTATTTAAATTCAAATTTTATAATTGAAAAATTATTATTGATGGGATTGTAAATAGTGGAATCTTATATTTATGAATTCTGATATCATATTAAATAAATAATTACTTTAAAATTTGTTTTCAGAGAAAGGCCTATACGATTCTGCATCTCTAATGGAGTTGCCTAAATTGATTAGCTAAAAAAGTATAAAATATTGATTATGTAAAATTTGTTGAACCTGTAACATTTTATACTCCAATGAGATTAGCTACGATGTTGATTAGATTTTGAAAATAGTATTTTTATAAATGACAAATATTATTTAAACAAGACAATAAGATGATGTGGAATTTGCTACAGAATTCGGCATATATGACAAATATCAGGAGATTGGCTATAATTTTGCATAAAAAGAATGATCCATTGGAGTATTTCATATTTTAAAAATTATGTATAACTAGTTTAAAACCCGTGCGATGCACGGATTTCTTTTAATATTATATGACTTTTTTTATTAATTTGAATTAATTTTTTAAAATATGAATTTTGGAGGCTTAAATATTTAAATGAGATGATTTGATAATAATCAAATAAACGTTATCCGTGATAATTCTAGGAAATGAAGAATTTTAGTTAAAAAAAATATTGAAAAGATGATAAATTTTATTTGAAAAAGGTAATCGGTTAATTATAAGTAATTGTAAAATTATTAATTAATTTTAACAAATAGAATGCCCATGATTTAATTGGAAAAAGAGAGATCTTTGTTAGAAAAAATTAAAAAGGAAACATATTTTAGGTGAAAAAGGTAATTGATTAGTTATATAGTAATTACAATTTAATTATGTTATTTTACTAAATAAAATTGCTCGTAATGTTTTTAGAAAATGAGAAATTAATTTTGCCTGTGATATTTTTAGAAAAATAGGGATTTTAGTTAGAAAATATAGAAAAGATGATACGTTTCAGCTGAAAAAGTTAACTGGTTAATTATTAATATTATGATATTTTTATATTATTTTATTAAATAGAACCACCCGTGATCTAATTAAAAATGAGATATTTTAGTTAGAGAAAATAAAAAAGGTAATGTGAAAATTAAAAAGGTGACATGTTTTAGGTGACAAAGTAATTGATTAGTTTATATTAATTATAATTTAATTTATGTTATTTCACTAAATTAAATTGATCGTAGTGTCTTTAGAAAGTGAGAAATTAATGTTGTCCGTGATATTTCTAGAAAAAACGAATTTTAATTATAAAATATGGAAAAGATGATACGTTTTAACTGAAAAAAGTAATAGGTAATTATTAGTATTATAATATTACTATTTTATTTTATTAAATAGAACCACTCGTAATATAATTAAAAAATGGGATATTTTAGTAACAGAAAAGAAAAAAGGTAACGTGTTTTGGTTGAAAAAGGTAATTGATTTTTTTTTTGACGAACAAGAAGATTTTATTAACATTTAAATCAAAATTCAGTCGGGACAAACCCCCAAACTGTTAACTACAACCTGATTGTAAAACAAAAAATGAGCTAAACAAATAGTCGTTCTGTTTTCAGATCGTTTAACACATAGAATATTCAAATTCTTTAATCGAAAAAGTATTACAATGAAATCTCGAGCAATCCAACCTACATCAATTATGAAACTAGTAGTATCGCAATTGACCTTCACATAAGCATCATCTCTAGCCCAATGTTTAGAACTATCAGTTGCATAAACTGATATTGGAGCAATAAATGCTCCCAAAATATGAACAAGTTTTTGCTGTGAAAGGTGAGCACTTGCGTTATCCACCACCGTCCCAAATTCAATGCGAGTCTTACAGATCTCCTAAAATATCATATAACTCCTTCTCAGAAAAGCTATCAAAACCCGTAACAAGACACACATAAACATCAAAACACAAAACAGTAACATCCCAAAAAGATGGGCATGACTAACAACCTTGATAACAAGGTACTCAACAAGATCTCACCCAAAAAAGATTAGATCTCGATTTTATTGAAAAACTAAAAAATAAAAGAAAGGATGAGAGAACGAAGAGGGTTAATTGATGAAGGAGATGAAGATCTGGAAGGTGGAGAAGTGGCGACTAGAACCCTAATTATGAGAGTCGACTCTCAAAATGGCAGACCCCAAAAAAAAAGGTAATTGATTAGTTAATAGTAATTATAATTATGTTATTTTATTAAACAAAATTGCTTGTAGTGTTTTTAAAAATGGAGAAATTTTAGTTAGATAAAATATAAAAGATATTGTGTTTTACCTGAAAAAAGGAAATTAATTAGTTAGTGAAAAAGGTAATTAGTTATTGAAAAAGGAAATTAATTAGTTAGTGAAAAATAGGAAAGGCAATATGTTTAACCTGAAAAGAAAATTAATTAGTTAGTAAGAGGGATTTTATATGTAGTTAAGTAAGGGTAAATAAGTAAAATCAATAGGTACCGTACCAACCAAACTTTTAATGTTTCGACTTTTATATAATAGTATAGATTTTTATTTTTGGTATGCTTGGTAAATTTTTTAGTATTAATATTATAACCAAAATTTAATTTTATAAAAAATATCCTTTGATAAAAAAAAAGATAGGGAATATTTCCTTTTACAATAATAACCAGTAAATGCCTATTGCCTGTAAGCGGACAAATTCGAAATTCGTATAAAAACGGAGGGGCAATGTATTTAAACTACTCGAATTGATCTTGTAAAAAAAAGGGGTTGGATCACTGGCAAATGATTGCTGGAACAAACGATAAAACAAGTACCGAAAAAAGTTTTTGCGGTACGTGTACAGTAGGGTTTTCTGATGTGAATACAAGAGGTCCATTTCTCTATGTACCGCAAAAAATTTCTGCGACACGTGAACAATAACAACAAACAATAACAAACTAGCGTAAAAGCCCGTGCAAGGCACGGGCCTGTTAATAAATCGTTAAATTAAATTTTCTATTAGTTATATTATTTATTTTAATTAATTTTATTATTTATTTTAAAAAAATTAGTTTTAAACTCATTTATACATTTTGATAAAAATATTTATTGACCGATATAAATTCCTTATTGAATATATAAAAATAAATATAATATTAAAAAGATAATTAATAAATTACATGTATATTATGAACTTATATCTATGATTATTATATATTTTAATTTTAATTTATGACTAAATTATAGTCGTTTATAACAATTTAATGTGTTTATTGTAAAAAGTTCTATTTTATAAATCTTTTAATTTTTTACACAAATTTACTACTCCAATCTAATTTCTTATTCTTAAATATTTTTTTTTTCAAACACATTTATTTAATTGTATATATTATAATTAATTGATTATTATATTTTGTATAATTACATATTACGATCTCACCTTAATATTTTCTTTTTCTCGCAACCACAAATTTTGCGGGTACCCACGACCTCTCGTGAATAACCACTTTTACTCATACTCGCAATCTATAAATGTGATTATATATCTTGAGAATACTGATTCCATATCCAACGATGACATAAATTCGTTATTATCTTATATAGTATTAATGTTGCAATTAATTATAACTCAATTGCATCTTTTATTTAAATATTTAACATATTTCAAATCAAAATTTGTTATATATTATTTTGTTTTTTTTAATTTTTTTAAAAAATTTGTACTAACAAAAATTTTGAATTCAACTTTATGAACTTCATTTCTCATATTTAATTTTAAAAATTATTAATAAATAACTCACATATGATGGTGTGATAAAAAAAACTCATATATAATGCATTTATAACATGAAAAGTAAATATATGACAGATAAAAATCTAAGCAGATCAAGTGGTCATAACAATAAACTATGTATCACGAGGTTGTTGGTTCGATACCAAATGAAAACAAAAAAATAATCTGTTTTGGCAAAACTTTCTAAATAGCGGTACATACGTAATTATACAAAGTAGAAGGACATAACAGTCATTTCACAGCCATTAAAATGATAAACTTTGTCATTGTATTCTCCTATTATATATAGTAATAGATAGATAATAGTTAATAGACGTTTGCTAAAAAAAAAATACTGCAGTTCTACTTTGACTACTGTTGTATGTTTGAATTTCAAAGATTTGACTTGGGCCTTGATGGGCTTGTTATTTTATTGTTGAATTCTTCTTTGTATCAGCACATAATTGGGCCTCACACACACCAACAAAAAGCCCAATAATTTTGTACACAGACAGAGCGATCCATGGACTGTATCCATATATGTTTTTCCAATTTCTCATGTCATATTTCACAAGTCGTATTATTTCTTTTTTTCATGTACCAAATTCTTTTAGCATAGGGGCTAGGGTTATAGGTGTTGTTCAAACAATCCCCGATTTAATTATTTCAATTAATCAATTATTCTGATAAATCTTATAAAGTGTTCAACTAATTTGATTTTTAAAATTCGGTCAATCGTTACATACTTTTTTAAAAATTTTACATCAAGTTTAATAAAAGAATATTCACAAAAATATCTAATTTTTTGAAAATATTTTCAAAAATACTACCTAAAATTGCAAATGAGATTGCAAATATTTGGGATTGTAAAACAGGTTGCAAAGATTGTAACCGTATTTTTAAAAAAAAATATGTAATATGGGTATTTTTGAAAAAAAACCTAATAATAAATTAGATATTATATTATTTTAAACTTTTATTACCATCACTCTGTTTGTTCTCAAAGTATGAATGGTCCTTAACATAATAAAATAAAAAATAAAAAATTACAACTAACGTAGTAGAGATGTAATTACAATTATAGAATTTATTTACATATACAAATCATATGAATATTTTTTCTTGATATGAAATTATGAACTTTTATTGTTCATTTTTGGAATGATTGATTTGGTCCAATACATTAACGCATTATTTTTTATCATCGTGTTTAGGGGTGAAAGCCCAATATAATTATTTTATGTAAAAGTTTGCCCAAAATGATTATCGGAGAAAAAGCTGTCCAAAATAACAACATGCACACGCATATTTTGTATGTATAGGTATGTTACACGCATTTGTGGAATGCGCAAGCAATCCCCACGCATTTACATATTGCGTGTTCGCTATAAATTTTTTTTTTTTTATAATTTATATCTCTTATATGTGCATTTGGAACATGCGAGATCCTTGTAAACGCATTCAGCAAATGCGAATGTTCTTAAGAATTTAGTCATCTTCACCTACATTTTTTTCTTTTCCTCTCCATTACATAAATCAGCACATACACGACAAACATATATGTTTGCTCTTTCCGATTTGAAGCTCCGGTAGTAGAAGTTAATTTTCTGATCGTACATGTAATTATATTATCAGTTATATTCATGATTTTATTCAAAACTAGTAATCTAGGGTTTGTTTCAGATTTGAAAAATTGGTATTTGGGACTAATTGATTCAATGAGTTTGAGGTAAATGTTGTCGTCAGGATTGTAATAGAGACTATATCGGTGATGATTGACTGATCTTAATTTGATTTGTATATGTATATATGATTTAGTTCGTTGTGGATATAAATATTTATATATTTATAACAAGTAGGTGCAGGTAAAGAAAAAGGATGTTATAATGTTGATAGATACATAGGGGATGAGAGAAATTGTCACAGCCATGGCGCCGCCATTTCGAGTATGAATTTATATATCTGATGATGGCGTCTTTCTGTGTGAGGTAATTTATGGTTTGTTTACTTGTTTAGTATACACGCATTCACAACATGGGAATATTTCTGGGTAAAAAGGGCACAATTTCCGACTAATGATAATTTAGGCAGTAGATATGTAAAATAATATTATTTAGGGCATTTTCTCAGGCTGAAAGCCCAATATAACGCTTTTTTATAAGACATCGCCTATGACGCCCTAGAAAATTTCGAATTTCGAATTATTTATTTTATATAAATTATGAATATTATTATGTGAGTATTGTTGGAAAGTGGAATATGTGTGAAGTTATGTTTGTGTGATTATATGATGATTAGTATGAGCCGTGAAGGTTAGTATATTTTTATTTGTAATTTTGAGGATTTAAGTATATTTAAATCATGTATTTTTGATCCTCTGTAAATTTTATAAAATTATCGGAGGGATTAAAAAATCATGAAATCTGTTGTAATATTATCTTTATATATTTATTGAGTTTTAAAAATTGTCGGGTGGATTAATTTGGATGCTTGAGTATTTTAAAATGATTTTTAGAGTTTTATTGTATTTAAATAATCAAAACTTTGAAAATTCATATTTAATTCATTTTTTATCCGAAAAATATTTCGAAAATATGTGCGTGCTCGTAATTTTATATTCTTTATTTTAAAGGTGAAAAGTTTAATTTTCTGAATATTTTATTTAAATTCAATTTATGAATTTACGTATTAGTTTTAAAAGCGAACAAGTAGTGTTTTATTTGGGCTCGGAGTTAAGTAGTTATATAATAGAATTGGGCCAAGCCCATTAGACAGAAAAAAACACACGCTGAGATGTATATACGGGGAGAGAGAAATGGAATTGGGGGAAGAAATTAGGGTTCTAGGAATTGGAATTGGGGGAAATTGAATTGGGGATATATATATATATATATATATATATATATATATATATATATATATATATACGTGTATGTGTGTGTATATTATGTGTGCGAGTGTGTTGTGCGTTGTGTGCGCGTGTGTACTCTGCGTGCGTGTAGCGTGAGTGTGTACAGTGTGGTATTGTAGAGGTGGTCAGAGAAGCCACCACCGAGCAGTGGTGGTGGCGGCTGTGCAGCGGCAGAGAGAGAGAGAGAGAGAGAGAGAGAGAGAGAGAGAGAGAGAGAGAGAGAGAGATATGGAGGAGATGGATTTCCGACGAATCGAACCGGAATCGAAAATGGTATAATCTCGTGTTTACCTATTTAATTTTCGTAGTTAATTAGTTTCAAATTATGCGAATATTGTGGTGATTTATTTGTGATTTAATTATGTAGTTGTTATAATTTAATTAGTTTAAATTGCAATATCATTGTTATAATTCCGTGATTAATTCGGAGAATATAATTATTTAGTATCGTGGTGGTTAAGTATAATTGTGGGATTTATTTTGAGTTGAACAATATGTTTTGATTATTAAAGCAACCAGTACAACAAAAAAAACATGTATTAGTCACCGAAAAAATACTCTCCCTGTAAACTAGCCGTTATCGGCTCTCTTTGGCTTATTGGTACTTCTGACCGGCGGATCGCCGGAACAATTAACGTTTTTTCAGCTAGCTTTCTTCTTCCTGCTTTTTCCCTTTTCCCCCCTTTTACTTCTTTCTTTCGTTTAGAGTTATTTTTAACGTGTGTTCCCCTCGTCTACCATAACCACCGTCTACCGCCTTAATCACCCACCTCAACCCCAGCTCGGCAGCACCGCTTCTTCCAACCCCAGCACCACCACCTTTCGCTCCGTTCGTTCCTGCCCCCCTTTACCTTTCCACTCCATTTTCATCATCACAATCACAATTACTATATTTGTTTTCCGCCTCTTACAAACTCACCTCTCGTCACCCTTTTGCCCTCCCCCATCTCTTACCTTCTACTCCACCATCCCTTCTCAGCCCCTCCTCCCTCTCTGTTTCCTTTAGTTCCTTTATTTTTCATCAAGATAACCGCAGCCCATTACTCAATATCCTAAAGGGTGTCCTGTACCCAGTTCCGTCTCTTTCCCCTTCCGCTTTCCGTCGTTTTTCCGCCGCCCCCCCCCTCAGCCGTTTTGTTTCCAGTGCATCACCTTCACCTCATCATCGTCATCTCAGCTCTCCTTAGCAATCCACCCGCCATCTCGCACCTCGTGTTCTCTATCGTCCTCAGTCCTTCCTCCATCGCCGCCCAATCTGCTTCACCGTTATCCCCCCCCCTCATCCTCCGTATCGTCTCCATATCTCTCCCAGCCAAATCTGCCCCTCGCCCCCCTTTAATTCGTTGTACCGTTGGTTTTGTATTATATTCCTTTTTTTTAAATCCTTTCCAGACCCTTAATCCTCTATTCGTTGTTTTTTACGTGTTTCTTGTTTACTTTGTTTTATGTATTATTTGTTTTTGTGTTTCTTGTTTCTTTGTCCTGGGCTGTATTATTCCTATCTTCCCCTCCAGACCCGTGTTTTCTTTTTTTGATATATGTGTTATATTGTGTTTTTTCTATTCGTGTTTTTATTCGTGTTTTTTTTATTTATTTAATTTATTCGTGTTTAGGTTGTCCTTTTTTGGTGGTATGGTAGCTTTTATTGTTTTTGGTAATGTGTGTGTTACCTCTTGGTACGCCTCTTTTGTAGGTGTTTTTTCGTGTTTGTTTTAGTCGATGTCGCGTAGCTTGCGTTTTGGCAGTTTGAATGTAGGTACCTTGACAGGCAAATTGCTGGAGCTAGTGGACGTGTTGAAGAAACGCAGAGTAGATATGGCCTGTATTCAAGAGACTAGGTGGACGGGAGCGCGGTCAAGAGCAGCGAACGGGTATAAATTGTGGTATTCAGGTCTAACCAACTCGAAGAACGGAGTGGGTATTCTTTTGGCGCAGGATTTAATAGACAACGTTGTGGAAGTGAAGAGGCGTAATGACAGGATCATGTCCGTCAGCGTTGTGGTTGGGGAGAAGGTGGTGAACGTGGTGTGCGCGTATGCCCCCCAAGTCGGTTTGGGCGACGCAGAGAAGGAAGCTTTCTGGGTCTGTTTAGATGAGTTGATTAGAAGTTTTCCTGAAGATCAATTCCTAGTGCTCGGTGGCGATTTCAATGGTCATATTGGAGAGAGGGCAGACGGTTATCCCAGTGCGCATGGAGGTTTTGGCTTTGGGGTCAGGAACGTCAGTGGGTCCGCGTTGTTAGACTTCGCTACTGCCCATGAGTTGGTTATTGTGAACTCTGTTTTCCAGAAGAGGGCTGAGCACCTCGTCACCTTTAGCAGTGGGGGGCACAGCACTCAAATCGATTACCTGTTGATGCGCAGGAGTGATGTTAGGACGTGCGTGGATTGCAAAGTGTTCCGGAGTGAGGCGTGCGCTTCTCAGCACCGTCTGTTGGCCATGGATATCCACATAGGGGTCCATGCTGTTCGCAGGACGAGAGAGTACAGACCAAGAATTCTTTGGAAAGATTTGAAGGACGAGAAGGCGGCCGAATTCAAGGAGTCTTTGGTCAACGTAGGGTGCTTTGCGCTTGGTGGGGATGCTAACTGTAGGTGGTCCAACGTGGCGAAGGCCATTCGTAGTATGGGTGAGAAGGTGGTGGGGGTCTCCTCCGGGAGGTTTAGTGGGCCAAAGGAGTCTTGGTGGTGGAACGAGGAGGTCCAAAAGAAAGTTAAGGCGAAGCTTGCGCTCTTTAAAGAGCTTTTGTCATGTAGTGCAGGGCCGGAGAGGTTCCAGAAGTTAGTAGCGTACAAGGTGGCAAAGCGAGAGGCAAAAAAGGCCGTGGCGAAAGCTAAGGAGGAAGCCTTCGAGGTGCTGTACAAGCGCCTAGATACCAAGGAAGGAGCGAACGCCATTTTTAAACTAGCTAAAGCCAGAGAAAGAGGACGTCGTGACCTGGGCGCTGTAAAGTTCGTTAAGGATGACTCAGGCCAAGTGCTTTTGAAGGAAGACGCTATAAAGGAGAGGTGGAGTTCGTACTTCCATAATCTTTTCAACGAGGCGAGGAGGAGTGGTGCAGGTGCAGAGCAAGAGGTCACGCCACTGGCCGAGCCTTGTGTCGGTTCCCAAGAGCTTATTAGCAAGGACGAGGTAAAGGGGGCTCTTCAGAAGATGGCTAGAGGGAAGGCGGTTGGGCCGGATCAGATTCCTATCGAGGTCTGGATTTGTCTTGGTGAGGTCGGGGTTCAATGGTTAGCAGATCTGTTCAATGCTATTCTCTTGGGTGATAAGATGCCAGCGGAATGGAGGCGCAGTATTGTGGTCCCTTTTTACAAGAACAAAGGCGATGCTCAGAGTTGTAGTAACTACCGGGGTATAAAATTACTCAGCCATACTATGAAACTCTGGGAGAGAGTGGTGGAATGTCGGATAAGAAGAGTAGTCGGAATATCAGAGAATCAATTTGGTTTCATGCCTGGGAGATCGTCGGTCGAAGCAATTCATCTCGCCAGACGTCTGTTGGAGAAGTTCAGGGAACGGCGTAAAGACCTTCATATGGTGTTCATTGATCTAGAGAAGGCGTATGATAGCATTCCCCGTGAAGCTATTTGGAAGAGCCTTGAGGAGAAGAGAGTGGTGCCATCTTACATTAGGGTGATTCAAGATATGTACTATCAAGTTAGCTCTTGCGTCCGGACCCCAGTGGGAGACTCCCGATTTTTCCCGATTGAGATTGGGCTTCACCAGGGGTCGGCCCTTAGCCCTTTTCTTTTTGCCCTCATTTTGGATGTCATGTCGAGAGGGATTCAAGACGCAGTTCCCTGGTGCATGCTCTTCGCGGATGACATCGTGTTAGTGGCAGAGTCGAGGGAAGAGGTGAACGGGAAGTTGGAGCTTTGGAGATCTACTTTGGAGTCCCAAGGGTTGCGTTTGAGCCGATCTAAAACCGAATATCTCTGGTGTAACTTCAGTGGTGAGGCCTTAAAGGGAGGGGTGGAGGTCAAGATTGAAGACCAGACTGTCCCCCGTACGGATAAGTTTAAGTACTTGGGTTCGATCATCCAGAAGGATGGCGAGATTGACGACGATGTCTCACATCGTATCAAGGCTGGGTGGCTTAGGTGGAGGGCAGCGTCAGGGGTGACGTGTGACAAGAAAGTTCCATTAAAGTTGAAAGGGAAATTCTACAGAGCGGCCATACGTCCCGCGTTGCTGTATGGGTCGGAGTGTTGGGCGACTAAGAAGGCTCTTGTGAACAAGATGGAAGCGGCGGAAATGAGGATGTTGCGGTGGGCTTGCGGGCGCACGTTGTTGGATAAAATTCCGAACGCTGTGTTTAGGAGCGAGCTCGAGGTGGCGCCTTTGGCAGCGAAAGTAAGGGAAGGGAGGTTAAGATGGTTCGGCCACGTCCGTAGGAGGCGGGCTGAAGCACCGGTGAGGAGGGTTGAAAACATCTCGGTCACTGGGGCGAGGAGGAGAGGCAGACCGAAGAGGTCGTTGGACGAGCAGCTTAGGATGGATATGAAGGCCCTTAACCTAGATGCGACCATGACTGAAGATAGGCTCACTTGGAGACGCCACATCAGAGTGGTGGATTCTCTTCTAGGAAGCGGCTCAGTAGTTGAGAGCCTCAGAGTTGGGTTGTCCCGGTTAACACTGTCTTAGAAGTTCGGCCGTCTCGCGCTCAGCCGCTGTTTTCAGCATTCCCCTATTTTCTGGTCCTATATTTGTTGTTTTATAATTGTTGTTTTAATAATGTGGTTTTATGCCGTGCAGGGTTTTTGGAGCGGAGGTACCATCACACAACGGAGAGCAAACACTCGCAGATATGTTTATCCCATGTGTAGGACGCCATGGGCCAAGGCATCATTCAGATCTTTTCACGCACAAAGCCGAGGGTCTTCACGGAAACAGCCTCCCCACTCTAAAGGTGGGGGTATGGTCTGCGTACATCCTACCCTCCCCAGACCCTGCCCTGAGCGGGATATACTGGGTATGTTTGGTTTGGTTTGGTTTTAATATGTTTTGATTATTATTAATTGTTAATTGTTAATTATAATTGTCGGGATTATTTTATGGTCTCGTTAATATTCGAGTTTAATGATGATTGCTGGTTAATTATGAGTCCGATTAAGTATTCGGATTTAGTAATTATTAATTGTGAATTGTTAGTCGTTAATTGTAATTGTGGTATAAATTTTGAGACCGAATAAGTGTTCGGTTTAGTGATTGTTAATTGTAATTGTATTTGCTTATGTGCTAAATGTTATAGGTCGAGTCATAGTAAAGGTTGGATGTCATACTTGACAAGTACTTGACGGTGAATTATATGTGGTTAAATGGTGATGGGTCATGCATATGGGTTTGAGATAGGTGAGTCATTATAAATATTGGTGGATGTCGAGGTTGTCAGAGTAATGTATAATTGCCTAAACTATATATTTGTGTAAGTGTTAAGTGGTAGTTTCTGAAAGTTACCACTGGCTCTAGAGGCTGTGTGGATATTTTGATTTAGTTTCAAATGTTAATTATCGAAGATTAATTGTTAGATTTACTTGATTATGTGTTTATTTGGGAGGAGTTGCAATGAGATCGCAAGTCCTAAATGTCAATATTTAAGGATTTGTGTAATTCTCTTCAACGAGTTCCTCGGGCTTACGAATATCCATGATTTGCTATCACGAGTATAACTAATATACTTGAGTGGTGTGATCATCGATATAGCGTAAGTAATAGTTAGTGCTAGGGGTTGTTCCCTAGGGCTTACGAACATCAATGATTGATTGTCACGTGTATCATTAAAATGCGTGAGAAATACGATCATTGGTGTAGCGTAAGTAGTAGTGTAATGTAAATTATTATGTGCTATGTGACGCATGTCAGGGCGGATACTTTCTTATGTGTTTACTTTAAGTTGCTGCCATAGAAGCAGCTTGATATTTCCTTGGGATTGTTGAATTGAAAAACAGGGGAAAAGTCCTATTTACGAATACTTCATGCCGAAATTTTCTAAAAATCCCCTGCAAGTTTATTTAAAAGTCTAATTAACTTATTTGATTCCAATGCTTGGAAATGTGCTATGATTTCTAAGGGTTTAAGTATATGTGTCAGTGGATTGTTTCAATCATATATTGTGGTTTTGAAGATTTGATGATGTGCTGTTTTGGAGTGGTTATGTGACTTAGTAACTATACTAAGATGTTAGGTCCAATATGTTTGTAAAAGGGGGGTTGAATGCAAATAGTACTGTTTAATCGAAATTTGTCCGGGTAATTTAATTTATATTTTGACAAATTTGAGCGGAATTAAATGAAACAAAATTCAAGTTGAATATAAAATTATATTAACTTGAGGGGTTTGTTACAGATACAGTACAGAATTTATATCTAGTTAATAAAAACAAATTAGAAAATTCGACATGAATTTTTCTAGATTTGTTAATAAAAATTAAGATATAGATTAGGAGTAAAAACTCGCTAATAGTACAAGAGTATCATGTAAACAAGTTCTATCGGATCAGATATTAAAAATAAGATGAACTTGATTTTCTATGAATTTTTCTGCTGTTGTGTTCTTGATGAAAGAGAAGAGAGTAAACTGCCTTTTTGAATGTAATATTCTTGTCTGTGTTATCTTGTGTCGTCTCTGTCTTCATATATAATATTCACTGCCTCTTTATCTTCAAATATAACTGTCAAGACAATAGGCAATACAATCTGTTCTTCCAAGACAATCAATTTTGTACTGCCAAGACAATAGGCAATACAATCGTCAAGACAATCAGGTTCTTCCAAGACAATCGGCAAGACAATCAAATTCTGAGATCTTTGTCTTGCTTTATCAAAAATTATCATTCTGTCTGAAGCTTTTTCTTTTTGATCATTATCAAGACAATCTGATTTGAGCTGTCAAGACAATCGTCAAGACAATCAAATCAGATTTTTATTCTTCTTTTTTAAAGCTATTCAGAATTAATCATCACCAAGACAATCGACAAGACAATCTCTGATTGTCTTGCTTCACTGATTTCTTCTTCAAGACAATCGGCAAGACAATCTCAGATTGTCTTGCTAGTTCATTTTTTCAGATTTACATTAAACTGATTAATAAATAATCATTTTAATTTAACCTTACTTAAATAATAATTATTCAGATTTAATTAATTTAATAATTAATTTAATTAATGAATTAATTCTTGATGAATTAATTTATTAATTAAATTGACTACTTGATTTAAATTAATTAAAGAAGAATAATTATGTATCCTTGGATTGTCTTAATTCTTTTCTGAATCACTGAAAGTAATAAAGGAATACCACTGAATATTTTGTTGACGTTCCATGCACGGTCTGGTTCATGAACGACTAACTTCAATGTATGTCCTTTAATTTTCACATTAAAAATGTGATTCATTTTTCTTCTCATTTCTTTCTCCTTCTTGTACTTCACTGTATTCTGTCTGAACCTGTCACTCTAGAAATCTCTGTCTTAGAAATAAATCCACTTCTTTGATGCTATATTGAGGCTTGATCAGCAATCTGAGCTTCTTCCAGTGTAAAACATCAAAACTATAGATTGACTTTAGGGTTTTTCTTCTGACAGATAGTACCTTCTGAGATTCCTGTGACAGTTAAAGTTATTTACTTATTACAATCTAAGCTTAAGTTGAGTTGAGTCCTCGAACTACAAATAGGCTGTGTCATATGCCTTTCATAAGACCACCTTATGGATGTGGTGGGATATGTCTATATGTAATTGTGTATGTGTGTATACACGAGTATAAGCGTTATAGGACGCGTATGGGTAGAGTAGAGCAAATAAGAGTTTGCTTGATTTGACACTGAAATGGTACTTGAATTTGTAAAGGTACGAGTAAGAGACCAGTCCGAGAGCAGTGCAAGGACAAGTGGAAATTGGAACAAAAATGGTAGTTAGCGAAGTCGACGAGGGTATGGATGTGAAGTAGCAAATTACAAGTAAGGACTGATGTGAAATTGAGTCGAGGGTCCATGGTAGGATCAGGAACTCCGTAAATCGAGGCAAGTGTTTTTGCTATTCACTTATTGTTCAAGTGATGCAATTTAGTTTATTTATCGTATGAAATGAGTTGGACAAGTATATTTAGAAAATGATATGTTTCTTCAATTAGCGGGAAAATGTTTATTTCCCCATTCTCAGTTAAATATCAAATTTTAAAGAATCTCACAAATAACCTTTTTCTATACAATACCTTACACATGGTATGTTGTTGGATTCCTCAGTGGAATGCCATTTCTTTATTTTCTTCGATTGTGTTTAAGAAATTCGTTGAATAGAGAAAATCCAGATTTCAAAATCCTTATAAATACCTGTTAACGAAATTCCCGATTTTACCATATTTTACCCAAGTGATTTTAATCTGATTCTTCAACTATATCGAACATTGTTTCACTTGTACTTGTTCATGCAACTTTAATTCTGTAGATACATCATGTTGTGTTGATTTACTTTCCCTTTCGGTATCAAGTCAATTCATTAATGCTGAATCATATTCCTTTGATCGTATTCACCTGATGCTATGTATGTTGAACCTGAATTATTATTTCTCACATGAAAATGAATAAAATGCTAGATATCTGATTTCTGGTTTGAATTACTTGATATACACCTTTACTCGAATTAAGCAGGGTGGTCGATTGTCCCGACACCTGACCTGAGTATTAAAGACAGAATTGGAAGTTTTTATTAAATGAAAATGTTTTCAGGACTGAGGACGCCAGTCAGGACTGAAAATGGGCCATGGATCCAGTTGAGTATTTGGATATACCAAGAGAGTATATCCGGAGTTTTAGTGTGACTGATCATCCACTTTAACTCGTTGCGTCAAAAAAATGAAAATCCAATTCTAATCTATAGATTTAGTATCCAGTTGGACATTGATTCGTATTGCTTGACCATGAATTTCCAAGTATTATTATCGAATGGTTATCAATTGACCTTGAGTTTTCGAGTATCATTATTGAATCATTAAAACATGATTCCCTTGAAGTCTATAATGCTTATTTTGGCTGAACAAAACTCTTATCCGTTCTAGTTCCTGTTGCACCTCATTAATGGTGAATTATTGGCCCTTGTGGCAATTTAAAAATAATATCACAGATTCTTTCACAGTATGAGTTGAAATTCTTTTGTTATCAGAATTGTTTCGATATTAAAATTTTTATCACTTTATGCACTTGCTGAGCATTGTTGGCTCACTCTTGCTTTTGTTTGTTTTCTCCAGTTAATAGTGAAGTTTAGTAGACCTAGTAGTGGACAGGGGGTATTGATCTCCGGGCAGCGAGGTGAGACGTTCGAGTTGTGGACTTCGTCAAGCAGTGTTTGGGGAATTGTCAAGGTTGGATATATAGTTAGATAGTGGTTTTGTATATTCACGGAAGTGTAAAATATTTTTATTCTGAGATTGAGTTGTAATGAAGTAATTCGATAGTTTGTTTCATACCATAACCTGTATGCGATCTTGGTTAAGGAGTTTTAATATTTTATCAGTTTAGTTAATGTTTATATCCAAGTTAGTAATATGTTGATTGTGGTTGGTGGCCCCAAATCTGTACCCCGAATTTCGGGACCGTTACATCGCCAAAAATATCGATGGTTGGTAAAGGTGTCCGAAAGAACTAATTGAACACGATACAGGAAATTCGAGAACTGTACACGCATAGTATAAATGCATTTTCACTGTCTCCGTTGCAACACACGCATCCAAGGAATGCGATGAATGGCAGACTGCTGCAACTATACGCATTCGCGGGATGCGAAATGCTATACAACACGCATATATTAAATACGTAGTCTCTACTTTATGCATACATACCACCAGTACTGGGTTGCTTTTTATCTTCTCTGCAACATGGTCAAATTACACATCCTTCGAGATCATTGCAACAACCCTCAACATCACAATTTCTTATCAATTACAAACCCAAACTCCTACGTTAATTGCAAGTGCTCAAATCCCAATTCCAATCCCTTGTTTTATAACCGACATTAACATAACTATTTATAGTGGTATAGAATTTTTGCTTGTGAAAATGTTAGATGATGAAGAACTTGTGTGTATGTTGTAGAAGTGTGTATAACAGATAATAGAGAGACAAGGGGAGCTGGGTTTGTACTTTGTAGTGTGTACGAGCTGGACTATTTTTACAAAAGATGAAGGTAGTAGTTTGGTAGTTGGACTATTTGCACAATCGCTAAGTCTACACATTTGGTTAATCCAGTCAGCTAAGTCTACGCATTTGGTGAATGCGGATTCAGTAGGTTAGAAAGGACACAAAACCCGATATTGGTTATTTCGGGTATACAATAATGGATTATTGGTTATTTAAGGCATTTTCTCCGTGTTTACGGTGATAGTTTTTTACTAATTCTACGATCAATCTATGCTATTATATTAAAGTTGAAATATTCGAAGTTTTGATGTTTGATTTTCGGTATAGTTATTCTAACTATTAAAATAAATAAATAATAAAATAATGTAATTAATGGTAATTAATTGATTGAATTTTTTTAATTAAAAGACGTTTATAAACACTTAAAATATTGTATCTTCCCATCATCAATATTTCGTTTCTAATTAAAACACGTTACTTTTTAATTTAAAACATAATCTTGCAATCATTAATATATATAAAAAAATATCACACATTATCTTCCAATCATTAATAAAATATATAATCAAAATTCGTATACAACGAAAATGATCATTGGATTTTTAGTAATAAATAAAAATCGTCAAATCTAATGATTAATTTTTTCATATGATTAAATTACTTTACTAAAGATTCAAGATTCGAATTCTGCCAATGACATATTTAATTTAAAATTTCATAATATAAGTTTAAAAAACATGCACATCATTAACTAAATTTATAATAAATTATTTAAATTAATATAAAAATAATAATTATATAAAAAATAAAATTATAACATAAAATAAAATTATACTTAAGATAGTATATTATAATTTTCAAACGCACAAAACACGTAAATTAAGCCGATTGTGACAAATGGAGATGGTAGCCGAGTGATCTTTAAGAATACCCGCAATAAATTTATTTTGTTTGCTTTACAACATGCATGTAGGTAGTGGAACTAAAAGTGATGCTCAAAACAAAACAAAAAAAAATCGTAAAAGTGGAACTTATATGAGTTATATCAAATTAATTTTTTTAAAATGATTAAGTATGTATGTTTTACAAATAATATATGTTATAATAAATTTTAGATTTCGGTAATTGCAAAAATCAAATCCAAAATATATGACGGTCCATAAAAGATAAGAGCATCTCCGATAACAATAGATCTAATACTTGGCTATAAATAATATAAAATTTATCCTTAATAAAAAATTTACATTATTGTCGTAGCCAAGTATAACATATATTATTTCACATTCTATTAAATGTCAATTTCTTGGAGAAAACACTTAAAGATAAGTTGATAAGTTCTACGTATGAGAATGGACCGTTTGGTTGGTTTGATTTGCAGCAGCATATAAAAAACACTTTAATTACCATTTGTGATCAAAATTTAGCCACATATATATAGCACCAACTACAAATACATGGACACAAACTCAGAATGCTGCAACTATCATTTTCATTTTTCCAACACATGAACAACCTTCAATTGGGGCTAGACATCCTTGTCTGCAACTAGATGTGTGCTCACATTTTTCGTATGACATAAAAAAAATGAAACAAAATTCCAAATTTATTCACTAATATTATACGTTTGTCAAGGACCCGAATCCCGATTCATTTTGAGTACATTGAATAGTTGTAATCTCTATTATTGAAATCGGTCGATTTCTGAAAAATCGCCGATAAATTAGTCAAAAATCGATCAAAATTTTGGAACTAATTCGGTTGATTTTGCAAAAATTGTCGATAAATCGCCATTTTTTTAATCAAATTACTCGATAAATCGTAAATCATAAAAGCATGTAGTACAGAAGGCAAAGCTGTGATAGAACATGGCTGATGTCTCCTAAATCTTGGATATACCATTTTAATACAAGAAAGTGCAGGCCGTGTCTACTGAGTATATATCCTATTTAAAGCCTAACACATGTTCAGAAATTGGCAGAAACTTAAAGTTTATGGATAAATTATTTACTCGACAAAAGCTCTGAAATATTAAATTAATTTAAATTCATGTGGATAATGGTATTAATAAAATACTTATTTAATATTGACATCTGGAGGACTCTGGACCGACCCACGCGTATGTGTTGCTGTGAATCGCCTCACTAAAATAATGTAATGCGAATAGTCCAGCTCACACCCTCCCAATCATCTGGACTGCACATTTTATTTTTTTTGGTAAATTGTACAATGATAACCATATTTTATATCAAATTTTAAAAAAATTATCAAAATTTTAAATTAGTGGTCAATTTTAATTTTCGTATTTTAAAATAATTATTTTCGCTAACTATTTTTCTTAAAATAATGATCAAATTTTATTTTAAAATTTAAAAAATGACTTTCTTTTACATTCAAATTTAGTGGGAGTCATTTTTTTAAAAAACGAAAATACAAATTGATCATTACTTTACAAATTTGAAAATTTGGCTATTTTTTTGAAATTTGGTGTAAAATACAACCATCATTATATAATTTATTTTAGTTTTTTTTGCAATAAAATTGTTATGCTGTGAATTATGCAAATTTTCCACGTAATTATTTTTTGAAGGTTTCGATATTTTTTTATAACTTTTGAATTTTTTAAAATAATTTTCAAATTTTAAAAAGATTGTCAAATTTTTAAATTTACAAATTAGTGATCAATTTTAATTTTCGTATTTAAAAAAAATGACTTTTGCTAACTATTTTTCTTAAAGAATGGCCAAATTTTATTTCAAAATTTTAAATAATAACTTTCTTTTACGTTGAAAATTAATGAGCGTCATTTTTTAAAAAACGAAAACACAAATTGATCATTAATTTGCAAATTTGAAAATTTGCCAAATTTTTTTAAAATTTGGTGTAAAATACAACCATCATTATATAATTTATTTTAGTTTTTTTGCAATAAAATTGTTATGCTGTGAATTATGCAAATTTTCCACGTAATTATTTTTTGAACGTTTCGATATTTTTTTATAACTTTTTAATTTTTAAAAAATAAATTTCAAATTTTGTTGTATTTTTAAACAAAATTTTTAAAAAAATGAATTTCTATAAAATTACTTTCTTTTGGAAGAGGAAGATATTTTCTAAATTCTCATATTTCTTTTTATGATATAGCATAAGGACGAATTTTTTGAGATTTTTTTTTCGAATTAATTTTTTCAAGATTAGATTATTTCTGACAATTAAACAGACTTAACAAGAATATTCTATTCTCTATTTTTTATTAAAAAAATTTCTAATTTATGAATAATAAAATCTAAAACTATAGAATTTCGAATATTTGTACAAATAATTTTGAACGCGATAAATCAAATGGTAAAAACTTATCTTTTATGATTCTTAAATTTCGAGTTCCATTATTACTAATTTCAAAATTTATTAAAATAAATACTCATTTATAATATATATAAGCTTAAATATTCAAACAAAACATCAAAGCACATTCGAGAAAAGGAAAATCACAGCAATAATCCAAGATTTATTTTGAGACACAAACAAACAGTTACATACACACACACACATTTTCTTGTCTTCTCTCCACTTTAATTCCCAGCCTTTCACCTTAAAAAATAAAAGCTCTTCAACCCAATTATACACACAACTATACATACACACCACAACCCACATAGCTCTTATTAATTTCAACCCACTTATATGAATCAACAGCTCACATTTTACCCATCCAAATCTACACTTCTTGATTTTCTCAAAAATTTCTTTAAGCCCAAAATTATTTTATTTTCATCTTCTAGTACTAATACTCACAATCTTTATTTATAAACACTAGAGATCATCGAAGTTTAGATCTTTTACTTAGTTGAACGGTGAAATTTAGGAATAAAGATCCCTCTTTTTTGTCAACTTTTAGTATATTTAATTTGGGTTTTTGTTTATTTGTATTTAAAGTTTTGTTTTTTTATGTAAAAATTAGTTCTTGATCTATAAAGATTTGATTTTTATCATCTGGGTTGGTGTTAATTTGAGCTTAGTGATCTTAATTCTTGTTTATTTGAGTTCTTGATTGTTGTTTTGGTGGAGATTTATGCTTTGGTAGAGATATGCAGCCTGGTCAGAGTAAAAAGGTAAATCTTGAGTGTTTTAGAGTTTGGGTTTAGTGTGTGTTTGTGTGTGTTTTGTAATGGGTGTGTTTTACATGATTTGCCTTTTTATTGAAGGAGATTTGATGGGTTATTGATTAATGTGTGTTTTGAGCAGTATGTTATATTTTTAGTTTGTATTGTGAAATGCTTTTGTTTGCAGAAATGGTGTTTTTGCTGATTTGTTGTTTGACTTTTGGGTATTTGAGTAGGGATTGAATTAACTGTTTAGGACAATTAGATGTGGCCTGGTTGTTGCAAGCATTGTTAGTTGTAGGTAGTGTTGGAGTTTAGATAGATCTGTTTGTGATTTACTTGAGCATGGCCTTAATGTGGGATCCTGACAGTCTCGGGATCTGTGTAAAAAGTAGGATGCTTGTGCCAATGGGAATTGATAGTTCTGACTTGCTACATCAAGTAAACTTTTTAGTGTATTAGGATGATGAATGTGTACTTGCTCAGACCCCGTGAATTGATGTGAGTTTATAGAAAGGTCGATTATGATTGATATTAGGTCTTTACGTAGTTTGTAAGTGATTACTTCATAATGTGTCAGTGGTAGATAATTTACCCGGGTGGGGGATTACATATACACGGACCGGGTTGCCATGGCCTCCAGGCATCAACTAAGCTTCGACAGTGATATGTATGTTGTAATGCTTCTTTGCTATTCTATTTTCGTCTAGCTGGAGTTGATTCAGGGATGTGGGATTTTACTGTTGAGTAGCAAAATTATAGCATCTCTGTGGCACCTTTAGCTAGATAACTTAAAAGAGTCTTTAACTGTCACCCATTGTATTTCATATAGTGTTCTCAACCATCACTCATTGGTTCATGTGCTGCTTGGTTAAAGTATTACTGTAAACATAATGTGACGACTGTGATATTTGGATGCATTACACATTTTTGATAACATATGATCTTATGACATGTCGTAGCAGGGATCTGCAGATGTAGATTTTTTCACAGAATATGGAGAGGGAAACAGGTACAAAATTGAGGAAGTAATTGGTAAAGGAAGCTACGGTGTTGTTTGTTCTGCATATGATACCCATCTTGGGGAGAAAGTTGCCATTAAGAAAATTAATGATATTTTCGAACATGTTTCCGATGCCACACGTATTCTTCGTGAGATTAAGCTTCTTAGACTCCTACGGCATCCAGACATAGTGGAAATAAAACACATCTTATTGCCCCCTTCTAGAAGGGAATTTAGAGATATATATGTAGTTTTTGAACTAATGGAATCTGATTTACACCAAGTCATTAAAGCAAATGATGATCTGACGCCGGAGCATTATCAGTTCTTCCTTTATCAGCTGCTTCGAGGCCTGAAGTACATACATACAGGTTATCTGTTGCTACACTCTTGAGTACCAACTCAAAGTATTTTCTGCACTTGGTTAATTTTTCCTGTACTGATTTTTATAACCTTTGCAGCAAATGTCTTTCATCGAGATTTGAAGCCTAAAAACATCTTGGCAAATGCTGATTGTAAATTAAAGATTTGTGACTTCGGACTTGCACGAGTAGCTTTCAATGATACCCCTACTGCAATATTTTGGACAGTATGTTTGTAAAGAAATTGAAATTATTCAGTTTTAGTATGAAATCATAGTATCAGGGACTTAATATCTACTCTATAACTTATTTTTCCTTCACACATTCAGATAATCATTTTCTTTCTGATATGCTTAGGATTATGTTGCAACAAGATGGTACAGAGCTCCTGAATTGTGTGGATCATTCTTCTCTAAGGTATTATAAATCACTTCTTTCACCTGTATGGTTTTGTAAACCAATAAATTGCAACACATTGTTGTAGAATGTTGTGATAGTGTTATTGGAGTGAACTTACTTTATTGCTATATACAGTACACACCTGCAATAGACATCTGGAGCATTGGCTGCATATTTGCTGAACTCTTGACCGGGAAACCCCTCTTTCCAGGGAAAAATGTTGTCCATCAGTTGGACATTATGACTGATTTTCTAGGAACTCCATCTCCTGAAGCCATAGCTAGGGTACGTCTTATTCTTATAATTTGATTTGTATTTTTAGAAGATGGGTTTTTATCATTTTATTTATCTATTGCATGTTCCATAAATGTTGTGAATGCTTAAATATCCGTCTTTTGTCCACAGATACGAAACGAGAAAGCAAGGAGATATCTAAGCAGCATGAGGAGGAAGAGGCCTGTTCCTTTCTCCCAAAAGTTCCCAAATGCGGACCCCTTGGCTCTTCGTTTGTTAGAAAGAATGCTTGCATTTGAACCCAAAGATAGACCTTCAGCTGAAGAGGTAAAAATTAATCTAATTAGATTTCTTCTGGTATATAAATATTACATTTACCCGTGTTTTATAAAAGCATATGGTGTGGCCGTCTAGGCTCTTTCAGATCCATATTTCAAGAACTTAGCCAAGGTTGAAAGAGAACCTGCTGCTCAACCAGTTACGAAAATGGAATTTGAATTCGAGAGGAGGAGGATAACTAAGGAGGATGTACGAGAACTAATATACCGGGAGATTCTTGAATATCATCCCAAGATGTTGAAGGAGTTCTTGGAGGGTTCAGAGCCTACAGGCTTCATGTATCCAAGGTAATGTTATCTGGAAATATAGATGCATATTATTCGACATTATTAGATCATTTTCTTTTAAATTATACTTGCTTTAATTTTTGTAATACAACTTCGTTTAGATGAAATCTTTTCATCATAATTAAGATGCTCAATTACCAGATGAACATGCACCAGAAAATTAGCCTAGTGATTAGTGGCTTTCTTTTATAATATGTAGGAGATCGATGTCTGTCTATTATATTGTGATAGATTGATGTGCATATTTTTAAAACACGTGTTTCTGAGCTGGATCTGGGGCAAAGTCTCATAAACTGTAGTGCTATACTTCGCAAGAACAAAACTGGATCTCATTGGTTATGTGATTGATTGATGTCAAGTGCCCTCACACATATTTTTCACCCTGAGTAAAGTGTAAACCAAACCAAACCAGACCAATTATTACCCTATATGTCATACGTGTTTCTGAGCTGGATCTGGGGCAAAGTCTCATAAACTGTAGTGCTATACTTCGCAAGAACAAAACTGGATCTCATTGGTTATGTGATTGATTGATGTCAAGTGCCCTCACACATATTTTTCACCCTGAGTAAAGTGTAAACCAAACCAAACCAGACCAATTATTACCTTATATGTCATACTTTGAGTAGGATCTGGGGAAGGGGGGGGGGGGGGGGGGTGAGATGTACGCAAACCTCAACCCTACTCCTATTGTAGTAGTAAAGAGGGTGTTTCCATGAAGGCCCCCCTGATTGTCAATGTTACTTGTCACAAACATCAACTTTCCAATTGTTGTAAAGGTATATGCACCTGAAGGTTGAATGCGCTATTGTTGACTTCTAGGGTTGAATCAATGCTAGGCTATCAAAGTTATGTACACGATGATATGTGGTAAAAATGAAACTTAGTATGCTCAATCTCAAACTTCCACTTCTATGGAGATTGTACTTGAGAATCTCTGGCTATTTTCCGACTGTAGATGCTTATTAAATTAGTTTGATGTTATAGTCATTGGATGTAAGTTACCGCACTCTGAACAGATGTAAACTGGTAGTTGTTTGTGCACTGCCCTCCGATGACTATGCCTGCAGATATTGCAAACTACATTTAAAAAACGCTTTACCGTGGTGCAAATCCCTTCATTAAATTATAAATTTGGAGGTATAAAATGGCTCTAGCATCTTCTGCTGAGGGCATAAATATGTGTAGGTTGTTAGATTCCAAACTCCATTTCAACCACTTTTTGAATCATGATCTTTTACTTGTTACTTGAAATATGTTATGTCCACTCCGAATATTGTAAGTTAGTTTGAGATGTAGAGGTGCTTCATCTTTCTTCCCATATTGGTACATGTCCCTATGACAATAAATCACCAAGGATGAAAATGAGCTATGGATCTTTCTTAGGGTAATTGTCATTTTTGTAAGGGTCTAAAGTCCTTAAGTGAAGTCTGTTTAGTTATTCTAAAAAGTAGGTTGGAACCTATATTACAACTCCATGAATACATTTTTTCTCGAAGGTAGAACAGTTGGTAATAGTTGTTTTTATTCGTATGTGCAGTGCTGTTGACCAATTCAAGAAGCAATTTGCTTATCTTGAGGAGCATTATGGAAAGGGTGGTACTGTTGCGCCACCTGAAAGGCAGCATGCGTCATTGCCTAGGTACTGTAAATTCTACAGCTCAATATGCTTTTCTTCTTTCTTATTGCTTCCTATTTCTCACTGCCCGTCTTAGAAATATTGTTTTTCCATATTATATGCTGATAGATGCTTTGATGCAGGCAACGTATGCAATATTCAAATGATTCAGTGCATAGTGTTACTGAAGTAACAAGTGATCTTTCCAAATGTTACATCAAAGACGGTGAGAGGTCACATACGGACAAATCTTCTAGCATCCCAGTAACAAGACCACCAATTCAAGTGCCTCAAAATATTCAAGGTGTCAATTGTTTAGCTGCTTCTTTTTTCCATGTCGGCCTGTGGCTATTCAAATCTATGCTAATAATGTGTATATTGCTTTCAAAACCAGTTGTTCTTTTCGTACATGCTTGCCCGAGCTTTTTCTGCTCAACCCAAGTTTTCTAATTTTTGGATATTCATCTCAATTTACAACATACAGATGTCAGTTTTGAGATCTGAGCATTGAAATATGTAATTACATACCCTTCCCCAACCATATCATGTGCTTTTCATCAAGTTATGATGCTTAAATGATACTGATAATTTGAAATTTACATCATACATTGTTTGCTATAGTCAGTTGCATTATACAGTATTGACAATGATCACAGCAATAATTTATTATATTAAATGTTTTATCTACAGCAGGAGCTGCTGCAAGGCCTGGGAAAGTTGTGGGTTCTGTCTTGCGATACACCAATTGCGGAGCTGCTGCTGCAGCTACAGAGTCTCTTGAACATCGACGAAGCGTTAGGAGTCCTGCTGTTCCTACTCAATATGCTGTTCCTAGCTCTTCTTACCCTAGAAGGAACCCAGGTTGTAAAAATGAAAAGGTGGAGGATACAATTGAAGGATCTAATGGTTTGCAGCCAAAACCTGCATTTACGGCAACAAGGAAAGTGGCTGCTGCTCAAGGTGTTCCTGGAAATCAGTGGTATTGACAAAAGCGGACTTTTCATCCTGGTGGAAGGTGTTCGCCTCACATCGCAACTCTTTGAAGGTGAGACTAAGATACAAGTGTAAGAAATCAATTGCTTTAAATTGACACTGGGAAAGTTACAGTACCTGGCCTAGAGAAGCAAGTGGTTGGAAAAGTCTAAAACGCATGCTCGCATGGTGTCTCTTGGTAATAGCTGTGATGTACCAATTCTGGCAGCAGTTGGTCTGTGCTGATTTAGATGGAAGACAGATTTGATATGATATGGATAAAACGATAACATTAAAATAGGAAAGGACACGGTATTTCAACGTTGTGTTAGCTTCACATGATTTGGCAAGATTAAAGCAAACTGTAGTAATTTATCGTAACATAGAACTAATCGGATCATCCATTGTAGGCCGTTCTGTGCTTCTAATTAGTGATCCCAGCTAAACATTTGTTGTTTGCTTGCCATGTCTGGATACTCGTTGATTAGCAATTAGTTGCTTGTGTAAAATAATATTGCAATTTGTATGAAACTATCAATTAAAATAACCTGTGCCATTCAAAGTTTAAACTATATATTTTCCAGTCATTACGTGCAGCTAAGCATCAGATGTATATGCAAAGTTGACTAAGCTGTTAACAAATAAATCATAGATTGTGGCGGCATGGAAATTGTTTAACGATTACAAGTTTACAACTCCTGGTTGAAGAAGTAAAATAATAAGCACTTCTGCTTATAGCTAGAGGGATGGTCTCACGAGCTCTAATAATAGACCAGTTTCACCATATGCCGTGATTGTGATTGTTACTACTTTGATATGGTCTAGTTATATCCTTGGAATCAAAGAGTTCAAAGAGATGAATATCCTTAATAGCAAACATAGTTTATTATGGCCAGTATTGTGCAACAAGGCCCTTACCAGCAAACGCGACTATAAAGACTAAGGCCCGTAAACAAGCTACGTAACAAATGTTAATCAGAATCCATAGGTAAAAAATGCAAGAAAAGATAATGGTACAAAGGTAAAAAAACAACCCTCGATATTGGGATACCAGCTAGAGGTTCCGGCTAAGCCATTAATGGTAAATATATGATTAAGCTTGTACAATGCAAAATGATTAGGTTCCAGAAATTACAATAATTGCTAGATAACAGATGTTGGTTGATTTGATATTTTATTTGCTCAGTATATTCTCTGTTTCACTCGCCTGAAATTCATATCAGCACCATCTAGGGAAGCTTCATCACCATGACCATAAGAGACAACAGAATGTTCACCGACTCTTGCAACACAAAGCAACAACTCGGAGATGACAGAGGGGCAACTCTGCTTTAAGTAATCAAATCCATCTGTTTGCGTGATTACAGCTGAAATAAAGCAAAACAACATCTTCTCCTTTAGCATGTCACGCATCTACAGTTAAAGAGAGTACTCAAAAGAAATGATTAATTAGACTGCAGAAACTTAACATAAAAATCATTCTATTGATGAAAATTGTTAAAGATTATTCTCATCATAAAACTTATATGTTGTGTTTAGATGGGGAGAATGAAATGAAAAACTGCAAAGTAAAATTAGAGAAGAAACAAAAAATGTTTGGGAGAAAGAGTGAAACAGATGATGACGTGCAATTTCTACGATGAGATATATACAGAAAATGAGTAGGTTGGACTTTGGAGAATGAAGCATTCATCCTCATATCGGCAGGTAAAACCATTAGCAATGGAATGGCGAAAGGAATGAAATTTATGTATATCTTTTACCCATCAAAGAGCACAAATTTAATTTCGTTCCCTCCAACTAAACAGAACAATAGAATATGAAGAGTGACAGTAGAGGGGTCCCAAAATGGTGTTGTAAATAAAACCACACATTATATTGAAACTACTCGAAAGCTGACAGCTAATACATATAAGAGCACAAACATGTGCCAAGTATATTTTTGGTTTAATTTATATATAGCATCATGCCCTTTTGCATTTTCTAAAAAACATATATGTATAATCTCAATTTCCATCCAAGATACCAAGACAATGTCAACATTAAAATAACAGCAGAGAAAAGTCTTTTCAGAAGTGATTATGCCAGACTTTTAAACCAAAAAGACTTAAGATCTCACCTTTCAGATTTTTAGGAAGGGCAATAAATTTGAGACACAAAGACTTTAGCTGGATACAATGATGCTGATCTGCCAAAGCCAAAGTCGTGGCTACAGTATTTATGGCAACATCCTCACAAAGCTTAGCCTCACAGAGTGATTTAAGCCTCACAAGCCCATATCTGTCTGCTGCTGCTAGCAGATGCTGAGCCATCAGAGAAGAAGCCCATGTGGAACTTAGATCACTAAGATCTTCCAGGTCAGGCAGAGAATCCCAATATATGAAATGGAGTAATGCCTGCCAAATCATAATATTAGTAAAACAAATAGCAGATCAAGGAATCTCAATTGTGCCGTCTAACATGGTATGGTACTTAATGAAAAATCTATTCCATGCAAGTATGTAGAACTACAATGATCTGATTAGAATCTCTTGGTCAAATACAAGGGATACAGCGAAGGGAAGTACTCTAGTAGCCATAAATTTCAGTTCAGGTTATAATAAAATTCACAGTTCTAATTGTTTTACTTTATTTTTAATTTTTCTATACTAACATTAATTACAAAATGTAAAACAAAAGAAATTAATATATGAAATGCATTTTTTAATATATACTATTCAAGCTGTACATATTAATCACAATGTCATTTTACACAGGTTGCCTAATGCATTTTTTTAGTAATATAATCAACTAAATAGGAAACATTGTAATATCTTATATTAACGTTCCATCGGCCAAAAATAGACCCATCAATGAAATAAATTGACGTATAAATTGACATATTTAAGGAAAATATAGTGAATATCTTTACATAATTGGTTGATTATAACCGAATCAGCAACCAAAACATGATAGAAGTAAATTTTGAACCCGAGTCTTGCCAATATAAATCCTTGAGGCACCAAGCCCTCTCAAATGAGTTCCACTATAAAAGCTTACTACATAGACCCGGGGTAGGGAATAGACCAATTCATTTATCTAAAACATTATAATGTGCATCCTGCTGGTAGATATATAGTAATTCCCATAATCAATCAAATTCTTCTACAAAAAACAATCGGTAGTTGGTACTTAAAACTAGTCACAATTTCGATCAAAAAAGAAAAGAAACTAAAAGAGCATCTTCCAATGCTAGTATGCTACTAACAGACCATGTTGTGGCATTCCATTAATCAGATGAACTGAAAACAAGTCCAAATATATAGATAGGTCCCTAGGTAACCCTGCAAACGATAATCAACTTTTTTGTTGAATTGTCAAATGACCAATTCTCTGTGCTCATTTGTTATTATGTTATCTTTGTGTTTTATGTCCACATAAAGAAAAACAGCCATATCTTCAAATATACATGAAGATCTAACCGAACTAGAAATGCCACTCAGCAGAAAAAAATATAATCATGACCAACAAAGGACCTGTATAATCTGGTGCTATGTCGAATACAGTATAATATACACAAGTGATCACGTGAACTAAATTTGAATAACAGAGATGTAAACTTCATCAACTTGTACTTAATTTACAACATCACTCGTACATATTATATACAACATAAATTTAATATTGGTTATCTGTCTTGGTCATTAACTTATAATCCTGTTGAGTACTGTTTTCAATTAGCAAGATATTCATGCATAATTGAACATATAATTTCTTCATCAATAAGCCCAACCATTCATCAGAAAATTCAACTAGAATATTAATAACTGTTTATGTTTTTTTCTTGAAATCATTGTCGTCTAACCTGATTAATGGAGTGTCGGGACATCACCAGTTGATTTGGTTTAGTTATGGCCTATGGGTGTATAATTGTACTACCATATTCTATTAAAGACCTTGTAGCTTTTTTAAACAACTTTTATTAATTAGCTTTATTTGTAAGAATATGTCAAAAACAATTTGTCATGTTTGTTATTCGGGATTTAAATTTTATATGCCTTTCAAACAAAAGTATAATTCAAGCCCGTTTGAACGCAAACTAGAAAAGCTCAGCGAGCTCTTGAACAACGAATTTCCTTAATGAACCGGAATTGATTTTTTTTTTTCCACTCGAACCAAGCCTGAAAAAACTTTTCAACTGAACCAAAATCGAGTTCGGCAATTCTATAACGAGCTAAACACGATCAGATTGAAACTCAATTAGACCTCTCCTTTTCATTCTCATTCCAAAACATAAAATTTCACTAACCTTAAAAACTGAAGCTTCCATTTCCTCGATTTTTATACATTCTGTGTCTCTGTCTTTCATCGGACCAAAAAGTTGAGCCTTGAAAACAGGAGAACGTGCAGCAAGAACCAGCTTGTGAGCTGCAAAAAATTCCCCATCAACCTCAATATTCAAGTCAGCTCCATCTCCATTTTCTAAGAGCTTCCCAAAATGCTGACCAATATCCGATGGTGGTGCTGATATAGAGTAAATCTTGGGACCCTCTGTATGTGAATTAACAACCCCAACAGTACATTTAACCAAGAGGCAATCATCCTTAAGGTAATCCGATGTTTCCAGAACAGTTCTTTTGAGGAAACGTTTATAGCCCCTGCACAATGTAGAAAAGTAAGAAAAGGCAATCATAGATTGTTGTCAAACAATTATTCAATGAAACCCTTAAATGACAAGGTTTTCATCAATGCATCTTAGTTAAACTGTATATAAAATGCTTTAGAATATGAGCGATTAGTATAAGTGAATAAGAATAGGCGTTTAGTATAAGTCACGTAGAGGAACTAGACAGATGCTGGGAAAAACTTCCCACTATATTTAAGTCGGCCAAGTTGAAAAAATGTGACAACGGAAAGCACCACATTGACAATCTAAAAGAACACAAGGACTGTTCTCAATTAAAAAAAACTACAACAAACCAAAAGAGTAAAAAAAGCAAATGAATCATTCTAACCTCTAGTTAAAAACACAAACAGATGCAAAGATTAAAGCGATTGGTAAAAACAGTAGAATAGACATAAACTCTGTTTACAAGCATGTGTGGCTTAGCTTATAAGCAGACCGGTCAAAACACGGTGATCTTGCTGAGGCGGGTTTGGGGCAGAGATCTCAATTCCCATACTCACCCACCCCTGGAGGAAATAAAAAGCACATACATATATAATGGGTTCTTGACTACATCTTCCGAGTACACACACACACACACACAGCAAATATGCTATATGCTCCTAAATAGCTAATGATTACCAACTTAATTTTTCTACCAAATGAGTGACTCCATTTTGGGTGGATAGTGAGAACCGAGCAACAATTGGCCTAATTTACAAAAGAAATCGCAAAATTCAAGATACTTCGACACTCTTGGAACAAACATCTAACAAACAAGACATGATCTTCATTTTTAAGGGGTGTTGTTCATGATTACACCTCAGAAATGTGATTTTTACCTAGTCCGAACTTAAAACGTAACTAAACTTATTTCATTATGAGATACCTATTCATGTTAATTACTGAGTAACAAAACATATCCAAAAGTATGACAATACCAAATAATTTTAAACTAAAATACACATGACAGCATGTACATCACATAAAAGTGCTCCTACTCCAGCTCCAAAACAATAACACACACAAAGTAAAGCTCCGAAGCACATCAATGTATACTTCTACAAGCACCAAATCCAGCAAAACAGAAACTAAACGAACACAAAAAAAATTCTAACCTAGTCAAGCTTACGAACTTACAAATTTAACAAACACAACAATCACACAAAAATTCATTCAAAACTAGTCAAGACAACGGATTCACAAATTTAATAAATTACACAATCACACAAAAGAGCATTCACAACTAGTGAAACTTCCGAATTTACAAATATAACAAACACAATATGCACAAAATTACATTCAACATTAGTGAAGCTTCCGAATATAAAAACACAATTCACACAATTAATCATCAAGGTTGTTACGGCGCCGTGGCGAGTCGCGGCGCCCGAGGACCTTCACAACAATATGGCGTCGTGGCGTCCGTTGTGGCGCCCAAACGTTCATATATATAAGATAGAGTTCTATATATATATATATATATATATATATATATCATAAATTCGTAATATAAATTAGTACATCACTCTAATTACTAACTAATAATAACACAGCCACTATAAAATATTAAAATGTAAACGTAAGTACTTAAAATAACAACAAATCACAAGTCAGGTCTTAAAAATTGAAGCATAGACACTTTTAACTAGGTGGGGGTAGTAGCACGAAGTAAAACCAATAACTAGCAAATTCAACAACTAGGAAAATTCAACACTTTTAACAACACTTGCACCCCTTAAGGCTACCCCTTTCATGTGCAACAGATGATCATCAATAAAAGGATGCGTCTTTTCGATTATTATTTTATGTTATCACGGTTTTCTTACCTTTATGTATGTAACTTAGTGGGTTAGATCACTGGATCAGGTAAAGCCCAATGGGTCAGTCTTTATTATTTTATTTTTTTAAAATTTTTGGGGCGTCCATATGGCGTCCGTGGCGTCCATATGGCGTCCGAGGCGCCCGCCTTATTGCATGTACGTAAGTCGAGGTGGACGTTTTATGCTTTTTTCACGCCACGACGCCATATGGATGCCAAATGGACGCCGTGACAACCCTGTTAATCATTTAAACTTAAAAAGCTTCGAAATTCAAACTTAAAAAGCTTCAGAATTTAAAATTATACCACATGCTTCCGTGATACTTAAAGCACACATAAATTTCTATTTGCACCAAATCCATCTAATATACAGCAAAACAGAAATTAAACTGAACAATCACACAAATTCACACGAAACTAGTCAAGCTCATGAATCTTACAAACTGTCAAACTCAACGATCACGCAGAAATTCATTCAAACCTAGTTATAATTACAAATTCACAATTTTAAGCCACACATAAAACCAACCAACTTATCTAAAATCTTAAGTTATTATAGGAAGCTACGATTGACGGACGACAAACTAATAATGAAGGCATGAAGGAGACGGACAACAAATAATGAATTAAATAAATGGGGGTGGAGGGACTCGAACTTGAGACCCCTCCTAAACCGAGCTCTGATACCATGTTAATTAACATGCCCATCTAAAACCTTAAGGTGTTAGAGTAAGGCTCCAACAGGATCTTATGCTACAACATATATTCACAATTTTAATCATACAAACTAATAAAGCTTCGAAATTTAACATTATACCACATCCAAATTTTACGAATTTTAAAAGCACAATTCACACAATTTATAAATAAAACAAATAAAGCTCCGGAATTTAGAATTATACCACATGCTACCGCGATACTTAAGAGTATACGGACCACTATCCAACACTCTCCCGAAATGCGAATGCACCTTATGCCTTTCCTTGCCACTCTGATCCACCAAACTCAGCTCAAACAACGCTCTCACATCGGTTCCTTCACTCGCTAACGCGATAAACAACGAAACGTAAGTGCAATTATCCTCAATACTCTTTCCGTCAGGGTAAAAGTAAATTGCCCAGCAATGTCCACCGATAGTGAAGGTATCGGAGGCAATGTACCTTCCGATTCCCATGCCTTTGGATAAGGAGTAGCCGGAGATTTTGAATTCGTGGGAGGCGTTTGTGGTGGATGTAAGGGATGTGGAGGTTGGGGTGATTGAGGTTCTGGAGGTGTTCATGGTTTGGGTGGAATTGGGGGTTTAGGGTTTTAAAAGTGTGTTGGAGAGAGAGAGAGAGGGAGGGGAGAGAGAGAGAGAGATTAGAGGGAGGGAGGGAGAGAGAGGGAGGTGAGAGAGAGAGAGAGAGAGAGAGAGAGAGAGAGAGAGAGAGAGGAGAGAGAGAGGAGAGAGAGATTGGAGGGAGAGAGAGAGAGAGAGAGAGAGAGAGAGAGAGAGAGATTTGCTAATGGAAGAAAAGTGTTGGCTCCAAGCCTCCAACGGTAGAATTGACTCTTTGTTATACCTTTGCCGACCCGATTTTTAATTCGATAATTACTTGTTTTATACTTTTATTTCATTTTTGTAAATAATATATCCAATTTAATTTATATCAAAATTAAGTCGATTATGTTTTTTTTTTTCAAATGGAACATGTGAAATTATTCTGTCCGATTTGATTCAAATCCGATTCATGAATCTACTAAATTTAGGACGATTTGTATTACATAAACATAAATCGTTAAAATTTTATAATCGTTGTCAGAAATGATCACATCTTTATAATTTATATTTATACTATTCTTTCCACAAGTTTTATTTATATTTCAAACTTACTTATCACAGTTTTATTGTTTTGACAACTGATGCCACATCGATGACTTCTACTAACGAAGGTAATTGTAATTATTTTTATTTTTTGTAGTTTTTATTTTTAATTATTTCATTTTTGAATTTGTATTTCAGCCCGTCAAACCAAACCGTTAACCCAACCGGCAGCCTGGTCCAGTTGGACCAACGAACTGTTTCCATCTAGCCCAGCCCAGCTGATTAACTTCTTTAGTATTGATGTTTTATTTTTATTGCTATTCACCGGAGCTCGAATAGTGCAACAAAATATGTTCTCACATGCCACTCTCTACAAGATTAATGTCAACATCAGTTATAAAATCGGAAATCGATTCGACTCGGTTTCATCTTCAAAATCCAAGTACTCGGCTGATTTTTGAGTATTCGTTTTCAGCATCCAAGTACTCGATTAAATTCAAATCGATTTACCTCCAATTTACGAGTACTCACCTGAGTACTCGGTCGAGTCAACCGATTTTTACAACATTGGATGTAGATATATTGGGTGATTCGTCGTACTGGAGAGATGCACAATCATCTTGTCGAAATTAACAAATAGAAAACAGAACTCACTTCAACTGGTATACCAGTGCTATGAAAGCTTCTCTTTTACACACCAACAAAAGCTTCCTTGGACCCTGGTGCATCTGATGACATTTCGTAAAGGAAATTGTATTTGTAACGCCCCCAAATCCCTTACAGGAATCCAGGTCATTACACCTCTTGCGGAAAATCGATCACCTGCTCATAATATAATCTACAACAATATTCTTAACAACTCCATCCTTTATTCCACAGGTTATAGTCTTAGAACAAGCACTCGAAATACCAAAGTTATTACAATACAAACTCACCTCCCAGAATCTCTGAAATATTATTACAACATACAAAACACTCAACAATAAAGCATTAAACAAATTTATTCCATCTTGTACCCTCCTTTGATATTATAAGGCTAATGGGTTGAAATTAATAGCCCTTCTCTTTCCCTTTTTGCCACGATTCACCATGCCAGAGTCGTCATTAGATGCCGCTGATTAATAATATTTAAATAGCAAGAATGAGCCAAAGAATGCCCAGCAAGTATATACAGATGTCATATAATACAACCACAACTCTCTCAAAATATGTTTTACTACTCTATAAGAGTTATAAATATAATTACTTTTGAAAAGAGATCAACTCAGAAATTCTTATAAATCTCGAAATTCAACTCCAATATATCTCAATAACTTCTCAAAATACTACTCGAAGATAAATCAATAACTTCTCAAAATACTGCTCGAAGATAAATCAATAACTTCTCAAAATACTCCATTGATAATATAATATAACAACTGCTCAGATCAACACCCTAGTTAACAGAACCACACAGGCATCGGTTAACCGATAGGATGTCAATGATTGGATTTCTGCTCATAACGCCTACTCAAGAAATGGATGATCAATCCATTATCACTACTCGTTTTCTATCGATAGAAGGATGTGCCGAAGTTTCGATCACACCCTAAAACTACTCAGTTGGGCCGGTGCGTTACTCCGGTCACTTTTGCCTTAATAAACAATGAACAATAGACACCAATAATATAGTTTCCCTCTCGAATGAGTAGAGGAAAATATTATGAAAAACTGTTCTGATTATGGAGTCGAAATGAGGTGACCCATATCAGTATACATAACTTACTTTATATATATCCCCACTCTTAAATATAAACTCGAATGAAGTATCTCAATAAACGTACCAACAATATGGAACAACTCATGAAATAAGTTTGAACACCTCATTATATAATATGTCTGGATAACAGCTCAACAATAATATGTATGTAAATTGCATGAATAAAAATCTGGTATAAATCACTCGAAAGAATACTTGATTTTGATAATCGAAAACTTAATCAGCATAATTATGAGTTTTTACAAATAGAAATACTCCGAACAATGGAGTATGAATTAGTAAACTTGCCTGGTTCTGCGATACGATACTCCAACCTGCTCCACACCTCTGGTTCTCCGGTATTTCACCTTCTCGGACCCAGTTCAGCTATTATTTAACTCCACTTCTGATCACCTTTGAATCAACTTCTATTCAGCGATATATAATACCCTTGCATATCTACAACTTTCGTTCTTCAAGTTTTTCCAAACGAGTCTCCTAACTCATCCTAAATCCTACCCTAAAATAGTTCCTCGAATAATTCCAAACTCAACATTTTTACGCGAAACCTTTTCCATTTTTAAATCTCACAAATAATAATTTACTAATAATCCGATTTTTAACTTCTAAAATAATCTGATCCGATCTGGTTCTTCAAAATAATCCGAAAATGCTAAATACCAATCCTCTAAAATAATACCATTGACATCCTATATAAAAACTTAATCAATAAATAATCCTCAACAATTATCTTACTCCACGAGAAAGAAGTACAATTAACCAATTAATCCTCGAGACAACAATTAATCCTTAATTTAAATAAATAAATCCTCGAGACAATAAATAAATCCTCAAATTAAATAAATAATTCCTCAAGACACAATTAATCCCATTTACTCAATTTAAAACCATAATACTATTCCACTTTAATACCCTCATCATTTTTTTTTTGAAAACTATACCCTCATCATTTTAAATACCTCTTTTATCAACGAATCAATAAATCTCTAATTTACGACCAATTATTCACAAAATATTCTAAATGATTGCTAGCAATTATTTATTAAAAAAAATGCACTTCTAATTATTCCTTCTAAATTCTCATAAAAATTCTAATTTAATTAATATAAATCTCACAATCAAAATTATTCAAGAATCTATCTTTATTCAATTTAAATCCATAAATATTAATAATAATCTCACTAACTAATTTTCCCTTTAAATCTCGTAATTAAAAAAAATATCAATTCCTTTTTGGTCTCTAAACAAATCTGGTCCTATCTGATTAATAAAATAGTTTGGAAATATTAAATATAACTCTAAAAAATATATCCCTTTTTAATCCTATTTATTCTCAATTAATCCTCTTTTTATTAATAAATCAATAAATCTCTAAATTATGAAATATAATCACATAATATTTTTAAATAATAAACTAACTATAATTCATTCCAAAATAATAAATTAAACCCCCTTTTATTATCAAAACCATAAATTTTAATATATTACACAAAATATTTTTAATTAATAAATAATTCAATCACCAATTTAATTAATTAAACTATTTAATAAAAATATTTTATTCACTAACTTTTTAATACACTCCAATTTAAATCTCTTTTTATTACCATTATTAAAACCACATTTTAAAAAAATATTCAAACTTTTATTCTATTAATAATAACTCAATATTATTAATAAACACATTGCACACAATCTAATATTAACAATACATACTTTGGACACACGCCAACACACGCTGGACACACGCCAACACACGCTGCACACACGCCAACACACGCTGGACACACGCCGCGCGTGTGTCCCACGCGCCACCTGTTGGAATTCGGGCATAATAACGCAACGGAAATGACGTAAATAACAATTAAAAACGAATTCCAAGTCCCGGATCCATGTATAAAATGATGATCATGGTATGAAAATTCTTGGGATCAAGATTTTTACCTCTTTAAGCTTTCCAATGGATGTCAAATGGAGATCCTAGCTTGTTGATCTTGAGAGTTAAAATTATAACTCCTCCACCGGAATCCACTCTTGAATGCTTGCTTGAATCGTCGAACGATTTTCGCCACGGGACGAGGTACTAGCCAAAATAAATAATCGATGATGTGTTCTTGACTCAACTTAATTTCTCTCTTGTGAATATGAACTGAAATTTTCAGTTGTGGTGTTCTTCCAAAGCTTGCCAACACTTGACTTATAAAGAGAAATAAAGGAAAGTGGAGCCTTAAACAATTAGGCCACTTTTATTTAAATAAATCTTATTTATTCAAATAAATTAATTAAGTCATACTTAATTAATCAATGAGTCAAGAAAATACACCTTCAAATTTTATCTTTAACTAATCAAGTCTCACTTAATTAATTTTATAAAATTCGAATTATTATTTATTATTAATTTAATTCATAATTTAAATTATTATTAATTTAAATTTATGAAAAAAGATTAATTTCCCTTTTAAACATTCTTTGTGTGTGACCCTGTAGGTTACTATTTAATTGGCAATAATTTTATTCTCTAATAAAATTACAAACAATGAGTGGCGTCTAGTAACACGTCATTGCTACCCAATTAAACAATAATTAAATCAACGATTCAATCAACCTTTTACGACTAATGTTTTATGTAATATAATCCCTTTAAATCATGATATTATAGATTAAACTCGAGGCATGTAATGTGTCATCCTCTTCATAATTTAATCTTCATTTTCTTGATCGATGAGTAGACTATTTAATCAAATCAACATTTGAGCATGGCCATGCATTTCATAGTCTCACTCAAACAAGAGGCCGATAATATCACTCCTTTATCAGGAGATTTAAATCCCATCTAGATCGTTCATATTTCTCACATGATTCATAATATATCCGATATTCACCTTTATCATTATCCGGCTAAAGATAACTTTTGACGAATTCAAAATATATTAATTCTCATGTAGAATTATAACGACTTCAGGTCTAAGGATCATTACACCATTATCACTGTGAGAATACATATGACACATTTATTTATTTACCATGATGTATCTCACGGTGGGTCTGTCCAGTACCCTGTACTCGTACAGTTACATATGCATTGCTTTTAGTATCTGCATACTAATGACCAATGAGATGTGGTCATCTTGTCAATAAACATACTAACCTTAATGCATTATTATTGTCCTAAGTAATAATAATACTCGGCTAGGGACATTTAAGAATATGATACAATCATTATATAATCTCATGTTCAAGTCACATACTTGCAACTACATAATTCGTATCAAGATTCTAAGGACATTTATTATACTTTATTTATTTCGCAGTAAATAAAGCCAATAATAAATATATATATCAAATATATAAAATCACTCAAACACAAATACAATTGATTGTATTGACTCTAGGGCACCAATACTAACAATCTCCCACTTGCACTAGAGCCAATCATTCATGTATCGAATACCCATGCTACTAGTGTGACATTCATGCTTCTGCTGCGACAGAGCCTTAGTCAGCGGGTCTGCAATATTATCATCAGTATGCACTTTACATATGTGAATATCTCCTCTATCATTTATCTCTCGAATAAGGTGATATCTCCGAAGTATATGCTTTGTTCTGCTGTGAGCTCTGGGCTCCTTGGCTTGTGCTATAGCTCCATTATTATCGCAGTAAAGATCTATGGGATCTGCGATCGATGGAACTACACCAAGTACTGTAATGAACTTCCGTATCCATACAGCCTCCTTGGCTGCTTCACATGCCGCAATATACTCGGATTCCATTGTAGAATCAGCCACTGTGTCTTGCTTCGAACTTTTCCAGCTTACAGCACCTCCATTTAGGCAAAACACAAATCCAGACTGAGACACAGAGTCGTCTCTGTCAGTCTGGAAACTAGCATCCGTGTAACCCTTTACCGTTAGCTTCTCCTCTCCTCCATACACCAAGAATGAATCTTTAGTCCTTTTCAAGTACTTAAGAATATTCTTGACCGCCGTCCAGTGACCTTCACCTGGATTAGACTGGTATCTGCTCGTCATGCTCAAAGCATACGAAACATCCGGACGAGTACATATCATTGCATACATGATAGATCCAATTGCTGAAGCATATGGAATCTTACTCATGCGGTCCTTATCATCCAATGATTTCGGACCATTCTCTTTTGAGATCGTTATCCCATGAGATACAGGGACATATCCCCTTTTTGCATCTTGCATTCCAAAACGATGCAAAATTTTATCAATATATGTACTCTGGCTTAAGCCGATTAATCTTCTTGATCTATCTCTATAGATCCTGATCCCTAATATATAGGTAGCCTCGCCCAAGTCTTTCATAGAAAAACTTTGTCCTAACCAAGTCTTTACAGCCTGTAGAGAAGGAATGTCATTCCCTATTAGCAATATATCATCAACATATAATACTAGGAATGCCACATGGCTCCCACTAACCTTTTTGTAAACACATGGTTCATCCACGTTCTGAATAAAGCCAAAACTTTTGACTATTTCATCAAACCGGATGTTCCATCTCCGAGAGGCCTGCTTCAATCCATAAATGGATCTATGCAGCTTACATACCTTTCCGGCATCCTTTGGATTTCCAAAACCTTCAGGTTGTGTCATGTACACATCCTCTTCAAGGCTTCCGTTAAGGAAGGCTGTTTTGACATCCATCTGCCAAATTTCGTAATCATAGTAAGCCGCTATTGCAAGCATAATTCTGATGGATTTTATCATCGCTACTGGTGAGAAGGTTTCATCATAGTCAATACCATGAATTTGTTTGAAACCTTTTGCAACCAGTCGAGCTTTATAGGTCTGTACTATACCATCCATGTCGATTTTCTTCTTGAAAATCCATTTGCACTCTATAGGTTTTACCCCTTCAGGTGGATCAACCAAAGTCCATACTTGGTTTTCATACATGGAATCCATCTCAGAATTCATGGCTTCTTGCCATCTCTCAGAGTCTGGTGAGTTCATAGCATCTTGGTAGGTGAGAGGCTCATCTTGGTCTATGAGCATCACATCGTCATTTTGAGTTAAGAGAAATCCATAATTCCTCTTTGACTCATGACGAATCCTACTAGATCTACGAACAACCTGTGTTTCTTGAGCAATGTTATCTTGTATTTCTTGCTCATGTTCCCCTTCTGGTTCAATGTTATCAAGTGGTTCTCGATCTTCATCGAGATCTATTTTCCTCCCACTGTCTTTTCTAGAGACTAGCTCTCTTTCCAAGAATACAGCAGTTCGAGCAACAATTACTTTGTTCTCCGAGGGACTATAGAAAGAATAACCCTTTGTTTCCTTTGGGTATCCCACAAAATTACATTTTTCAGATTTCGGTCCAAGCTTGTCTGATGTTAGGCGTTTCACAAATGCTTCACATCCCCATACTTTCATAAAGGACATGCTTTGTCGTTTCTCTGTCCATATCTCATATGGAGTTTGTTGAACCGTTTTAGTAGGAACACGGTTTAGTGTATATGCAGCCGTTTCCAGGGCATAACCCCAGAAACTAATTGGAAGATCTGCTTGACTCATCATAGATCGCACCATGTCCAACAAGGTACGATTCCTCCTTTCAGAAACCCCATTCCATTGTGGTGTTCCAGGAGGAGTTAGTTGTGATACAATACCACACTCCCTCAAATAGTTCTTAAACTCATGGCTTAAGTATTCACCTCCTCGATCAGATCTTAGAGTTTTTATGCTTTCGCCAATTTGCTTTTCTACTTCTGCCTTATACTCTTTGAACTTTTCAAATGCTTCGGATTTGTTCTTCAAAAGATATACATATCCGTATCTACTGAAATCATCAGTAAACGTAATGAAGTAGAAATAGCCACCCCTTGCCATCGATCTCATAGGACCACATACATCGCTATGTATTAGTTCTAGTCGTACGGTGGCCCTCTTACCCTGTCCGGTAAAAGGAGCTTTAGTCATCTTGCCTAGTAAACAAGCCTCGCATTCATCATATGATTCAAAATCAAACTGATCCAAGAAACCATCTTGATGTAACTTGGAAATGCGTTTCTCGTTTATATGGCCTAGACGACAGTGCCAAAGGTATGTTTGATTTGAGTCATTAGTCTTAAGTCGTTTGTTATTTACATTCAAGATAGGAGTATCTAAACTAAGAACATACAAACCGTTAAATAATTGTGCAACACCATAGGTAATATCATTCAAACCAAAAGAGCAACCATTGTCTTTAAAGGTAAATGAAAAACCTTTCTTGTCCAAACAAGAAACAGAAATAATGTTTCTACAAATAGAAGGCACATACAAACAGTTTTCAAGTTCTAATATAAGCCCAGTGGGCAACGATAAATGGTAAGTCCCTACAGCCAAAGCAGCAACCTTTGCTCCATTTCCAACTCGTAGGTCTACCTCTCCCTTAGCCAGTGCCCTACTCCTTTGCAGTTCCTGCACATTTATACAAATGTGAGAACCACATCCGGTATCCAATACCCAAGATGTAGAAGTAGACAAATTGACTTCTATTACATAAATACCTGAAGCAGAAGTCTGACCAGCAGCCTTCTTCTTCTTAAGTTCTTCCAAATATGCATGACAGTTTGTCCTCCAATGTCCCGGTTTACCACAGTGGTGACAATCACCCTTTTCGACACCTCCTTTGGGCTTGGTAGCCTTCTTGGGAGCAGAATTAGGATTGGCAGCAGATTTGGACACATTCCTCTTCTTATTGCCCTTCCACTTTCTTTTCCCCTTGGCACCTCCTTTGTTCACCATCAGCATGGGAGTAGGAGATTCCTTCTGAATGTTGGTTTCAGCAGTTCTTAACATGCCCAACAATTCAGTGGGTGTCTTATCTATCTCATTCATGTTGTAGTTCATAACGAATTGAGAAAAGTTCTTGTTGAGTGATTGTAAGATCAAATCTATTTGAGCCTCCGGACCAATCGGGAAGCCCAAGGTACTTAGTTGTTCAATGTACCCAATCATCTTAAGAACGTGTGGTCCAACCGGGTCTCGCTCTCCCTGTTTGCAAGCATACAAAGCCTTGCTAGTATCATATCTCTCCTGGCGAGCTTGTCCCTCAAACATGCTTTTGAGGTGCTCAATTATTTCAAAAGCATTCATCAACTCATGTTGCTTTTGAATCTCAGGAGCCATGCATGCAAGCATAAGGCATGACACATCATTTGAGTCATCCAAATGCTTCTGATAAGCATTTTGCTCGACACGTGTGGCTCCAGCAGGAAGAGGATTTGGGTGAGGAACTTCAATGGCATACAGCTTTCGCTCCTGCCTGAGGACAATCCTCAAGTTCCTAAACCAATCTAGGAAGTTTGTCCCTGTCAGCTTTTCCTTTTCTAGGACTGATCGTATCGAAAAGTGGTTTGTGTTGTTTGCCATTTATTATCTACAATTTTGTAAAAGCGCATAAAATGAGTTAGTTTGCATGTTTCGTAAAACCAATTATGTTCAAGTTGATTTATAGCATATTCGTAATATACCTCCCACTATTTTTATCAAATTAATAGCCCTTACTATCAATTCGGAAAATGGTTCCCATAAAACCTTTTCTTAGTGAGCCAAGATCCATATTTCGTCATATTTTAAGTCAGCTTTGGCTTTCCTCTTAAATATGATTATTTAGGTAGACCGTTATGTCAATTATATCGTATATAACTCTTGGATAGCTTAGTGAACAACATATTGCTCCGATCTATCTAATAGATTTCACTAAACTCTATGCTTATAAGTTCATAATCCTATTATGACGACTTATTTAAGTTGGACCCAACATTAACAATTTAAGTAAGCTTGTTTACTTAATCACATCTCACCACGATAAAAGAGAAGCCCTTGCTTTGGCAAATCCACTCCTCAATGATCTAGGATTTAATGAGTGTTATTTGTTGGAAAGCATCTGTTTAACTTAATATTTCTTAAGGGATTTTTAGAAAAATTTAACGATCTTGATCGTCTGTTTAAATCTTAAATCGTTACAGATTTTATCTTCTTTAAACATGGCATATGTGTCGTATCTAATACATACATTCTAAAATATCCATACATCCATGCATCCATTCATATATCTAATATATTCATGCATCATATGTAAAGTGCAGTTACGCAAAATTAAACGTGCAATGGTTATGGCCCGATCCTATGCGATCTTTTCGAGCTAATGAAAAGATCAAGGTCAATCTATGGTTGTAATAACTAATTATTACAAAATTCTTCATTTGCTTCCCAAGCCTCCATTGATTGCCTTCAGCTTCCTTTTGAAACAAATTACAAAAGAACTCGAGTTGCATTCGAGATTTAATAATTACAAGAATAACGACATGCAAGTCGTATTTAATTATTACAGACCATAAATAAAATCAAAACATTTATTCTACGGGTCTTTAAGGGCCATAACCAATGCACCATGCTCATATAACAATTATAGACATTAAATTTATCATGATCATATCATAGATAATATTTAACTCCTTAATACAAATACCAAATTATTTTAAAAAGGAATTAAAAATAATAAATTCAAATTTAATTAACTAAATTCGAATTAAATTAAATTAATTAATCAAGATTCGAATTTAATAATAAAATTTAAATTCACAATTTAAATAAATTATTAAAATTCGAAATTAAATTAATTAATAAAATTTTGAATTAATAATAATATTTAAATTCATAAATTAAATATTCAATTATTAAAACTTTAATCATTAAAAGCATAAGGAATCTAATGATTAACACCAATAAGTCTATAATGGCCAACTAACATTATTCTTAAAGCTAAAGTAAAAGAAAATGTTAAAGTAGAAAAAAATATAAAAAAATAAATTCCAATCTGCCAACAGACTGGACTGCACGCTGCTGACCTGAACCTAACACCGCTGATACGCATCTTACACATGCGCAGCTGAACAATTCCCGTGATACGCATTTGACGAATGCGCAACCCGGCTATTAATCTGATGATACGCATCACCGTGATGCGCATCACCTGGGCATCAGTTTTCCAGAAAATGCAGAAACATGCAGAAGCTATACAGACTATGCAGAAAATTATTTTCTCAACTTTGATTAATTCTAAAATTACTCTAATGATGTCTTAAACATATCTAATATATTGTACATCATTCAAAACATGTTATAACAATTTATAACATCATACAAACATTTATAACAATTTATAAAATTATTTTGTAGGTTAAAATGAAGCATGAATAAAATCTAAAAAATCATGTATGCTTCATATTCAAGAACTATCAACCAAATCATCCTTTTATACAAGTAGCTCTGATACCATTGTTGGAATTCGGGCATAATAACGCAACGGAAATGACGTAAATAACAATTAAAAACGAATTCCAAGTCCCGGATCCATGTATAAAATGATGATCATGGTATGAAAATTCTTGGGATCAAGATTTTTACCTCTTTAAGCTTTCCAATGGATGTCAAATGGAGATCCTAGCTTGTTGATCTTGAGAGTTAAAATTATAACTCCTCCACCGGAATCCACTCTTGAATGCTTGCTTGAATCGTCGAACGATTTTCGCCACGGGACGAGGTACTAGCCAAAATAAATAATCGATGATGTGTTCTTGACTCAACTTAATTTCTCTCTTGTGAATATGAACTGAAATTTTCAGTTGTGGTGTTCTTCCAAAGCTTGCCAACACTTGACTTATAAAGAGAAATAAAGGAAAGTGGAGCCTTAAACAATTAGGCCACTTTTATTTAAATAAATCTTATTTATTCAAATAAATTAATTAAGTCATACTTAATTAATCAATGAGTCAAGAAAATACACCTTCAAATTTTATCTTTAACTAATCAAGTCTCACTTAATTAATTTTATAAAATTCGAATTATTATTTATTATTAATTTAATTCATAATTTAAATTATTATTAATTTAAATTTATGAAAAAAGATTAATTTCCCTTTTAAACATTCTTTGTGTGTGACCCTGTAGGTTACTATTTAATTGGCAATAATTTTATTCTCTAATAAAATTACAAACAATGAGTGGCGTCTAGTAACACGTCATTGCTACCCAATTAAACAATAATTAAATCAACGATTCAATCAACCTTTTACGACTAATGTTTTATGTAATATAATCCCTTTAAATCATGATATTATAGATTAAACTCGAGGCATGTAATGTGTCATCCTCTTCATAATTTAATCTTCATTTTCTTGATCGATGAGTAGACTATTTAATCAAATCAACATTTGAGCATGGCCATGCATTTCATAGTCTCACTCAAACAAGAGGCCGATAATATCACTCCTTTATCAGGAGATTTAAATCCCATCTAGATCGTTCATATTTCTCACATGATTCATAATATATCCGATATTCACCTTTATCATTATCCGGCTAAAGATAACTTTTGACGAATTCAAAATATATTAATTCCCATGTAGAATTATAACGACTTCAGGTCTAAGGATCATTACACCATTATCACTGTGAGAATACATATGACACATTTATTTATTTACCATGATGTATCTCACGGTGGGTCTGTCCAGTACCCTGTACTCGTACAGTTACCTATGCATTGCTTTTAGTATCTGCATACTAATGACCAATGAGATGTGGTCATCTTGTCAATAAACATACTAACCTTAATGCATTATTATTGTCCTAAGTAATAATAATACTCGGCTAGGGACATTTAAGAATATGATACAATCATTATATAATCTCATGTTCAAGTCACATACTTGCAACTACATAATTCGTATCAAGATTCTAAGGACATTTATTATACTTTATTTATTTCGCAGTAAATAAAGCCAATAATAAATATATATATCAAATATATAAAATCACTCAAACACAAATACAATTGATTGTATTGACTCTAGGGCACCAATACTAACACCACCCACCCCGCACTCTCTCCCTCTCTTCCTGCTATCTCTCTCTCGCAACTCCCCCTCTCTCTCTCGAAATCTCTCTCCCTCCCTCTCTCTCGACTTCTCTCTCTCTCTCTCTCTCTCTCTCTCTCTCTCTCTCTCTCTCTCTCCTCTCTCTCTCTCTCTCTCTCTCGACTTCTCTCTCTCTCTCTCTCTCTCTCTCTCTCACTCTCTCTCTCTCTCTCTCGCTGTACCTCCCCCAATCTCTCCCTGCGAATTCCCTCCCCCCGTCTGTTCTCTCACAATACCAACCCCCCCCGTGTACACTAGTCGAACAGGAGACAAGAAATGGTACCTCAAAAATGATATCCCCTCTCCTGCTTTGTTTTAGTGTTTTTTTTGTTCGAAAACTGATATCCCCTCTCCCCTCCCATCTGTGCTGTTGACACTATATTGAAATCTGAAATTTAATAAAAAAAACTGGACTTTTGTTTTATAAAATTAAAAAGTTAATAAATGGGGAACAAAAATGAAGTGGGCTATTTAATAATTAAAAAGAATTAATTGTGGGAGACAATGGAATTTTAGTGCTCCATTAATATTTTTAGTGGACAATTTATATAAAAAAAATGGAAGACAAAATCATTAATGAAATAATTTTAAAATAAAAATAATGATTATGTCTATATTTAATGAAATATTTGGTGAAAAGATATCGTTTTTCTCCTTCTAATTAATTAAAACGAAATTCTAATTCCGATTAAAATAAATACGACTCAAAATTTAAAAATACTAATTTTCTCAAATTTTTAATAAACACTATTTAATTAAAAATAATTAAACATAATACGAATATATAATTTTAGAAAATTTTACAAAACGTACTAATAATAAAAAAAAATAATAATAATTAATAATGCATCGTTTCTTAAATAAAATTTAAATAAACATCGAGTAGAAAGAAAAATTTATTCAAAAATTTTACGGATATTACAGTCTTCCCTCCTTAAAAGGATTCCGTCCTCGGAATCAACGTAGGCAATAACTAAGGTTGCTAATATCTTCTCAGTACTTTTACCAGCTTTATGCTTCCCATATCTCAATTATAAACTCTTATGCTATACTGTCTATTTTCATACCGGCTCCTCATTGATACCTACTTCCTTCGTTTATTCTTATCTTCACTCTATCCTCAAATTACATCTTATCCTCAATAGTAAATCTGAGTTAATCCTTAAAACTCCTCATATCATTTTCTCTCATTAAATATACCTCTTTCCTCTCATCTTTACCCTTCTGAATTAATTCACTCTATATCTTGCATCATTATTTCCAATCTATTGTTTCAATCCCTATCGAAATCTTCCATCCCTTCCTCCTCCTCCAAATCCATACATAATACTGGCATACTCTGCTTGTTTTGTTTCCATCTATAAAATCCACTCTATTTATCTCTTCTGCACTTCTCCATACTTCACAGCCTCACTCGATTCCACTTATCCCAATACGGTTTAGTTTAATTGCATACCCACGAAATATTTATTTATGAAAACAAACAGTACATATCTGTACATATACACATATATACACATATATATCTGCAGTTATAGATATATGTATATTTATGTATACTTACCTCTATATACTCATATTTCACCCAATAAATAAATCCTGGATACACATTTCTCTCGTCCTAACTGATTCTACTACTGCTAATGGCCATCCCGCCTCCACCTCACAACTCCTACTATATATATACTTATCGATTTCCTTGGATTTTAAACTCCCTCACATATAGTCTCCTATACTCGTTCTAAGATTTATAACCTACTGCTCTGATACCATTACTGTAACGCCCCCAAATCCCTTACATGAATCCAGGTCATTACACCTCTTGCGGAAAATCGATCACCTGCTCATAATATAATCTACAACAATATTCTAAACAACTCCATCCTTTATTCCACATGTTATAGTCTTAGAACAAGCACTCGAAATACAAAAGTTATTACAATACAAACTCACCTCCCAGAATCTCTGAAATATTATTACAACATACAAAACACTCAACAATAAAGCATTAAACAAATTTATTCCATCTTGTACCCTCCTTTGATATTATAAGGCTAATGGGTTGAAATTAATAGCCCTTCTCTTTCCCTTTTTGCCACGATTCACCATGCCAGAGTCGTCATTAGATGCCGCTGATTAATAATATTTAAATAGCAAGAATGAGCCAAAGAATCCCCAGCAAGTATATACAGATATCATATAATACAACCACAACTCTCTCAAAATATGTTTTACTACTCTATAAGAGTTATAAATATAATTACTTTTGAAAAGAGATCAACTCAGAAATTCTTATAAATCTCGAAATTCAACTCCAATATATCTCAATAACTTCTCAAAATACTACTCGAAGATAAATCAATAACTTCTCAAAATACTGCTCGAAGATAAATTAATAACTTCTCAAAATACTCCATTGATAATATAATATAACAACTGCTCAGATCAACACCCTAGTTAACAGAACCACACAGGCATCGGTTAACCGATAGGATGTCAATGATTGGATTTCTGCTCATAACGCCTACTCAAGAAATGGATGATCAATCCATTATCACTACTCGTTTTCTATCGATAGAAGGATGTGCCGAAGTTTCGATCACACCCTAAATACTACTCAGTTGGGCCGGTGCGTTACTCCGGTCACTTTTGCCTTAATAAGCAATGAACAATAGACACCAATAATATAGTTTCCCTCTCGAATGAGTAGAGGAAAATATTATGAAAAACTGTTCTGATTATGGAGTCGAAATGAGGTGACCCATATCAGTATACATAACTTACTTTATATATATCCCCACTCTTAAATATAAACTCGAATGAAGTATCTCAATAAACGTACCAACAATATGGAACAACTCATGAAATAAGTTTGAACACCTCATTATATAATATGTCTGGATAACAGCTCAACAATAATATGTATGTAAATTGCATGAATAAAAATCTGGTATAAATCACTCGAAAGAATACTTGATTTTGATAATCGAAAACTTAATCAGCATAATTATGAGTTTTTACAAATAGAAATACTCCGAACAATGGAGTATGAATTAGTAAACTTGCCTGGTTCTGCGATACGATACTCCAACCTGCTCCACACCTCTGGTTCTCCGGTATTTCACCTTCTCGGACCCAGTTCAGCTATTATTTAACTCCACTTCTGATCACCTTTGAATCAACTTCTATTCAGCGATATATAATACCCTTGCATATCTACAACTTTCATTCTTCAAGTTTTTCCAAACGAGTCTCCTAACTCATCCTAAATCCTACCCTAAAATAGTTCCTCGAATAATTCCAAACTCAACATTTTTACGCGAAACCTTTTCCATTTTTAAATCTCACAAATAATAATTTACTAATAATCCGATTTTTAACTTCTAAAATAATCTGATCTGATCTGGTTCTTCAAAATAATCCGAAAATGCTAAATACCAATCCTCTAAAATAATACCATTGACATCCTATATAAAAACTTAATCAATAAATAATCCTCAACAATTATCTTACTCCACGAGAAAGAAGTACAATTAACCAATTAATCCTCGAGACAACAATTAATCCTTAATTTAAATAAATAAATCCTCGAGACAATAAATAAATCCTCAAATTAAATAAATAATTCCTCAAGACACAATTAATCCCATTTACTCAATTTAAAACCATAATACTATTCCACTTTAATACCCTCATCATTTTTTTTTTGAAAACTATACCCACATCATTTTAAATACCTCTTTTATCAACGAATCAATAAATCTCTAATTTACGACCAATTATTCACAAAATATTCTAAATGATTGCTAGCAATTATTTATTAAAAAAAATGCACTTCTAATTATTCCTTCTAAATTCTCATAAAAATTCTAATTTAATTAATATAAATCTCACAATCAAAATTATTCAAGAATCTATCTTTATTCAATTTAAATCCATAAATATTAATAATAATCTCACTAACTAATTTTCCCTTTAAATCTCGTAATTAAAAAAAATATCAATCCCTTTTTGGTCTCTAAACAAATCTGGTCTTATCTGATTAATAAAATAGTTTGGAAATATTAAATATAACTCTAAAAAATATATCCCTTTTTAATCCTATTTATTCTCAATTAATCCTCTTTTTATTAATAAATCAATAAATCTCTAAATTATGAAAAATAATCACATAATATTTTTAAATAATAAACTAACTATAATTCATTCCAAAATAATAAATTAAACCCCCTTTTATTATCAAAACCATAAATCTTTAATATATTACACAAAATATTTTTAATTAATAAATAATTCAATCACCAATTTAATTAATTAAACTATTTAATAAAAACATTTTATTCACTAACTTTTTAATACACTCCAATTTAAATCTCTTTTTATTACCATTATTAAAACCACATTTTAAAAAAATATTCAAACTTTTATTCTATTAATAATAACTCAATATTATTAATAAACATATTGCACACAATCTAATATTAACAATACATACTTTGGACACACGCCAACACACGCTGCACACACGCCAACACACGCTGCACACACACCGCGCGTGTCCCACACGCCACCCACCCCGCACTCTCTCCCTCTCTTCCTGCTATCTCTCTCTCGCAACTCCCCCTCTCTCTCTCGAAATCTCTCTCCCTCCCTCTCTCCCGTCCATCTCTCTCTCTCTCTCGCCCCCCTCTCTCTCTCTCTCTCTCTCTTTCTCGATCTCTCTCTCGACTTCTCTCTCTCTCTCTCTCTCCCAATCTCTCCCTGCGAATTCCCTCCCCCCGTCTGTTCTCTCACAATACCAACCCCCCCCCGTGTACACTAGTCGAACAGGAGACAAGAAATGGTACCTCAAAAATGATATCCCCTCTCCTGCTTTGTTTTAGTGTTTTTTTTTGTTCGAAAACTGATATCCCCTCTCCCCTCCCATCTGTGCTGTTGACACTATATTGAAATCTGAAATTTAATAAAAAAAAAAACTGGACTTTTGTTTTATAAAATTAAAAAGTTAATAAATGGGGAACAAAAATGAAGTGGGCTATTTAATAATTAAAAAGAATTAATTGTGGGAGACAATGGAATTTTAGTGCTCCATTAATATTTTTAGTGGACAATTTATATAAAAAAAATGGAAGACAAAATCATTAATGAAATAATTTTAAAATAAAAATAATGATTATGTCTATATTTAATGAAATATTTGGTGAAAAGATATCGTTTTTCTCCTTCTAATTAATTAAAACGAAATTCTAATTCCGTTTAAAATAAATACGACTCAAAATTTAAAAATACTAATTTTCTCAAATTTTTAATAAACACTATTTAATTAAAAATAATTAAACATAATACGAATATATAATTTTAGAAAATTTTACAAAACGTACAAATAAAAAAAAAAATAATAATTAATAATGCATCGTTTCTTAAATAAAATTTAAATAAACATCGAGTAGAAAGAAAAATTTATTCAAAAATTTTACGGATATTACAGTATTCAACAATGAAGACTATCGTTTTTCGAAATCTATCTTCCTGGGAGTCTGGGACTACTTTAAAAGGAACTTGTTCCTGAGCCAAGACCATAGAAGTAAGGGGACAGTTATAAAAGAATCGTAAATTTTACACAGGTTCATAATTCGTCGCCTTGTCAAATATTGGGAGTGAATGATCTCTTGGTGCTATAAATGCTTGCGATCCCTACAGGTGCCACAGAAATGGAGACAAACAACTTATCCTACAAAAACAACGCATTACCAACCAACAGCTTATTCAGTTCTTTCAAGATTGGAATAAAGGTCATTTCTTCCCGTATTGCCACAATTCCAGAAACATGAAAAGTTGATCATGTCACTTTAAACAAGTATCTGAGAACTGTAAACCAATCAACCACTTTATTCATTACCTAAAAACAAGTTTAAACGTTCTAGATTTCTAGTACAAATAGCTGAGGAAATTTACTCGGTGCCATTTATTACAAGCCTGCAACATCAAACACATTCCAGAAAGAAAGAAATGAATCTGCTCTAGTAATGAATAGAAACTTTCTTTCTCGATCCTTTTTAAATAAATGGGAACAAAATAACTACCAGTAGAACAGCTAAAGCTTCGACTGAAAGAAGCACCTAGTCATGACATGTTAATACTCACGAAGAGTGCACCATGTTCACCTTTGTTTTAGCTCTAAAAACATTGACTATGATAAGGGACAATGTCCAACATCTATTGTAGTACTTTTGAAACCACCCCTGCACCAACAGTTCTACCGCCTTCTCTTAAAGCAAATCTTTGTCCTGTTAAGCCACAAAATATATTTTCCATATAAGCAGATACACAGTATCAAGAATAATAGGAAATTAGGCATGCGGTTTCTCAATCAATGAAGTTATACAGCCTTTAATATACAATAATAATTATGCAACACGACCAGAATTCAATTATGTGGTATATGCTCGAGAAAAAACTTATAGGTTCATCTTTGTCAAAGACATTGTAGCTACAGTCAAATAGTGGATACTTTAGAATACCATGTTAGCTTGGATATTACGTTGTTGACGTGCATATAACAGTAGCTTATTAAGAGTGTGTGAAACATGTATCGTGTATATGTTCAGCAAAAAAAGGATGTCCATAAAAAAAAATGGATGTATAATAAATGTTGCTTATCATATTATGAGAGAATAAGTTGTCATTATAAATAGTGCAAATGGAAAAAGATATAATTGTTCTGTCCAACAAACCTATTTCAAGGGGTACAGGTGATATCAACTCAAAAGTTGCAGTCACGTTATCACCAGGCATCACCATCTTAACGCTTTCAGGCAATTCTACTTTTCCAGTAACATCTGCGGTTCTCAGATAGAATTGAGGCCTATAATTTGAGAAAAATGAGGTATGGCGACCACCTTCATCTTTGGTAAGAACATAAATTTCTGCTTCAAACCGTTTAGATGTTTTTAAGGCGCCCGGTTTTGAGACTACCTGCATAGACACAAAAGATATTCAATGTTGAGCCTCGGGTGAGCAACAACTACATGTGCTCCTTGAACGGGCCACAATTTGTGTGAACATAAAAAATCATATCTCACCTGTCCACGCTGTACATCGTCACGTTTTAAACCTCTCAGAAGAAGACCTACATTGTCACCAGCCTAAAAGAAACTAATTGTTTTATCAATGTTGGCCGCTTATGTAGAAACACCTCAAGAGTTTGTCTGAAAGTAGTACTTACCTGTCCACTGTCCAAGATTTTCTTAAACATCTCGACACCGGTCACTGTGGTCCTAACTGGCCCACCCTACAATAGCCAGACAAACAAAAATGAGAAGATCCAAGGTGGGAAAGTAAAAATGCTAAATGCATGTTTCGCATTCTTTACACAATATGCTAATTGCAAAGTGTTCAATATACCTGTTTCAGTCCCAAAATCTCAACCTCCTCTCCAACTTTGACTGTTCCCTGCTCAATACGACCAGTGACAACAGTTCCACGCCCCTTTTCACATGTATTAAAAAGAGAGGCAGGAGCCATGTCAAATCATAATACTAATAGGTTGACTTCATTCTAACTTTAAGCAAACAACAAAAATGCCCTCAAAAAAAATAAAACAAAAAGATACAGATCAACCCAAATATGCATAACCACAGAAAACTCTACGACTGTACATATCGATGTTTCATCTGTACATATTAATATTTCATTTTTGTAGAATGAGCTTTAACAAATGTGTATGTATGAAGTTACAGCTATCATCACTCTAGTTCTCCTTGTCACTCTTCATTCCTATTAGTGGGCACTATAAAAGCACTCCTCACTCCTCAGAGAAAATTTAAGAAAATGGAGTTCAAAGATTTTTCCTTAATTTCGTTAGTGTATTGATCATATACTGAATTCTGCATTTTCCTAAGACTTAGTTGTTTTGCCCCTGGCAGGGATTTGATTTTTTTTTTTTTTTTGTGAGTTTGGAGCATTTTCCTCTCACTTCTCTGGGGTATGCCCCCATGCGTTTGTTGATTGGTTTTATGTATATATAAACTTCATTTAGCAAAAGATAAATCTTATTTATGTACTCATTTTACCTATATGGAAGCAAAACTCAAATTAAACATGTCCAGGTCGTGGTGGTAAATAGAATATTTTAGAGGTAACTGTAAACTTTATATACCGAAGAATAATTAGTAATATTTCCAAGTACCTGAATTGAAAATACATCTTCAACTGGCATTAAGAAAGGCTTATCAAGTTGTCGAACAGGATCAGTTATGTACTGGTCAACAGCTTCCATTAATTTTAGGATTGCCTTTTTCCCGAGGTCTTCGTTTGTTCCTTGTAAAGCAGACAAAGCCGAACCACGGACAATCGGAATTTCATCCCCAGGAAATTTGTAGAAGTTTAGCAGGTCTGCAACATCGTTCATGAGATTGTATGTTCATATCGATCCACTTTATATAAGCAAAAAGAGTACCAAAATTATTGAATCTGAAAAAAATATACTGCACGCTATAACAGCCATTTTATAACCTATGCATACCACGGAGTTCCATCTCGACAAGCTCAAGTAGCTCTGGGTCATCAACAGCATCAACTTTATTGAGAAAGCACACCAAAGATGGCACACCAACCTGAATCACCTCAACAGTCAATAACAGCACATTTTACCATCGCAAGATTTTAATTCTATGACTTATCAAAAAATTTGGCTGCTAATAAAATAGATGAGGGTATCTTCTCTCTTCAAAAGTTTGAGCTTCACAAGCTAGCTATGAGTAACGCATACCTGACGAGCAAGTAAAATATGTTCTTTTGTTTGAGGCATTGGCCCATCTGGAGCTGATACAACAAGAATACCTCCATCCATTTGTGCCGCTCCAGTAATCATGTTCTGCAATTTTAGAACAAATAGCAGGTTCTTGAGAAAAATTTAAATAAATAGACATAATGAACTAAAACAAGGTATCCGAACCAAAAAAATGAAACATGAGCAAATGGTGATACTTAAAAAAAAAAAAAAACTAGATAACAATTACAAAAACATACTTTCACATAATCTGCGTGCCCTGGGCAATCGACATGTGCATAATGTCTTCTCTCTGTTTCGTACTCCACATGAGCCTGATTTATCATGAAAGGCAGGAGTAAGACAAGATGAAAGTGGTAAAGAAAAAGAAACACAAGAGAGAAAAATCGTAACTGTAGCTATGGTTATTCCTCTCTTCTTCTCTTCAGGAGCTTTATCAATCTCATCAAATGCAATAGCCTTAGCTTTCCCTTCTTCAGCAAGCACCTACATTCAAATATATGCAGAACATTGTTACCTTGTCACTTGTAGCTAATCACAAGTGTACTCGATAGTCAATCGAGTACAGAAAACACCTAGTTAAAAACACTAATGCTCAGACAATTGAGTTCGATGGGATATTACATAATCATATTCAAACACACTTTAACAAGTATCCAAAAACCTAAAGAAAACAAAGCAAATATGGAGAAGTATAAACTGTGAACAATAACTCGACCTTTGTTATTGCAGCAGTAAGTGTAGTTTTTCCATGATCAACATGGCCAATGGTACCGACATTGACATGAGGCTTCCTGGAGCAAACAGAAAATTTATGAGAAATGCACAAGAGACAGTTTACAGGCGGAAATTAAAGCACGATATATTTGCTAAAAAAAAAGCAGACAGCGACAATTGTTTTTAGACTCGTAACACATAAAAATAAAAAACAAGTAAAATCGTCCATCAAAAACCATATAAATAAGGCAAAAAGCCCACAGCAAACGATTTTTATGAAATGTCATACCGCGATATGGTATATATGCTATATATAACAAACGTTTGTTGTGAAACCGGACCCTATAAATAATAGATCATAATCAAACACTTTGTAAACAATATTCGACAACAACATTTCCATTCGAATTTCACACGCAAATAATTAAAACTTAAATTCTGAACAATACAAGATAAATACATAACAAGCGAGATACGATATCAAACACAAACACAAGAACTGAAAAACAAACCCTAATCATATACCTATAATTAGTAATATACAACATGAACATTTCGGATCGAAACACATCGTAGACTTCTCTAGTAACCAACATACGATAAACAATCAGAACATAAATAATTAACACGTAATTAAAAAAAACGAAATGAAACACAAGCAGTAAGCTAAAAAACAAACCCTAATAACATACAGACTACAATTATCATTTAAAATCACATTTAAAATTAACATTCTATAAAATCATAAAAAGGAACATAATATTTAGTATACGTTCGTGCAAAGGTGGCCATGGATCGCCATAGGGTTGTCACCACCGCCGCATTTCCGTAGTAGTGGCGGCTTCTCATTAAAATCGATGCCATCACACGTAACAAAATATTTTTGTATATTTTTTAGACTTGTGTTTTGTGTAATTTATAAATAGAAGCTCATGCAGAAGCCTATCAGATATTTAACGAGGGTTTTAGTGGAGCGAGAGTCACTATAATCACCGTCACGTTACGTAAAAATAGTACTGAATTATGGGCTTATTGTTAGGTTTCAATTTTTCCACCGACTTTGAGAATTAAACGAAAAAAAGCCCAATTACGTGTTTTTGTGATTTGTAGAGGATTTAGGACTTAGGAGTCCAAGTCAACATTATCTTATCATATGTACTATCTAGTTTGTAATTATATGCTTACCTTACCTAAGATAAAACATAATAAAACAAACTTTATTTTGCAGGATGTTTTGATTGAGGGGAGTTTTAATCTCAAGTTAATATGTAATCATCAAAAAAGGAGGGAGAGATTGAAAGCATCTTAGTTTTGATGATAACATAGTTAACAAGCTGGTACGCTTGTAATGATATATTATGGCAAGCTTCTTGTGTATGTTTCTAATTCTGTTTTGCAGGACATATAAGTTATGCTATATACAAAGATGTTAACAAGCTGGATATATGCATTGGACTAACATTGTTTTGCAGGTTTAGTAATTATTTTATTTCTGAGCAAAACAGGCTATAGCAGCTAGCTGGCAAGAAATGTTTTATTCTAACGCAGCAAGCTCGCAGACAGAGTCCAAAAATAGCAGGGGTCCTACTTTTGTGGAGATCAATTAGGACTTTACATTTGTAAGGACTCTATCAGTTATATAGAACGTATAAATATATATGGGCTCAACTAATTTCAAAAATGATCTATATATATTACTATACGTATATTCTATTTGAATTAGGAGTTTGTTTTGACCAAATCTTTTATCTCTTAACAAACTCTTTCTAAATGTTTTACTCAACAACAAACTCTATTCTTCTGGGATTTTATCTTCAGATGGTTGTTTGTACTTCAACGTTTTTATATCTTCAACTCTCATCTGTTTTAAATCTTTTCTAAACATTGTTTTCCACACGTTATTTTTCTGAACGTTGGATTTTGAATTAGTCTAACAACAAATTCGTGAGACTTGGAGTCAAGAACGTTAGATGTTGTTTGTTTAATTCAGATGCTTTCGTTCACTATATAAAGACTTGTGTGTTTTTCATTCAAAGGCTGTTGAACGACTTTCAAAAAAAACACAAGTGCTGTTATCGAACTGATTTGATATATCTTTTATATACTTGATAAGTTATATTTTTATATATATTTTAGATAATTTTATTCCCTTATTTAATTGCATTTTGCATTAATTTGGATATTTATTTAATAAATCTTAATGTTTTATTGTAGAAAATAAGAATTCCTGAATTTGGAATTAAAGAGCTATTTTGGAGCTAAAAATGGAGAAAATTCGGATTTATTGAGCTACACCCGCTTTCTGCGGTATTTATTTCATATCCGGAGTTGTAGAAGTCGGATTTGGACGATCTTACAGTCCATGCGAAACTTAGAAAATTATCTACAATTCTGAGGGATTAAATAAGCAAAAATCCGATTGAAGCAGCTCGAATTCTGTGGAGAAAATTCAATTCCGAATTTTAGTAAAAAATCTTTTTACTTTTGGAATTCTATTGTAATTTATTTTAAAGTGTAAAGTGTGTGTATTGAGTGTTTAGCCATTTGGAAAATTAAGTGCAACCGAAAGTGGAGTGGTTGGCCTTGAAAAGAAAAGAAAATTGCAAGGTGGGCTAATGATGAAGGAGAATGGTGGAGGAATTTTAATCATTAAAGGCATGAATCAAGGCTATAAAATGGAAGCTTGCAGGAGGGCAAAAACACACCAACTTAGACCAACATACATACACTGCATAAACATCAAATTCTAAAACATACACACCACATCTTCATTCGGCTAAGTTTTGTATTTTGGACTTAGGAACTTGGTTTTCTTCTCTTTTATGTACATTTTCTTCGGCTTATTTCTCTATTTATTGCAAATTTGAGGTACTCCTTAATTTTATCTTGTTTATTAATATATGTTTTACATGTCTTGTTTAATTATTTTTGTCAATTCTATTAATAGCATGAGTGAGTAGTTTATTTCTAGGGTGTAAGGGGGAGCCATGTTTACACCACGATAATGCTTTAATCTTATTAGTTGTTTAACGGATATAAAATAATTCTAATCGATATGTTATGAAATTTGATTTGTGTTATTGGCCGGTATCATTAATTAATTATTTGCAAATAGGAATAATAGATCGAGAGATTTTATTCACTAGAGGTATACATACGATTAGCGGAATTGAATTTTAGTGCGAGAGCATAATTGGATTTCCGAGATGGTTAATGCTTGAGAGAGATTAACACATGCTCTAATTATTTAAATATGTTAAATTAACTACATCCGTATAATTTGTTTCGGTGTAAACATGGTGAACCCGGTCGCCCTAGACTTTTAGTTAATCGACTTTAAAATACATTTATTTGCATTATTTAGTTATATAAAAATCCTCAAAAATTGTTTTTATTATAGAAATAATTTGTGACAATTAAATTAAAATTGATAAAACCTGTCTCCCTGTGAACGAACATAAAAATATACCGCATCAAATTTGGCGCCGCTACCGGGGAGGCGGGTAGTTTTTATAAATTTTAGTTTAATTGTCCGGTTTCATAATTTTTAATTGAAGATTTAATTTTATATTTTTTTTATGTTAGTGTAAAAAAAAACACAAAAATATTAGTTTCATAAAATTTTCAGTAATTAATTTCCTGTCTCATTTTGTGATTAATTCGAAGCATAAAAACTCCCCTATTTCTTTGTTTAAATCGCAGCAAAATAACAAACTCTCAGCCTTTTCTCTTCGTTCTCTCTGTTTTCATTCATAAAACCCATTCCCCTTGTTTTCTTTTCTCCCCCTCTCTTTTTCTTCTCCATCGCGCCACTCCGACCTCCCCAGTCTCCCCTTATTCACTCTCTGCGCCCAAACACGAAACCACAACCATCTCCTTCTTTTCCTCCTTCTCCGTTCAAACACCACCACCCGAGTAAAACACAAAAGCCCAGCAAACTCCCTTTTCTTTTCTCCCTTATTTTCCTTTCATTTTTGTTCAAGCTGCAAATCCTCTTTCCAGTTTCGTTCGGTTCAGTTTGCTTTCCTGGATTCGCCAGTTCTTAGAGTTTTGTTGCTGCGTTGATTTGCGATTAGTTCGACTGAGTCAATTGGTTTTCATTGAGTTCATTGATGTCTTGCTTTGTCCGAGTTTCTTGCAGAGTTTTGAGTCATTCGCCGAGTTGAGTTTATTTTACCGAGTTTAACAAAGTTTAGTGCATGAATTTTGAGTTGTAATCGATGTTTGCTGTGAAGTTTGAGATTTGGTTTGGTGTCATTGAGATTGCCGGTTGCTGTTTCTCCGTGACTGAATTGCTGGATATTCTTGTTGTTGAGACTAAGTTGCCGTTGTTCGATTACTATCTTTGCTACGGTTGTTGAGTTTTTATTTGCTTGTTAGCTAGCTGAGTTCGAGTTGTTATTGTTACCGAGTCTTTGAGTGGTTTTGTGAGACTGTTTTTGCATTTTTGTTAGAGTTTTTGCTGAGTTTGTTACCGAGTTCTCAAGTCTTGTGTAATTGTAATTGCTGCTGAGATTAACGGTGATGAGTTTACTGTGTTGCTGAAATTTCGACTGGGTTGTAGTTTTAGAGTCACCATCGCTGAGTTTTGTGAAAGGCGGAGTTGACTGCGTTTTGTGCTGCATGTTTGTTTCGTAGCTGAGTTTTACTATTCCGAGTTCTGAATTTTTCCGAGTTACCGAGTCTGTCTCTGAGTCTGTTCCATGTTTTATTAATTTTTGTGTTTTGTTCGTAACTCGTAGCTGGTTTGTAGTTAAATTTTAAGTTCGCGAAATGCAAAATTCTTGTGTTGGTTTGTTTCTGGCTACTGGCTAGTAGTATTATAAACAGGATCATGCCGAAATTTCTTTAAATTTTTTGTAAATAAATCTGGTTTTAATTCGAATTTAAACAAAAATAAAAAAAATAAAAAATACATATTTTATATTTTGTTTAAATTGTTAAATTTTGTTATATTTTTAGTTAGTCTATTTTTTTCCATTATCTCATTGGAACTTTAGTTCCAATTGAGATCAGTTTTACTGCTTTTCTTGTTTTTGTTGTTGATGCACAGGTCTACAGAAGACGCATTTTTAACTCCTGATTCTACTCGGAATCTTGATTCCGGAGAACCTCTGCAACAATATATCGATAAACAGAGAAATAAAACGCAGCGAAAGATCCATTTCTCAGAGATTAAAATGGCCAACCCTCCTGTTAAATCTTTGAAGAACTATTCACAGCCTTCTCCGAGTGGAGTACCAGTTGGTCTCGCTATGCCAGCTATTCAAGCAGCAAACTTTGAGATCAAACCGGCGTTGCTCAGTATGATCCAACATAATCAGTTTGTTGGTCTTCCATCCGAAGACCCTACACTTCATCTGCAAAGGTTTCAACAGCTCTGTTCTACCATTAAACATCAGGGAGTCACTCCAGACCAGTTGAAAGTCATGTTGTTCGGTTTCTCTCTTCGTGACAAAGCTCAAAAATGGTTGAATGATATTGACTTGACCGAGTGGGATGAGATTGCTCAGGCTTTCTTAACTGAGTTCTTCCCTCCTAACAGAACCGACGATTTGATCGACAAGATGATGGGGTTTAAGCAAGATTATGGCGAATCTCTTCGGGATGCTTGGGACAGATTCAGGGATTATCAACGTGCATGCCCTCACCATGGTCTTGAGAAGTGGTTTCTGCTTAAACGCTTCTACAATGGTCTTGATCCTGAAACAAAAGGTACAGTTGATAACGCTGCAGGTGGCGTGTTTTTAGACAAAGGAGTTGATGATGCACATGCTTTTCTTTCAAATTTGGTTGCCAATCACTTCAGTAACCCGAGAGCAGCCAAGAAAGGGGGTAAACTTGAAGTGGATGCATATTCTCTATTATCATCTCAACTCGCTGCATTGACTCAGGAGATCCACTCATTGAAGACATCTCAGCCCTCTACTCCACCTATGAGTATCAATGCATTGTCATCCATGGCTCCTATGAATTATCCTGTTTGTGAAGTCTGTGGCATCCAAGGCCACTATGGTAACGATTGCCAATACAATGCTCAAAATTCACAAAATTTTCAGATGGAGCAAGCAAATGTTTTCCAACAGAGGCAGCAGTACAATCCGTATTCCAACACTTACAATCCTGGTTGGAAAGATTATCCGAACTTCTCATATAGGAACAATAACGCTCAGAATTCAAATGTTCCTAATCAGCAGCAGCAATATCAGCAGTCGTATCAGCCTCCTCCACAGCAGCAGTATAGGCCCCCGCAAGGACCTATGAATCCCCCTGAATTTCAGAAGCCCTATCAGAATTATGCTCCTCAAGCCAATCAATATACTCGAGCTCTATATATATATATAACACGGTTTATATCTTTGATAGAGTTTATAGTTTCCATTGTAATTCATTAAATCTTGTATTGTTCAACGTGTAAGTTGGTAGTTGCTGGATTGGCAAGCTTGGACACAAGGGTTCAGGGAACTAGAGGCTAGAGAAGTCTGTACTTGGGAAGTATAGGAATTAGAGAGCATTAAGTTCGAGGAACAGGGGTTGTCGGCAAGCTTCAATCAGTGACTGTGAAAATGGGGGAGATATATTATTGTATCGTGTAATTGTGATTCATTGTGATCAATAATATATTCCTATACCGAGTTGGTAGAGGATCATGACGTAGGCCATTAGGTGATAGGGATCGAACCTGGCTAAAATTGCTGTGTGTTCTTTACTTTCTGTACTTTATTATTACTGCATTGCATATCCTAGCTAGCTGTTTGTGTGTTATGTCATTTCATCCAGTTAGCTGCCAGACAGTTTTTCGAGAATATTTTTAATTGATCTTTGTTAATCATAACACCTATTAACCCCTCCCCTCTAGGTGTGCATTTTCACATAAAGTTTTCTTATATTTTATTATGTAATGTATGGTGATACATTTTTCATTCTGAATTTTCAAGTTATGGAGTTGATATTATGAGATAACGTAAATGGTAAGAACTTACTTTTTAATGTTCTAATCCCGAGAATTATTAGAGAAGGAATACTATCAAAAATTATTATAAAACGAATTATTTTTAATTTTTTGATGTTCTCCGTCCCAGAATTATTTAGAGAAGGGGTATTATCAAAAAATATTATAAAATAAGTTATTTTTTTAACTTATTTGAGTAAAGTTGAAATTTGTAAGAGATGTTTGAGATTGGTTGCAAAGGAGTTGGACCCTAAGTCATATTCCATATGCCTTTGTTGATGAAATAAAATTATAAAAATATCCAAATCACATTAATTGTATATATCTCAATAAAAATCCAATTCTTTTTTTTTTTTTTTTGAAACGATCCAATTCTTGATCTTTTAATAAACAAAGGGAATAAAAGATTTAGCAACAAAAAGAAAAAAAAGAATGCAAGAGAAGAATCCCCAGGGCCCAGTCTGTCTTCGTAGTAAGATAGTGCAAGTGTTTTCCTGTCTCAGTTACCACAAGAAGTTTCCAAGTTTTGGACTTGGAAGGCTCATTTTCCTTTTTATTATTTATTATTAAATAATATTACTTTGCTTATAAAACATCACGTTATATATCTATATTTTAAAGATTTTATAAATTACTGACATATAAAGAGTCCCCTTCTAGAGAGAATTTCTTATATGGAGAATTAGAGAGAACGATTCTAGACCACATATTTAATGCACCCTCACATAATTAAAATACATCTTCACACACACCAACCCAATCCTAATTTTTTCTTAAAAAAAATAGAATGAATAGTACCCTGTTGATTGGGCTGCCACGTCAGCAATCCGCCAAGTGGCATGCCACGCGGCACTGCCACGTTAGCAGTCCACGTGTCATGCCACGTGGCACTATCACGTTAGCAAATGGGGGTCCACCTGCTGACGTGGCAGCCCAGTCAGCAGAGTACTATTCATTCTAATTTTTTAATATATAATATTTTTTTTAAAGATGTAGTGTGTGAGGGTGCATTTTAATTGTGTTTAAAATTGTGTGTGCTCCTGACGGGCCCTAAAAAATAAATGGTTTAAATTGATTCTCTCCTATTAGGTTCTCTCTAGAATAATAGTCGACGTATAAATATACTTTCCTACTCTATAAAAATTATTGATACATAATGAATTTTCAGTATGATAATATATCGTTATTTATTAGAAAAAATTCAATTGTAAAATTAAACTACATAAATCAACCTATATATATATATATATATTTATAAACTTAATTTTAAACAATTATCTTTATTTAATTCAATCATATTAAAATTCAAAAATGCATTATTTAATTTTTTTTAATCAATTTTTTCCGAAACAGCCATGCTAAAAGTCTTATTTATGATCTCTGAAATTTATAAAAGTAATAAATAAAATATTTTATTATTCTATTAACTCAAAAAGTTTTCACACCAAAAATAAAATAAAATAATAATGTAATAATCAAGGAAAATGCTAGTACCCAAAAACTGATTCCCAAAATTTTTTGTATTAGGTTTAGGTTACTTTCCGATAATAATATGAACGGTTTCTATTCATATGCACCCAAAATTATGTTAGGTAACTTTTCGATACACATTATTTCATTTGAAATTTTTTTTAAAGAAAAATATTGGAATACGTATCACTACTCAATACTCAATAGTAAATGCAACAAAATATATACTGTACTAAAGTGACATGCTAAACTGTAGTTATATTTTTTCTCGTGTTAGATGTACTGTGGTGTCGTTTTTACATTTTAATCGGAAAATGCTCCAACTTACCAGAATCATAAGTCATTATATTTACTTTGTTTGTATCGAAAGTAATTTTGTGATGTGTGTTTTATTAATTTACAAATTTGTTAATAATAATAAAAAATATTTGACCATTCAATCTAAACACATTAAGTGGGAAGGAACAACATTACAGAGGAAAAAAAAACTAAAATTTGCAAGTTTTAGAAATTGATTTTCATTTATTTATATTAATTTTTATAATTAGAAAACATACTCATTATTTTCATAAGCTAACCTATTTCCATAAATTTAATACCAAACATGCCATCACTTTTTTATTATTTCATATTCTATTATTGTACATATATATATATATATATATATATATATATATATTTAATACTACTGTTGTTTATTTGATATTTATTAAAACTAGAATATGATAGAATATAAACATATTTTTTTCCATTGCGATAAATGTTGAAATATAAGTGTACAGGTACATTTATTCAAAAAAAAAAGTGTAAAGGTACATGTTTATTACTATTCACCCGAGTAAAAAGAAAAATACATTAAAACTAAATAATTTTGATACATTAATTTCACAAATTTTATTTTGTATACAAATTTTCTTATATAATAAAATTATTATAAATTGATGTAATTGAAATATTAAACACCATGTTACATCTTATCTTAACAACACAACTAATCACACTAATACTAATATAAATCTGGTAAAAAAAAAATATTCTGTATACATTACAGATATGTATTATATGTAAAAGTATGTTACATATTTTTTTTAAATAACGAGTTAATTTTGAACTTGTTTATTAGATATAAATGAGGCATATGTACACGTGGATAACAAATTTATCTCTAAGTATTTTTTACTTGAGAATTCAAATCTATTAGTCATAACAATTTTTTCAACTCACAATCCAAAATCCCTAACCGTAAAAGATACATATAACAATCCAAATCCCTAACAAAGATACATATAACTTTATCTCTAAGTATTTGTTGTTTATAACGTTTTTTCAACTCACAATTCAAAATCGTGAGATGTGTATGATACTAGATAAAAAGTTTTATCTCTAAGTATTTTTTTTATTCACAATCCAAATCTCTTATTTATAACGTTTCACTCAAAATCCAAATCCGTTATTTATAACGTATATGCATGGATGAGATTTGGATTTCATATTTAATTGATTTAGTTAATATGGATGGGTTAAAGTACCTATATAAGATCACACATCCTCACAAGTTTTGGCATCTAATTCTTCCAACTCCTCACATAATAAAACTTGTAAATTTCTATGGATTTGTATTCTAAAAATTCTTCCAACAATCATTTTCAGTTAAACTCATCATATGAAATCAAAAAGGTTGAGTATACTAGAGATGGTTGGACTTTTGAAGAGAACAAAATATATGAAAATGCAATGGCTGATTTTGAAGACACTAGTTCTATGCAGTTTTTTCAATATGTGGCCCGTTTAATGCCTTGGCAAACTATGGAATCCATCAAAAAACATGATCAAATTCTGATGGAGGACATAAATTTCATCAAGTCATCAAATGGTAACTTTGAAGATATTGTTGAAGAGGACATCCAAGTGGAGGAAGAGACTAGAAAAATCGAAATGAAGGAGGAGATTAGAAGTGTGACTCGTAGGCCTAAGAAAAGGGGAATACCATGGACTATGGAGGAACATGAGTAATATTTTATTTACTTCATATCAATTTCTACACTTAGTTTATGGTAGCAATTTTTTAACATCATTAATTTTGTTTATGTAAAATATATCAGGTTGTTCCTGAGAGGGCTACAAGATGTGGGAAAAGGAGAATGGAAAACCATATCAAGAAAATACTTGCCTCACAAAACATCAGCTCAAATTGCAAGCCATGCACAGAAGTTCGAGAAGCGTAAATACACAAAAACTCCTCCCGAAAAACGTAGAAGAAGTATCAATGACATCACATTATGCTCTAAATCCAATTTTTCTTTAAATTCTCCGAGTTTTCAGCCAAACCAACTTGGCTCTCTTGCAAATTCTCAGCATTTCAAGCCAAACCAATTCACCATTCCTTTGGTTTCTCAGAATTTTCAATCAAACCAGTTCAACTTTTCTCCAAATTTTCATCAAAATCAACTCGACATGCATTCTTACTTACAACCAAACCAGTTCAACTTTTCTTCAGATTTTGAGCAAAATCAATTTGGTATGGATTCTCAGAATTTCCAATTCTAGAATATCACATCTTACAATCATGTTCACAATAATTACTAGTCATGTGGGATTGGCTTGGATGGCTTAATGAAGAGGATGATTTGTGCTCAAGCTTATATAAAAATTGTGTTGTTTGTTTCCTTTTTTATAGCTAATTTTAAGAGTAGACAATAAAAAAATTATTACTACTAATGCTTTATCAGTAATAGTTATATGCAACAACAATGAGAGGACACCACAGTCTATGTATATTTATGATTCAGTTAAGAATGTCTTTGTTAAGTTTTTCTTAGTTATCAGTCTTAATAGTAAGGAGCGAGAGTCAGATGATCTTGTAACAAAACAAATGAACTGTAATTTCATTAATGGTAAAATCATGTTTTTATGTGTTAAATTCGTAAGTTTGCATCTTGTATTAGGCTCGTCTTACATTTCATTTCGTTTATAAGTTGTGATTTTATGTATTACATTTGAATTTGTATTAACTACCTCATTAAATTAACACTCAATATTACGATAAATTAATATTTTGAATGAAAATTTTTGGTTGATAATATAAATTTAATCTCGATTAATTAATAATTTCGATAAATTAATAAAATTTGCATGTGCCAACCATCTATACTATCTATACTATACTATAATAAGTGAGGGGTATAATTTGTAGTTTGGTTATCCCCTCATTTTTGGTTTTGTTAATCCCTCATTCACAACCGTTAGATCTTCAACTCAAATAGATCATAACCGTTGGATACAACAATACTAAAAGTTATTATATACAGAGGTCTAAGGTTCGATTCCCGCCAACAACATATTAATTTATATTTAATACTAAAAATATTATATACAAAGATAAAAGGTTCTAATCAATATCAATATCAACATCAATATCAATATCAATATCAATATATTCCTAATGTCTGCTAGTATTGCATTTTGAAAATTACTGCTTTTATCCTTCATTTTTTTAATCTTCTTTATTTCTTTGATGCCCTTTTTTGTCATTACACAGGAAAATTACTTCTTTTATCCTTCATTTTTTAATCTTCTTTATTTCTTTGATGTCCCTTTTTGTCATTACACAGCATTTGGAGCGACCCAATTTAGATTGGATCGACCCAAATCTAAATCTATACTATTTTTTATCATTACACAGCATTTGGAGCGACCCAATTGGATCAACCCAAATCTAAAGCTCTACTATTATCCTTCATTTTTTTATTAATAATATAATTAATGATAATCAGCGAGTGCCTTTTTCAATTAAAAGATGTTTACTTATAAATGATATGATATTACCTATTATAAATACTTAAAATATCATATTTTCCAATCAATAATTTTTTTTTCTCTCTAATCAGCATTTGGAGCGACCCAAATCTAAACCTCTACTATTATCCTTCATTTTTCTATTAATAATATAATTAATGATAATTAGCCGATTGCCCTTTTCAATTAAAAGATGTTTAGTTATAATTGATGATATTACCTTTTATAAATACATAAAATATCATATCTTCCAATCAATATTTTTTTTTCTCTCTAATTAAAACACGATGACTTTTAATTTAAAACATAATATTGCAATAATTAATACATACCCAAAAATATGACATCATATCTTCTAACCACTAACAAAAAATAATAAAAATTCGTATACAATGAATAATATCCGTTAGTTGTTTAGTTAAAAATTAGAACTGTTATATCTAATGATTAAATATATTACATGATTAAATTTATTTACAAAATACATACCCAAAAATATGACATCATATATTCTAACCACTAACAAAATATAATAAAAATTTGTATACAACGAATAATATCCGTTAGATTTTTAGTTAAAAATCAGAATTGTTAGATCTAATGATTAATATATTATATGATTAAATTTATTTACTAAAATTTCAAGGTTCGAATTTTTATAAATACCTAAAATATCATATATTTCAATCAGTAAATTTTTTCTCTCTAATTAAAACACTTTGACTTTTAATTTAAAACATAATATTGCAATAATTAATACATACCCAAATATATGACAGCATATCTTCTAACCACTAACAAAATATAATAAAAATTTGTATACAACGAATAATATCCGTTAAATTTTTAGTTAAAAATTAGAACCGTTAGATCTAATGATTAAATATATTACATGATTAAATTTATTTACTAAATACATACCCAAAAATATGACATCATATCTTCTAACCACTAACAAAATATAATAAAATTCGTATACAACGAATAATATCCGTTAGATTTTTAGTTAAAAATTAGAACTGTTTGATCTAATGATTAAATATATTACATGATTAATTTTATTTACTAAAATTTCAAAGTTCGAATTCCGTCAGCGATACTATTATCCTTCATTTTCTTAATCTTCTTTATTTCTTTGATGCCCCTTTTTACCATTACACAGCATTTGGAGCGACCCAATTTAGATTGGATCGACCCAAATCTAAACATATACTATTTTTTGTCATTACACAACATTTGGAGTAACCCAATTGGATCGACCCAAATCTAAATCTCTACTATTATCCTTTATTTTTTTATCTTTCTTTATTTCTTTGATACTCCTTTTTGTCATTACCCAAATCTATCTCTGTCATTTTTCACCTTCAAGTCCAAGCCGCTCAAATCTTCACACTGCTGGATTTTGACGCATGTTTGCACTTTTCAGATTTGAAAGCCGGGTTTTTCACCAAATTAACATCTCAACCCCCCTGAAGTAGGGACGGGTCATATATGTTTGGTTCCTATTTTTAATTTGGCCTTAAAAGTTAAGTTTTTATTGATTTCACAATATTAAAAATTAGACAGGATAATATTTGTTTGGTTTTGATTTTGATTTGGCATTTAAGAATTAAAGTTTTAATGAATTACCCGATGTTATAATAATATACATGACATCAGAAAGGTACCTTTAAAATATTTGCTTGGCCTTTCAATTTTCGAATTTACATGTCATAATAACAAAGGTAGTTGGAAAGATTACCAGTTAATAACATTGGTACAGTACCGATACAAGAGGTAGCAAGGATGAAGGCCATACTAGAAATTGATCAAATAATTTATTTAAATGGAGGAATCCCACATGTCATGTGACATTTTAATTGTTTATGTATTTTAATTAAATGTAATGAACCACTTTATATTTAAATTTAAATAAAAATATGTAGACAATCAGTTACAACCAATCATGATGTCATGTTACTTGCACCATGTTATTTGTAAATAATCTTGGGACTCAATTTGATACTCTAGCATTATAGACATTATTTTGTTTTCAAGCAAGTTTATGTTCTTTATGGATTTGTTCAACTTAAGGTTCATGGGGTAGACATGCTACGTACCAGAAGGTCTTATGGAATAGCATACTTTTTATCGGATGTCTCCGAAGGGACTATGGAATAGCATACTTAAAAGCTCAGACCCACGGCACAAGCCTCGCCCTCTGGGTCAGGCAACATTGCTCTTATTTATGCTCTAAATATCTTCTTTACTCGCGTTCAATTTCACTTCATATATGATCTCATATTTAGCACTTTCACTTGAGCTCCACATTAAAATATAAAAGCACTAACTTTTCCTTTTTTCAGTTTAGTTGGCTTTTTGAGAGAGAATAAGTAGTGGAAAATGTGATTGTTATAATTTGTAATCATACATTATTTGAAGATAAAAGTGAATAAGTGAGCTTCTTACGGAGACCTGTGTTTTTGGTAAACAGTATTATTCTTCATTTTTTTAATCTTCTTTATTTCTTTAATGCCCCTTTTGTCATTACACGGCATTTGGAGCGACCCAATTTAGATTGAAACAAAAAATTCTATTATGATATTGTACTTATTTTCAGTAATGCTGTAGTATTACGATTTCACCTCCAGCCTTTCTCTTCTCCTCCAGCTACATAATTTTAAATATTGAAAACAAAATACAATACAAGAAGAAGAAGTTTGCATTTATAAATATAGATTACAAGCAAAGAGAGATGTTTAATTATAGATAGACTACATAGCCACAACATAAGTGATAAAAAGATGTCAGTTACAGATAGACTACATAGCAGCAACATAAGTGATAAAAAGAAAGATGGTCAACATGATGATCAAGCTAATAAAGTATTGAAGTAATTAACAAGCCTGAACCACAGAAGCAACTTCCATTTTATAGGTACTGTTTATCATAACGTGGGTAATGGGTTTATGTATTCCCATTAATTTATTTTTGGTCACCCCTCTAAGTTGATCACAAAAAAATTAACAAACCATCAAAATAAGTAGTTTAAAAATATATTCAAATTCAAATTATTATATTCGTTTCAATAAGAACATACTTTTAATATAATAAAGTCAATAAAATAAAAATTCAATAATTTCAGAAAGCGAGAGCCATGGTGAAAGACCTTAATTTGAATATAAACTATAAATCTACTAGAATATTTATATGATATTTTGACTTGCTTATTTAATTGTATAATTTACTTATTTTTAATAAAAGAATCTATATTAATAATATATATATACACTGTATTTTCATACATGAATTTACTAATACAGTTTAATGGTCACGCTCTGGTGAGAATGAGAACAGTGAGAACACACATATTCACTACATTTCAAGCTATTTTAAAGAGCCCCGCTAGGGGTATCTTCATAAAAAAAGTCTTATAATTCTATCCTCTATCCATTTATAAAAAAAATTAAAATGAGAACAGTGAGAACAGTGAGAACACACATATTCACTACATTTCAAGCTATTTTAAAGGGTCCCGCTAGGGGCATTTTCACAAAAAAGTCTTATAATTCTACCCTCTATCCATTCATAAAAAAAATTAACAAAAAAAATTAAAAATTGCTTGAAATGTGGTCTCATTGTTCTCCAACATTTACATATTATATTAAGTATGAGGTCTCATAGTTAATATAATATGTTCGTGATATTATATGAGGTTTAATGTTTTGGAATCATTGGGGGTGAAGGGATTATCATTTCCGCATTTGAATAATGAAGACAATTTATTATTGTTTTCCATTAGAGAACAATATTTGTAAAAATATTTATTACTTTTATTGCAGATTTTGATGGATTAAATAAATTTTCAACATTGTTAAAATAAAATTGTATTATACTTTTTTATATAAATTTTAGCATATCATTATTTTATTAAATACTTATATAACTATATAGAATATCTTTCTAAAAATTGATTATTTATATAATTGCATACAATATCTTTTTAAGAAATCAATCAAATTTGTTAAATTTTTGGTATTGTCATTTTAAATTAAATAAGATACCGTGTACGAAGTACGGGCAAAATGCTAGTCCTTCCAACAACATATTAAAATTAATATTTATGATAATTTCTTGAACATGATCAAGCATAAACTTTGATTACAGATAATAATCTTCTTTATTATACATTAATTTATTTGATCAATTACAAGTCAAAATCTCCAAAACATAAATCTTTTATATTAATAATATACTATCTATGAAAAGGCTTTTTACACTTAAGATATTAATTCTTATGAAATTATAAATAATTGTTTGATTGCTTTACAAATTTATTATAATGTTCTCCCACCTTCTTCATTTCGATTGTTTTTAGGAGAAAATTAGTTTTAGTACTAAATTTCCAACGCTCAAGAATATGTAATCCTATAATAAAATATTTAGAAAATAATTTGTGCTAATACCTGAAAATGGGTGTAAAATGTAATATGTACAATAAAATTGAGACCAAATATTATGAAATCAAATTACAAAATAAAATAGATAACTACAATTGGTAACTATTTTTTAAAATTTACTTATTAAAGGGTTTCAAAAAAAAAATTACTTATTAAACAAACAATTAAAAATATATATGTATATTATTTGGGAAAAAAAATTATTTATGAATTTGTCGGGTAAAATAAAGATCTCCTATTTTTCTTTATTTCTTGTTTTCACTCAGATTTACGATATATATTCTTGTAATGAACACAATCTTGAATCAACCAATTGCATTGTTAATAAATATTTTTTTTCTTTTTCCTCCTCCCTCCTTCCCATATTAAATACGTCCTTAATTTTTTTACACGCTATTTATAATATTTAAAAAAAATGCTTGCATATGAAATATTTTGTTCCTTTTTCTTAATGTAATTATAAATTGTATTTTTTTATTCATAAAAATAAATTAATAAATCATACATCTTAAATTAAGCACAAAATATAAAATAAAACCGAGGTAAAAAGAAGTGTGTCTTTTAACAATTTTTTTTTCATAAACAATAAGCAACCTAATTAATTTACAAGTTCCAACAAGAGTCCGCGACAATGATAATGAGATTTAGCAGCTAGAAATCTCTGTATGAGGTCCCATGCATCAGTTTTTGAAGCGGAGACGATAGGTGCTCGTGAGGCTCTTTCCTGGATCAAGGAGAAACGATTACATAATCACAAAGTGGAGCTGGAATCAGATGCACTTCTTGTGATGCAAGGAGTCAAAAATGGAATTGTGAATCTACTTGAAGTTGGGGAAGTTCTTGAGCAATGCAGAATGCTTCTTAGCGAACTAGTTGGAACTTCTTTTCATTTTGTTAGGAATCAAGCTAATAGGGTGGTACATGAGATTGCTAGATTACCATTTTTAGTTAATTGTCAGAATGTTTTTAGGTCTCCTACTATGTCTGTGGTGGAGGCCTTGTTATTGGATTCTTTTTGATTAATGGAATTCCTTTCTTTCAAAAAAAAAAATGATAATGAGACAACACATCACTCCCTCTAATAATACAGTCAGCCTCAAATCACTCGTCCTGTTTTTTTACAAGATTCGAACCCCCGACATCCCCTAATTGGAGAGGGTGATACAATAGCTCATTCAATTTATGGAGACTAATTGCAGATATTCATTTTATCTCCACGTCTCACTGAAATTCTTTCTGCTCTTATGCATTCCACTAGCGTATGTACTTCAGCTCCTCTCATACAATATACGTATCTCGTAGAAATCTTTTCTACCCTCCGTTTCATTAGTAATAACAACTCTTAAGTTATAATGACAATCAAATTTTTTGCATGTGAAAATAACTAAGAGACGGACACCAAAGAAATTATTTTTCACTATTGAAGGGATTTCGAAAGAAACTGTACTTCCACTATTTGTGTAGCTGAACCATTCTTGTAATCTTCTTGTTTGGTGCATCAGCTATTTATGAACTGTTGATGAGTGTATTTTGTATCAACTTTTGTGAGGTTATTAGTGAGTTGTAAAGGCTAACGATCAACTGTTCTATGGAAGATTTGGGTTGTATTTGTGGGGTGAGCTGAGCTTGAGAGTGCCTCCAATAATCTAAGGTTCCTTTAGAGAGAATTAGAGAGCTAAAATCCGTCCCCTCTCAAGGTGCCTACATATCCTTTATATAGGAATCAAGCTCACGTAGTTCTAATGCTAAGCTGATTCTGCTTGACCAGCTGTATATGGTAGTCTAGTTCGTGTTGGACTCAGGTTCCTTTAGAATTTACCACGTACTGGTTGGCTAAGTAGAGTAGAACTCGAGTTCGTACTCTACTATAATTCTAATATCTATTAGAGGCAATCTAGGATTAGTTGCATCCTAGAAGTACACTCCAATAATAAGTCTATAACTGTCTAGATAGCTTCTAGATCTTTCTGTTGGCTAATCTTAGGAACCTGGTGCTCAGGAACCTATATCTCAGGAGCCTGTTTCTTAGGAACCTCTCTATAGGTATCTGTACCTGCACAAATAACAAACTTATTAGGCTGGAAAGCTTCTTTGATGTCTTCACATGTTTCTGGCTATCTCTACGATTACTGCTAAGCTGGCTTGAATTCTTCTAAGGGGAGGAACGTGATCCATTTATGATCTTCTCAGCTTCTAATTCTTCGAGAAACTCTTGATACTCGTGGTTTCTTGATCATCTCTCTATCTGATGCTCATTTCTTCATATCTAATCTTCATGGCTTGTACTGGATCTTTCTTCTAGCTTGTGTAAATTGAACCCTATGGCTTAATGGGCCTAACCGATTCCTTGAAATCATGTAGTGTGAAAGGAACCTATTCTACTTTCTAATATGGGGTCTAATACTGAATCATGCTTCTTGAAATACCCTACCTCAATATCTTGTATCCAAGCCTACATGAGCTAACTCTTCATAAGAAACAAGACACAAAATATTTCAGCTAGTATAATCTTGACTAGCTTCCTTCTCAATGAGGAACATGTTCTTCTATTATCCTTTTCTGAATTTTCTTAAAATACCTTTTCTTCAAGCTTTAGCTCTCAAAGTCAACTTAAAATCTTCATTCAGCTTCCTGCGAAATCTCCTCTATTGTCCCACACTTTGACACATCTCTTCGAATTTCAAAAATTTAAAAATTCGGGAGGAGATAATGGTTGACAATAAATATCTTAAGGGATAACTCAAAATTTGAATTAACCTGATCAATTACCTAAGCTACAGTTAATTCATGAGTTCCCAAGGTTCACACGCCTCTCACGTGTGTAGCACATTACTTACTGCTCTAGTCATTCGCTGCCACGTGTACATGGCTGTTCTCCATTTACCTCGACTACATAAACACGCGTGTTATTCCAACTTCATTTTTCACCCTTACCAAACATTTACTAAAACCCTCAAAGAGAGAAAGAAGAGAAAACCGACAGTCGTCGATTCAATCCAACTTTTCCGTCGCCACTTTCTTTAATCAAAGGTATGATTTCGACTCATTTTTCTCGGTTCTTTCATAATCTTGAATTTGTTTTCAACTATTCGTTTCCTTAGACCTTGCATGTCAACTTTTTCTTTGCTTCTCGTCTTTGTTTGAATGTATATATATGTTTGTATCTATTCTTCACACTCCATGCCACACACACAGGTTTCCACCATAGATTGTATCTCACTTGTCCTGATTTTTTTGTCTTAACTTTCAACTGTCTGTTCATCTTCCGCACTTGTATGCTTTAACTCACACTGCTATTGATGTACAGTCTCCATTGAGGTCATTTAGATCATTTCTTGTATATAACTGTGTCTGTCCAATTATCTTAAGACCTTAGTCTCTCTCTTAGGTTCCTTCAAACCTGACCCCTCTTCGTCTATCTTTGCAGATGTCTTCTAAGTCTACTCGTTCAGACCACCAATCTTCAATTTAACCTACCCTTAACATGCCTATAGATGAGAGGACTAGATCTAGAGTCGTCGTTCCTGATATAAATGATCCTGAGAATATACTCATCAAACCCTTAGTCTCACCGTCTACAAATCCTCCTGTTCTAGACTACATCGACCTAGGAGATGATTGGCCTTCTGACAACGAGGAAGTATCCAAACCTGAACTCCTCCTGCTCTGGAGCCCATGATTGAAGTAGAAAGAGAGCTTTTTAGGAACGAGATTACCCCATACTATGAGAAAACTGATTCCATAATTACTTCTGTTAAACTAGAGAAGCTTTTCGAGGAATGTCCCCGTACCTCTTGCAAGATAGTGATTCCTGAACTTGGTGAGAGAGCTCACAGGTTTGATACCAGCACCCCGGAAGCTGGAGTTCCCAACACTGTTATCTTAGCTGCCTTCTTCAAGGTTGGCTTTTATATGCCCATCCATCCATTTCTTAGGGAGGTACTAGAATTCTACGACTTAGCACCAATGCAACTGACTCCCAACTCTTATCGTTTAGCTATTAGCACATACATCTTATATGCGAGCAAATACACAACCCCTCTGACCGGTAGAGAGCTTGGTTTTTTTTTCAAGTTGAAGGACACGGGTAGGAGTTCCGGATGTTTCTATCTATCTGCATGGCTTTGTCATCAAGGTCAATGCGTTAAAAATGTAAAACAAAACTTTGAACAATGGCAAGAACAGTTTTTGTACTATTTTGACTGCCCAGACGTTAGGTATGAATTTAATCGTCGCCCCATGATTCCAAAACAAACTCCTCTGATTGGTGATCAACTTCTTAGGGCTAACGAAATTTTGAAGCTATCATCTTCTATTAGGGACTGTTTGGTGTTAATGACTCCTGAGAATTTAGTTCCCCTTGGCTTCCTCCCTTCTGGTTCTGGTATGAGCTGCACTATGATTCCTATGCCCTATTTTTTATCTTCATAACTGCATCTGTTTTCTTTATGTATACTCTTCTAATTGTAACTTATTCATTTATGCAGACATGGCCCCTAAAGTCCCATCCTTTGTGAAGAGGTCCAAGAATGTGGATGAGATTTATAAGATCGAAGATGAGGTTAAAGAGGTTCCGCTCATTGCAACTCCTATCAACCAGGTTCCAACTCCTGCTTCTATCCAGACTCAACCATCTGGTTCCTCAAAACGCAAGCTAGCTCAGACTACTTTAGACATATCTGGAAGCTCCCAAACTCGATCCGTGAGGAAAGGTAAAGCTGTGAAGGTTGACCCTGTTACTGTTCAGAATTAATTTAAAGATTTGCTTGATACTCATGTCCTTGTGGAAACTGTTGCTGGCTGGGCAAAGATGGATTCTACTGAAGTTCTTGAAGCCATGAGATTTTCCGCAACTCAGAACACGCTCTTTACCCTTAGATTCTGTGATGATTTTGCTGAGAAGACCCAGTATGACCTCCGATTGCAAGGAGAAGTTAACAAACTCAAGAAGGAGTTGGCTGCTATAGAAGAAAGGGCGAATATTGCTACTGCTGCAGTGCGAAGGATGAAAGCTGTTGAGACCTCCATAAAGAAATAAAAAGAGGAGCTCCAGGTCCAAGTTAAAAGCTTAAAGGATGAGAAGCTGTCATCCCTGGAGAAGATCAATGAGCTTGAGACCCAAGTGGATGCTCTAAATGCTGCTGCTGATTCTATTAAATCATCTATGCTCACACAAGAGAAGGCCAGGTATGATGAAGGCTACGATGAAGGTGTTCGTGACTACATGAGGTCTATGTGGGAGAAGATGCCCGAGTTGAATTGGTCTCTCCTGGGTGAAGATGTGGTGGGCATGATCGAAAATTTTAAGAAGGAAGCTATTGTTGAAGCACCCGTTCCTCCCGTTGTGACGGTTGAAAGGTCACCATAGATTGTCTTTGTGACTACAGAAGCTGCTAAACCGTCTGCCCAGGAGATCCTCCAAGTCGTTCCCCCTGCTGCTCAACGAACAGAAGATTCCTCTAGGTTTCCTGAAGCTTGAACTTTGATAATTTTGATAACTTTATGAGGTTGTGGGCCCCTCGTAGTGCCTCGCGTGATGTTATTTTAACTTGGTTTCCTTGGCCTTCGTGCCTTATAACTCGTATTGTTGGTTTCTGATGATAACTTTTGATCTTTTGCTATATCCCTTCTTCTAATTTACACATCCATGCATACATATTTTTCATATTAAATACTTCATGAAATACTTCATCACTATGCATCCTAAGGATTACTTAGTTTCCATAATTATGCATTCAAGCTTACGCGGCTAACCCATTGTAAGAAACAGAATACACTCGTACTTTCACTTATAATCTTTCAAGATAAATGTTTCAAAGAACTTAACCGCATCATAACAACTTAGTTGTGAACTTAGAACCTCTTTTCCTTTACATTCAAGTAATGTGTCCAAAACCACAATCTGAAATATTTTTGCTTTATAACTTCTATCACTGAGTAATTAAACCAGGTCCACTATAAATAACCTCTTGTTGATACTAATCCTGCAAAAATAAATAATAAACATAAACACATAAACTAACTAGTGTTAGTGAACTAATCCTGTTAAGTACAGGCCAACTCTAGGAAAGGTTACCATCTGGGTTTCCAATCCTAAAAATCTAGGTTCCAACATGCCAATCTAGGTTCCATGTTGGTTCCTCTTGCCTCGAGACGACTCTAGGAACCTGTGTGCCAATCTTGGAGTCCACACAGATTCCTCTTCTTTATGCACCTGTCTCGGCTCTGCATAAAGGGGAAACTTATAGCCCCCTAAAGGAGTGATATGCCTGTCTTGGCTCCATATCATTTCCTTCTTCTTCATGTGTCATGTTGGACATCTTATGAAGGTAAATGCTAAGGAACTGAGTCCCTTCTTCCCATTTGTCAGTGGCGGCTCCACATGAGGGAGAGCTTATTAGGCTTCTCTTTAAGAACAAGTGTGCCGGTCTAGGCTCCAAATAAGTTCCCATTTCCTCTCGTGCCAGTGGCGGCTCCACGGAGGGGTGAGACATATAGTCTCAGGTTCCTGTATGCCTGTCTTGGCTCCATACAGGTTCCTTTATGATTCCTTTCACCAGGGCTTTAGGTGCCTGTCAACGGGGCTTATTAATCACGTGCTCAAGGAATCTGAGGCTTTTAGCTAAAATATCTTGCTCAGTCAATTGAGGCTTTTAATCGACTTGCTTAGGAAGCTGCCCGAGGCTTAAATACTTGCTCAGGAAGCTGTCTGAGGCTTAAATCATACTTGCTCAGGAAGTTGCCTGAGGCTTAAATCATACTTGCTCAGGAAGCTGCCTGAGGCTTAATTCAATACTTGATCAGGAAGCTGCCTGAGGCTTAATTCATACTTGCTCAGGAAGCTGCCTGAGGCTTAAATCATACTTGCTCAGGAAGCTGCCAGAGGCTTAATACTTGCTCAGGAAGCTGCCTGAGGCTTAATTCATACTTGCTCAGGAAGCTACCTGAGGCTTAATACTTGCTCAGGAAGCTGCCTGGGGCTTAATACTTGCTCAGGAAGCTGCCTGAGGCTTAATACTTGCTCAGGAAGCTACCTGAGGCTTAATACTTGCTCAGGAAGCTGCCTGAGGCTTAATATTTGCTCAGGAAGCTACCTGAGGCTTAATACTTGTCAACATAATCTGTCTGTAAGCTGTGTCTAATCAATCATCGTGATCTGCACATTCCGTCTGCATTTTGTCAAACTATACTTATATCTCATGATTAATATCAATCAAAGCTACAGGTTAGTCTAACCACAGGTTCCTGTTTCACAAAACAAGTACTAAAACAAGCACTTAAAAAGTTTCAAATTGGCATGTGAAATAGCTAATCATTCATGCACACTACTGTCAAAGTAGGAATACTACCCTCCCAGTTCTTTTGGGTAATTATTGTTACGTAAAAGAACTATAAGGAAGCTATAATCATCAAATTGCAATCAAAGAAATCAACGTAGAGCTATCACTGCTCAATACTAAAACTGTCTTGCAAATAGGAAGGTTCACATCAGGTACCCCCGAGTACATGCATAATCAAATACTGAAATCAACAATTCTGGGCAGCTACAACTAATAAGCTACTTTTATTCTTGGGCTGAAAGAGCCTTACTTTTCCTAAGAAAAACATAGCAAAAGAGAGTTACTGATAATACTTCTTGAGGTGTTCTGCATTCCAAGCTTTTGGAATGAGATTCCCATCCATGTCCATCAAGTGATAAGTTCCTTCCCAAATGGCTGACTTTATCTGGTAAGGGCCTTCCCAATTTGCTCCGAAGGTTCCATGTGCAGGAACCTAGGAGTTAGGCATGACTTTCCTCAAAACTAGGTCTCCAACTTTAAAAGGCCTTGCTTTTACCTTGCTATTGTAGTACCTTCGAATTCTCTACTGAAAAGATGCTAACTTCATCTGAGAATCTGCTCTCAACTCTTTAACCATGTCCAGGTAGAGTCTGTGATTGACCTCATTGTTCTCGGGGTCATAATGCTTTCTTCTCAAAGAACCTGTGCCAACTTCTACAGGTACCATAGCTTCACAACCATAAGTGAGGGTAAAAGGAGACTCACCAGTTGTAGTTCTAGAAGTGGTGTTATACGATCACAAAACTCCAGGAAGCTCTTCTGACCAGCTTCCTTTTTTTCTCTTTAAGCCTCGTCTTCAACGTATGCTTGATAATCTTGTTTACAGCTTCAGTCTGTCCATTGCTCTGTGGATAATACACTGCTGAGAATGCCTTCTGAATTCCAAACTGCTCACACAATCCTTTAAGCTCTTTGATATCAAACTGCTTCCCATTATCAGAATCAGCTTCTGGGGAATGCCAAACCTGCAAACAATAGCTCGAAAAACAAACTCAGTTAGTTTAGAGGCTGTGATCTTAGCAAGTGGTTCTGCTTCTACCCACTTTATGAAATAATCAACTGCAACTACTGCATATTTTACTCCTCCCTTTCCCATCGGGAGCTCTCCAATGAGGTCTATCCCCCAGATGGCAAATGGCCAAGGGCTGACAATCTGTTTGATAGGTGCTACAGGCCTACAATCAAAATTTGCAAACTTCTGGCAGTTACTACATGCTTGAACAAACTTATGAGCATCTGCTTTGAGGGTTGGCCAATAGTACCCTTGTCGAAGGACTTTCATGGCCAAAGAACTACCCCCCGAGTGATTTCCACACACTCCTTGATGTACCTCTTCGAGGATATATTTACACTGCTCTCCAGCTACACACTTAAGCAAAGGTTGATTGAACCCTCATTTGTATAGGATTCCATCATAAATCACATAATTTGCAGCATGATACTTTAGCTTCCTAGCTTCATCTCGATTAGGACGTTCTTCTCCCTTATCCAAGTAGCTGTAGATTGGAGTCATCCATGAATCTTCAACTGGAAACTCAATGTCCATGACCTCCTCTTTGAAAACACTAGGCTGCTCCTGAATCTGGAGTAGAATTACGCCCAGCAGTGTTGACTCTCTCTGTGAGCCCAATTTAGCTAATGCATCTGCATTGGTGTTCTTTCCTCGTGGTATCTGATCTAGCTTCACTTCTCTAAACTTTGCCAGCAACTCTTGTGAGTACCTCAAGTATAAGTCTGTTCGTGGACCTCTTGCCTAGAATCCACCACGAATCTGCCAAACTACCAACATCGAGTCACTGAACACTCTGATATTCTCCACTTTCATCTCCAAAGCTAGTTTGAGACCTGCAATCAATGCCTCATACTTTGCATCATTGTTAGTGGCTCTAAAATCAAAATGAATAGAACTATGAAGTCTATGACCTTCTAGGCTAACTAGCTCTATGCCTGCTCCGGCTCCATTACTGTTAGTAGCTCCATCCACATACAGTGTCCACCAAGGGACGCAATTGTCATCTTCTATCTGCTCTTTCATAGATTCCATTGGTTCCTCCTGACCAGTAACCTCTACATGAGGTGGAAATTCAATTAAAAAGTCTGCTAAAGCTTGAGCCTTGATTACTGTCTTTGGCTTATATTCTATATCAAACTGTCCCAACTCCACAGCCCACTTTAACATTCTGTCTGAAGTTTTTGGCCTATGCATTACCTGTCTAAGTGGATATGAAGTCCTCACTTCTATCTTGTGAGCCTGAAAATAAGGTCGCAGCTTCCTGGATGCTAGAATCAAATCATAAACCAGTTTCTCCATTCCTGTGTATCTTGTCTCTGCATCAAGCAATCTCTTACTGACATAGTAGATTGGGCTTTGCTGTCCATCTTCTTCTCGAACTAAGAATACACTTATAGAATATTCAGATACAGCTAGGTAAAGTATCGATGTCTCTCCATCAACTGGATTAGCTAGCAGTGGGGGGCTTCCCAAATGTTCTTTTAGCTTTCTAAAGGCTACCTCACACTTTTCTGTCCATTCAAACTTGCTTCTCTTCTTAATGGCTTTAAAGAACTCTTGACACTTATCTGTAGACCTCGAGATGAACATGTTTAAAGCTGCAACTCTTCCAGTAAGGGACTGAACCTCTCTCATAGTCCTTGGTGACTTCATTTCCACTAATGCCTTAATATTAGCTGGGTTAGCCTCTATACCTCGATGATTCACCATGAACCCTAGAAACTTCCCCAATTCTACCCCAAACACACACTTTTGGGGGTTCAGCTTCATTATGTACTTTCGTAAGATTCCAAACATCTCTTCTAAGTGCTTCACATGATCAGTAGCTTCCTTAGACTTGACTAACATATCATCCACATATACCTCCATGGTATCACCAATTTGATCTTTAAACATCATGTTTACCAGTCTTTGGTATATGGCTCCAGCATTAATCAATCCAAATGGCATACATACATAACAATAAAGACCTCTATCCGTAATAAAAAAAGTATGCTCCTGATCAGGTTCATACATAGGGATTTGATTGTAACCTGAATATGCATCCATGAAGCTAAGCAGAGCATGTCCAGCTGTTGTGTCTACTAGCTGATCAATTCGTGGCAGTGGGAAGCTGTCCTTAGGGCATGCCTTGTTGAGATCTATAAAGTCCACACAGGTTCTCCATTTTCCATTAGGTTTCTTCACCAACACAGGATTCGCTAGCCATACGGGATAGAAGGATTCTCTGACCAAACCTGCATCCAGCAACCTATCCACTTCTTCCTTCAATGCTTGTGCTCTCTCTCCACTAACAGGTCTTCATTTCTGTCTTATACCTTTGTTCTCTGGATTAATATTCAACTTGTGGCACATAACCTTTGGATCTATTCATTCCGTATCCGTGTAACACCATGCAAATGTTGGGACAATCAGATCTTGGCACTGCGAATTTTGATACAATACATTAACGAGTACGAATAGAAAAATCACCTTGTTAATGGTTGATTCCACGCTCTTCTATTGTATTCCCAAATTCCCTTGAGCGAAGTGTGGCCTTCGTCTTCTCAAGTTAACATCTCTTCTTGCTCCTGGGTGGCTACAAAATTTTTTTCGACCAGCCCTCGCAAGAAGAGAATAAGAATATATATAGGCTACAATAGGGATCATGGACAATTAGGTTGGGCCTTCTAATTACATCTTGGGCATGACCCAATGTAATTAAATATTAATTCAATCCACTAAAGAATTAATATTTGCACTACCTTTCCTAATACCGTAATTTAATTAATTAATTCGGTTCCAATATTATTTGCTTATTAAATTCCCCATGTTTAAAATATCGCATGTCCATTAATTAAATAAATTAGTGATAATTCATTTAATTAATATCTTTTATCCTTGATCATCCACTCAACCTTTATTTAATTATGCCGGAATAAATCCACCTGCAGGGTTTCACATAATTAAATCTTTTTGAGCTTTCAAGGGGACATCATTAACCCGAATATTATCAGGACATGGATTCCTTCAATAAATAATATTCACCATATATATTATTCCATCACCCAAAATATAATGAAATAAATCAAAAGAATTATTTCATATATAAATCAAAGCATGTAAATAATATACACGTGTCAATTACTATATCTGGATTAAGAACCTAAGCATTAATAATAACATAGAATCTTAGTTCACCTTCTTAATCAGTATAAGGGAACAATTCTAAATTTGATCCTGTTCAATATACACAAAGTATACTAGTATTATTTATTAGTCAATATAAACTAATCTAAATAATACTACAGCCATTCCAGTGGATTGTCTAACACCACCTGTGCTGTGAACCATATTATATTATATAAACCGTATTTAATAATCTAATATTCTGTATCCCATTTGATACTAGATTATTCACAATATATAATATTTAGACAACATGTAAACATTTAAATGATTCTCAATAAAATAGGCCAGAAATAAATGTATATACTTCAAATAAATATTTTCAGTATACACCAATAATCTCCCACTTATACTCAAAATATTCTATGAGTATATCAGTGTTTATTTAATCCACTATTACACAAAAAAACTATGTGTCCATCCATTTGACTCCTATCGCTTCCACATGCCTGTCAAAAACTTTGGCTGGAAAACTCTTTGTGAAAGGATCTGCCCGGTTGTCTTCTGATGATGTGTGAGCCACAACTATATCTCCTCGCTTTACGATTCCTCGTATGAGATGATACTTACGTTCAATATGTTTAGCTGCTTTGTGATCTCGCGGTTCCTTCGAATTTGCCACAACACCAGTGTTATCACAATACACTGTCAAGCTCCTAAGCAAATTAGGTACCACATTCAAGTCCAAAAGGAAGTTCCTGAACCATACAGCCTCCTTTGCAGCCTCAGAGGCCGCCACGTACTCGGCTTCCATGGTAGAGTCTGCAATGCATTTCTGCTTTACACTCCTCCATATAACGGCTCCACCTCCTAAAGTAAAAACATATCCCGAGGTCGATTTCCTCTTATCCCTATCTGATTGGAAATCTGAATCAGTATATCCCAAAGGAAATAGATCTGAGGCCTTGTAAATTAACATATACTCCTTAGTCCTTCTCAGGTACTTGAGTATAGTTTTTACTGCACTCCAATGTTCCTGACCTGGGTTCGACTGATATCTACTAACCATGCCTACAGCAAAGCAGATGTCAGGCCTCGTACATAACATAGCATACATTAAGCTTCCACATGCCGAAGCATAAGGAACTGCTTTCATGCTCTCTATATCCTTAGGTGTCGAAGGACACTGCTCCTTGGATAGAGCCACTCCATGCTTAAAAGGTAGAAAACCTTTCTTAGAGTTCTGCATGTTAAAACGAGCTAATACTTCATCAATGTAGGGCTCTTAAGATAAAGCCAACATCCTTTTTCTTACGATCCCTTATTACTTTGATCCCAAGGATGTATGCCGCTTCACCTAAGTCCTTCATTTCAAATTGTTTGAACAACCATGCCTTTACCGATGACAACATCTTAACATTGTTTCGAATGAGTAAAATGTCATCCACATACAGTACTAGAAAAACCACTGCATTACCCTCACTTCTCTTATACACACATGATTCGCTTGGACTTTGATCAAATCCATATGACTGGACTGCCTGATCAAAACGAATATTCCAGTCCTTAGAAGCTTGTTTTAGTCCATAAATAGACCTCTTAAGCTTACAAACAAGATGCTCTTGGCCTTGCTTAATGAACCCTTTTGGTTGTTGCATATAGATGGTTTCCTCAAGACTTCCATTAAGGAAAGCTGTCTTGACATCCATTTGCCAAATCTCATAATCAAGATGAGCTGTTATAGATAAAAGAATCTGGATCGACTTAAGCATAACAACCGGCGAAAAGGTTTCCTCATAATCGATCCCTTCTTTCCGAGTATACCCTTTCGCAACAAGTCGTGCTTTCCAGGCTTTCACCCTTTTGTCAGATCCTCTTTTCTTCTTGTAGATCCACATACATCCAATGGGTTTTACACCTTTGGGTGGTTCCACGAGCTCCCAAACTTGATTAGAATACATAGATTCCATCTCAGATTCCATTGCCTTTTGCCAAAGATCTGCATCTTTATCTAGAATTGCTTCTTCGTATGTCCTGGGATCCTCATCATGTTCACCAGAGACCAAGTCCGAGGACTCTCCCAAAAACATGAATCTATCAGGTTGTTAGACAACCCTCCCACTACGACGAAGCACCGGTGTGGTATTAGTGACTGGTTGTGCATTTTCTTGTGGTTGATCTACTTGTACTATTGGCACTTGGGGATTATCTGTCCCTCCCACTAGTTCCTCTAAAACGATACTACTCATGGGTTTATGGTTCATTATATAGTCTTCTTCTAAGAATCTAGCATTGGTGCTAACAATGATATCTCGATCCCTAGGACTATAAAATGAATAACCTTTCGTTCCCATGGGATAGCCTACAAACAGCCTTACTTCCGTACGAGATTCTAACTTGGTCGCGTTCTTGTTCAGCACATGTGCTGGACAACCCCAAATCCGAATATGTCTTAGACTTGATTTGCTACCAGTCCACAATTCTATTGGAGTCTTGGGAACCGACTTAGAAGGTACCAAGTTTAGAAGGTAAGCCGCTGTTTCTATAGCATATCCCCAGAACGACTTGGGTAAATCTGAATAACTCATCATCGATCTAACACTTTCTAAAAGAGTTTGATTCCTTCTCTCTGCTACACCATTCTGCTGAGGTGTGCCAGGTGCAGACAACTGGGATGCAATCCCATTTTTTGATAAATATTCCCTAAATTCTCCAAGCAAGTATTCGCCACCACGATCTGATCGTAGTGACTTGATACATTTTCCAAGATGTCGCTTCTCCGCACTTGCTTTGTACTCTTTGAATTTTTCAAAGCACTCAGACTTACGGCGCAACAAATAAATGTACCCATATCTAGAATAATCGTCAATGAAAGTGACAAAATACTCATAACCTCCTCTTGCTTGGATACTCATAGGTCCACATAAATCAGTATGAACCAATTCTAACACTTCTTTAGCTCTATTCCCCTTTGCTTTAAAAGGCCTATTAGTCATCTTACCTTCCAAGCAGGATTCACAAACTGGAAATGGCTCCACTGCCAACGAGCCTAATGGCCCATCTACTACCAGTCTTTGAATCCTCCTTAAGTTAATATGACCTAATCTTAAGTGCCAAAGATATGTTTGGTTCAATTCAGAAGGTTTCTTTCTTTTATTTGAGCTAGAAAGAATGTTATTAGTTTCCTTATGTTGCAGCATTGGTTGGATAGGATTAATAATATATAAATTGTCTTGCAATGTACCAGAACATATAACTCGTTTATTCATCATAATAGAAACATTACGATCCAAACAAACATTATAACCATCCATGGGCAAGTTTAGAAACCGAAATTAAATTCCTTCTAAACGAAGGTACATAAAGACAATTGTTCAAAACCAAAATCCTATCATCGCCAAAAGATAATGTAATTATTCCAACTGCAACTACTGCTACTTTCGTAGCATCTCCCGTGAACACATATATCTCGCCATCTCTAAGCATTCTGGATTGCTGGAACCCCTGCATAGAGTTACAAACATGGTCAGTGGCTCCTGTATCTACACACCAAGTGCTCGTAGATATAGCCGCTATATATGTTTCTGTAACTAGAGAAAGAGACATACCAGTATTGTTTGTCTTCTTAGGAAGAGGACAATCCTGTTTCCAGTGACCTGACTGCTTGCACCTGAAGCACTTGCCCTTAGGCTTTTTCACACCACCTTGAACTCCCACTGCATTAGCAATCTTTCCAGCTTTCTGTGTCTGAGTCTTTTTCTTCTTCTTACCTTTCGGCTTAGATGAAGAAGCTTTCTCGGCCACATTCACTTGAACATTCTGCTTAAAGAGTCCTTCAGCTGCCTGAAGTTCTGTCAGAAGTTCCGCGAGACTATACATCCTTTTGTTCATGGTGTAATTCAAGCGGAACTGCTCAATACTTTTGGGCAGACTCATAAGGATGATGTCGATCTGGGTTTCCCCATCAATATCAGCACCAAGGATCTCCATCTCATTCAGATGAGACATCATCCTGAGAACATGATCCCTTATAGGTGTTCCTTCAGCCATCTGAGTGTTCATTAAAGCCTTCATTGCTACTTGCCTAGCAGCCCTATTCTGTTCTCCAAAAAGTTCCTTGAGATTAAAGAGCATATCTGAAGCAGTGGGCATAGCCTGATGCTGATGCTGCAAAACACCCGACATTGCTGCCAGAATGTAACATCGCGACATCTCATCAGGCTTAACCCACCGCTTATAATACTCCTTCTCACTTTCAGGAGCATCTTCAGCAGACTGATCTGGCTTGGGTTCATAAGTACAAAATTTGTACTCCTCAGCAGTCAACACTATGTCCAAATTACGTTTCCATTCAATATAGTTCGGTCCAGTAAGTTTGTTATCCTTAAGTATGGTGAATAGTGGATTAAAGCCCATAATGATCTAATCCTGAGAATCATACATGTAGCACATAATCAGATAGTTGCATAAATCTTAAGACCTATTGGTTTCCTCTAACAATTAATTAAAATTAATGCACTAATATTTAAACACCATAAGTATCTGGTACGCCACGATGGGTGACATATATACCACTTAAATTCGTTTAAATATTACTTCGGTCCTATTACTAAATAATACGCCACGTTAGGGTGGACTATATATTATTTTTCATAGCTAAGTGTATACCATTATTTAATCTTAAATTACTAAAAAGACCGGATACCACCATTAAATATTTCAAATCAATAATCGATAATAGGATAATTCCCAGATCGGGGGGAGCATTGTCAAGAGGCATCACTTAAACCCCTTTCTAGACAGAATCATCCTTTCTATCTATATCGAAAATCTATATTCAATCATTGGCACCCTTCTAATTAATCGAATTCTATGAAACTTGGTACGCCACGTTGGGTGGCATATATACCTTTCAATATTCGTAATTAATTTAAGAAGTTTATCCTAGTAATATCCATAACACTATCTGACACCATAAATCATACGCCACGTTAGGGTGGACTATATACAATTTATATTCGTCTTAGTGTTAAATTACATAAAACAATAATGGAGACCATGGGATTTAATTCCTAATTAATTCCCTCACCCACTTAGAATTTTTATTTAAAATTGAGGAATTTTATCTAGATGCATCGCCCTATGTTATTTTTTCGAGGTCTACATGTTATAAAAATAACAATACAAAGAACACATAACATAGCAGCATGCATCATAAAATTAAAGCAATAAATAAAATTAATGTCCATGTCGTCCTAATTATGTTAAATATGTAATAAAAAATTACACACATAATTAACAACAAACATAATAATTATTTAATGCAATAATTAAAATTAAATAGCGGAATTAAAAATTAAAACAATAATTAAATCCACTATTATGGCCCATTAAACAATTTCAGCAGGCCTAGAAAATTTTCTGCAAATCTGCAAACTGCAACAGCCGCCAGTCGCCAAACTGCTACAGTACCCGGTTTGCTACAGTACCGGTTTGCTACAGTAACTGCTACAGTACCGGTTTGCTACAGTACCATGATAATTTTCTGCTACTGTTCTACCGAATTCAGTTCTGAATATTAACACCAGCAGCCACCAACAGCTAGCGCAGTGGAATAATTTTGATTTCCGTTTTGATTTCCGATCGCACATAATTGTTACAAAATACCCGGATTATACAAAATCCATCAAACAATTACATAAAAAATAGATCTAATACAAAACTAATTTGTAAAATCTATTCTAACACGATCAACCCTCGTGTTTTACAACCACGATAAACCACGTGGAAACCAAAAACAAAAAATTAACCACGATTAAACCACGTGGGATCCAAACACATAATTAAATATACATGGCCATAATAGTGGATAACAACCTGCAAAAAAGAATTATACAAGCCTACCACTATATACATGCATATATAATTACGACATGGACATCGTATCAAAAATCGCAGAACCATTGAACCAGGCTCTGATACCAATTGTTGGGACAATCAGATCTTGGCACTGCGAATTTTGATACAATACATTAACGAGTACGAATAGAAAAATCACCTTGTTAACGGTTGATTCCACGCTCTTCTATTGTATTCCCAAATTCCCTTGAGCGAAGTGTGGCCTTCGTCTTCTCAAGTTAACCTCTCTTCTTGCTCCTGGGTGGCTACAAAATTTTTTTCGGCCAGCCCTCGCAAGAAGAGAATAAGAATATATATAGGCTACAATAGGGATCATGGACAATTAGGTTGGGCCTTCTAATTACATCTTGGGCATGGCCCAATGTAATTAAATATTAATTCAATCCACTAAAGAATTAATATTTGCACTACCTTTCCTAATACCGTAATTTAATTAATTAATTCGGTTCCAATATTATTTGCTTATTAAATTCCCCATGTTTAAAATATCGCATGTCCATTAATTAAATAAATTAGTGATAATTCATTTAATTAATATCTTTTATCCTTGATCATCCACTCAACCTTTATTTAATTATGCCGGAATAAATCCACCTGCAGGGTTTCACATAATTAAATCTTTTTGAGCTTTCAAGGGGACATCATTAACCCGAATATTATCAGGACATGGATTCCTTCAATAAATAATATTCACCATATATATTATTCCATCACCCAAAATATAATGAAATAAATCAAAAGAATTATTTCATATATAAATCAAAGCATGTAAATAATATACACGTGTCAATTACTATATCTGGATTAAGAACCTAAGCATTAATAATATACACGTGTCAAACATTTCGTGATTTTTAACGACTCCGATGATTTTATAAAATTTCTGAATGCGATTAAAACATGTACTTTGCACACTTAAGCAGGACTGAAATTAAAAATACACAATCCACCGATCACACATCCAGACCAACATATAAATATTTAATCACGATCTTAATGAAATTTTACTCACTCAATAATGATCACACACAAAATCTTACATTTTGTTATAAATAAATATATATAATACGCATTTTTTCTAAAGCGTTATAATAACGGTTCCAGATATATAAATAGAAATGAATACATATTATTTATTTTGTGTAATGAAAATATTTAAATATAACTTTTTAGAAATTGTTGTTTGATTTTTATAAATCTTATTTAAATAATATTATTCAATTTAAAAATTTTAATTAGAATTATATAATATAAAATAATGTATTATTTTTATAAAGATATTAATTGTATATAATTTAGTTTTTTTTAAAACTTATAATACTTTTAGCATCGGTCAAATGTATGGCGACACATAAAGTACAAAAGTGTTAGTTTAGGCGTCGGTTGAGCAAAGACGGACGCTAAAAGGTCGGTTTTAGGCATCGGTCATTTATGACCGACGCAAAAGGGTCAGTTATAGGCGTCGGTTGTTTATGGCGATGCTAAAGGTTCAGTTTTAAGCGTCGGTTGAGAAAAGACCGACGCTAAAGGGTTAGTTTTAGGCGTCGGTTGTTTATGACCGACACTAAAGGTCCGTTTTAGGCGTCGGTTGAGTAAAGACCGACACTAAAGGGTCAGTTTTAGGCGTCGGTTATTTCATGACCGACGCAAAATGTCCAACACAAATGACTTTAAGCGTCGGTTCAGATAGCAACCGATGCCTAAAGTATCTATAAGCAACGGTTCTCTATATGACCGACGCTAAAAGTGCGACGCTAAAAGACATTTCTGTACTAGTGAAAGTATACTAGTATTATTTATTAGTCAATATAAACTAATCTAAATAATACTACAGCCATTCCAGTGGATTGTCTAACACCACCTGTGCTGTGAACCATATTATATTATATAAACCGTATTTAATAATCTAATATTCTGTATCCCATTTGATACTAGATTATTCACAATATATAATATTTAGACAACATGTAAACATTTAAATGATTCTCAATAAAATATGCCAGAAATAAATGTATATACTTCAAATAAATATTTTCAGTATACACCAATAGCAAATACATCAAGGTTCTTGCTTAGAAAGGAAATAAGAGATTCCTTCAAAGCTGGTTCAAGTTGAGCTCCAATCTTCAAAATCTTTGTAACGTCTTTGTCACTTATCTTTACGTCCAATGTCTCGCCAGCAGGTCCAGCCTTGACCACTGTTTCTGGCATTCGAGGATCTAAGTCTATATCCATCTCACTTGTTAGCTCTTCATGTATGACATTCCTTCTCTTAGCTGCTGGTTGACTATCCTCGCTTCTTCCACTATGTTTTACTTTTCAATTTTCATCATTTCCCAATTCATCTGTCATACATACATCTCCATCTTTATCTGTAGGGGTGCACTTTCCAACAATAGATAATAGGTATCTGGTCCCTGAAAAACTGGAATCTCAGCATGAGGTTCCTCTTCCACAACTTCCTCAATTCTTACTGTTCTACAGGAAGCTGACACAAACCCTTCCAATGGTAGACTACGAAAATCAACTGTTATATCATCTGGATTCTTTCCTGGAAAATCATCTGAAATCTCATCCCTTGGCATTGGAAGCTTGGCAGCTTTTGCAGCATGCTGTAAAGCTTTTGTGTAGCATTCTCTAGACTCATATTAGTAGCCTCGAACTATACCAATACCATTTGGTGTTGGAAACTTCATGGTCATATGATAAATTGAGGTAACCACCCTCATATCCTTTAAGATTGGTCTCCCAAGAATAGCATTATAGTTCATGTTGTCCTCTATAATAATGAATTCTGCTAACTGTGTAATACAACGAGGTTTATCATCTAAAGTAACTGGCAAACGAATCTTACCTTTAATAGGGAATTGATTGTTTGTGAAGCCATATAAGGTGTCCTTCGTGGGAGTTAAATCCTTATCCAAAAAATCCATTTTCTTGAAAGTTGAGTACGACAACAGGTTCACGGAGCTTCCGTTATCTACCCATACTCTGTGAACTTCATAAGACCCAATTCCTGTCTCGATTACCAAAGCATCAGTATGTGGATGGTGTACCCAAGAGGCATCTTCTTCAGTGAAGGTGATATGCATCTTCCCCCTCAAACAACTTTGGAGGCCTCTGTGATAGATTACAAACATTAGTCAAAGGACGTTCTTTAGCTTCACGAGTATATCTTTCCATGGCGTTCCTGCTATTTCCTCCAATGTGTGGACCTCCCATAATGGTACGTATACACCTAGCTTTAGGTGGTCCCTCCATCAAAGCAGGTTCTGGTGCTTTTTGAGTCTTCTCCTCTCTGTACTTCTTTCCTTCCTGAGCTACCCATTCAGTTAACTGCCCTTGCCTGATTAGAGTTTCAATTAAATCCTTTAGATGGCAACAGTCTACGGTATTATGCCCATTAGCATCATGAAAATCACAGTATGGACGCTCATTCTTGTTTCCTAGAGGACCAGTTCTAAAGGGTTTCTTGAACCATGGAGACTTCTCATTCACTGCATATATGTGATCTATCGGAGCTGCTAGAGGGGTGAAAGATTCATAGTTGGGCCTCTCTCATCGATTACAGGAAGCTGGTGGTGGAACCTGATTCATAGCAGGTCTAGTAGGATTTATTGCTTCAGCTTCTAGCTTTACCTGAGCTTTCCGACTTACAACCTTCCTATTATCACGGTTATTAGGACTTCTAGGCCTTGTCCTGACCATCCACCTTGCTTCTCAAACTCTGGATGTTTCTTCAAATCAGCTAGAGATTCCTCCACAAGACGAAAAGATTCTGCCTAAGAATAAAAGTCTGCCAACGTCTCAGGTTCCTTCCCTTGCAACTCTTTCCAGAAATCTGAACCTCTCCTGACTCCAGCAATTAAGAAATTCTTTAAAGTCTCCTCAGATGCTTTCCTAACCTTCGGAACCTCTGCATTAAACCTCTTGAAATATTCTGTCAGTGTCTCATTAGGTCTCTACTTGATGTTGGCCAAAGTATTGGTAGGAGGTGTAAACGCAACAGATGCCCTAAATTGGGTGACAAAAAGCTTTCCCATACTTTCCCAAGAACAAATAGAATCAGCAGGTAACCTCTTAAACCATTGATGAGCACCACCCTGCAAAGTTGCTGCCAACAACCTACATCTAGTGGCTTCCTTAACCTGATAAACATCCATATCTGTATCAAAGCGACTCAAGTATTCGATTGGATCGGTGGTTCCATCGAACTTCAATTCGTTTGAAGGTCAATAGGATGTAGGTAATGCTTACTTTCTAACCTTCTTAGTAAAAGGAGAAGAAGCTATAGGTTTAGCTGCAAGATATTTCTCGTCCGTGAGTTTAGCCAGTATCTTCTTAACATCTTCAACGGTTACCTCTCAAGTAGCTTCCGTCTTCGTCTTTTTACTCGTTCCTTCACCTTCCTGTGACTCTGCAGTGCTAGATTCATCAGTAGTTTCTTCTGAATCTGTTTCATCATCCTCAATTATCTCAACATATGGCTCTTTGTCTTTTTTCTTTTTCTGCGAGAAACCTCCTGCTTTAACCTTCTTCTTTCCCTTGGACTCCATATGAACCTAGGACTGTCCCTTCTTGGTAGGAGTTTTATTCTTCTCAGGATTCTCTTGTTCTTCATATCACCATCCTATTTTGGTTCTTCCTCCTCCTCTTCGACCTCCTCATCGAGTCCTGGTTCTTTCTCTTCGAAATTCAAATGCTTCGGGGTAACCTTCGATTTCTTACCCTTCTTTGCTTTCTTTTTCTTCTTACTTGACGCCTGTTCCAGGGTTGACAATCTTTCCCCAAAAGATATTAGGGCTTCAAGTACATCTGCTGGGGTGATCTGCTTTACCTGATGAATATGTTCATTGTCATTGGGTGTTTTCTCCATAGAACGGGTTGCTTCGCTATCTGAGTCGCCTGCCATCTTTCCACTCTTAAGATGTTAACTACCCTCCTTCTAGCGCCAATGTTGATGAGTGGATTTTGTATCAACTTTTGTGAGGTTTTTAGTGAGATGTAAAGGCTAACGATCAACTGTTCTATGGAAGATTTGGGTTGTGTTTGTGGGGTGAGCTGAGCTTGAGAGTGCCTTCAATAATCTCAGGTTCCTTTAAAGAGAATTAGAGAGCTAAAATCCGTCCCCTCTCATGGTGCCTACGTATCCTTTATATAGGAATCAAGCTCACGTAGTTCTAATGCTAAGCTGATTCTGCTTGACCAGCTGTATAGGGTAGTCTAGTTCGTGTTGGACTCAGTTTCCTTCAGAGTTTACCACGAACTAGTTGGCTAAGTAGAGTAGAACTCGAGTTCGTACTCTACTATAATTCTGATATCTATTAGAGGCAATCTAGGATCAGCTGCGTCCTAGAAGTACACTCCAATAATAAGTCTATAACTGTCTAGATAACTTCCTGTTGCTCAGGAACCTATATCTCAGGAACCTGTTGCTCAGGAACCTCTCCATAGGTATCTGTACATGCACAAATAACAAACTTATTAGGGTGGAAAGCTTCTTTGATGTCTTCACATGTTTCTGGCTATCTCTACGATTGCTGCTAGGCTGGCTTGAATTCTTCTAAGGGGAGGAACCTAATCCATTTATGATCTGCTCAGCTTCCAATTCTTCGGGAACCTCCTGATACTCGTGGTTTCTTGATCATCTCTCTATCTGATGCTCATTTCTTCATATCTAATCTTCATGGCTTGTACTGGATCTTTCTTCTAGCTTGTGTAAATTGAACCCTATGGCTTAATGGGCCTAAATTCAGCCCATGGTAATTTTGGGCACAACATGAACTAAAGAAGTCTCGTTCTACCTGCAACGCGAAAAACAGCGTGAAAATATTTGTTGAAAGTGTGATTGTGTATCATTGAGAGGGATTGAGACAACAACAAACCTGAGACAAACTCTGGTTCAAACCAAAATGGTTTCCGAGTGCTGGACCTAATCGTGTACCTGAAATATTCTGTGACCTTCCTCTTTGGTACATCCTCTGTATGTGAACTGAATAAGTCTCGTTCTACCTGCAACGCGAAAAACAGTGTGAGAGAGTATTTATTAAAATGTGAGATTGTGCATCATTGAGATTTGAGAGGGATAGAGACAACAACAAACCTGAGGGGAACTCTGTTCCAAACCAAAATGGTTTCAGAGTGCTGGACCTACCAAAACTCAAATTTACCAATTCCTTCAACATTGAGAAATGTTGCTACACTGCTGCTCTGAATCTGGCTGTTACGTTTTGTAATCTGTTGATACTTGAATTAGTACTAGTTTGTTATTTATAAATCTATATCTTTCAGTATTTACAGATTTTAACATGGAAGCTGCATGGCTTCCCTTGCTTTATTTTCTAGTGCTTTGTACAAGGCACATTTATCTCCAATTCTTAACATAGATATTTAAGAAATGCACCTGTCAAACTTGAAAGTTTAACAAACACTTTACCTGCCCTTATATATTCTGTGCGACCATGAAATCTATTCCAGCATGTATGTACTTCCACTCATTTTTCACAACTGGTACTTGAATTTGTTGCGTGATATTTATTTTTACTATATTTTTGCAGGAAATTATGCTATCTGTCCAGTGATTGCATACCTGTAGTGGAAGGAGTGATATCCATCATAGTTGGTTGTTTCTGTGGTTAGTTACAGTTACATGATCGTCTTGATTTTGCTAGTATTGATGTGCATATCTTCATCGGAGTTCCACATTGCATCACAACGGAGTCTGATACAAGTTTTTCCTGCTCATAACGATGAATCTGACCAAGAAACCGAGATAACTTTTGCTACATCTGAAAATGGTTCCATATATTTTTTTTTCAATACTTTCCAGATGAGCAGCAACTTGGACATTACAGAATTTCACGACTATATGAAGTATGCGGGAATTTAGATGAGTCTGAGACTTTCAGATTGTACGAGTTATGATAGATACTTCTTATAAAGTTTTTTGTAGTAGTATTTTGTTGTGGGAGTTATGATAGGCACGTAATGACTACACTGAAGAACATCTCCTCGACTGTTCACAATCTGATATGATGTACAAAGTCCTTACAACCAAAGATCGGATCAACTAATCAAGTACATTGAGTTAAAATTAATGATCATCAAGAATTGGAAGCTAATTAACATATGATTTGCTAAGGAAGCCTTCACCTAAATGGTTGTTGGAAGCTAATTAACATAGCAATGATTTGCTAAGGAAGCCTTCACCTAAATGGTTGTTTTTTCCCTGTAGGTCTATAGACTACATGGACAATAGAGATTAGAGACATTAAATGTTATTCAAAACAGAAATCTATATCCATCTAACCCCTTAGGTTATGTTCACTTCACTTGAATGGAAAGGGGGAAGAATGGAATGAAATTTATACTCTTATTTGAGGAAGATTGGGAAAAATGTTTAAATTTTCATTCCTTACTTCATTCCTTTCCACACAATTTAAACTAAAATTCTAACCCACATGTTTTGGAAGGAATGCTCCATTCCCAATCATCATCATTTTCCTTGCAATTTTCATCATAAGAAATTTCTTCTCCCTCATATTTGTTCATTATTTCCCCCAACATCCCTTCTTTCTTCATAAATTTTATTTACAATTTTCATTCCATTCCTACCTCATTCCATTCTCCCCAAGTGAACACAACCTTAGTTTATGTCTATAAACAGAGATGCATGTAAATATCTGAGGCATCTGAAAAAACCTCTGTAATCTGTTTATCCTTTCAGATCTATAAACTTATTTTTCTTCTGCATATAATCTTTCTTGCTTCCGTTATAACACTGCTGCTCTGAATCTGGCTGTTACGTTTTGTAATCTGTTGATACTTGAATTAGTACTAGTTTGTTATTTATAGATCTATATCTTTCAGTATTTACAGATTTTAACATGGAAGCTGCATGGCTTCCCTTGCTTTATTTTCTAGTGCTTTGTACCAGGCACATTTATCTCGAATTCTTAACATAGATATTCAAGAAATGCACCTGTCAAACTTGAAAGTTTAACAAACACTTTACCTGCCCTTGTATATTCTGTGCAACCATGAAATCTATTCCAGCATGTATGTACTTCCACTCATTTTTCACAACTGGTACTTGAATTTGTTGCGTGATATTTATTTTTACTATATTTTTGCAGGAAATTATACACTGAAGAACATCTCCTCGACTGTTCACAATCTGATATGATGTACAAAGTCCTTACAACCAAAGATCGGATCAACTAATCAAGTACATTGAGTTAAAATTAATGATCATCAAGAATTGGAAGCTAATTAACATAGCAATGATTTGCTATGGAAGCCTTCACCTAAATGGTTGTTTTTTCCCTGTAGGTCTATAGACTACATGGACAATAGAGATTAGAGACATTAAATGTTATTCAAAACAGAAATCTATATCCATCTATAAGTAGGAATAAACCAAACGTGAATACAATGAGAAAAGTATGTAAGAGAACCTTAACATGTAAGCTCAGTAGCTCATTTTAATTTCCTGAGACTAATTGCAAATATTCATTTAAAGCAGAGCTAAAATGAGGAGTGGAAGGTGTTCTTTGTATTACGTCGGCTCCGCACATATTCACCTCCATCTCTTCATGAGACACTTCGGCACTTCCATTACGAGTATATAATACCCTTTGGAATAAAACCTCAATTTTATCTCCACTTCTCACTGAGATTACTTCTGCTCTCATGCATTTCACTAGCGTATGTACTTCAGCCCCTCTCATACAATATACAGGGATCTCGTAGTAATCTGTTCTACCATCCGTTTCTCTAGTAATAATAGCTCTTAAGTTGTAAAGACGATCAAAGGTTTTGCATGTAAAAACAACCCAGAGACGGACACCAAAGAAATCATCTTCCGCTATTGCAGGGATTTCTAAAGAAACTGTACATCCACTATTTGTGTACCTGAACCATTCTGTAATCTTCCTGTTTCGTACATCAGCTATATATGAATTGAAGAAGTCTCGTTCAACCTGCAACGCGAAAACAGCGTGAAAATGTTAATTAAAAGTGTGACTTTGTATCGTTGAGAGGAATAGAGACAACAACAAACCTGAGGCAAACTCTGGTTCAAACCTAATGGTTTCCGAGTGCTGGACCTTCTGTGCCTGATACTTTCAGTGACCTTGATCTTTGGTACATCCTCTGTATGTGAACTGAAGGAGTCTCGTTCTACCTGCAACACGAAAAACACTGTGAGACCATTTATTAAAAGTGTGATTGTGTTTAATTGAGAGGGATTGAGACAACAACAAACCTGATGCAAACTCTGGTCCGAACCAAATGGTTTCAGAGTGCTGGACCTACCAAAACTCAAATTTACCAATTCCTTCAACATTGAGATATCAGACAGATACTTTAGCCTTGTGCAATTATAAATTGTAAGTTTTTGCAATAGAGGAGGAAGTGGCGGAAGAAAATGAAGGCTGACGCAATTCGCTATATACAAATTCTTCAAATGTTTCAAGCTGGATAAGCCCGGTAGCAGCTTCAGTGTTGCATGGTTATGTATACTCAAGCCAGTTAAACTTGAAGGAAGTTCAGGAAAGGAGGACCCAAGACTCGTACAGTTCATCACTATGAGAGTTTGTAGGTTGGAAAGCTTAGAAAGACTACACGGTTCTGTTGGAAAGAAACTCTGGCCCTCATCATTGCCCTCATCGTTAAGAGTTAACGAGACTAAGCAGGAGAAAGTTAAGATTATAGGCAACCATGATCTTATATCACATTTTAGAGTTAAAGTTTCCAACTCCATAGTTTTTACGGTGTAAGGAAAAATAATTCTACAAATGTCTGCTCCGTCAAAATATAAAATTTTAAGTGATTCAAGATACCATATTATATCCGGCAGATATTTTAGCTTCTTGCAATGACTTAAATCCAACATTCGTAACTCACTTAGTAGTATAATAGTTTCTGGTAATTCTTCAATTGCCGTATAAGAAGCATCAAGGATTTCTAAGCCTCGAATCATCCCCAACATCTCAGGCAAGCGCTCCAGCTTTGAACAATGTTCCACATCTAGTTCTTTAAGAAACTCCAGCTTCCACATGTCATTTGGAAGACTCGTAAGGTTTACACAGCAGCCCAGAGAAAGTTTTACCAGATTAGGTAGGTCTACAAATGAGTCAGGCAGTTGTCTAATCGCAGTACCACTTGCATTAAACACCAACAAGCTCTCCAGATTCCCAACTTGCATTGGTATCTTACTGAGATTGAAACAACCAGTCAGTTTCAACCATTCCAATTCCTTCAGGTGAGTAATTGAATCTGGCAGTTGCTCAATTGGGGTATAACTTGCATCAAGCATCTTTAGTCCTTTCATATCACCCAACTGATCTGGCAATCGTTTCAGATTGTGGCAATAACTCAAACTCAAATAGCTCAAGTTAGTGAACTGTTTAATAGGATCAGGCAATCGCTCCAGAAATCTATACATGCACAAGCACAAATAGTCCGATTTGCTGACAAAAAATGCAAAAAAATAAAAAAAATAAATTAAAAAATAATCCACCGAAAAACTTTTAATTTGTCTGATTGGTGCAGCCAATTCTTTTAATTTGTCGCATCCATCCAAATCTAGATGATCCAATTTAGTCAACTGTCCAATCGATGGGTGGACTTTTAGCAGGCTTTCACAACCCCTGAATGAAAGCTTCTCAACCAGTTTTAAATCTCTGAAGTCCGGGGTTGTTTTCAAGTTCACTGAATAAGTGACATCCATAGTCTTCAAATTTACTAAAGGCTGTTAAAAAATTACTTGTTAGCAAACTAAAAAATAAAAAATTGAATGACAATTATATTCCTATTACGATACCTACAAATCAAAGAAAACTATCTGGTATACTGGTATGCATATAAGTCCCATTAATTTTTTCTAGATGTTTGGAAACATATAATTCATTTCAAGTAACGTAACTGAGTTGTCATTTTAAATCCTCAAGCTTATACTTATATTTGAATGTCATGGAATCGAACAGAATCCAAATATGTCACTTGTACCAATCTAATATTTCAGATGAATTTCAAGTTCTCAAACAATACATAAATGTCTTTTAATGCATATAAAGAAAATCATATGCACTATCATGTAAGTTTTTAGGTTTGGATAAAAAGTCTAACTGTATCTACTATACAAACAAAGAAGTAAATGAAAACGAGTTTCAGTTTCGTACCAGGGGTCCCTTCCACAATATCTTGAATTTGCTGAACGTCATGTTAAGTGCGACAAGTTTTTGTGGGGAAAAACTGGATGGTAAGCAAGTCCACGGACAATAACTCCAACGGATACATCTTAACTCATGAAATGAATTTTTGAAATTTCCCTTAATGTCACTGGCATCAACTATTTCAAGTAATCTCAACTTGGACAGCCTTCTAAATATTTGGGAACTTATTTGTCTATCCATCGACATTGTCAGGTTTAAGATGAGACCTTCGATTTTTTCTGATCCCTGTTTTCATCAATGAAAAACAAGTAAGCTCATATTAAAATTAGAATGTCCTGGTAAGCTGGTGTTTGCTGTACCAAAACATCAGCACTATGTTGATATAGGAAGATTTTAAGAAGGGGCCGGGTTTAGGAGAGTTCATGAGGGGTTAAAGAGGGTTTCACTCATGAACCCTCCTAAAACCAACCTCTACATTGGGAAAAAAAAAAATCTCAAACAAGCTTTTCCTAAAATTTCAACCCCTTGGCTTCCCAACCCCCACTCCAAACACACACTTAACTGATAGATACATGGATAGAGATGTATTGTTTGATTATCTAATCTTCTTGAATGTAGTTTTTTAGTATCAATTATCACTAGTTGGAATTGGTAAAATATCAAATATATTTTGCTTTCAATTACCTCTAAATTTTGGAGATCCTTCCATGCATTTCCTTGCAAGGACAAGCGTGTGCTCTTTCCGAGTTCCTTTCCCATGTCTTTTATGAGGTTATGCATCTGAAACTTTTTATCCTCGTCAATTGATAGTAGACATCTTTCCACTAGAATTGGTATTCCAGCTTCTGGATAGAAATCACAAGAATTGAATATATGAACAGCCTCATATATGTCCTTTCCAACGAAGAAAAATGCAATATCTAGGAAAATTGCCTTCACTGTCTCATCATCTAATTCGTCATAGCTCAATTGAAGAATTTTATGTATTCCATTCTCTGGAAATTTTCTAAGCTTTTTAAGTTTAGCTTTCCAAAATAAGACATCATGAGTTCTACCGCGCAAAGATGAACCCAACACTTTTAGAGCTAATGGAAGACCTCCAGCATAATTTGCAAAGCTTTCAGAGAGTTGTCTCAAACTTTCAGGCACTGTTGATTTACCGAAGGCATAATAGCTAAAAAGTGCCAATGAATCAATTTGTCCCAATTTCTTCACCATGTAAATTTCTACTTCTGGAATTTCTGTTTTTAATTGATTAAGAAGGTTTACATCTCTTGTCGTAATAATAATTCTACTTCCACCTGAAAACAAGTTGCAAAACCTTACTAGAAATTCTGAATAGCTTAATTGGTCCAAATCATCCAGAACAATTAGAGCTTTTTTGGAACAAAGAATTTGTTTCAGTTGCCTTATTCCACTTTCAACATCACGGACCTTATAATCCTTTCTTCTGAGAAGCTCTATCAAGATTTGCTGAAGTAAAGGAAGTAAAGGATTACCTCCCAGTGAAAATTCTTTTACAAATCCAATAAAGCAGCTGATTTCAAAATTGTTGGAATATTTGTTGTAGAATACTTTGGCAATTGTAGTTTTCCCAATTCCACCCATCCCACAAATCCCAATAGCACGTACATCACTTGAATCCATGCTAAGTTTTTGAAATACCTCTTCAACAGCAAAATCTATCTGAAGTAGATATTGCTCAAGATGTAATACTTTTCCAGATGTTTTACGTACCACATTGATAGAGTATATATTATATATATTCTATAGGATTTTATTCCCACAATTAGGTCGCTTTTGCGAATAATCGTGAAGATTTAATTGTTTTTGATGAGTTTGTTGCAGAGGCTAAGGAATTTCCAATGTTTGAAGAACTTTGTTGATTTCTTGATGATTTTACGGAGTTTCTAGCCCAAAAGAATGATTTCGTGAGCTTCCGAGGAGATTTGATGAGTTCGGGGTTCTTTATTTTCATTTCCGGGGCAAAACCGAAGAGCAAGCAGTAGCTACATAGCGCAGCAGCGCTATGTATGGCGCAGCAGCGCTATGCATGGCGCAGCAGCGCTATGTATGGCGCTGCAGCGCTCCGATGCGGCTGTTTGTCTCCCTAGCAGCCTTTTATTCCTATTTTTTAGGTAGGATTGAAGAAAAAGATACCAGAAGTTAGGCAGATGAATTAGGGCAACCTCTAAAGCCCTGGGGGCTATATAAACTCATCATTAACATTGTTTTAGAGATCCAGAATTTTTAGATACATTTCAACTTGTAAGCATATTTGTAAGCATTTATTGGTAATTCTTTGGAGAACATTCATTCTTGCTCATCCTTGAAGATTTAAGGTTCAATTTCTATTCTTACAATCATGTTTTCAATTTATAATTCTAGTTTTGTTAACATAATCATGTGTGAGTAGATAATTATTCTAGGGTTAAGTAGAACCCTAGCTATGATTGATATGTAAATCTTCCAATTCCCCCAAATCATTTATGTAAATTGCTCTTGCTTATTTGAGTTGAGTTTAATTAACAATAACATGTCAGACGTGATTATGTGTATTGATTGAACCAAGGTCTAATTATCAATGAGAGTTGGAATTAGATGGTTGTGATTTATCCAATAAGAACATGAAACTCTCCATGAGAATAGGTAGAGTGGATTGTTAGGAAATTAGGATGCTATGCTTAATGTCTCTTAATTGCATGATACCATGAGAATAGGTTTGATTGTATTGTAAGAGAAGCCATTAATACTCGAGAGAGGTTATCGGTATTTTATAGGGAGCATCTTTCCTTTTTAGTAGTATACTATCGATTTGGGAAGGAATTGGCGATTGCATTAAATTATGCTAGTGGTGACACTTAACCTTAGATGTTTTTAATATTTGAATTAATATAAGCATAATTCTCTCTAGTATAAAAGTAGTCCATAAATCTCTAAGAAAATTCATTGTGTTACTTGCTTAGCCATATTGAATCATAAATAACTAGTGATTGACACGCTTGTCTCTGTGGGATCGACTCTGACTTACCCTACTACGTTGTTAGAAGGATTGTTAGATAATTAATAATTTGATAGGCACACGACGGCCACATCAAATTTTGGCGCCGCTGCCGGGGACTCTAAGCAGTGTTAGATTAGTTAATTTTGAATTGATTTAGCTAAGTTGTTTAGTTGAGTTGCTTCGGCTATTATTCCCTTGTTATTTGATCTTTGTGTCTAGCTCTCTTGTTGCATGAACACTCGAAGTTCAGATTCTGAAAATTTAATTACCATTGATCCTGAAATTGAAGCTACAGCAAGAAGACAACAAGGAAAGCAAAGGAGAAACAAGAACAGGGTAGTTATGGGTGAACAACCAACTAAGGCTCTCAGGGAGCATGGTATGCCAGATGCCACAGGCGTACTTTCAAGCATCGTCAGACCAGCAATCACAGCCACTCACTTCGAACTAAAGCCACAATTCATCCAATTCATTTCACATGATTCATTCGCAGGATTGGCCAGCGAAAATCCTGTTGATCATCTTGAAAGTTTTCTGGAGAAGTGTGATACGATAAAAATGACTAATGTAAGTGATGAAGCTGTGAAGCTGCGATTATTTCCATTTTCTCTCCGAGATGCAGCAAAAGATTGGTTGAAGGATGAAGGACCAAATACATTCACTACTTGGGATAGTCTTGCGAAAGCTTTTCTTTTAAAATTCTTCAGTCAGAAGAAGACTTCTAAGCTCAGGAATGAGATATCTAATTTCCGTCAAGATGATGACGAGTCACTTCATGATGCTTGGAGAAAATTTAAGCGACTTCAAAGACAGTGTCCTCACCATGGAATTCCTGACTGGTTGTTGATCCAAACATTCTATAATGGATTAACACAAGAGTTCCGCAATTTTGTTGATGCATCTTCTGGGGGAAGCATTATGAACAAGAGTACTGAAGATGCAAAAGCTTTGTTAGACGAGATGGGGTCTAATGACAATTTCCCCTACAGTGATCGAAATCATCCAAAGAAGGGTGGTAAGTATGATATTGATGCTCTAACTATGTTGAGTAGCACTATGCAGGCTATGGTCAAAAAGATTGAGCAATTGGATGCCCGAACCAGTTCATCTACTGTCGCTTCATGTGAAATATGCGGTGTCGTTGGACACACAAAACTTGTTTGTCAACAAAATCCCTCAGGAATGGCGATTGAACAAGCAAATGCGCTTTACAATCAGAATCAAAGGCCACAGTATAATCCTTATTCCAACACATACAATCCGGGTTGGAGAGATCATCCAAATTTCTCCTACAGGAACAATCAAGGGCAAGCTCAATCATCTCAGAATAATTTTTCTCAGCCTCCGGGTTTTCAACAAATGCAATCGCAGAAAGGCCACTTGGAGAGTCTTATGGAAGGTTTTATCTCTACTCAGTCAAAGAGGAATGAGCACTTTGATTCAAGTATCAACGAGATAAAGGCTCACAACAAATTGATGGAAAACACGATTACTCAAATTTCTCAGCAGTTGAGCCAACTTAACAAACCTTCAGGCCAACTTCCTGGCCAAACTGAACAACCACCAAGGGGTCATATCAATGCTGTAACTTTGAGGAGTGGTAAAGAATTGAGCCAACCAAATTTGAGCGTGAGCAGAAATATTGTGAATGCTAAAGAAGGTGAAGAAGAGATTTCAACCGAGAAGCAGGTAGAACCGGAGGTCATGGAAAAAGAAAAGAAAGAATCAGAAGTTGTTCCTCTTAAACCATACGTGCCACCTGTTCCTTTTCCACAAAGGTTGGCACAAGCCAAGCTAGAAAAGAAGTACGGAAAATTTCTTGAAATTCTGCAAAAGCTACATATTAATATTCCATTCATGGATGCTATCACGGAGATGCCCTCTTATGCGAAATTTCTTAAAGACATTTTGTCAAGAAAGCGAAAAATTGAAGAAAGCTCTACCATCTCCTTAACGGCAGAGTGCAGTGCCATCTTGCAAAATAATCTTCCAAAGAAGTTAGCGGATCCAGGTAGCTACTCCATTCCTGTCAAGCTAGGGGATGTTGAAATCAAAAGGGCCTTATGTGATCTTGGAGCAAGTGTCAGCTTGATGCCTTTATCAATCTGTGAAAAACTTCAGATGGGTGAACTGAAACCCACACGAATCTCTTTACAATTGGCAGATAGAAGTGTGAAATTCCCACTTGGAATTCTTGAAGATGTACCTCTTAAGGTAGGAAAATTTTATATTCCATGTGATTTTGTTGTCATGGAAATGGAAGAAGATGCAAATATTCCTATCATTCTTGGGAGGCCTTTCTTAGCAACAGCTGGAGCTATAATCGACATGAAAAATGGAAGAATTTCTTTCGAAGTAGGCGATGAGAAGATGGAATTCAAGCTGCAAAACACTATGGGACATCCTTCTAAGGATGAGTGATGTGTCAAATTATACCTAACCGCAAGCGCACGGTGTCTATTGCTAGTACAGATGGCAAGCGGGTCGAATCCACAAGGAGACAGGTTCTACTAATTCCTTTTCAGTTATCGCTAATTGTTTCAAGGGTCAGACGAATATGTGAAATTATTAATTAACTAATTAAACTAAATTAACACTAATTAAACAGGTGATAAACAAATTATTTAAAACCTAGGGCAATCAGGTCCACCATGCTTACACAATTGGCTCTTAAGCTAAAGCAATCAATGTGATCCTATAACTAGAGTATGTTAATCTCTTTCAAGCATTAACACTCTCGAAACATTCAACACAATTAACCACTTTTAGTAATTCAATCAATCAGGTAATTAGAGTCAAGTTAATCTCTTCCAAGCATTAACGCTCTCAGAAATCCAATGATGTTTTCACACTCACCTTCAATTCCGCTAATTGTATGTAAGCCTCTAGTAAGTAAATCTCTCGATCCATATCCCTATTTGCATGTAATTAATCCATGATATCGGCCGATTACACAAATTAATGGTTAAAACATATCAATCAGAATTAACCATAACCAATCAAACCACTATGAAAATCATGCCAATATTAGTGCAAACATGGCTTTCCTTTAAGCCCTAGAAATAACTACTCGCTAATAATTAAATAAGTAAAACAACTAGTAAAACAAGAAAACATAATTAAACTAATAAGAACAAAGAAAAGATTAAGAGAACAAAACCTTCAAACTTCAATGTTGTCACCCAAAAGAAGAGTCATGGTGTTTCTCTACATCTCCAACTAATAATATTAATCTACTCTAAACTATATTATCTGATCTAATATTTTACATCCTAATCCCTTTTTCATCATACCCTAGATGTGTTTATATAGGCTCTAAAAGTCTTGCCCAATAAAAGTATTTTAATACTCTAAATCAATTACAAGTAGGATTCCATAACTGAATAGGATTCCTTAATTAAAATTCGTAACTTCTTTTTCTCCTCTGTTTCCGGCCTCTTCCAGTTTGATTTTGCTTATTGGACCACCTCTGAATTAAAGAAAATTCCACAAGCTTCGCGTGGACAGTAAGATCGTCAAATTCTGACTTCTGAAACTCAAGATATGGCCAAAACAGTGCAGGCAGCCCGTGCAGCCCAATAATACGAATTTTCTCCTATTTTATCTCCAAAATAGCTCTTTTTGCTCCAAATCCTTCCAAATCATGAATTCTTTATTTCCTACAATAAAACAATCAAATCTATTAAATAAAAATCCAAATCAATGCAAAACACAATAAATATGAGAATAAAATCATCTAAAATATATATAAAAATATATTCTATCAAACATCCCCACACTAAGCATTTGCACGTCCTCGGGCAAATAAGTGAAATAAAAACTAAGTCCTAACAAACATCACTTTCGTAGATGACACGATTGCATTGAGCATATGCAACAAGCCGTTAAACCCCTAGGCAGCCCTAGTAGGACGAGTGTTGTCTCGTGAGGGTTTATAGTGAATGTACCCACAAAATTCATCTAACCATGCAAAAGACCAATGCTAACACAACACCACACACACAAGTCCTCTCATGCCACATCAACTTAAGAATCAAAGCAAACATACGATGTCTTGGTGTCGAAAGTGCAAGTATTCACGTAGTCTACTCAACCAACATGCAGAAGGTCATAAAAATTCATGTCAAGTGTAAAAATCGTTGGTAATCATGCTAAGCCCACAAGAAATACATCTTTAAGTCTAAACCCGGGATCTCCTATGCCAAAACAAGTAATAACTCACCTTTCACTCAAAAACGAATATTCACTCAAGAACAAGGTTAAGTGTATCACTCAATTCCAACAAAATCATAAACACAACTTGACACTCGCAATCAATCTCACTCTCAACACAACATACATCATTGATGACAATCAAAAGGTCTTTATTCGGGTTGTAACGTGGGCTAGGGACCAGGTATGTCAAGTAAAGCTAAAACAGGTTAAATGTCAAAAGCTAGTACCCAACAATAATCATTATTCAATTCCCTTTCTATTAAAACCACAAATACTTCCCCACACTTGGATTTTTCAATAACCCTTACATAATAACTTGACTAGTCGAATGAAGAAGGATCATACAAACATAAGAATGCTCTCAAATTTATTTATTTTTTTCTCTTTTTTTTCTATTTTTTTTTTCTTTTGAGAGCTAAGGAATAAGCACAATGATCCATAGATTTTTTTATGAATTTCGACTAGCAAGCATCAACCAAAATCAATATTCCCCAATGGTATGATCATCAATAACCCCCCTTTTATGAACACCTTATTACTCCCTTAAGCACAATACTAGCCTTTGACAATTTAGGTTCAAATTCAATGTAAGGCCAATAGAATAAAAAGGATAATGGCAAGTAATGTGGTGTGTCACCGAAAGAATAGGATTAAGCTCAACGGGTTAACTAATTGATCATGTATAAAAGGTGTGGAAATATGGGAAATACGAGGTTAAACCTAAGTGCCTTTATCATCTCATCATCAAGTAATGTCATGCATTTCAATAAAGATCTCAAGTAAGTGCTAGCAATGTAAACAACATGTGGACACTCAAGCAAACGAAAAATCATGCAAAAGATATGCATATAGGCTCAAAACTCACTTGGTGTGACAAAACATAATCAATCCCAGGTAACAAGACTCTCTAACGCACCTACTTGTACTCAAAGCATGAAAACCAAGTCATCTTGCACATATTCATGTCATTCTAATCACTTACAACATTCAATTAAGTCTACCAGTTTCAACTTGCTAGTGAAAGTGTGTGCACAAGAACAAAGCACGTCACTTCTCATACAAAAGCATCCATAAACACAAGATTCTACGCATGCATGGGTGTATCAAGCAAAATACAACAACTAATCAAATTGCATGGCTAGAATTATTTTTGGTATTTTTCAATTTTTAAAATTTTTTTTTGAATTTTATAATATATAATTTTTTTTGGATTTTTTATCATTGAGAACTCATCCCCACACTTAAGTAGTTCATTGTCCTCAATGAACAAATATATAAAAGAAAAGAAAGAAAGAAGAAAAGGAAAATAATTACAACAAATATACAAAGAAAGAAAGGTGAAGAATACTCCCCTGGTGCATAAGCATGAAGTGGCCTTTGAAAATATTGAAGTGGGAAACAACCGAACTATCTGAGTCCTCATTCTCCTCGGTTGAATCTGGTGGAGAGTATTGCGTACGAGTTCCATAGACTGGCCACCTTGCCTGAATACTACAAAACCCCAATTTACAAGAACACAAATTCGTAATAAAAATAAAATTAGAGAAAAAGATTTACCCAATACGAATCAAAGAGGTGAACTTGCAATTAATTCCTCTTTAGAATTGAATTTTTTTAGAGATTTAAATAAATAGAAGAGGAATTGGATTTGTATGTAGTGGTGGGTATATATATAAGATGATGGATAGATGAGATTTAAAAATTTAGAGCATAGGAGAGATTTAGGATGGTATGGAATTGATCTAGGATAGATGTGGGATTTAGGGAATGAAATAATTTGAGTTTGGAAAAAATTTGGGGTTGATTTTGTAGGTTAAAAGACAAAAAATCGGGCAGAAAAATTCTGGAGAGGCTGTAACGCACGCGCAGGCTGCGTTACAGGTGTGCAGACTGCGGAAGGGTCAGTAACGCAGGCGCAGCCTGCGTTACAGGGGCGCAGCCTGCGTCTAATACAGTAACGCAGGCGCAGCCTGCGTTTCTAACATTTTTTTTTTTTTTTTTTTTTTCTTTCTTTAAACACACAAAATTTTTTTTTTAAATTTTTTTTATAACTAAACAATTCTACTATATACGAAAGAAGGAAAGAAGTACTCCCCTATGCAAAAGCATGAAGTGCACCGATCCTCCAATGAAATCTTGGGTTGCCTCCCAAGCAGCGCTTATTTAGAGTCATTAGCTTGACCTCCTCAAAAATACTCCGGTAAAGGCGTAATATCTACTTTCTCGATCATAAACTCGCCACCACAAAAAGTATCAAGAGTGTTAGTGATTGTCTTTATCCTGCAGAAAGTCTCCAAACAAGCATCAGTAAAATAAAATATGTCATTAATAAGCAATAGAGAGAGTGCTTGTGCAGTTTTGGAAAACTTTGTGATAAAACAGCGATAAAATTCAACACCACGAAAATATTGAACTCCCTTGACATAAGGTGGAGGTTCTGGTGGTGGCTTTTCTTCACTCCTCACTTTCACTGGAGCCATTCGGACATCTTGGCTTATCACATCATTGGCTAATAAGACACTTCCATCTTCTCCCTCTTCTCGAGCTTGAAACGTAGGAGCCACTTTGTATGGATTCTCAACCAGAATTTGAGAAATATCATCTTGGACAATATTTGTTATCACATCAACCTTGAAATAAGTGTTCTTGAGCAAAGAAGCCTTGTAAGTAGAGGCTAGATCGAGAGCAAATTTATCAATACATGGTAGCTTAGGCACAGATTGCGGAAGAGAAACAATAACCATCTCTGTATTGCTTTCCTTTGTAGCCTCATCATCAGTCACATTGTTCTCGGTAGCAGCAACATCATTGATCTCGTCATCGGTGGCATGCTCCTTCTCTTTATCAATGGCCTCATCATCAACATACATAGAGAAACTATCATATTCCTGATCGCTTGTGAGATTGATAGCAATCAGGTCCTCTTCGGATCGGATAGATGATGATGGTAAATAGTCGAGCTGCCCAGTAGTAGAAGAGTTAGCCAACTGTGCAATTTGAGATTCAATCGCTAAACTTTGAGTTTCTAATTCTTCAGAACGCTTTAGCAGTTTACTCAAGATATCCCACATCTCATTTGTCTGATCAGCTTGCACATCTACGCTGGATTGAGAAACATGTAGATCTTCTTGTAGAGGAGGATATTGATATTCTTGCTGTGGTGGCTGCTCATATGACTGATAATATTGTTGCTCAAACTGTTGCTGATTATGATATGAAAAATTTTGAGCACCATTGTCCTGGTAGTAGAAATCTGGTTGATTCACGCATTCTTGATCAAAAGTGTTTGAATACTGATTGTACCCATATCCTTCTTCAAAAGAATTCATTTGTCCCAACTGAGCACTCTGAGAATTGTAGACATTGTAATAGCATTCCAAACCATAATGACCCTGGACACCACAAATTGGACAGAAGTTGTAAGTTTTAGGGGCCACTTGTGACATCTCATTGATACTCATTGGACGCATAATGGGCTCTATAGGGTTGAATGAGGCAATTTCTTGAGTGCGTGCCTCCAACATGGAAGAGAGTAGTGCAAAAGTATCAACTTCACCCATTGCAAACCTGTAGACACTCAACAAAGCCAAGAAAACGTAGTAAAATCTGCCTCAATTGGAACAAAGGTTCCAACGAGACAATGGAAACAATCGAAACAACTAAATTAAAATCAACAGAAACTCGCTGTCTCCCCGGCAGCGGCGCCAAAAACTTGATGTGTCAAATTATACCTAACCGCAAGCGCACGGTGTCTATTGCTAGTACAGATGGCAAGCGGGTCGAATCCACAAGGAGACAGGTTCTACTAATTCCTTTTCAGTTATCGCTAATTGTTTCAAGGGTCAGACGAATATGTGAAATTATTAATTAACTAATTAAACTAAATTAACACTAATTAAACAGGTGATAAACAAATTATTTAAAACCTAGGGCAATCAGGTCCACCATGCTTACACAATTGGCTCTTAAGCTAAAGCAATCAATGTGATCCTATAACTAGAGTATGTTAATCTCTTTCAAGCATTAACACTCTCGAAACATTCAACACAATTAACCACTTTTAGTAATTCAATCAATCAGGTAATTAGAGTCAAGTTAATCTCTTCCAAGCATTAACGCTCTCAGAAATCCAATGATGTTTTCACACTCACCTTCAATTCCGCTAATTGTATGTAAGCCTCTAGTAAGTAAATCTCTCGATCCATATCCCTATTTGCATGTAATTAATCCATGATATCGGCCGATTACACAAATTAATGGTTAAAACATATCAATCAGAATTAACCATAACCAATCAAACCACTATGAAAATCATGCCAATATTAGTGCAAACATGGCTTTCCTTTAAGCCCTAGAAATAACTACTCGCTAATAATTAAATAAGTAAAACAACTAGTAAAACAAGAAAACATAATTAAACTAATAAGAACAAAGAAAAGATTAAGAGAACAAAACCTTCAAACTTCAATGTTGTCACCCAAAAGAAGAGTCATGGTGTTTCTCTACATCTCCAACTAATAATATTAATCTACTCTAAACTATATTATCTGATCTAATATTTTACATCCTAATCCCTTTTTCATCATACCCTAGATGTGTTTATATAGGCTCTAAAAGTCTTGCCCAATAAAAGTATTTTAATACTCTAAATCAATTACAAGTAGGATTCCATAACTGAATAGGATTCCTTAATTAAAATTCGTAACTTCTTTTTCTCCTCTGTTTCCGGCCTCTTCCAGTTTGATTTTGCTTATTGGACCACCTCTGAATTAAAGAAAATTCCACAAGCTTCGCGTGGACAGTAAGATCGTCAAATTCTGACTTCTGAAACTCAAGATATGGCCAAAACAGTGCAGGCAGCCCGTGCAGCCCAATAATACGAATTTTCTCCTATTTTATCTCCAAAATAGCTCTTTTTGCTCCAAATCCTTCCAAATCATGAATTCTTTATTTCCTACAATAAAACAATCAAATCTATTAAATAAAAATCCAAATCAATGCAAAACACAATAAATATGAGAATAAAATCATCTAAAATATATATAAAAATATATTCTATCAATGAGACTGTAAACAGGGTAGATGCATTAGAAGAAGTGATCAACATGAAAGCCAAAACATATTCATATGAGGATCCACTTCAAGCTGTTCTCGATGGTAACATGGATGAAGAGAATGAGGAATGTGGAAATTACCAGGAACTCTTGGATGCAACACCTACCATTCAACCTGAAAATTCTAATGTGCTACAGCATGAGGAAGTCAAGGAGAGTTCCACGCCTCCTAAGGTAGAACTGAAACCCCTACCGGCATCATTAAAATATGTGTTTATGGGCCCGGATGAAACATATCCTATCATAGTCAGTTCTGAGCTTGATGACATTCAAATTGAGAAATTGCTCACAGTCTTGAGAAAGTACAAAAATGTTATTGGGTATTCCATTGATGATATAAAGGGCATTAATCCATCATTCTGCATGCATAAGATTATTCTTGAAGATGAGCAAGCTTCTTCTATTGAGCATCAACGGAGACTCAATCCTAACATGATGGAGGTGGTCAAAAAGGAGATTCTGAAACTTCTTGATGCAGGTATAATCTATCCTATCTCCGATAGCAAATGGGTTAGTCCGGTACATGTCGTACCAAAGAAAGGTGGAATGACCGTTGTGAAGAATGATAAGGGAGAATTGATCTCTACTAGAACTGTCACAGGATGGCGAATGTGCATTGATTATCGGAAATTGAATAAAGCCACAAGGAAGGATCACTTTCCTCTCCCTTTTATAGATCAAATGCTTGAACGATTGGCGAAACATTCTTACTTCTGCTTCTTAGATGGATATTCAGGTTTTTTCCAGATTCCTATCCATCCGAATGATCAAGAAAAGACAACTTTTACATGTCCCTATGGTACATTTGCATATCGCAGAATGCCATTTGGTCTATGTTGTGCTCCTCCTACCTTTCAAAGATGTATGATGGCAATTTTCTCAGACTACATTGAAGATATCATGGAAGTTTTTATGGATGACTTCTCAGTAGGTGGAACTTCATTTGATGCATGCTTACATAATTTGGAGAAGGTGGTTCATAGATGTCAAGAAGTGAATCTAATTCTAAATTGGGAAAAATGTCACTTTATGGTTCAAGAAGGGATTGTTTTGGGTCATGTTGTTTCAAAAAGAGGAATTGAAGTTGATAAAGCCAAAGTCGAGGTTGTTGAACGCTTACCTCCCCCTACTTCAGTCAAGGGGATAAGGAGTTTCCTTGGTCATGCGGGATTCTACCGCCGGTTTATTAAAGATTTTTCGAAGATTGCTCGACCTCTAACTGAACTTTTAGGCAAGGAAGTACCTTTTGTGTTTAATAATGCTTGTCTTGAGGCTTTTGAAACATTAAAGAAAGCTCTTGTTTCTGCTCCAATCATTCAACCACCGGATTGGAAATTACCGTTTGAGATCATGTGTGACGCTAGCGATCAAGCTGTCGGTGCAGTCTTAGGTCAAAGAAAAGATGGAAAACTTCATGCTATATATTATACAAGCAAGACCTTAGATGGGGCTCAGATCAATTATGCAACAACAGAAAAAGAATTGCTAGCTGTGGTTTATTAAATGGAAAAATTTCGTTCCTATCTTGTTGGTTCGAAAGTTATAGTTCACACTGATCATGCCGCGCTGAGATATTTGATGAGTAAGAAAGATGCTAAACCTCGTTTGATCCGTTGGATTCTACTTCTGCAAGAATTCGATTTAGAGATTAAGGACAAGAAAGGAGCTGAAAACATGGTTGCTGATCATCTTTCACGCCTCACTTTTGATGCGGATGGTGGTACTAATATTCCAATTAATGATTCTTTTACTGATGATCATTTACTTTCTCTTGCAAGGATCGAGGTTCCTTGGTATGCTGACATAGCTAACTTCTTAGCTACTGGTACTGTTCCTCATGGATATTCATCACAACAAAAGAAGAAGTTTTTCTATGATGTGAGGAAGCACTTCTGGGAGGATCCGTTTCTTTATAGGTCTTGTGCAGATGGAGTTATGAGAAGATGTGTGCCAGATAATGAGATTGCTTCCATAATGTCGCATTGCCATGATTTGCCAAGTGGTGGTCATGCAAGTACCACAAAGACAGCTGCAAAGATTCTTCAATGTGGATTTTATTGGCCGACTCTTTTTAAAGACGTCCACCAATATGTTCATTCTTGTGATCGTTGTCAACGAACTGGAAATATTTCAAGACGCAATGAGATGCCTCTCAATAGCATTCTCGAAGTGGAGCTTTTCGATGTTTGGGGTGTAGATTTCATGGGACCATTCCCTTCATCTTTTAAGAATCAGTATATCTTGTTAGCCGTGGATTACGTTTCAAAATGGGTTGAAGCCATTGCATCTCCCACTAATGATGCTCGTGTAGTGAGCAAATTCTTTAAGAAGACGATTTTTCCAAGATTTGGAGTGCCAAGGATTCTAATTAGCGATGGAGGAAAACATTTTCTCGAGAATCGATTTGAAGCTATGTTGAAGAAATATGGAGTTTACCATAAGGTGGGACTCTCTTATCATCCCCAAACAAGTGGTCAGGTGGAGATTTCTAACCGTGAAATTAAGACTATCTTGGAAAAGACAGTAGAAAAATCAAGAAAGGATTGGTCTACAAAGCTTGACGATGCACTTTGGGCATATCGAACTGCGTTCAAAACACCTATTGGGACAACTCCATATAGATTGGTATACGGCAAGGCATGTCATCTTCCCGTTGAGTTAGAACATCGAGCATTTTGGGCTATCAAGGGTTTGAATTTTGATATGTCAGCAGCAGGTGAGAAGAGACTCCTACAACTAAATGAGCTAGATGAGCTTCGTTATGAGTCTTATGAAAGTTCTAAGCTTTACAAGGAGAAAACAAAAAGGTGGCATGACAAGGGCATATTACGAAGAGAATTCAAGGAAGGAGAGCTAGTTCTCCTATTTAATTCAAGATTGCGGCTTTTTCCCGGAAAACTTCGTTCAAGGTGGTCGGGACCATTCAAGGTACGAAAGATTTTTCCATACGGTGCCATAGAATTGCTAAATACAAATGGAGAACCGTTCAAAGTAAATGGTCAACGAGTAAAACACTACAGAGTTGGCGAACCTATTAACGAGGAGCTATCTTCTCGTTTCTCAGAATGAATCAGATGACAATGTCGGGCTAACGACGGTAAACAAAGGCGCTACTTGGGAGGCAACCCATGGATTTTAGTGTGTTTCTATTTTTATTCTTACAAAAGAAATAAAAAAAAAAAAAAAGAAAAAAAAGAGAGAAGAAGCAGAATGATATTCGCGCAACAGCGCCAGGAACGCGCAAATGCGCCAGTCACGCATGCTGGAACCGCGCAACAGCGCCTGCGCCAGCGCAGTAGCGCATTCTTGAACGGCGCAACAGCGCCTGTATAGCGCAGCAGCCCTTTTCTCGCGCAACAGCGCTCTCTCCCTACTGCATAAACAGATTTTTGTTCGGTTTTTGTTCTTTTCAGCAGAGTATTCACAGCCCCCTCCACACCAAATCTCTCAACCTCAAAACCATCCCCTACAAAAATCCCTTTCCATAAATCCCTACAAATCTCTACCAAACAACCAAAATCCACCATCTCTTACATCTTTTTCTTAACCCACCCACCTATACATACATACACAAAAACCCTAACTTTTATCAAAAATCTCAAACTCCATCCAATCCAAGATTCAAGAAGAATTTGATTCAAGTTTGGGGCCTTACAAATTGCAAGTTTCACATCTCCAATTCGTATTGGGTAAATTTCTAATTCATCCTTATTTACATTACGAATTTGTGTTCTTGAATATTTGGGGATTTTTTGTAAAATTCATATTGTGGTCCATTACTTTGGAATTTGTTGGTGTGTATATTTTGTGGGATTGAGTTGATTTGATTGTAATGGCTCCAAAGAGACAAAGAGTGGTGGGTAGTATTAGTAAGCAACCCTCTACGGAGGAGGAATTTGATGGTACGAGATTTGTGTCTAAGGAGGCTCAAGAAGAATTTGAGGCACTAAATTTAAAATCAGTTATTAAAGAACGAGGTTTTGCTCCTTCGAGCACGGATGGGGAACTAGAGAATATGATTGATGAAATGGGATGGTCGGCATTTTGTGTACAACCGGTTGGGATTCCATTAAGTGTTGTTAAGGAATTTTATGCTAACGCCAAAATGGATAGAAACAAGCTGACGATGGTAAGAGGCAAAACTGTAGACTACGGGCCAGCTGCTATTCGTCGAGTTGTGCCTCAACCTACTAGACCTAGGGGTGCAGAGGATTGGGTACATAAACCCCGGGAGGAAATTGATCTGAACGCTATCATGTCAGGGATGTGCGCACCAGGCACAGCGTGGAAATGTAAAGCGGGCACTGATGAGCCACTTCACTTTCCTGCAGCAGCATTGAACCGATATGCGAGGGCATGGTTCTTGTTTATTTGTGCTCGCATCATGCCAACATCACACACCGCCGATGTCACTGTAGACCGGGCGATTGTTCTGTGGGGTATTCTGAATGGGAAGTACATTGATCTTGGATTTTTAATCCATCAGAATATTATGAGATTCTTGGGTGGAACCACCACGGGAGGTATCCCGCATGCACTAATTATCACGGATTTGTGTTACCGAGTGGGCGTCCATTGGACTCCTGACGAGATCCTTCAGAAACACATGTCTAGCATTGATCATCACGCGATTGCTAGGATCACGGACTGGCCAGGCGGCGTCCCTCATCCTAGAGGTTTGGGTTATCAGGTTGCTACAGAGGGAACCGGTATTCCACCGGCTGAAGAGAGAGTGCCCAGGCGAGCTAGTGCAGCAGGACCTTCTCAGCAGCAGATGGGTCAGGGTACTGTGGTGTTCAGCGATGCACAGTTCCGACGTATGATGAGGCGGTTTGATACCTCTCATGCTATCACCAGCAGATTTGCTGCGGATCTAACACATGCCTTAGATGGAGTTTATCAGCAGCAGGGCATTCAGGTTACATGGCCTGTTTTTGGAGCACATTCAGCCTATCCACCTCCTGATACCCCGCCTGAGGGAGATGCCGATGACGAGTAGGGCAGTACTTCTTTCTTTCTCTATTATATATTATATATTTTATTGTTTAGTGTGTCAATGAGGACATTGAACCATTTAAGTGTGGGGATGTGTCTTCAATATTTATAAAGTATAAAAAAAAAAAAAAAAAAAATAAAAAAAAATTATTATAAAAATTTGAAAAATACCAAAAATAATTCTAGCCATGTGCAGATTACTAGCGTAAATACACCCATGCATTTTTACAATTCTTGTGTTTATGGATACTTTTGATTGATAAATGTATGTGATGTCCTTATGCACACACATACACTTGTAAGTAGAAACTAGTAGACTTACTGAATATGCTAAGTAATTAGAATGACATGAATATGTGCAAGATAACTTGGTCTATATGCTTTGAATACAAGTAGGTGCGTTAGAGAGACTGTTACTTTGGGATTAATTATGTTTTGTCACACCAAGTGAGTTTTGAACCTATATGCATATCTTTTTGCATGATTATTCGTTTGCTTGAGTGTCCACTTATCGTATGCATTGCTAGCACTTGTTTAATTTCTTTCTTGAGATGCATGACATTAATTGATGATAAGATGATAAAGGCAATTAGGTATAACCTCATATTTCCATATTTCCAAACAATTTATACACGATTCATTAGTTAACCCGTTGAGCTTAATCCTATTCTTTCGGTGACATACCTCATTACTTGTCATATAGCCTTTTATTGTATTGGCCTTTCATTAATTTTGAGCCCAATTTGTCCAAGGCTAGTATTGCTCGTAAGATGTGCAAAAAGGGTAGTTTTAATTGATGATCATAATTTTTGGGCAATAGTTGGGGGTTGGTTATTAGCTTGTTAGTCGAAGTTTGAAACCTTGTTTATTGGATCATTGTTCTTGATTTTATTTAGCTCTCGAAAAAAAAAAAGAAAAAAAAAATATAAAAAAAAAAATATATAAAAAAATAATAATACGAGAGCATCTATATCATTTGTGATCCTACTTTGTTTCGACTAGTCAAGTTGCCTATAATTAAAAGTTCAAGTGTGGGGATGAAAAATTGGGAATGGTTTTAATTGCATTATTGAGTACTAGCTTTTGGACTTAGCCTCATTTTAGCCTTTCTTGACATACCTTGTCCCTAGCCCCATTACAACCTGAACAAAGACCTTTTGATTATCATTGATGATGTATATTGCGTTATAAGTTAGATTGATGCCAAGGATGAAGCATGTTTATGATATTGTTGGAGTTGAGTGATACACTTACCCTTGATTTGAGTGAACATTTTTATGAGTGAATGGTGAGTTGTTGCTTTTGCATAAGATATCCCAAGTTCGTCTCAAAGATGTGCTCTTGTGTGTTTAGCATGTTTACCAACCTAATCTTGCATTTAACATGAAATTTTATGATCTTATGCATGTTCTTGAGTAGACTATGTGGATATTTGCACTTTAGACACCAAGGCATTGCATTTTCATTTTGATTCTTAAGTTGATGTGGCATAAGAGGACGGATGTGTGTGGTGTTGTGTTGATCAGTAATCTTTTGCATGAGTTAGATGAATTTTGTGGGTATATTCGCTATAAACCCTCACGAGACCTTACTCGTCCACTAGGGCTACCTAGGGGTTTAAAGGGCTTGTTGCATATGCCAAATGCAACCGTGATCACCTACGGAAGTGGTACTATTTAGTTAGTGTTAGTTATTATGTTATTTTTGCACGAGGACGCGCAAAAGTGCTAAGTGTGGGGATATTTGATAGAGTATATATTATATATATTCTATAGGATTTTATTCCCACAATTAGGTCGCTTTTGCGAATAATCGTGAAGATTTAATTGTTTTTGATGAGTTTGTTGCAGAGGCTAAGGAATTTCCAATGTTTGAAGAACTTTGTTGATTTCTTGATGATTTTACGGAGTTTCTAGCCCAAAAGAATGATTTCGTGAGCTTCCGAGGAGATTTGATGAGTTCGGGGTTCTTTATTTTCATTTCCGGGGCAAAACCGAAGAGCAAGCAGTAGCTACATAGCGCAGCAGCGCTATGTATGGCGCAGCAGCGCTATGCATGGCGCAGCAGCGCTATGTATGGCGCTGCAGCGCTCCGATGCGGCTGTTTGTCTCCCTAGCAGCCTTTTATTCCTATTTTTTAGGTAGGATTGAAGAAAAAGATACCAGAAGTTAGGCAGATGAATTAGGGCAACCTCTAAAGCCCTGGGGGCTATATAAACTCATCATTAACATTGTTTTAGAGATCCAGAATTTTTAGATACATTTCAACTTGTAAGCATATTTGTAAGCATTTATTGGTAATTCTTTGGAGAACATTCATTCTTGCTCATCCTTGAAGATTTAAGGTTCAATTTCTATTCTTACAATCATGTTTTCAATTTATAATTCTAGTTTTGTTAACATAATCATGTGTGAGTAGATAATTATTCTAGGGTTAAGTAGAACCCTAGCTATGATTGATATGTAAATCTTCCAATTCCCCCAAATCATTTATGTAAATTGCTCTTGCTTATTTGAGTTGAGTTTAATTAACAATAACATGTCAGACGTGATTATGTGTATTGATTGAACCAAGGTCTAATTATCAATGAGAGTTGGAATTAGATGGTTGTGATTTATCCAATAAGAACATGAAACTCTCCATGAGAATAGGTAGAGTGGATTGTTAGGAAATTAGGATGCTATGCTTAATGTCTCTTAATTGCATGATACCATGAGAATAGGTTTGATTGTATTGTAAGAGAAGCCATTAATACTCGAGAGAGGTTATCGGTATTTTATAGGGAGCATCTTTCCTTTTTAGTAGTATACTATCGATTTGGGAAGGAATTGGCGATTGCATTAAATTATGCTAGTGGTGACACTTAACCTTAGATGTTTTTAATATTTGAATTAATATAAGCATAATTCTCTCTAGTATAAAAGTAGTCCATAAATCTCTAAGAAAATTCATTGTGTTACTTGCTTAGCCATATTGAATCATAAATAACTAGTGATTGACACGCTTGTCTCTGTGGGATCGACTCTGACTTACCCTACTACGTTGTTAGAAGGATTGTTAGATAATTAATAATTTGATAGGCACACGACGGCCACATCACACATCATCCACAATTTCTTGAATAGTTTTCGATTCATTCCTGTTTTAATCAAAAATACAGAATTGTTGAAATCCTGAAATTTTACACATGTAGACACCTCATACTAGTACTAATTACTGCCCTTACATTGACATCTTCAAGAAACGGAAGAGAACAGTAATCAGAAACAATTAAACATAACGAATAGCAAGGAGCAAACACAATTTAGTAAATTAATTACTCGAAAGTTTCTAGTTCCATAACTGGATTGATTGTTCTAAAAATTTCTCAAATAGTTAGACCAGTCATGACAATTCATTAGTTAGTGATGCAATGCAATACGATAATATGTGACAGCTAAAACAGTCATATATTAAAAAGAAGGGACTCACTCATTTTGATCTTTTTTCAGATGGTATCCAGATAGCTCCGCGATTCCATTAAGACCACCTTTCCACTTGTCTAGCATATCAACAGAGTGACGCTTCTTATGGAGATCAAGAGCTTCACCGAAACTTCCTCTCAGGTGACGTAGATCCGATGGATCAACATAGTAAAATACAGGTATAACCTGATTTTCCATATTGTTGCAGCTAAGGATCTCAACGAGCTCATTAAGGCACCAGGGAGAACGAGCATAGTTCTCTGATAGAACGACGACAAACATCTTTGAATCATTTATTGCATTGAGTAGTCCGGGTGTAATTTTTTCACCCTTTTCAAGAGCAGGATCATCTCGGAATGTTAATATTCCAGCTTGATCCAAAGCAGAGTAAAGATGTGAAACAAAGTTCGTACGAGTGTCCTTGCCGTAAAAGCTCAAGAAAACATCCCATTTAGGTGGAGAAGAAGAAGAAGTTGCATGAAGATTGCTTGCAGTAGCCATGAAGGATAGTTAGAACTTTGATGGAAAATTGGTGAGTATGGGCACAAATTTGCTGTGGTTTTAAAGTTGTGTACAAGCACACACTTCCTTCCAATTCAACAAATAAAGTCAGTCAACGTTATACTCCCCACCCTCCCGTTCAAAATATACCATATTTTGAATTTTTTGCACACGCTTCGAAATGTTTCGATCGTGTACTTAAATTTATTATGGGACGGAGGGAGTAAGAACTTTACGGTTAAGAATTAATACATGTCTATAGTTTATACTTGATACATTATAGTTTTTTTTTTTGATAATTCGGTGTCTGGGCAAGTTTGCGCGCACCTCGACTAATCCGGAGGGCTACTATCACACTCAACCCCCGAGCATGGTAGCCCACCTACTCCCGGAGTGTCCCAGGAAATCGAACCCGTGACCTTCAAGGCACAAGCCTTAAGCGTCACAGCTCGACCAAAGACATCCGGGATACATTATAGTTTTGTTGGAAAATATGAGAAGATAACAGTTTTTGGCGAGTAGTGGAACATGGTTTTTAATATCTATGGGCTATGGCCAGACTAATTGAATACCCTTCGTAAAAGACAATGAAATACCAGCAACACCCCCAGTTACATGGCTGTAGAACCATGTTAGTCAGTGAGGGGCGGCTCAAGATTTTTAGAAGTCTTGAGCCAATTCAAAAATGGAGGCTTTTCACCATTTTTTTTATATATTTTAATATTTTATATAATATTTATTTTTATAACCTTTTCTGATGCAAATTCTTTAATAATGTTATCGAAGTTGTAAATTGTAAAGAAATGTACTTTCAGGATTTCATACGCACCATCTGATCCACCCCACCTTATGACAACTTGTCAAGTATCAAAAGACTTTAAAAAACACAAATGAATGCCTACATTACCAATGGTCAAAACCAACAAACGCAAAACAAACTAGGCTTGTTGTCCATGCTTTGTGATAAACTGATACTGCATGCAATGGCTTGAACAAACAATAAAGGCATAAACAGAAGAGGCTTACCATGCTTACGACGTAGGATCTTTTAAGCATGGTGATGCCAGTGTTCTACATGATATGACACAAAACCATTATCTAGAAAAAATGAAATAGATGCATTTTGATAGAGCTACCTCAATGAAGAACCAGATTACGATCATAAAATTAAGAACAGGAAGTGATGGCATGAGAATAACAACATATACGGAGCAATAATTGCAATAAAGGACTTCCAGTAAAAATTATGATATGACAATGCTATCACAGTTTTAAAATTACAATGCACCATCTTCCAATACAACATAAAAATTTCACATTCGTGAACAAAGTTTAAAGTTGACTTGATAAAAGTTCTCCACATTTCTCCCCCATATGCTTTGGTCTGCCAATTCTTATGCAGATGCGCCTATATATTTCAGTTCAGGGTAAATCTCCAAGTTGATGCCAGTCACGCCACGATAAAAACGAGAATAAGGCTTCATGAAGTCCCTAGCACTAGCAGATAAAGAGTTTTAATAAAACTATAAACCAGTTAAATCATCCAAACTTTTAAGAAATAGAAGACAAAGAATCTTCAAATAAAACCTTTCTCACAGGTGTTACAAATTACAGTCAAAAGGAGAAAGTGTAAAATAAAACAACCAGTGTGTTTTTATATACATCAATAGACTGTGTTTTTATATACATCAATAGACATGCATGCATATAGGTGTGTGACAAGCAAATTTACACAATGCCAGTAGTAAAAGCTGTTAGAAACAAAGGAAATTGCAGGGTACCTCAATACAACTCTTCAAACATCTTGGCAACTACTAAGGAGCAGCATTAGCACGAGAACACATGCCCTGGTGCAGTCCCTGTCCCTGCCCCAGCATGGCAATAGTTGATTGATTGCTAGTCAGCATCTTCATAAACTTCATCATCAAGGTCATCAAAAGATCGTATATCAAGCTGGTAGCGGAGGATTCCCCCAATCCCTCCAAAACCTCTGCAAAACTGAGATCCCTCTTGCGATTTGTTTGTAACAATCTCAAGTGTGCAACCATATTTTTTGTATTCACTGGCAAACCACTCGAGCAGTGACATCTTGTCCTGAACCTCTAGCTCGGCATTTGTTTCTGAATCACGGAAATTGCTTTGATCAGCCTCTTGTTCTTTGTTCAAGTGCTTTATGATTATTTCATTTGTAGTTCCATGCTTAAGGACATATCTATTAATATCCAGATTCTCCCACACAATAAGAATTCCAACAGCTCCCATCTCCAGAGCCTTTAAAGTATCTTCCACAGCAAACACATACTTTCCAGTATCCTGACTAATCTCATGGAAGTATTTACCTATCAAGCATTTTTCCTGTATAAACTTCACATTGGAAAGTATCTCCGCCATAACTCAATAGCTTGATGAATCCATTTTGTCCACCATAAGAAACATCAACAACATTCAAAAATTTTGCTTGAAGACGTTGATCAAACATATCAGACTGACTCAACTCAGTGCCGAATTCATCCCCAAGCATCTTGGTAACTCGAGATACTTGATCTCAAGGAGGCATAATTAAAGATATCATACTGGTTCCATTTCCACGAGCAGCTTCAAGAGCCTTGATGAGCCTCTTGATCTTCCAGATCTCAATATTATTATAAGTTTCATGACTGTCTGACATAGTGAGGAAGTGAACGCTGCAAACATTATACACGAACAGGTCAAATTATACAAGTCTGTTAGTACACATTTAAAGAACAAGCACCCTCAAATTTATTTGTGTCAATTAGTGAAACATTTATATATTTCCAAGTAACACTTTCAAAAAAAAAAATCCAAGATGAAACCAAAAAATGAAGAAACAACTCCAACAAGTACTGCAACTATTTTCCAGGATCCAGGTTAGCGAGGTCAGACACTCACAATTCATGCTCCTAAGATATAGGGATAAAAGAAAAACGAATATACATAACAATCGTCAAAATCAATTGACAAGCATTATACACTCAATTTGGTGGGCAAGCAATATGTAGTACACAAGCATAAAACTAGAAACTTATATGTACACTCGTACACAACTCATCTCGAATTAGGTGAAGCAAAGGTTGCAAATACAGACTTGTCCAAACTAAATCGACAAATAATTTAACTATCACTCACATATAACTAAGATACAAAACCTACATAATCTACTCCCTCTCATTATATCTACGTGACTTTCCAAAAATAAAACTTAAATTAGCCATTCCAATGAGACAAAATTCTTCTATATAATTATAGATAATCTCGGTTATATTTGTCTCTGTAGAGAATTGTCACATCATTTATTTTTATATTAAAATAATATATTCCATTAATAACAACTTAAAATGTTAATAACATACCATTTTTAGCACAATGTCTTACATGTTAAACAAATTTTACATAATTAATATTTTATGTAATTTAGCTAATCATTTTTAGCCAACATCATTGGAGATGCTCTAAGAGCTATCTATCCATAATTTTGGTCACTGTATTACCAAAATGATCTCAATCGTTGAATCTACTCCTTTTAAAAATAGACGATCAAGATTAGATCATATTAAAAAGAAAATTATAATTTAAAAATGATATTATTAGAAAAAGGTTATATTAGAATTGAATTTTAAAAAGAAAATTATAGTATGTAAAGGATATAATTAAAAAAGGATTCAAAAAAAGTTCATATTTACTATTTTGGCTCTATCTCAAGATCCAGAAATCAGATTTGGATGATTTTACATCCCACGCGAAGGTCATAAAATTATCTTTAATTTAGTGATGATTTAACAATTATTATCGAAATGAAAACACTCAAAATCTCAAGAGAAAATATAATTACGAATTTTTACATTAATCATATTCAGCGTAGAAGACCTACATTGATAATCCTATTCAATATAGAAAGCCAAATTATATATGATTTAAATTATTGACATACAATTTTTCGTCTTTCAATATAAATAAACTTTTTAATTTACATGTGAAAAAGTAAAATATATTTTTTGCTAGATCCTACGTTTTTCATCTATTTATTTTAACCTCTAACTGTTCATATTTATTTTGCCGTACTAAAAACCAAAATCGGATTACCGACTACCAAAGTTTTGGATAAAATCACTCTCTTACACTCATTATTAATACCGTATTTGGTTGTTAGGAGAACTATCTTCAAATAATAAGAAGAGTATTTTGATAATTAAAACGAAATATAAGTAGATTTCATAAATCGAATAGAATTTTAAATGGAAAAAATCTTCAATTTCTTCTCTCTTTTGTTTCTGCATAGTTTTAATTGAAAAATTATTGTTAAACCATCACTAAATTAAAGATTATTTTGTTAATTTGGTGTGGGCTGTAAAATCGTCCAAATCAAATTTCAAATTTTAAGAATTCAAGATAAAATATAAATATTGAATTGAACCGTATAGAATCTTATATATATATATATATATATATATATATATATATATTAATTTTTTAATGACAATTTGATATGTAAATTAATAATATATAAATATTAAAAAAATTAATATAATTATAAATATTAATGAAGGAACCGTGCATTGCACGGGTTATAAGCTAGTATTTGAAAATCATGTTATCAGTTTCGAAATTATTAACAAAATTAAATGATCCAATTTAAACTGCTATAAAATACAAAACATTAATAAAAATAATATTTATATTACATAAAAAGTTTAGTTTAATACATATGAAAGCTCAAAATAACTATGTAGCACGGGGACGCCTCCGGGATCACGTACCGCAGTTTGGGGACGTCTCGGGGACGGGGACGGCACGGGGACGGCATGGGGACGTCCCCAAAATTCTGGGGACGGCTGCCCTAATTTGAGGACGTTTCGGGGGCTGAAAAGACAAATTTAGCCGTCCCCAACTTAAAATAAAAACCCTACTTTGTTCAGCCGCACTTATGACAGGTCCATTTGATGATTTAACATCCATTAAAAGGAGATACCTCCGTCTTCTGTCCAGGAATTCCGAACAATATGAATCTGAGAAGAGCAAGTTGTGGGATGTTGGTGGAGATACCTTTGATTCTCTTGAAGATGTTGGATTTTTGGAGTTTGCAGAACTTTCACTTGAATGACTTGATATCTCAATATACTAATATTTGAGAATGAACGATGTTTTTTATGTAAAATCTTTTGAATGTTGAATATTGCCTCTATTTTATATATTAATAATTTTATTAAATTAATATATTAAATGCCGTCCCCGTACCCTAAAATTTTACAGTTGCCGTTTCCCGTCCCCATCCCCGTACCGGTATATGTTCCCGTACCCGTCTCCGTGCAACATAGCAAAATAATAACTTATAAAACCGGTGGATTAGTCGATTACAATTTGACAAAAAAAAAAACATTGACGTTGGATTGGATTATAGAATTGTCCGACTATATATACCGTAATCGTATGTAACAGATAGACACTTTCTTGACATAATATATTCCTTCTTGTTCCTGGAATCTCTAAGCAAAGTGAATAGCTTCTTCTCTTTGAGCGCAAGCTTGCTTTCGATCTTGTTATGTCGTTTGATGATATAACTCCACAAAGATCAATAAGGTTTGGTTCAGGCCTGAAACCTGTCCTCTCACCTTATGTTGCTGGACTTCTCACTTTAAGTCTTGACAGGAAGGTGTGTAAGTATATACTTACGTTTGCTATGTGTTTTTTTTGCCTCGCCCGCCTTTTGATTTTTATTGTAAGATCATATACATGCAACTTAGGGGGTGTTTTGATTCTTCATTCAAGAATCGAAACACCCCCTAAGTACGTAATCTTAACGGTAATGAATGGAAAATTGGAATAATATTGGTAATTTGAGTTAAGATAGTTGAGTCACCGGCCGCCTTTGATTAGTAGCTAGGGTCTAATAGGTTTCATCAATATTGATACATGTAGCGGAGAAGGCGTGATATCTATGTTACGGATATCAACTCCAATGAATCTAGTCTTCAGTTGAAGGGCACCAAAAAGTTGGCTCGACTGCTTGAAGCAGGTAGGAGAATCTGTTTTTGTTTAAATCATTATATTTAATTGATATTTACTTGGTTAGCATACGTATATTAATGAAAAATTGTACCACCAGATCCCAGGATAGGTGATTTGAGGCCTAAAGATATTCGTGTCCTTATTGGGTTTCTCAAGCATCGAGAAAACCCAAAACTTCAGGTTTGTAGTGGCAAAACATTTTTTCACGATTATTAATTATTGTTAGGCCAGGGTTCTTTTATGTGCCTTCTTATGTTAATTTTTTTTTGCAGTTTTATGCCCTCTATGCGCTGACAAATGTTGATGCCAATGGCGGTGAGTTGATCAAAACTGAAGCACTTCCAGTTCTTGTGCAGCTTATGAAATCTAAATCCATGCACACGAAGATGCAGGTACTTTACTATTTAGTTGATCATTCTTTTATTTAATTAGTAGATGTGAATCCTGTTGTATTTAATATACTTTCCAATGTCTAGGTCCTGATCACATTAGGCCGTATAGCATATGATTTTCCGACGTCGACTAAATATCTCTGTGAAAATGGGACATTGAAGGCTTTGCAGAATATTGTTGAGGAATACAAGTACAATGACATAATGCTACTAAATTGCTCCACTTTTTTAGCAATTGTTTGTCGCGGCTTTTTTTATCATTATAATCCGCAACCACGTGAGGTTAATTTCTGCATCATTCTTCTCCTCCCCCATGTAAACTATTTTCTACAGTTTTATGCATTGTATAACTTCTTCGAACTGTTGGCACGCAGACGATAGCGAGAGTTCATCAGATTGTAAATTTCCTTCTACAACGTGGGCTTTGGTATGAAGAACTTTGGTCACATGTAATTGCTGCAGCTTCATTTTTGTCCCCATCGAGATTTGGTAGGAAGGCATGTGCAATTTATCTTGGTCTGATCTCGTAAGTAGATCTAGTTTGAACACTTCTTTTTTCCTACAATTTTCCTTTATTTCATTCATTATCGTCAACTATAGAAATTTGAATTCTCAGGCACACATGTGCGTCTTCTGAGCTTGAACCCTCAATTTCTTGTTACCAAGAGGAGAGGGGTCTCTCTAGATTAATCCTTGTAATACTAATTTTTGGACATTGTTACTATTGTTTTAGTGATGCAGATCCTTTAATTTCCGTTTCCGTACTTCAAGTAATTGTGGATATCTTCGCATGCGGTAGTCCCGACCGGATAACACCACAGATCACGGTAATCTCAATCTATAAATAGCTAAATCTTCTCCCACATCTTCTTACTCTAGTCTACAAAAGCACAAACTGTTTCAAAATAAACAAGTAACACAAGCTTAGGGGGCGGTGGTTAATAAAGCAAAAAAGAATTATCGTGGCTTCTTGCAGTTAACGGTTGCAATTTAAGCATAAAGGGGGGCATGCCATGTCTAGATCTCACTCTAAGAGTGGATACACTGAATATGCCTAGTTAAGTTTATTTTATGTTGTAGTGAGCATTGAATTTGCTGTCCAAGCTTGTATTAGTCTATCACTCTAGAAGTGTGCTACACATGTAAGTTTATCGGAAATCTCTGACCTTAGTCCATTTATTTTCCCATAGAAGTTGATGAAAATGTGTGTTTCAATCAAAGTAAAATAAGAATTGTTAAACTTGTTCTTCTCAATGTTATGATTCTGGCTGCTTAATATCTAAAGTAGTTAAGTTCTTCATGGCATGTTATCTAATCAACTATTTTTCCTGCAGTGGATGTTGGAAGGCCGTCTATTGCAACGCATTTATAGCTTGCCACACTGTAAGTATAAGATCGTAAGGTTTCAAGTTTGCTCGATACTTAATCAGATAGTTCGACTTTTCGGCATGGTAAGTACAGGCATTGTTGGTTTTTAAACCTTATTTATGTCTACTCTTTTTAATAGAAGAATTTAACAGAAGAGCATAGAAGGTTCTCTGTATATGTGGTTTGTTTATGCATTTAGAAAAGTCGGACGTCATGGTAGAACCTGTTGCTTTAGAGAAAATACGGATGTACCTTAGTGACTGACTGGGATTAGCACCTCTTGGTAAACCAAGTAGGAGTGATCTAACACAGGTTAGGGATGCATTGTTGTGAGCTTTAGAACAATTAATTCTCCAGTAAGGTAACTGACATCCGGTATCACAAAAAACGAATAGATTGTAGCTAAGTTACTACATGAACAAGTTCATCTTTCAGCTTCCTAGTCTTTTCTTTCATCTTGTTAGTACTGCAGCAACTGAATCTCTAAAATCTTTAGAGATATTTTTTCTCGATATCCAGTACATAAGTCTCAAAATTCAGCTATTTTGACATTCTCTTGCATAAGAAAATCATAATTCCGAATATTTCATTGTCTCCATGGTATAGGAACTTCGTAATGAAGAAACTCTTTCCTTCTTTAACTTCAACCTCCTTCTTAGTTAATAGTTTTTCATCCAACTTTTCAAGTTACAATGAAGTTAAAAATTATCCTTCATATTTCTTTTTATTTAAAGCCCAAATGAAGAATCCATCCAACAATGTACATGTAATTAACAACTAATTTGTACTGCCACAACCTTCTTGTATGAGGTCGAAGATGGCTGCCAGCATCACCCTGTAGGTCATTACATTGTATGTTTAACCTAACGTGATCCACACCTACACCAAACACAAAGCTAACAAGGTAGAATTTTTTTTTTCACTTGTGAAATTAACCTTAAACAAAAGATAGACAGCCATCGTGGTGCAAGAAGAATTATTAAATTGCTTTAATTCTTAATCCATTAACATCAAATTTTCCCACTTTGCTAATAGATTCTCTATTTCATAATCAAGCTACCAAAGTTTCCAGACCCATATATGACTCCAAAGTTCTCCCTACTTCCACTGCTAAAAAAATTTCGAAATCAAATACTACTACCATCTTATATTATTATGAAAAAACCTGATTAACAGTAATTACTGACTTGATAGAATTTCAGATTTGAAACTTATAGGGTCAGTTGGTCACATAATTACTAAGTTTTCAAGTTTGGGAACTTGCATGAAATAACCACTTGTTTAAATGTATATCTTCATGTGTTGTATTTATCTAATGCTAATTGGAACTGGCAGAGACATGGTGACTTCGAGATTGTTGAAAATGAAAAGTGGCCGAATTTTTTCAGTGTTATTAAAGATTTGGTTACTGGTCAGCAGATTGAGTATGTTACATTATCCCCTTCATATGTTTCCATTATAGGTTTTCCATGTCTGAATTTTATGTAAGAATTTACTATTGTTTTTGGACAGCTTTGCAGATCCTGATGAGGACGTCTTCCCTATCACTAATTCGGTTTCCATTGGGCCCTTTTGTAATCTCCCCAATTGGGACCGTTTGTTTTCCGAAGGGAGTTGGGTGGCAGAAGCTTATACTCAAAAAAAATTCTTGTACTAGAATTAATGTAAAAAAATTTGTACTTATATGGGTTACCTTGTTTTGTTTAAATTTATAAGCCCTAGGGGTCGTTTGGTTCGACTGATTCTGGTATCATATGGGTTTCGTTCATTTCCAACCCATACCAGGTATTTGGTTGATAATTTTTTTAATCTGAAACTTATACCTGAAATCCATTGGTATCAGGTATGAGTTTTGTTCATTTCAAACTCATACCTGGTGTTTGGTTGATAATTTTTTTAATTTGAAACTTATACCTCAAATTCATAAATGAGATTTGATATCTTAGGGGAAGGTGGGTTTGAGAAAGGGGTATGTGTATCAAATTAAATTTTATTATATCATATTTCTTTATAAAATTAAATACAATCTCAATACAAATATGTTAAATATGATATTATTCAATTTTAAATATATTTTAGTTATTTGTATTTAATACTAATTAGTATTATTTTATTTTTAAAAAATTATTAAATTACTATTTAGTCGATCAAATTATAATTACAAATAACATATTTTTTAATAGTAATTTTTTTGTTTCTAAATTGTATAATATCCTAAATTCGATGTATAATGTATACTTACACACAAAATATTAACAAAAAAAATCTTAAATTGTATAATATTTTAAATTAAACAGACTCATTGCACCAGCACTGAACCAAACACATGATATCAAGATTGATACCTCCATATAGAGATGGGCGTCGGGGCACTTCGGGGCCGGGGAGTGTTATCCCCGCCCCCATCCCCGAATTTAAACCCGATCCCCGTCCCCGGCCCGATCCCCGTCGGGGACTATTTTTCATTCCCCGTCCCCGGCCCAAACGGGTAACGGGGATCCCCGCGGGGAATCGGGGAATTTTATTTAAAACGAAAAATAATATTAAATAATTTTAAATACTAATTAGTGAGCTCAAATGCACTAAATTAAGATAAAAAAATATTACTTAAAGAAACAATTATAAATAACATGGAAATGAAGTTATTTAACTACTAAAAAGACAAACATATAATAATAAAAGATCTTTTTGTTTCCAATATGAATTATTGGAAATTTGTTTATATTATTATATGATTAATATATATATATATATGTGTGTGTGTGTGTGTGTATATATATATATATATATGTATTAAAGTGTGGTGAAATCGAGTCGGGATTGAAAATCGGGGCGGGGGTCGGGGATCGGGCCGGGGACACATAAAAACCCGGCCCCGGCCCGCTCCCCGGTTTTTTTTGAAAATTGTCCCCGCTCCCCGGCCTGTACCCGAAAAAATCCCCGAATCCCCGTCCCGTTCGGTGCGGGGATCGGATCGGGATCGGGTGGGCCAGGATGAATGCCCATCCCTACCTCCATACCAGCATAACCCGATTTCGGATTACAAACTTATACCGAACCAAACGACCCCTAATATGTTAGGAGAGGGTTTAATTTAAGCTTATGTTGATCTTCCGACACATTGACATTGGCTCATTATATGTACTAGCTTATTTACACGGTTGTTTTTTCAATATTTATAATTATATTAATTTTTTAAAATTTTATATGTTAGTAATTTACATATCAAATTATTGTTAATAAATTGATATATATATATATATATATGTGATTTTACACGTTCGATTTCAATTTGATTTGGACGATTTACAACTCACGTGAAATTAATAAAATTATCTTTATTTTAGTGATGGTTTAATAATTATTTTTCAATTAAATCTACGCGGAAACAAAAGAGAGAAGAAATTGACGATTTTTTACGTTAAAAATTCTATTCGATTTATGAATGCTACTTATAATTCATTTTGATTATCAAAATACATTTGTTATTATTTGAAGATAGTTCTAATAACAACCAAATACAATTTTGATAATAAGTGTAAGAAGGATTTTGTCCAAAACTTTGATTATAGGTCGTCTGGTCCTCCGTACGACAAAATAAATAAGAACCATTAGATCTTAAAATAAATAGGTGAAAAACGTTAGATCTAGCATAAAAAATATTTTATATTTTAATATGTTATAAACTAAAAAGTGTATTTATAATGAAATACGAAAAGGTGTATATGTCAATGATTTAAATCATATCTAATTAGGTTTTCTACATTGAATAGCATTATCAATGTAGGACTTCTACATTGAATAGGATTAATTTAAAAATTGGTAATTTTATTTTCTCTTGAGATTCTGATTGTTTCCATTTGAATAATAATTATTAAATCATCACTAAATTAAAGATAATTTTATGAGTTTCGCGTGGATTGTAAAATCATCCAAATCTGATTTCTAGATTTCAAGATAGAGTTCAAATAGTAAACATGAATTTTTTTTAATACTAATAAAAAATTAATTAAAATTAAATTCTAATACAACCATTTTTTAATTATATCCTTTTCAGATTATAATTTTTTTTAATTATACCCTTTTTAGATTATAATTTTCTTTCTAAAAATCACTTCTAATGCAACCTTTTCTAATTATATCATTTTTAGATTATAATTTTCTTTTTACTATGATATAATCTTGATCGTCAATTTTAAAAAAAAAAAATCAGATTCAACGGTTGAGATTATTTTGGCAATACAGTGACCAAAATTATGGATAAGATCCCTCCTACACTTATTATATATAAGGATATAATGTTTGGATTAATATTAATTTATCTATATAATCATGTGTCATTATAAAGATAGTCAGAGGTTAATCTTTTATGGTAGAGAATCAGCCCATCAATCAAGCTATTAAGATCTTTTATTGTAGAGAATCAGCCCATCATTCAAACTACAACTACAATCGAGCTTACTTATAAATACAATCTTTTAAAACTTATTTATACTAGTTTTTTTTTTGTCGGCGCTATGTGAGTGGGCGTTGATTATTTTTTAAATTTTATTGTTGCTCCAAATGGGCATTGATTTTTTTTATTAAATTAAATAATTTAAGCTCATGAATAAAGATGAAAAATTATGTTACTAAGACTAATATTTTTTTTCGCTACTTCTTGGGATATATGTATATTTTGAAGTATTCGTAAAGTTAAGTTAACAAAATTATAACATAAGCATTTCAAAATAATAGTCAAATACTTATCAAAAACAAAAATTAGTCAAATAAAATCCATAAACTATACTAAATGCATAAATTCAAAATCGAACGTAGTCAAAATGAAATTATAACAAAAATGGCATTAAAATAATGTCGAACAAAACAAAAGTCTTTTACGAAGAAAATTATTTAAAAAAAGAAATTAATGTATGAACAATCCTTGGTAAGTATTGATTCACCATCCTCCATTCTTTTAATGTATATAGATGCGGATAACTATTATTTTCCGATGTCTTAAATATTTGTGAAATATAATAAGTACTAAATGCATTTTTAAAATTTTGTAGTCGTACGCCTCCTTTAGATCCCAACCCCCAAAAGGACGTGGAATAAACCACAGTTTTTTTTTGTTCAGGAAATAAAACACAAAGTTAATTTGACACATTCGTAATAAATCTGAATTATTTCTTTATCAAAATAACTATTACTTTTTAATGACTTAAATATTATTTTTAGAAATTACATTGCGATGAAGAATATTTCTGGCAATTTATTTTATATTATACTCTATAATATTTGTTTGCCCACACTAATTATTTATTAGCATAAGTTTAACATTACCCATATGAAAAAACGTCAACTAAGAGTATAATAATACTTTGGCGATATCAGCTAACAGGACTTGAATGAAAGATATACAGTCCTCTATTAAAATTTTATACTGTCAAAATCCCTATTAGCTATTTAAGAATCTTCCCTAACATCACTTTGGATTTCCCATCAACATGTTTTGTTCTCCCTCTAGCAGGTTCATTCGTAGCTATCCCTACACCAGAATTTTTTGCATGAAGAGGAGCTATATTACCAATTAAAGACTTTGAACTTTGAAGCAACAAGAGGCACGTGCTTTACTTCACGATAACCCATACCAAATACTTCTGCAGTAGCCCATGATGTCTGAAATACGGCGAACATCAAATAAAAAACTTATATCAATTAAAAAACTTCATCTGTAAATACCTCATTCTTGCGGGATGGAGAACATCAAATAAAGAAAGTCAAAGGGTTGATGATTGCCTATACCATGTAGTAGGTACCATGGAAGAGTTGAACATTGGATGAATTGCTGAGATACCACTGCAAAACAATTTTACACGCAGATCATAAGTAACAAATTTGCCACTATCCCTAGAATCTAGAAATTAATGACTCATTCCATGCCCCCCCCCCCCCCCCCCATCAACTGATGAGATACTCTCGAGGGCATTGGTACAAAACGCTATTTAACCTTCAATTCCAATTCCAGTTAGTTGTCCAACACATAGCACACCTAGTTGCAATTTTCATTAAAATAGATCAGATATCACAAAATGTGTGCACTTCTAAAAAGAAAACAACAAAGATAGAATTAATCAGACATTCTTTTCAAAGAGCATAACAAAAAAAACAATGATAATGGAACTGCCCTACTTAGGAAGCTGAGAGTATATCTTTAATAGAGCATCACTAATTTAAATTTAAGCCAAGATACAACATATTGCAGCAAAATATTTACCCTTCAATTCCAGTGAATTGTCATACGTATTGCAGCAAACTTGGTTGCAATATTGCATGAATATCCTTCATACTACAAAATAGATTGGTACTCATTTCTCAGGAAATATGCGCGAACCTAAAAATGAAAACAAAAGGATTATGGTTAATCAGAAGATTTTTAACTTCGATTCGAAGAGCATAACACAAACACAATAATAATGGAGTGTCAAAGTATAAAAACATTTCACTTCTTGGTGTGTCAAAGTATCCCATTCTCGTCTTTGTTTTTTTTGCTACATCAGAAACTGTAATGCAGGTCATATTTACTAATTAAACTCAAACAATAAACAATTTTACAACAGAAAATAAGATGAAGCATGTAAACAATAGTTTAAAATACTTATGACTTCCGTACCATATAAGAAGACGCATTTGGTCGTGTAGCTAAATTAAAATATGTGAAATATAGAGTTTACAACTGTTCTTGACTCACACGCCATAAAGAATATGTTTATATCATATTTTGAATTTTGAACTCTTGACTTTTCGGTGCTAATATATTAAAATAGTTAGTAATGTCAAAGAACAGAAGGGCCTGGAGCAGTACATGAACTTTGGAATTTGATGGACTCAAGAAGAGAAGAGAAACGTAGTTGCACCAGAATCATCTCAATTTCATCAGAAACAGAAATTGTATACTCTGTAACTTTGAATTTTCCATCTACTTGTCATTAAGTTTCTTTATTTGTGTGTGTCTATACTCTATACTGTCTAAACTATAGTGTTTATCCAGTGAGTATATACATTTGACAATTGATACTGATACATAAATCTCGCAGTTAGGATGATGGTCTCTAATTTCTGATTTTGCTTTTCCTTTTATATTATCAGGACCATAGCAGGTATAATGCTGGAAGGCATGCACATATAGATTTTTAGCATGCAGAAGGTGCTACAAAAACACTTACTAAGATTCCAGGTAACAGGTACCATTCCCGTAGTCAGTTATTCCATGAAAATCCAGACCATGCTCCAGGTTACCATTTCTCAAGCTTGCTCTATCCAAGAGGGTCTAAGAATTTTCCAAAGCCTTTAATGGCGGTGATGAAAACCACTTTTCAAGCTTTCCTGGTGAAGTAACAGAATCCTGTATGTTTAAAAAGTCATATATTAAATGGTGTTAACATGCCTTATTCACATTGCTAGCTCTCTCCACTCGTTCTTGTGCTGGACATCCCTTGGCACTATTGCATTTGTAATATCCCCTACAATTTCAATCTAATTAATATTGTTGCATACGGATGAATTCGACTAAGCAAAACTAAATTATAAATTCATTACTCCAAAGTCTTGGTGCAAAAGAGCAGGCTCAAAATGTTCACAAGCTCGATTATAAATTCCATTTTGTTAAACACATACAAATTTAGCTTGACTCAAAATGTTCACCAGCTCGACTTATTTATTAAAGAGCTCTAAAAAGTTTGTTTTCTAGATCAAACATATATTTCCGCTCGACTCAAATTGTTAACGACTTAATTGATATACAATTGGTTTACTAAAAGTATAAATTTATCTACTAATTTAGTTCAATAGACTTGATGACTAAAAACTCGAATTCGATAAGACAAATATCGACTAAATTCCGCTAAGTTACATTTCTAAAAATATACTAAACCGGAGTAGGAAATTAGTAGTACCTTGGAAAGGATGTGCCTGGAATTAGCTTCTGATCATACTTCTTCCATGAATATTCATCTGCTGGAATACAATCTCCACCTGATCCATTTTTTAGTGACGTAGTTATGACATCACATTTTTCCATTGACTGAAATGATCATCACAATTGTAGTAGACTGTTGAATCTGATTCCCCTGACTGCATCATTCATTTGCATAAACAGATAATTCTAAATCGGAATACAACAATACAGCAGGATAAATTTAAGGCAAAAACTTTTGAGAATGTAAAACATAAGATAGAAAAACTCACATCTCCATGAATTGGTCACAATCTTGCAATTCTACAACATTTTTGTGTAGTTAAAGAGCACGGATCATCAATCTCTGTTACATCTTCTACTGTTGATCCATCACTATGACCCTGTTGGAACATAATATATAATCAATATACAAACTCTGATTTCTGATTACACATATAAGATACTCCATATAAAATCTAGGAACTTGCCTTTATCGCATGCAACTGAGTATAATCTTCACGTTTTTTCTGGTCACTTGACACTCTAGTAATTTGCCTCACAACCGTAGTCTCTGCATTACGTATTAGCTATAAATTGGAGAAAATAACTTGATTTAGAATTCTCTCTCTAACTGATAAACATAAACTGTAGACGTTTTATCTTGAAAAATTATAAACCAACATGGAGATATTACCTTCATTATATAAGGGTCATTCCATGGACAACTATTAGACCTAAGGCACCCTCCCTCAACAGGACATGTGTAAGAACCACCCAAGAAGTCCGTCAATTAATCGAAAGAAGTAAGATAAGGTAATCTAAACCAAGAAAGGAAGTCTCGGGATAAAATAATATACCCCGAGTCAATGTATTCAAGAAGTTTGCCCAAAGATTTGGGTTCAAGAACCTAGCAAAAGAAATCAAAGACTTCGATTAACTTAACTGTAAAGACAATTGAAAAACTATGGTAGAGTAAATAAAATTCTTTACATGAACCTTTGTAATGGTTTTTGTAACCCCTTGATCCAGTTATTCCTAAAAAAACAAAATAAAATAAATAAAGTAAAACTAACTAAAATGAAACAAACCCAAAAAGAATGATATAGCAAGTGATTTAGTTCCAAAATAAATATTTTTTTCTTTTGTTTTTCTGATTCTATCTAGCTCAAAGGACATTGAGTTTCTGCATCAAGATACATACCGATCAGTAGTAAAAAGGTCGCACTTTATTATGTAGAATACAGACTACTTGTGCAACATGTCACATAAATCTAGCAAATGAGGAACATATAATAAGAATAAAGAATAAACATTTAGTAAACACTCCATTTAATAACAATAATAATATAACTCAAAATCAACTTAAAAGTGTGGTATTCTCTTATGTTGGGTCTAGGGGAGGACAATAAGCCCCTTTAGAGAGAGAGGCGAGCAATAACTTAGTTGTACAGAAATGCAATCTAGATTTGATAAATAAATTAACATTATAAGCACCAATTGTTCATTAATTCTATAGCATTTTAGTAAATGCCGTAAACGGTGCAACTGGAAGTGGTGCAGGAGAGACAATAGATGTACCTGAATATGGTTCAGTGCGGAACACTCGATGCAAGTCTCAATCTCTCGAAACTGTTGCATAATGGGGGACATCACCTGCTCTAGACTGACTGTATGTTGCTCATCCCGTAAATCAAGCTTACAACCCACCAATATTACCGACACCCTTACCTGCACACATATACGTCCACCATTATCTAAATTGTTTTATAAAAAAGCATAATACCACAACTGGTTTCTCGAAATGCTTCTGAGCTTACATTCAAATAACATTTTGTATTTCACTCCCTTATACGGGCAGCTGCTTGATTCAGAGAAGCTTCTGCCAATTTTACCCAAAATTTGTCAACTGCCCTTTCGAAGCACATCCTGGCCATCTCATAGTTAAATGAACAATTTAAGTCAAACTTTAAATGATATGAATAAAGGAAATAATCTCAAATGAAACATTTGCATTTAGACTAATATAGATACATAAGATACAAAATCAAGATTAATCAACCGTTTGGACTACAAGAACTCAAAAGAAATGCGAAGTCATTCACCACTGCTTAACATATGAGAAATTAGAACAACTCTAACAATCAAACTCTCTACCTAAACAATCGGTAAACACTACTTAACATCAAACATTTAACATTTTAAAACCATGAATCTGAAAATCGTCTCCATTTCGAAGTGCTCATGAAACATCCTTCACATTTAATAAAAAATTCAAAAACTCTCTTAGAGCTTCAATCAAGCACTTGGGCTGCAAGAATTCAAATTAGTCAGATATATAAAAATTAAAGGAGAATGCTTGAAAAACAACCATTCATATAAACATTAAACAAATCACCACAAAACCCTTTTACTTGTGTATGCTTAGATTTAGGAGGCGGGTAACCTAATTTCTCACAATTTCAAATCACCACAAAACAAAATAAGGTCTATATATAAAATACATGCATATACATTGCAATATATAACAATTACGATAATACAAATAAAAAGGTTAAGAGAATCAATTAAAAGATAGAGAATGAGATGAATGATGAAATTGATACCTAATTTTAGATGTCCATTCCATGAGGAAAGAAATCTGTATTTTTTCAAGGGTCTAAATTGAGACTGATTCTTATATAATCAATGTATCTGTAAGAACCTGCAAACACAATTACAAGATAAATGGCAAAATTAATGAATCGATTAATACAAAACAATTAACCTAGAGATTTTCATCCATGGATGCTTAAAGATTTGAACCACGTTATATACCTTCGGAAAGCACGAAGACGAAGCCCATAAAGTCGATGGCGTTCCTTTCAGCGTTTGATTTTTGAAATAATGATGATAGATAATTAGGATCGTGGTTTATTTTCGAATTAATGAGAGATGATAGGATTAGCATCAATCAAGGATAATAGTTAAGATTGATGTCTGACGTGGCTTTTATTTTTTCCAAGTAATTTTACATTTATGTCCTTAACAAAGCTTAATTAACAAAGGGAGAGAAATGACATAAAAGGGAGAATGTGGCAAAATACATTATTCTATTTTAATATTGATTACATTTTTTATAATAATTTTGTGTTATATTTTAAGAAGAATGATAGAATTATCGTATCATTCTAAAAGTTAATTTATTTTTTAAAAATAGCATGTAAATTTATTAAAAAACTCAAAATTGTGTAGAATAACATTAATCATCTTATATTAATATATATATAAAAAAAATGTACAATGCAACATAGGATGCAAGTCATTTTGATTATGTATAGATCTAAAATTTACTAGTACTAGCTTAAAACCCGTGCGATGCACAGATTTTTATTTTAATATTATATGAATTTTTTTCATTAATTTACATTAATTGTTTTAAAACATGATTTTTGGAGGCTTAAATTTTTATATGAGATAATTTGATAATAATTATATAAATGCTATCCGTGATATTTTTAGAAAAGAAGGAATTTAGTTAAAAAAATATGATAGGTTTTAGTTGAAAAATATAATCGATTAATTGTTAGAAACTATAAAATTATTATTTTATTTAATAAAATAGAATGTTCGTGATATGATTGGAAAAAGAAAGAATTTAGTTAGACAAAATTAAAAAGATAACATGTTCTAGGTGAAAAAGGTAATTGATTCATTTATAGTAATTATTTAATTACGTTATTTTACTAAATACAATTGTTCGTAATGTTTTAGAAAAGTAGAAATTAATATTGTCCGTGATATTTCTATTAAAAGAGAAATTTTAGTTAGAACATAAAAACAAAGATACATTTTAGTTGAAAAAGGTAATCCATTAATTATTAATATAGCTTAAAACCCGTGCGATGCACGAATTTTCTTTAATATTATAAACTTTTTTCAATAATTTGCATAATTTTTGATGATATGAATTTTGTAAGAAAAATTTTTAAATGCTATTAATCCCGATTAAATCCGAACAATCGCCGCCTAATCGATTATTCCTGCCTAATTCATTAAACCGCCTAATCCCGCTTAGGGCCGCCTAGGCACCGCCTAATCAAAAAAATGCCTAATGTCCGATTTTTGCAGATTTTAGGCGTTTACTGGCCGCCTAGCGCCTAAGCGACGTTTAATCGGCCGCCTAGGCCGATTTTTAGAATATTGATATATACATAATTATATTTATATTTACCATATTATTTTTAAAAAAGATAAAATTTAGTTATAAGACATAGATAAGATAATACGCTTTAGCTGAAAAAGGTAATTAGCCAATTATTAATTATTATGATATTATTTTATTGAATACAATTATCTGTGATACTATTGGAAAAGAAGAGGTTTCAATGAGAGAAAATATAAAAGGTAACGTGTTTTAGTTGAAAATGTAATTTGTTAGTTATTACTTATTAGTAATCATAAAAAAATTATTTTATTTTATTAAATAAAGTTGCCCGGAGTATTTTTAGAATATAAAAATGAAATCAATTAGTTATTTAAAAATAGAAAAGATAACACATTTTTACCAATAATAAATATTTAAGTATGGATAAATAAGTTAGAAAAGAAAGTATGAAAATAAGAAATTTTAGTTATAAAATATAGAAAAGATATTACATTTTATCTGAAAAAGGTAATCAATTAGTTATTAGTAATTATAATTTTATTAGTTTATTTCGTAAATAGAATGACGTTGTGATATTTTGGAAATGAGAAGTTCTAGTCAGAAAAGTTAGAAAAGTTAATGTGTTTTAGCTGAAAAAATTAATTGATTAGTTATTAGAAATTATAATATAATTATTTAATTTTATAAAATATAAATGAATATAACCACCAATAATAAATATTTAAGTAAGGATAATTAAGTAAAAAAAACAAGTTTGGAAATGAAATATTTTTGTTAGAAAATATAAAAAAAGATATTGTCTTTTAGTTGGGAAAGGTAAACAGTTCGTTAGTAATTATAATATCATTAGTTTATTTCATTAATTAGAACGACCATATATTTGAAAAGAAGAGATTTTAGTTAGAATAGGTAATTGGTTAGTTATTATTTAGGAGAAAATTATATATTTTAGTTAGAAAAAGTAGAAAAGATATTATCTTTTAGCTGGAAAAAATAATCAATTAGGATTAGTAATTATGACATTATTAGTTTATTTCATTAATTAGAATGATCATATTTTTGGAAATAAGAGATTTTAGTTAGAAAAGCTATAAAAGATAATATGTTGGAAACAGTTGCGTGTAATATATTGAGAAAAGATTGTGTTTTGTTTTTTTATAATTAATTTAAATAATTATTGGTAATAAAGTAAAATAATTAAATAAGTTAAGTACTGTACCATACCGTACCGTACCAAAACTTTCAATGTTTCGTCTTTTATAATATAGTATAGATTAAGTTCTAAATCGGAAAAAGATCTAATTTGAAACCAACCCTAACTATATAATGTACAAACTAAAGCTAAAATCATTATTATAAATTAATCCCTGATAAATTAATTAATTCTATAAATTAATAATTTTATAATTTTCTCTAGTCACGACTCCGATTAAAGTAAAAAAAATCAAAAATTCAAAATACCAAGATACTAATTTTTTAAAATTTCTTATGAAATATATGATTGCTCTAAAATTATAATTTACATCTATACTATATTATAAAAGACGAAACATTAAAGTTTTGGTACGGAGACCAATCATTAAAAGTTTTGGTACTGGTACTTACCTTATTTAATTGTTTTACTTTATTACCCATAATTATTTAACTTAATAATAAACTTAATTATAAAAAAATAAAACACAATATTTTCGTAAAATATTAAAAGCATCTCTTCCCAACAATTACCAATTACCTTTGTTAGCTACTACCTTTTCTAACTTTTCTAACTAAAATCTTTTTTTTCCAAAAATATGGTCGTTCTAATTAATGAAATAAACTAATCATATTATAATTCTCAATAACTAACTAATTACCTTTTATAGCTAAGGTAATATCTTTCAAAAATATGATCGTTCTAATTAATGAAATAAACTAATAATATTATAATTACTAATAACTAACTAATTACCTTTTCCGGCTAAAAGGTAATATCTTTTCTATACTCCTCAATAATAACTAACCAATTATCTTTTTCAGCTATTACCTTTTCTACCTTTTCTAACTAAAATCTCTTCTTTCTAAAAATATGATCGTTCTAATTAATGAAATAAACTAATAATAATAGAACGAGTCCCATTCTAGAGAGAACATATTATATGAAGAATTAGAGAGAACCATCATCTCAACCATTCATTTGTTCTTTATTTTTTTAACGATCAGGATTTAAAGCCATTATTTTATAGTTTAACTAATTTTAAATAAAACAAACACACGCACTCCACTCCTCTACTGTACGGTGCATATACACACAACTATACACATAGCACAACTTACAGAGAGAGAGATCAAACTACAATCGACGATCACGGCTTCAAATTCAGAAATTTCATCTCAAAAAAGTTCATAATTTAGGTTTCTTTGTGAGATTTGATCTTTTTACTCTTTAATTCATACATTTTGGGTTTCAATTTGAAATTTAGAAATCGTGATAAGATTTTGATTTGTTCTTAATTACTCTTTAATTCATTTTTCAGGTTAATTTTAGATGTAAATTGATTTTGCATGATGTTTCTCCGAATAAGTATGGAATATTTTTGTGTTCTATAGTTTGTTTTAAGATTCCATAGCTGAATGTCGATTTTATACTTAATAGATCTCGTTTGTGCTTGTTTATGCTTATGCTTCTAGCGTAGATTTTTTGCAAATTTTTTATATAAATTTACATGTATTTCTATTGTATTTTTGTATGTAAAAATATTGATGCTACTATAGAAGCATGTTTATGTTAATACCGATTCTACAGTAGAAGCATAATTTTTTGTTATTCTACAGTAAAATATTTATATTTGATTCTATTGTAGAATCAATATCTAGTAATAAATCTGATCTCATCAATTTCGTGTAAAAATTTTATGTTTTATAGTAGAAGCATATTGTATCTAATTTTATTCATATATGTTTTTTTTTATTTTTTGTTTAAGAGGTGTTGTTGGAATTTAAACAATGACTTTGTTACTAAACTACCAGAATTCCAGGTACACGATCAAGCAAGTCTAGAGAAAAAAAAAATTGGATCAAAAGGTTCTCTGTCCAAACAAGTCTAGTGTATGTTTTTTGTGTTCTATCGTGGAACCACTATTTTTATTGTTGTTTATGATTTTTATGTATAATGTGTTCTACAATAGAAGCATGATTAATAAGTTTTTTTAAGAATTTTTTTGTAGTATAATGGTTCTATTGTAGAATAAATCTAATTTTGTGTATGTTTTTTATGTTCTATAGTGGAAGAACCGTTTCTCTAGTTGCTTATTATTTTTTGTGTGTTATGTGTTTCTACTCTAAAAGCGTAATTAATAAGTTCTTATTTTTGTGTAGTGTAATTGTTCTATAGTAGGATCATATATTCATATTTTTTAGAATTTTTTGTATAGTGTTATGGTTATATAGTTGAATAAATTTGATTTCGTGTATTTTGTGTTCTATAATGGAAGCATATTGGATCTAGTTCTAGTGTTGTTTATTAATTTTTGTGTATTACGTGTTCTATAGTATAATTATAATTTATATAAAAAAAATAGAATTTTTGTGTAATGTAATGGTTCAATATTTGGATATATCTGTTTTCGTCTATTTTGTGTATGTATTTGTGTTATATGGTAGAAGCAATACTAGATCCGATTTTATTCGTATATATATATATATATACAGAGAGAGAGAGAGAGAGAGAGAGAGAGAGAAGTTCTATGGAGTACTCTTTTAATTGGAGTACTTGGAGTACATATACGTTCTGCATTCAAAATATTTTAAAATTTATTATTTTGCAAACCTTGTTATATGAATATCATAATTTCATTGATAATCTTGAAAATCAAGCATGTTTTGCAATGTGTTCATCTTAAAAATCTTTTATGTTTTGCAATCAGAACATATATGTTTTGCATCCCAAATGTGTTTCGCAGAACAATTCGTTTTGCAATATTTTTTTAGCAAAACATACAAATTTTTTGATAAAATAGTGATATTCACGTAATAAGCATTGCAAAATAATAAAGTTTGCAAAATTTTGAATGCAAAATGTGTATGTACTCCAAGTACTCCAATTAAATGAGTACTCCATAGAACTTTACTATATATATATATATATATATATATATATATATATATATATATATATATATTGATGCTAACTGGCTGATGTAGTGCATTTACAAAGTCTCACATGAAGTTCCAAATTGTTTCATGGATAATGATGCTAAAAAGGTTGCAGCAATGAAACTTCAGCTTGGAGAATTCTAATATTTTTTTTCTTATTTTGTAAATTCATATTTCATCGCTAGTTGTTGGTGCTCTTTTGTTGTTTAAGGTACTGGTCTAAATGAAACTACACCATAGTGTCAACTTTGTTATTGTACCAATTGTAATGTAACGCACAATTATCTAACCATGTTTATTGTATTGCTTAAAATAATTATAAAACTAATACGATATTATGCACACAGGATGTTGCTGCATGGCTAGAGTATTTTGAATCAAAAGCTTTAGAACAAGAAAAAGCATTAAGTGATTGAACTCCAAAATCAGACGTTCCCCGACTTTGGAATCAAGAGATATAAAGCTCGCTAGTATTCATTTTGGTGCTACTAATATTGTAGCTAAATGTTAGCCTTAATAAAAGGGCCTAAATTTGTATGAATAGTATGTAAACTTTAGAGTTTAGATCATTTTTTAAATATTTCAAGTGCTGATCTTCGTATATTTTTTGGTCAAAACTTAATTAGACACTACCATAAGACTACAGTAATATGAATTAGTAGATATTATATTACTGAAGTTTGCATCATTTTCTTTTTGTAATTTTTTCCGACTTTTTGGTTCAGTGCATTACAAGGGCTGAAAGAATAATTACATACCATTTTTTTTTTGCTAAGTAATCATATGACACTTTCTGGTGGTTAAATATCATGAATGGGTCATTCAAGTTTGGTAAAAGTTCAAGTCTAATGAACTTTCTTTTTACTGGCTTTTGCTATCAAGAACATCGCTTGAAAGACGGTCGATTCTTTAGAATGAGAATTTGCACCAACAAAGCGCCAATAAGTCAAATATAACTAATATATAATTCAAACTTTTACCGAAAGCTAAATCATTACAGTAGCATTATCATTGCTTATGCAATATGCATACTTACATCGGAAGACCAAACAATAGCAATCGAATTAATGGAAACGACACCATGCAAAATTTTATTAAATAAAAAAATTAGTATACAAACATATGGGATGACTTTTCCAAAAGAAAAACAACTAATCTCTTGAATCAAATTTCTAAATAGTGGGAGGACTCCTCCCAAAGGAAAACTAATCTCTTGAAACAAGCTAAAACAAAAAAGATAAAAATGGTATGATACAACCTATTTCTAAATAGAGGACTCTGATATACCAAAAACCTAAAAACTTGACAAAAATGTCAAGAAAAAAATAACCAAAATGACGATCACAATCGACTAGCACGCCAATGCTCCACCCTTCAAGCACCAAGTAGCCAAAAATAAGTACAAATACCTTTAATCCCGAACATGACTACTCTGATAATGTTAAACCATCTCATATGCCATCAACCAGGACTTTGGGGATAATCAAAACTTCACAATTTCGACTAGTGCGATACCTAGAAGCTTTTGCGGACTAGTTTCATAACACTATAACACAAGGATATCAAAATGCTACCAAGCATGATCATTTTGGAAAAGTACATCATTGCGAGAAGAATAACAATCGTATGATACCAATCACACTAGAACCTAGATGTAGTAAGGTGTACCCCAAGTTAATCTGATAGAAGATCAAGTGTTATGAGCACTTGCCAAGCAATAAGACAATGATTAGCCAATCTGTTATAGAAAATGAAGTACTAAAAGAGAGCGATCATTTTGAGTGAACAACTAAAATCCCTAAGAGGGAAAATAGCTATAACTACAAGAGAGCCAACATTTTTAGAAATAATTGGATCCATTAACTGCATATCGACTACATATCTTGTATGCAGACATCAAATTTAAATTTTTTGATTCTATTTTAGAATCAAAAAATAATATTTAAAAATAAATAAAATTATGTACTAGAAGCATTCCAATCGTCACACAACCGAACTTCCAATCAGAACCGCACGTAGAACCCAAACAGAAATGAAACATAACATACATATGCAAATAAATTGATTCTACTTTGGAATTATAACACAACTCTTGATAAAATTGAATATAAAAGTAAAACTATGAAAGACACCTTCATCCTAATACAGTTGAACAACTATCATAGTAGACCGAACTTAACAAAATCATGACATCAAGTATGAAAATTTTGATTTAACTTCATTACGTTACAATATTTTGAAATATAAAATTAAAAATAAGAACTACTAGAGATACTATAATCCTCGTACAGTTGATCATCAATTTTCAACCGTTCAACATAAGGTGTAAGTAAATGACACATATCGAAACCTAACGACGTGTACTACCAGAATCGCAACATATAAAAAATTTTGTTCTACGATATTAAAAAAATAGAATAAAACGGAAAACTACTAGAGGCACTCTAATCCTCAAACAGTTGAACACAACTGATCAACACATTCCAAAACAAGCTGACTATACACACCTAGAAATCTAACAAAATCATAACATATAATATTATAATTTTAATGCTACTTTAAAATCATTGGAGAATATTTTGCAAAACTGACTATGTTGTGGAATAAAAACTAGGTTGAAAATATTGCGGCTAGGGTTTGTATATTTAATGCTAAGGTTCGTGAGCTTCGTGCTTTAATGGCTGCTTCTGCGTTCGAGACTTAAACGGTCCTCACAGAATGCCTACGTATCTCTGTAAATTAGAGAATCAAGCCAAAAAACGTAGTTCTGAGAATGAGGGGTCAGGCCCTTTATATAGGCTGAGAAGCCTTAGAATTATGGTAGGATTTGGAGACTTGGTGGGCAAGTCTTTGAGGAATGTTCTAGATCTATTCCTTGTAGGAATCAGTTTCCATATTGAATTGGATGCCTTATCGGATTAGTTTGAAAGGGATATTATCCTTATCCAACTCTTATTTGCTGAGCTGTTTATTACCCTTAATATTAATTACGAAATTAATATTATATTTAGGGTTTTGGGCCCAGCTGGTGGGCCCCACGTTTGGACTATTCTCGGCTCAATTAATGCCACATTAAATGTGTCTTTAGGGCTTATTTTCAGCCCATATCATTTGCCCCCCAACTTCTTAGGAAAACTGATCAGGTTTTCGTAGAAGTTATATTTGCCTTAATCGAGACTCGGGGTTGTTTTTATCCCTTACCTGGGACTTCTTAATTTTCCTACCCTTATATGGGAGTTTTGGTTTACACTAGTGTTTCACGAGTATCGTCTTGCTTGTAAAGTGTGGAGCGACCTACACATTTACGACGATTTGCCTTATTCGAGGCTTTAATTTGTGCTTGCTTTTAGCAATTTCGGCACTTTCATAGAGTTTTTATACATTATTAGCATATATTATTGCTCAACTTGTCAAGAAAATATTTCTATAATTTTCCTCGTATTTTTCTGTACTTTTCCTAATATTTTAGGAATTTTTATGTACCAACAGGTATTTTTTGTATTTTTTCCTAATAATTTAGGAATTTTTATGTACCAACAGGTATTTTTTGTAATTTTTCCTAATAATTTAGGAATTTTTATGTACCAACAGGTATTTTTTGGGAATTATTTTTTAATTTCCCAACATTATTTAAAAATTTTTAAAGTATTAACTTTTTAAAAAAGTCACCTTGGCAAGAAATGCCTCCTGGGCGTGGGTACCCCCGCCAAGGAGACACCCTCCTTAGGCACGCCTAGGGGGTTTGGTCTCCTGGGCGTGGGTGACCTTTGTCCCTGGAAATGCTTCCTGGGCGTGGGTACCCCCGCCAAGGAGACACCCTCCTTAGGCACGCCTAGGGGGTTTGGTCTCCTGGGCGTGGGTGACCTTTGTCCCTGGAAATGCTTCCTGGGCGTTGGTACCCCCGCCAAGGAGACACCCTCCTTAGGCACGCCTAGGGGGTTTGGTCTCCTGGGCGTGGGTACAGCCTCCTTTAGAGAAAAACGAGCTAGGCGTGGGTACCCCCGCCAAGGAGACACCTTCCTTAGGCACGCCTAGGAGGTTTGGTCTCCTGGGCGTGGGTATACCCTTCTTTAGAGAAAATCAAGCTAGGCGTGGGTACCCCCGCCAAGGAGACACCTTCCTTAGGCACGCCTAGGAGGTTTGGTCTCCTGGGCGTGGGTATACCCTTCTTTAGAGAAAATCAAGCTAGGCGTGGGTACCCCCGCCAAGGAGACACCTTCCTTAGGCACGCCTAGGAGGTTTGGTCTCCTGGGCGTGGGTATACCCTTTTAATTGGGCTTCCTGCCTTTAAATTCTAACGGGATTTTATCCTATTTTCTAAAAATGTCGTAGAACATTCTAGAATTATTTCAAAATTTGAATTTCATGGGCTTCCCGCCTATTCAAAGGCCCAGTCACCTGTTGGCAGCCCATTTACTGGATATAACCGGTTGAATGACCAACCATGAACTCTATAAAAGAGTAGTGTGCATCCCTCATTTCTCATTTCACTATTCAGCAAAAACTATCATTCCCTTATCACAAATATTTTTCAAAAAAGCTCTGCTAGGGTTCTGTCGTGAGGCGATTTCCGGCGTTTTTACTCCGCCCTACTTTCCAGTTTCCGTTTGAAGATCGTTGAATCTTCATCTTCTTCAACCTCTTTTTTCAACTTTTCTGGGTTTCAAGCCTTCAAGGGAAGCATACTAATGGAGGATTCTAGCTCTTCAGGCCAGTCACAGCTCGCTAACACTTCCACCACCGCTCCACGGCTTTCAAGGGGTAAGAACCCTAAAACATCTCTTGTCCATGCCAGTGTTTTTTCCCTTAGGGATCTTTTAAATGAATTTGGCCAAGCTTTTCCAAACATGCTTCATTTAGATGCTTATGAATATAAATCGAAATATAAACAACATAGGGTAGACATTTTAGCCCAACTTTTTCATATTAATGGGCCTTATAGGGCCGTTGCTCCGGCCTCAAACGAAAGGGCTTGTCACCCAAAGCCTGGGGCCATTAGGATTTACAAAGAAACTTTTTATGCTGGTTTTCGCCTACCTCCTCCTCCTTTTGTTTATCGCCTTTTGGCCGAAGCCCGGGTTTGTCCAACCCAACTTATGCCAAATGCATGGCGTTTTATCTACTGTTTCTTGGTCCAATGTAAGAAACATGGGCTTGAGCCCAGTATCTCTGTTTTTCGATACCTCTTCAAATTTGTCAATTCTTCTGACAATTCGGGCTGGGTCAAAATCCAACATCGTTCCTTGGCCCGTTCTTGTTTTGTTTCGGATTCCGCTCCTGATTCCCTTCCTAATTGGAAAAGGGAATGGTTTTATATCTTTTTGGATGGGGATGACTGGGACAACTATTTTCGGCCCAACTTCTGCAGAGCCATTGATGGGCCTGTTAGGAGTTTAAAATTGGGCGTGGAAGAAGAGGCCGCCATAAATTTATTAACATCGGATAATTTGCATCAATGTGCAAATTTGATTTCTGAAGATTCGTTGCAGGCCTATGGGCTAAGCGATTTGGGCCCTGAGGGTAATTCTCACCTCTTACTTTGTTAATATTTCATGCTAGATATAATTATCTAACTTTCTTGTAACCATTTTGCAGCCAAAACTGCTCTGGGAGCAATTTTTAAGCAGAGGGAGACTGCTGCCACTGCTAGGGTGGTAACAGAGAACCCTAGGGCCAAAAGGGCCAGGACAGATGAGGCTACTCCCGCGGTGGAGCGTGTTCCTGGTTTTCTTCAAGAAAAACCAGTTCCTATTGAGGAAGACCTCACTCCCTTTACAGTGGGATGGGGTTTATGCAATAGGGACACAGCTGTAGGTGACTCCAGGGCTGCAGCTGAGTGGTCCAGGAGCGTGGTTACTCCACGGGACAGGGTCCACATTGTGGAGTCCTCTGATGACTTGCAGATTGAGCTTCTCGGGGCTCAAGCTGTTGCTTCGGTAATTTCTTATTCAACTTCTTTAATTTAATTGCATTTACTTTTCCCTTATTTACTTGTTTCCTTTGCAGATGAACGCCTACCTTCAGGCCGCTGTTCATAACCTGAAGGAGGTGCGTGCTGAAAAGACCATAGCTGAGAGGGATAGAGACAGATACTTTGATGCCTCCGAGGCAAACTTTGCTCGTTTTAGGGAGGTGGAGAAGGAGCTGGCTGCTGAGAAGGAGAAGAACAGGAAGCTTCAGCTGGAGGTGCAGCAGAACAGGGAACACATTATTGCTGACTACAAGGCTTCTAAGGACTTTCAAGATGTCCTGAATGCTGAGTATGATGCAAACTTTCCTGGCACCTTCAAGGAGTGTTGGGAAGGGATCATCGAGGAGCTGAGTGGGAAGATCGAGGGGGTATCCCTGGAGAAGTTCCCAGTCCCTGCTATCCCTGGATTGACAGATGCTTTGGAGATTGCTACAGAGACAGCAGTGGATGGGGACTCTCAGCCCACTCAGGATCCACCTTCTTCTCCTGGGGTAGAGACAGCAGATCCTTCTTCCACTCAGGGAGATGTAGTTATTGAGGATTTAGAGGAGTAGATGGCCCTGCGTGGCTTATTTCTGTTTATCTTTATTTATTCTGAACTTTTGCCCTTCGGGGCTTATGACTTAACTCTATTTATGCAGTAGTTCCTTTTGTTTCCATGTTCTTATTTTTTGCTTATTGCTCGTTAAACTCTAGAATTTCTCAAGTACTTGGCCTCCTGGCTGGTACTAAACTCACAAGTTAGTTCAACGTTTGCCTTTCGTATTTATTTTAACAAAGAGAAGTAACTCATAAAGAAAACAATGTAAATTCCATTATGCTGTCAATGGATATCAATAGAATGGGTTCAACCCTTACATAAATACTCTATCTTCTATTGGGAGCAACATGCTCTAAAATGGTTTCATTCGAACCTTATTCCTAATAAATAGATAAAAGTCCAAGCCTTTGTCAAAAGAACTTAGATATAATAAACTTTGAGGTTCACAGCATGCCAAGTTCGGGGCACCTCAATCCCATCCAAGGTTTCTAACTTGTAGGATCCTTGCCCTAACACCTTTCTGACTAGATATGGTCCTTCCCAGTTTGGTGCTAACTTTCCTTTCTGGCCAACTCCTGAGGCTTCAATCTTCCTTAAAACCATGTCACCTTGTCGAAAGAATCTTTCTTTAACTCTCTGGTTGTAGTGAAAAGATGCTCTCTTCTGATATTCAGCATTCTTCGCATTAGCTCCATCTCTAACCTCATCAATTAAGTCAAGGGCGAGTCTCATTCCTTCGTCATTAGTTTCTGGCTCATATGCCTCAACTCGAGGTGATGCTTGCATGATCTCTAAAGGCACAACTGCCTCGGCTCCGTAAGCCAGCAAAAATGGGGTTGCTCCAGTCGTTACCTTACAAGTGGTACGATATGCCCAAAGTATGGGCAACAACTCATCTACCCATGTATTCCTAGAGCGTTCGACCCTCTTTTTCAGTCCATCAAGGATAATTCGATTAGCTACCTCAGCTTGCCCATTGGCCTGAGGGTGTGCCACCGAGGTAAAACGGAGCTCAATTGCATTCTCTTCACAATACTTCTTAAACTCCTCATTGTTGAATTGTGTCCCATTGTCTGTCACAAGGATTCGTGGGATTCCGTATCTGCAGATGATGTTCTCCCAAAAGAACTGGGAAACTTGCTTGGTGGTTATCTTGGCCAGGGGTTTAGCCTCAATCCACTTAGTGAAATAATCAATTGCTACTATTAGGAATTTCCTCTGTGCTGAAGCCATGGGAAAGGGTCCAAGTATATCCATCCCCCACATTGCAAATGGAATGGGAGAGTTAATCGAGGTCAACATCTCAGGCGGTTGCCTCACAATTGGGGCATGCCTCTGGCATCTCTCACATCTCTTAACATAGTTTTGTGCATCAGCCAACATCTCCGGCCAATAAAACCCTAAACGAATTATCTTGTGAGCTAGGGCTCTGCCCCCCAAGTGTTGCCCACAGATCCCTTCATGAACTTCTTCCAATGCTTCTTTTGCCTCTTGAGGCCTTAAACATTTCAAGTATGGAATGACAAACGACCTCTTATACAAGATGCCTTCGATCAAAGTGTATCTTAATGCTCTTACTGAAAGTTTTCGTGCCTCCAAGGCATTGTCTGGGAGCCATCCGGTCTCAAGGTGTGCCTTGATAGGGTCTATCCAAGAGCCTCCTATATCGATTGGTGCCAATAACTTTGAATTAACGGTCGGGGCCTTCAAGACCTGAAAATAGACACTCCCAGCATAATTCTCTATCTCGGAAGAAGCAAATTTAGATAGGGCATCGGCCTTAATGTTTTCCTCTCTTGGAATGTGCTCAACATAGCACTCCTCAAACTGGGACATAACAGCCTTTACTACTCTCAAGTATTTTGCCATAGTCTCATCCTTAGCCTCGAATTCACCATTTACTTGTGCTACCACAAGCCTTGAATCTCCACAAACTTTGAGATTCTTGACCCTCATAATTCTGGCCAAGCCCAAACCAGCTATCAATGCCTCATATTCTGCCTCGTTGTTGGTAGTAGGGAAATCCAACTTTAAAGCGTACTCAACTGTAAACCCATCGGGGCTTTGCAAAACCAAACCTGCACCACTAGATTTTGTTTTTGATGCTCCATCAAAATAGAGCACCCAATATTCCTTCAGATCGGGTGTGAGTTTCTCTTCTTTATCCTCTTGCCCAGGGGTAGTCATTATCTCTTGCCCCCCGACTTCTTGGTTGTTAATAGTACATTCAACCACGAAGTCAGCTAATGCCTGAGCTTTGATAGCTGTCCGAGGCTTGTATGTGATGTCAAACTCTCCTAACTCAATCGCCCATTTGATTAGCCTTCCACTGGCCTTGGGGCTATGCAATATGTTCCTCAATTGCTGGTTTGTCAGAACTTGAATCTTATGTGCCTGAAAGTAAGGCCGCAGCTTTCTTGAGGCAGTTACTAATGCCAAAGCAAACTTTTCTATGGGCGAGTAATTTAACTCGGCCCCATGCAACACTTTACTCACATAGTAGATAGGTTTCTGGACCTTTTCCTCCTCCCGAATAAGGACGGCACTCAGGGCTTGTTCGGATACCGCCAGGTATAAATTAAGAATCTCCCCAGGACTTGGTTTAGTCAACAACGGGGCTTCAACCATGTACTTCTTCAGTTGCTCAAAGGCCTCTTGGCTTTCAGGTGTCCATTCAAAATTTTTCACCTTTTTTAACGCTTGGAAGAACGGCAAGCATTTGTCTCCAGACTTGGAGATGAATCTTCCTAAGGCTGCTACTCGACCTGTCAACCTTTGCACATCTCTTATAGAGCGTGGAGGCTCCATGTCTAAAATCGCCTTGATCTTGTCAGGATTGGCCTCAATGCCTCTTTTCGAAACCATCAGCCCTAAAAACTTCCCTGATCCAACGCCAAAAGCACACTTGGCGGGATTCAACATCATCTTGTGGTGCCTCAGCACTTCAAATGCCTCTCCGAGGTGCTTGATATGATCAGCCTTAAGTAGGCTCTTGACTAACATGTCATCAACATATACCTCCATGGTTCTTCCAATCAGATGGGCGAATATCTTATTCACCAATCGTTGGTAAGTAGCTCCTGCATTCTTTAGACCAAAAGCCATGACAAGATAACAAAAGACACCAAAGTCAGTTATGAAAGATACCTTAGGTATGTCATCCTTGTGCATCTTAATCTGATTATAGCCGCTGAATCCATCCATGAAGCTTAACATCTCATGTCCAGCTGTAGCATCGATCAACATATCAATCCTCGGCAGGGGAAAACAATCTTTTGGGCATGCATCATTCAGGTCAGTGAAGTCTATACACATTCTCCACTTCCCATTTGCTTTCTTGACCATGACTGGGTTCGCTAACCATTCAGGAAACTGAATCTCTTCAATAAAACCAGCTTCCAAGAGCTTGTTCACTTCTTGCCTAATGGCCTCTTGCCTCTCCGGAGCAAAGTTCCTCTTCTTCTGCTTTATTGTCTTTCTTTTGGGATCAACATTTAACCTATGAGTTATGAGTTGGGGGTCAATCCCTGGCATATCAGCTGCTGTCCAAGCGAACACGTCGCTATTCTTCTGTAAGAATTCTATTAACTTGCCCTTCAGGGGTTCTTTCAAAGATGCTCCAACATAAGTAACTTTTTCAGGATCATTAGGTTCTAGAGGTATGGGAATCAAATCCTCTGCTGGCTTCCCTCTATGCTCTTCATCATCACGGACATCCATGTCTTCAATCGGAAGGACCTGCCCCCCGGCTCCATCGGCCCTCAGTGCGGCCACATAGCAACTTCTTGCCATCTTCTGATCACCCTTTTGTTCTCCGACACCATTCCGTGTCGGAAACTTAATTTTCATATGATAGGAAGAGGCCACAGCCTTAAACGCATGAAGTCCAGTCCTTCCAAGGATTGCGTTGTATGTTGATGCTGCCTTGATCACCAAGAAATTCAACATCTGAGTCGCCTCTTTAGGCTCCTGCCCAATAGTCACGGGTAGCTGAATAGTCCCTTCAACGTTGGACTCCACTCCGTTAAACCCATATATAGGCATGTTTGTAGGAGTCAGTTGAGAGTCGTTGTAACCCATCTTTACAAATGCATCATGAAATAAAATATCCACAGAAGCCCCATTGTCTATCAAGACTCGTTTTACTTCGGAGTTTCCAATCACGGGAGTTATGACCAGCGGGTCGTCATGGGGGAATTTCACCCCTTCCAAGTCTGAATCATCGAAACCAATTACCATCTCGGTTTTAGCACGCTTCGGGGCTTCTCCCACAATGTGCATTACTTCTCTAGCATAAGCTTTCCGAGAATTCCTAGTCGTGCCGGCTGCTGTCGGGCCTCCCCAGATCATATTGATAACTGCCCTTCGGGGCTGGGGATTGCGATCATGGTTGTCATCCCTCCGATTATTATCTCTCCTTTCATTGTCTCTTCTGTCATTGTCCCTTCTCTGGTTCCCACGGTCATCACCCTTGGTGAACTGACTTAGTTTCCCTCTTCGTATCAAGAACTCAATCTCATCCTTGAGTTGCCTACAATCGTCGGTGTCATGTCCCACATCTTTGTGGAACCTGCAGTATTGCTCCTTATTTCGCTTAGCTGGGTCTCCTCTAAGTGGCTTCGGCCATCGGAAATCCTTTTCCTTTTCAATGTCCAACAGGATCTGGCTTCTTGGAGCGTTAAGTCTGGCATACTCTGAAAACCTTGGACCAGAGTTCTTTTTTGGAGCAGATTCAGAGTCTCTGCTAGCTCGGGGATACTTGTCCCTAGCATCGTACTCTTGTTCTTGCTTCCGCTTGTTCCCTCCATTGCCCAACGTGGCTTCTTTCTTGATACTGTCCTCAGCTTTTATATACTTGTCCGCCCTTCGTTGAAGTTCATCCATGCTTTCAGGGGGGTGTTTTGCCAACGACCTCTTAAAAAAGAGATCCGTGGTTCCATGCTGCAAGGCTACCATGGCCACCTTATTTTCCAAATCGGTTATATTCAGAGTTTCCTTAGTGAATCGCTTGATGTAATCTCTTAAGTTCTCATTCTTTCCCTGTGTCACATACATAAGGGATGCGGAGCTTTTCTCATGAATTCTTCCGCTAATGAATTGACTGACAAAAGCGGTACTCAACTCCTTGAAAGAGCTAATAGAGTTTGGAGGTAAACGACTATACCAACGTTGCGCCATGCCCGACAGGGTTTGGGGAAACGCCCTACACTTAAGGGCATCGTTAGCAGGCTGCAGTAACAAAGCGCTTGTAAACGTTCTCACATGAGTTGCGGGATCCCCCGTTCCATCGTAAGCTTTGATCGTGGGCATCTTAAACTTTCGGGAGATATGTGCATTCATCACCTCCTCAGTGAATGGAGGGGTCGGATCATCCAGATCTCCTTGTAGCATCAAATCTCTAGGATTATTCTTGGGGAGTTCCACCCTGGAAATTCCTCTGATTGGGGCTTCAGCCCTTCGGGATCTCCTTGAAGACCTTTCCAGATCTATGAAGGGAATCCCTCCTGAAGTCGGAGGAGGTCGAGTCTGATTAGGGTTCTGTCTCTCTAGTTCCCTTGCTTGGTCGTCCTTCAGCTTCTGAATCTCGGCTTCATAAGCCTTAATTTTCTCTGCGATTGTTAAAGGACCATCTCGGTTCGATGGATTCCTCCTCAGAGGCTCCTTACTAGCGCGTCGCCTCCTTGGGGCTTCGTCTCGGTCATCGTCTTCAGATGACGAGTCTCCGGTATAAGGACCAGAGTAATCATAGTATCCTGGTTCAGGAGGAGCCGGGCCTCTAAGATAAGGGGATTGTTGTTGCCCATGGATCATCCGAGCATGACCGCTTGGTCCTGGATCCCTTGGATCTTGGGGGTAATTAGGAAGCCCATACATAGGGTTGGTGTTGACAGGGAGCGAAGAAGTGGAGAGACTGTGAAGCGGCGGGCGGCTACTCAGAGGGAGAGGAGAGACCACCATCTGGAGCGGGTTAGACTCCTGTCCTAGAGGGACGATTACAGGTTGAGATCTTTCAGCAGGGGGATCTGATAAGTGGATTTTATATCCACTTGGATCGCTTAATTTCGGCTTAAATTGATTGTCTTGGGCTCAAGTTGTTGTAGATTTGATGTGTTTTGCTTAGTTGTGCAGGATTTCGAGAATGTTGACTAAGGTGGATGCTTTTATAATTTTTTGGGAATTAATTGATTAAAATTCGGATTTTCGAGAAGGGTTGCACAGTTTATACTGTTTTGGCCATATCTTGAGTTCTAGAAGTCCGTTTTAGGCCCGTAAGCAGTCCACGCGAAGATAACGAGATTTTCTATCATTCTAAGATAGTCCAGAAGCCCAATTACGTGGGGAGCGTTCCAGAAAATCTGAAGAAAAGGCAGCCACGAAATTTCCTTACAAAACAGAATCAAATTAGGAAACGTATCTTGCAGAAATTCTATTATAATTCTGTTTTTGTATTTTCTTGTTGGGCAAGACTTGTAGTGCCTATATAAACACATCATACCTTGTAATTTGTATCAGATTATTATTATTGTAACGTAGAACTGCAAGAGAGAAAAGTGGAGAAGGATTCAAGCTCAGTGACAAGCAAAGATCTAGATCTACTTCATCTTCTGTATACTTTGGATTATAGATTTGTTTCTCAACTCTTGTTTTTATTAAAATTATTGTTTCTTTCTTACATATTTTGTTAATTATTATGTTTTCATCAAATCCCATGACGATGTATAGTTCAATTATGGGCTAAACATTGTCATGGGATTCTAACGGAGTTATTTATGGAACTTAGTATCTTGATGCTATAAAGATCTGTGTGCGATGTGAAATTGATATCCTCGTATGGTTAATCTTAATGCTTTTAGATGCGTAGCTAACATCTAAATTGAATTGTTAATCTCTTGTGAAGTGAAAGTGGATCTTGAGATTTAGAACTTGCTATGCTAGCATAGGTTCATAATTGATTGTCAATATGATTTGTGGTGTGAGATGAAAATACTTATACTACCCTATGTGATCTTAATGGATAACCTGTTCTTCAACCGTTATGTTTTCAAATTCTATAGACATATAGGGTCTAAGCATAATTGGTGTCTAATCATCTTCTATCTCTTTTGTGGATGTATGTTTAGTTTGGTATGCGTATGCTGACAGGTAGCGTATACTGGTTTCGTGTTATCCGATCAGATATCAAAATCATTGCATATAGAGATTAAAGACGTCAGATCTAAGGGAAGTATTTAATGAAGTTGGGATTCCATGTTTATTCTCATATTAGTAATTCGAATTCAATCTCATTAGTTAATTTAATTTTTAGTTTAAATTTGCATTCTAGTTTAATTTAGTTAATCAAAACCAAAATTATTATTTGTCTTAGCAGTGGATTAAAACTAAACATTGTTGCATAGGCATATTTACTGATTGAAACTTAACCAGATCTCTGCGGAACGAACTTTAATTATATTACTTGTGACTACGTGCGCTTGCGTAATTTTGTGCTAACAGGATCCGTCCCTTGTGGTTGAGAGGCCTGATTACGAGGGTTTGTTTCCATCAACGGGGGTACAGACTCTGGCCCGGTACCAACAGGAGGAGCAGCGATCGGGGGAACGATGGTTCCAGAAGTAGCCTCGGTTGAGACCGGTGTAGTTCTTCGAGTGGTAACCATGGTTGATGTCTTCTTCCCACAGACGGCGCCAAATGTTGTGGAATAAAAACTAGGTTGAAAATATTGCGGCTAGGGTTTGTATATTTAATGCTAAGGTTCGTGAGCTTCGTGCTTTAATGGCTGCTTCTGCGTTCGAGACTTAAACGGTCCTCACAGAATGCCTACGTATCTCTGTAAATTAGAGAATCAAGCCAAAAAACGTAGTTCTGAGAATGAGGGGTCAGGCCCTTTATATAGGCTGAGAAGCCTTAGAATTATGGTAGGATTTGGAGACTTGGTGGGCAAGTCTTTGAGGAATGTTCTAGATCTATTCCTTGTAGGAATCAGTTTCCATATTGAATTGGATGCCTTATCGGATTAGTTTGAAAGGGATATTATCCTTATCCAACTCTTATTTGCTGAGCTGTTTATTACCCTTAATATTAATTACGAAATTAATATTATATTTAGGGTTTTGGGCCCAGCTGGTGGGCCCCACGTTTGGACTATTCTCGGCTCAATTAATGCCACATTAAATGTGTCTTTAGGGCTTATTTTCAGCCCATATCAGACTACAAATAAATCTAAAATGTAACTAAATTCAAACAAAAATCAAATAAGAAAGTGTGAAAATGGTTCTAATACATAATCACAAGTAAATGTAACAATTACAATAGAATACTATCAATTTAACTAATTTATTTACTAGTTTACTATTTTGATATTACAGTAGAATCATAAAGTCACACATCAATTTTCAGCTCTTTAGAAATTCCAAATTTTAACTCCTCAAATTTTTTTATTGTAGAATCAAATTTCTCATATGAACACTAATTTGATTCCACGGTGTAATAAAAAAGCCACTAAAATTTTGAGCATAAGATAGAATGTGCAACTCAATTAATACTTTTTAAATTTATACAGTAAAGTCAAAATTAAAGTAGATTCTAAAACAGAATCGAAGTTAAGTATATATTTTTTGTGTGTATATGATTTGCTCCTTTAGTGATATGTATACATATATGATAATAATGATTCTATAGTAGTATCAATCTTTTTAGTCCAGTTACAAGAAAATGAATATTAATAAAAACACTGCAACCACAATATAAGAACAACTATAATTGTTGTAATTAAAAACACCTTCGATACAAAATACACAAATACGAGGACTAATTGAAAAACGAACAAAGATCAAAGTAAACCTAACATAATCCAAAGAAAAATAAACTTAACTAATAGGTTTAATCATAGATTGAAATGAAACAATTACTACTAACTAAAAAATTATTGATTGATTTGAATAAATACTTGATGAAGAATTAAAAAACCGAGGTTGAGCAAGAACTTGAATTGAGAAAGACGCCATAAAATTGTGAGGACGGGGGTGGAGAGAGAGATCACCGATGAGAGATACCGTAGCTGAGAGAAAAGTTAGTGATAACTGATTAAACTGTTTATTTTGTCATAGATATTATTAATTTTAATTGATATGTAAGATTGACCGTTGATGAGTTTATAATTCAAGGGTTCAGATTAAAAAAAGGGTTCTCTCTTATACTCTATATAAAATGGTTCTTTCTAGAACATTGATCATAATATAATTATTAATAACTAACTGATTATCTTTTCCGGCTGAAAGGTAATATCTTTTCTATCTTTTCTAACCAAAATATCTCATTTTTTCCTAAATAATAACTAACCAATTACATTTTTCAGCTATTACCTTTTCTAACTTGTTTAGCTGAAATCTCTTCTTTCCAAAAATATGGTCGTTCTAATTAATGAAATAAACTAATCTATACTATTATATAAAAGTCGAAACATTAAAAGTTTTGGTACCTATTTTTTGGTACGTTGTGAATTTACTTATTTACCCTTCATTATAAAGAAAAATATATATGATATCTATACTATTAAAAATCCTAAAATAAATAATAACATAATATAATTAATGGTAAGTAGTCGATCGCCTTTTTTCACATTTACTTTTAATTGAAGATATTACCTTTTATAAACAACTAAAAATATCAATCGTATCATATCTTCCAATCATTAATATTTACTTTCGAATTAAAACACGTTGCCTTTTTAATTTAAAACTAATCTTACAATCATTAATATATACCCGAAAATATCACATCATATTTTTCAATTATTAATAAAATATATTAAAAATCCGTATACTTTGTTTATAATAAGGAAACATTAGTATAATCCGTAAACATGAGTATATTAAATTATATTAAATTAAAATTAATTAATTATATAATAGCCGAAACATTAAAAAATTTGGTAGCTATTTTTTGGTATATGTTTTTTAGTATTTCGTGAATTTACTTATTTAACCTTTATTATAAAGAAAAATATATACGATATCTATACAATTAAAACACCTAAAATAAATAATACATAATATAATTAATGCTAATTAGTCGATTGCCTTTTTCACATTTATTTTTAGTTGAAGATATTACCTTTTATGAACACCTAAAAACATCAATTATATCATATCTTCCAATCATATCATATCTAGCAATAATTAATATATAACCAAAAATATCACATCATATCTTCTAATCACTAACAAAATATAATAAAAATCCGTATAATATGAATAATGACCATTAGATTTTTAGTAAAAAATCAGAGTCGTTAGATCTAATGATTAAATATATTATATAATTAAATTAATTTACTAAAATTTCAAGGTTCGAATTCTATCAACGATATATTTATTTTAAAATTTTATAATATAAGTTTTAAACCATGCATATCATTAATTAAATTTATATTAAATTTTTAATATTAAAATTAAAATGAAATATTGTAAATAATGATTATATAAAAATGTAATGGAAACATAAAATAAAATTTGTTACTTGTCAAAAAAAATTCATGCATCGCACGGGTTATAAGCGAGTAATATTATAATTACTAATAACTAACTAATTATCTTTTCCAACTAAAAGTTAATATCTTTTTTATATTTTCTAACAAAATATCTCATTTTCTAACTTGAATTTTTTACTTAATTATCCTTACTTAAATATTTATTATTGGTAGAAACATGCATTTCTATTTTATAAAATCAAATAATGATATTATAGTTTCTAATAACTAACCAATTACCTTTTTAAGCTAAAACACATTATCTTTTCTAACTTTTATGACTAGAACATCTCATTTCCAAAAATATAGCGGGTCATTCTATTAATTAAATAAAGTAATAAAATTATAATTACCAATAATTAATTGATTATCTTTTTCAAAATGTAATATCTTCTATATTTTTCTAACTAAAATATCTTATTTTCAAATTTTCCTCTCTTACTTATTTTTCCTTACTTAAATATTTATTATTGGTAAAAATATTTTATCTTTTCCATTTTTAAATAAATAATTGATTTAATTTTTAGATTCTAAAAATAATCTATATTTAATAAAATAAAATAATATTATTATGATTACTAATAAGTAATAACTAAAAAATTACATTTTCAGCCAAAACACGTTACCTTTTATATTTTCTCTTACTAAAATCTCTTCTTCTCCAATTGTATCACGGATAATTTGTAAATATCACGAAATGTAATATCTTTTATATATGTTCTAACTAAAATATCTTCTTCTCAAATTTATTTTTTTTACTTAATTATCCTTACTTAAATATTTGTTATTGGTAAAAACATGTAATTCTATTTTATAAAATAACATAAAGATATTATAGTTTCGAATAACTAACCAATTACCTTTTTAGCTCAAACACTAACTTTTCTAACTTTTCTAACTAGAACATTTCCTTTCAAAAAATATCACGGGCCCATCTATTTAATGAAATTGTAATAACCGCAAAATTTTCATTTTTCTACTCGTTATGTAAATTTATTTAAGGGTCAAGGCAGTAATATACTTAATGAGCGTATTTTTGGGTTAATTTTTAAAATTTTATATTTGTATGTAAATAAATATTTATTATATCTATTTAATTATAATTATTAGGTATTTATTAGAATAAGAAAATTTAGGAAAATAGGATTTTAATTTTTGAAGGATATTAATTTTAAATCGCAGAATTTATTTTTAGAGAACGACTTTTGGGTCTCGTTATAATTATCCAGCAGGAAAAACGACGATATTAATGTTTCGGTTTTAACTGATCGGGTCGTTAAACACGAGGAGGAGGCAGCATTTCTCGATCACATTATTCGAGTAATTCTTTTCCTAAACACGACATTCTTTTTACAGACACGAGACATTCTTTTACAAAACACAACGTTTCTGTTCGAGCAGCGTGCTGTTCATTTTATTCTTGTCCCCGTGCGTGGTCTACTTGGATTAATAAACAGAACCAGGCCATATATTTTCAAACCAAGTACATCATTTTTTTTTCACAAATACAAACCACCCCATCCTTTCGTTTTTCTACAAAGAGGTATCACCCCCCTCTATTTCTTTCTTCCAAAAGCCCATTTTTTTTTCCCCTTATTCGAACCGTGTACTGTAAACCAAGGTAGTTTGTTTTCTTTTCTTCTTCTTCCTCTATTAATTGTTCTTCCTCGTTTCAATTTTGTATTGTTGGGTTTATGTTGCTTGGTCTGTGTGTAAATCGGAATTTGGGGGAAGGTGGTACAGCGTGTGGTGGTGTCGCGGTGAAGGAGGGTGTGCGTGTGGGTTTGTACTGCGATTGTGATGGGGGTCGAATCAGGGAGGCTGTGCTTGTTAAACTGTTGTTGTGGTCAGTGTAGGGGGAAGAACATAGAGAAATGAGAGATGGTGGTGTGTGTTTGGTACCGAATTAGAGGTGAGGATGGAGTTTTGAGTTGTGATGTTGGGAGGAGGACGAATGAAGGGTGGTGGCGGTGATGACTATTGTGGGTTGTTTTGGAGAAGGGAGGAGTGCAGGGGGAGGGAGTTGTCGGAGAAATGGTGTCGACCGGAGAGGGGGAGGTTGAGAAAGACGAGAAGAGAGGAGAGATGGGTGAGATAGAAGAGGGAGTAGAGAGAGATTTAGGGGAAAGAGAATGGCGAGAGAGACAGTGAGATGAGAGATTTCTGTGGTATTGTTGTTGTTGTTGGTTATTGTAGATCGAGAGAGAGAGAGAGAGAGAGAGAGAGAGAGAGAGAATATGGATGCAGAGAGATTTGAAGAGAGATTTTTGGTTGTGGAGAGATACAGGGGAAAGGAGGCAGTGCAGGGGTGTGCTTTTCCGGACGGCGGTGGTGGCGCGTGGGTCCCACGCGCCGTCGTGAACGTTCGGTGTAACTTTTAAACGTAAAAAGGAAAAATAATAATGATAATAATATTAATAATAATAAATAAAATATTGTTATATAAATATATATATATATATATAATAATGAGTTATAAATAAATAAAATGAAAAAGGGTGAAAAATGTTAAAAAGTAATTTGTTATCTAAATTGTGAGAAATGAGAATATATTTTTTTTATATAATAAATGGAGTTTGATAAAAATGGAGTAATTATTTATTAATTTGTTAAAAGTAATCATTTAATGATTTTTGGATAAAAATTGGAGATTTATTGATTTGTTGATAAAAAGAGAGATTAATTGTGAATAAATGGAGTTAAATAAAGTTTTATTTTGGAAAGCTGATATTTGATATTTCGGGATTAGTTTAATTAACCAGAATCGAGTCAGATTATTTTAGTGACAAAAACCTGGATGATTATTATATTAATTACGAGATTAAGAATAAAAGAGAAATTAATTAGCGACATGGAATAAAATTAAGATTTTCTATTAATGGATGTTCGTTCTTTTTCTAAAAATAGAAATAGTATTAATTACGGATTAAATTGAATAAAAATGGATTGTCGGATTATTTTGAGAATAATTACGAGACGTAAGACACGGAGTATCGTCGTAGCCGTATTTCATATTAAGTCGGATTTACGATAAATCTTGCGAGTTTATTTTTGTGGTTCGAAGAGAGATTTATTTATCCGGGGTTTATTATCCGTTAATAATCGAACAGATTTTCGAGAGTTATGTTATTATTATATTTTATTATTATTATCGGCTGAGAAGTATTTTATTCTGGCGAATCGCTCACGTATTTTCTGGTTGACATTGTTAGTGCCTAATTCTCGAGCCGTAGACCGAAGTCGAGCCCACGGGTAGAGTATAATTTTATCTGCATTTTTCTGCACATCGAGATCGAGGCAAGTTCCTTCTGACCCTAACTCCTTTTGAAAAATTTCGAGATATGCTGAGATATTATGATATTGAATTATCTGTTTAAATTGCTAGTTCGTGATAAAATATTCTGTTACCAAATATTTATTTAGAAAATTATAGAAATGCCCTCTAAAATTTATAGAACGTAATTTGATTGAATTCTAGGGCACCTTATTGTTCGAGATGACCCTTAAATATTATTCAGTTATAATTACACTCATATATCGAGGTAGTTAGATCTTCATTGACTTCAAACGGATCTATTGTTCATATCCGATAAACTTTATTTCGATAATTAAATTTGATTCATTGTTCGAATCAAAGTAGATATACGCAGAATAGTGTAGAGATGAAGGGTATATCATTAGAAGTTCCTCTAAATTACCTACTCCAACGTATTTAGAAATTTCATTCCGTATCAGGTCGTTCTTATTATTTCAAGACGACTCCACAATATTTATTCTGATTCGCGAACCTTCCTTGTTCAAGGTTGCTACTTTATTGTCTTGAATTGACATATTGTTTGTGTCAATACAATAAATTAGTTCCTTTTGAGATTATTGTGACGGCCTATTGTCCAGGTCGGTTTTGTACAAAGTGTAGACTGGCGATCGGCCAGAAGTGAATATGAATCCAAATCAATCAATTTTATTCGGAGGAATAATCGTATAATCCACTGGTCAACATGGGAGATGGCCCATGGGTTTCTTTCAGATCAACACGGGGAAAATAAACTCGTGGTATCGAAAGAGAATGTTTATATTTTGGCACAAATGTTGCCAGGTTGACTTTTCAACCACCTTTACGCTAGCAGAATGATATTATGGTACTTGCGACATAGTAGTGATCGTGCTATGGGGTACCACGGGAGTGCGGTACTTGCGACACAGCGGTTGATCGCGCTGTGGGGTATCGTAGAGGCGGAAGACCAGTATCTCAAGCTTTTCAATTTCAACTTCTTTGTTCTGAGATAGATTGTTATTGGCTATCAGTAATTGTTATCATTATCAAGACACATTGCCTGCAAATGAGAATCTTTCTTGATCAGAGTTGATTTCTTTCCATTTTTCCATTGTTAGTGAGAGAGCGAGTCAGTGGACTTGCTGAGCACCTAGTTGCTCACTCTTGTTGTTAATATTGTTTTTCAGTAAAGTTGGAAAAAGGCGAAACCTCTCGTTTCAAGGGGAAGGAGATAATGCACCAGGGCACGAAGTCAAACTAGTATGCTTTCCTCTAAGGCGACGACCCTATCGAAGACTGCCTATGTTTGGCGTATCTAGCGATATCTTGTATAATTATTATTATGTTGTACTATTCAGAGATTTGTCGATGCTTGGACTTGTGGGATGGAACCACTGTTGTACGATAAAGCCTTTATGATAACTATGTATTGTAATGTTTCTTGGATTAAGTCAGGTATTGACGGTGAGTGGCGACCCAAGTCCACAGTTGGTGAATTTTGGGGGTGTCACAGCTTGGTATCAAAGCGTTAGTTATATTTTTAGGAATCGTACGAGCCTAGAATTATAACGCGACGTGAGAATTTAGAGATATAGTACAACATTGATATTTTAGCACTAAGTGCCCTACGCCGTTATATTTATACCTTTATCTAATCGATTTGGAACCTGGTTATAACTGAGACTTTTTGTACCTTTTGTAGATGTCGACATCCGGACCAGCTGACATTCGTTCCATCCGAGATAGATCCCCTACACCTTACCCGCACGGACCACTAGATTCCAGTTCGGGTCCGGACAGCGATCCGTCAGAGGAGTACATGCCGCTTGATAGCGTTTTGGAGGACTCTTCGGTTCAGATTCTTACACCCCCTCCTCCGCAGGTGATAGATCTAGCAGATTCCCCAGACCAGATCATAGAGGTAGTCGATTCACCTATTCCGGTGACTGATGTAGAGACTCCTACTCTTGTTGCTGAGCAGCCAGCTCAGACTCCAGCTCCTGAGGTGTACAGGCATGAGACACCCGAGCCGTTTCTATCCGAGCCGATTGTGGAGGGCCAGTTTTCGCCCATTCGCACCGGAGTAGCAGCACCTACTTCTTCTGTTCCAGTCTATGTGATGACTTCAGCAGCTCCTACCATACCCGATTACATGCTTCCATCAGACAGTGATGCTCCAGCTTGTGACACGGCTCCACCTGCACCTACCATCCATATCCCTGCTCCAGTGGTGATGATATCTTCTGCTCCAGCTTTTCCAGCTCAGCCTGCCGGTATGCCTACACAGCCGATAGTAGGTAGGGAGCCAGTGCCCTGGATTGTACATGATCACCTTTACCAGCAGTTTCGCTGGGTTTGGACGCGCTACGAGGAGATTTTTGCTACGAGGGATGCCATTCTGCGATTATTGTCAGTGGATCCTATTACAGTTCACGGAGGTGGTAGCCTACTTGTGAGGGATGTATCCATGGAGATCGTACATCAGATCTCTATCTCTATCTTGACAGGGCTGCGGACTGATATTACAGCCTTACCATCTTCCAGCACCGGAGCTGTGGACCGTAGCACTGTTGCCGACATGATCACTAGAGCTGTTGAGGAGTTTCACAGGCGTGTCATTGAGATGTTCGGTCATTGAGATCACTACCGATGTTGTAGCTTGGGTTTTTCACTATGTTTGGAGGATAGACTTCTGTTAGGGTGCTTATGTTTGTATCTAGTTGTCATAGATAGATCTGCACCCTGTTGTTTTAGTAGTGGATGTATTAGTTGACTAGAGGACTTTGGTTGCAGTCTTTGATTTTACCTGTTGTACCAGTTGAAATTATATGTTGATATCCGTATTTTTTACGCTTTTATCTGTTTCAGATTTATTATTACTGTTGCGCTCTATTAGTAGCACCTCTGTTAAAAAAAAATGTCGCATAAGTTAAATTTTCCCGTAATTCCAGAAATCGACATATAACCTTGAGGGTTTACAGCACCAGCATTGATACTCTGATCTGTATATATATCTCACTCTGTTTAACCAGATTCTATATTTTAATCTTAATAGAAAAAGATGCCAAGAAGAGGTAGACCCCGCAAGAACCAAGAGGTACCCCCAACGGAGGACCAGCATGAAGTTGATCCTCAACCAGAACCCGAAACAGACCCTGAACCAGGGCGAGTACCCGCAGCGCAACCCAATCCAAATGAACCTATGAATTTACTTGTGGAATTCCTGAGGCAATATACACAGAACCCTCCACCAAGGCAAAGAATACCCCAAATCAGAGTTGATCAACCCCCTGCACCACCAACTAATAATGCAGTTACTTTTAAATCCTTCAAATCCTTAAACCCCCTTGAGTTCAAAGGTACCACTGATCCGATTGAAGCAAGGATCTGGTTGCGAGAGATAGAGAAGACCTTTGAAATTGTGGGAGTGGAGGAAGAAAAGAAAACCATCTTTGCAGCTTTCATGCTAAAGGGAGAAGCGAGTTATTGGTGGGAGTCAAAAAGAGCCATAGAAGGGAACGCAATCATACCTTGGGCTAGGTTCACCCAACTATTTTTGGAAAAATATTTTCCTAAGGATTTGGAAACCCAGATGGAAATCAAATTTTTGGAACTGAAGCAAGGCAATATGACTGTGGCTGAGTATGAAGCCAAATTTTCGGAACTCTCAAGATTCGTTCCTTACCATGTGGATACCGAAGAAAAGAGGGCTAAACGTTTCCAGCTAGGGCTGAAACCGTGGATCCAGAATCGAGTTGCGGTACTATAAATCACCGACTATGCGACTTTGGTTCAGAAGGCATCCATTGTCGAAAGTGGTTCTGAATTGTACTCGAAGGATAAGGATATCAAGAAAATAAAGTTTCAGAATCATGGATCTAGTTTTGAGAGAAAGCCTGATGATCGAAATGGAAAGAAACCGTTTGTGAGACGGGAAGAGAGAAGCAATGACGTAAGGAGATTTGGGAATCAGGACACTAGGGGGAACAACCAGAAGTTCAGACCCCCTCAGACAGCAAATTTACTTCAAGGAAGGCCGCCATTACCAGAATGCGGCACTTGTGGAAGGAAGCACCCAGGACCGTGTAACCTTTCCAGCATTGTGTGCTACACTTGTGGACAGAAAGGCCATTATTCTTCAAACTGCAAGGAGAGAGAGAAGGCAACTACTTGTTTCAAATGCGGGAAGAAGGGACACATAGCACGAGATTGCAGGTCACCACCAAAGGAGACCACTGTACCCAGATTGATGGCACCTCCTAGCAACAAGCCAACTGCCCGTACTTTCAACATGACAATGAAGGATGCTATTGCCGATAACGATGTGATTGCAGGTACGCTTTTGGTATATTCTGTTGATGCATGTGTTTTATTTGACTCGGGAGCAACAAGATCTTTCATATCGGAGAGTTTTATGAACAAACTAAATATTCAGTCTGTACCGTTAGGAGAGACCTTGATTATAGAAGTAGCAAATCAGGAAAAAGTTCCTGTAGATCAGATATGCCCAGATTGCGGAATCGAAATTCAAGGACAACGCTTCGATGCAAATCTTCTTTCCTTTAACCTAGGGGAGTTTGATATAATTCTTGGAATGGATTGGTTAGCATGATACGATGCGCAAATCAATTGTCGGCATAAGCGGGTTAGTTTAAAGGCATCGGACGGCAAAAGAATACATTTTCGCGGAAGGAAACCGACCCGTAATTTTCTGACTATGATCCAAGCAAAGAAGCTACTAAGGCAAGGATGTCAAGCATACTTAGCTCATGTGGTTGATAGCGAGAAGCAAGCCCCTACTATTGACGAAATTCCTATAGTGAATCAATTTGAGGATGTCTTTCCCGAAGAATTACCAGGATTACCTCCTGACCGAGAAATAGAATTCACTATCGATCTTGCCCCTGGAACTGCACCGATTTCAAAAGCACCATACCGAATGGCCCCAGTTGAGATGAAGGAGTTGGCCACACAACTGCAGGAACTATTAGACAAGGGCGTAATTCGACCCAGCGTGTCCCCTTGGGGAGCTCCAGTGTTATTTGTGAAGAAGAAAGACGGATCTATGAGATTGTTCATAGATTATCGAGAGCTAAACAAGATGACGATCAAGAATAGATACCCCTTGCCACGAATTGATGATTTGTTCGATCAGCTTAAAGGAGTAGCTTATTTTTCTAAGATTGATCTTAGATCGGGTTATCACCAGTTGAAGATCAAACCTGAAGATGTACCAAAGACGGCCTTTAGGACTCGCTATGGACATTACGAATTTCTAGTGATGCCATTTGGATTGACGAATGCTCCAGCTGCTTTCATGGATTTGATGAATCGCGTATTCAAGAAATATTTGGACAAGTCCGTGATTGTATTTATTGATGACATCCTAATTTACTCTAAGAATCAAGAAGAACACGCAGAGCACCTCCGAATAGTGTTGGAAACTTTACGCAAGGAAAGGTTATATGCGAAATTCTCTAAGTGCGAATTTTGGCTAAGTACAGTGCAATTCCTAGGACACATTGTGAGCAGTGAAGGAATTTCAGTTGACCCTGCGAAAGTGGAGGCTGTTGCAAATTGGGAAAGGCCAAAGACTCCAACAGAAGTAAGAAGCTTTCTTGGACTAGCAGGATATTATCGGAGATTTGTAATGGATTTTTCAAGGATAGCTACACCATTGACTAAGCTTACCAGAAAGAATGAGAAGTTTAATGGACTCCCAAGTGTGAAGAAAGTTTCCAAGAACTTAAGAGACGATTAACATCTGCCCCGGTTTTGACGTTACCAGACGATACGGGAAATTTTGTAATCTATAGTGATGCTTCCCATAAGGGTTTAGGTTGTGTATTGATGCAGCATGGAAAAGTAATTGCTTATGCTTCTCGACAGTTAAAAGATTATGAGATAAGATACCCAACTCACGATCTCGAATTAGCTGCGATTGTTTTTGCATTAAAGATCTGGAGACACTATTTATATGGAGAAAGGTGTGAGATTTACACGGATCATAAGAGTCTAAAATATATCTTCACCCAGAAATAATTGAATATGAGATAGAGGCGGTGGTTGGAATTAATCAAGGACTTTGATTGTTCGATTAATTACCATCCAGGGAAGGCCAATGTGGTGGCAGACGCGCTAAGTAGAAAGGAAAGACTTAAGATGGTAGTATCGTCAGAGGAATTGATCAAAGAAATTGAGAGATTTGACTTGGAGATTAAGATTCCTGTTCAAACCAATGAAAGAGTATATGAAATCTCCTTACAACCAGAATTAATCGAAAAGATTCGTCGTTGTCAAGAGAAAGTGATGGAAGAAGAGAGGGATCAGTTAACAGGAGAAGAATTTCAAAGTCCAAAGGATGTCAAGGGAATTAAAAGATTTGCTTCTAGAATTTGGATACCGAATGTTGCAGAATTAAAGGAAGAGATTTTGAGCGAAGCTCATAATTCGAGGTACTCTATTCATCCCGGGAGCAAGAAGATGTATCAGGATATCAAGCAAAACTATTGGTGGCCAAACATGAAAAGAGAGATTGCAGAATGGGTAAGTAAGTGTTTAACCTGTCAGAAAGTGAAGGCAGAACATCAACGACCAAGTGGACTTTTACAACCCTTAGAGATACCCGAATGGAAATGGGAGCATATTACCATGGATTTTGTCGTAGGATTGCCCCGAACTAGAGCCAGCCATGATGCAATTTGGGTTATTGTTGACCGAATCACTAAGTCTGCGCATTTCCTACCAGTCAGTGATAAGTACCCTGTTGAAAGATTGGTGAACCTATACCTAAAGGAAATTGTGGTTCGTCATGGGGTGCCCGTTTCAATTGTATCTGATAGGGATGCCCGTTTTACTTCTCGATTTTGGAAAAGTTTTCAAGAATGTCTTGGCACGAAGTTAAATCTGAGCACTGCATATCATCCACAGACCGACGGACAAAGTGAAAGGACGATTCAAACAGTTGAAGATATGTTAAGAGCCTGTGCACTTGATTTTAAAGGAAGTTGGGATAAGCATTTGCCCCTAGTCAAGTTTGCTTACAACAATAGTTACCACTCCAGCATAGCCATGGCACCATACGAAGCGCTATACGGAAGAAAGTGCAGATCACCGTTATACTGGGATGAAGTAGGGGAAGGAAAGATACTAGGGCCAGAACTACTTCAACAAACTAAGCAAGCAACCGAAGTGATTCGAAGAAGGTTAGTTGCAGCTCAGGATCGGCAGAAGAAGTATGCGAATCAAAAGAGAAAGGACAAAGCATTCGAAGTGGGAGATAAAGTGATGCTGAAAGTTTCACCATGGAAGGGAGTTATGAGATTCGGAAAGAAAGGCAAATTGAGTCCCAGATATATAGGACCTTTTGAGATTCTCAAGAAGATAGGACCCCTAGCTTACCAGTTGGCCCTACCTCCAGACCTCCAGCATATTCATGACGTATTTCATGTTTCTGCGTTAAGAGAGTACCATTCCGATTTCAGACATGTCATAACCTACGATCCAGTGGAAATTCGTCCTGATCTGACATACGAAGAGCAACCAGTACAGATTCTAGATCACAAGGTGCAAGAGTTAAGGACTAAGCAAATAAATCTGGTGAAAGTACTTTGGAGAAATCATCAAGTGGAAGAAGCTACGTGGGAATTAGAAAGCGAAATGCGAATTAAGTACCCTGAATTGTTTAGTGCGTAGTCTTGATTCCGAGGACGGAATCCTATAAGGGGGGAAGACTTTAATAACCGAAAAATTTTCATTTTTATACTCGTTATGTAAATTTATTTAAGGGTCAAGGCAGTAATATACTTAATTAGCGTATTTTTGGGTAAATTTTTAAAATTTTATATTCGTATGTAAATAAATATTTATTATATCTATTTAATTAAAATTATTAGGTATTTATTAGAATAAGAAAATTTAGGAAAATAGGATTTTAATTTTTGACGGATATTAATTTTAAATCGCAGAATTTATTTTTAGAGAACGACTTTTGGGTCTCGTTATAATTATCCAGCAGGAAAAACGACGATATTAATGTTTCGGTTTTAACTGATCGGGTCGTTAAACACGAGGAGGAGGCAGCATTTCTCGATCACAGTATTCGAGTAATTCTTTTCCTAAACACGACATTCTTTTTACAGACACGAGACATTCTTTTACAAAACACAACGTTTCTGTTCGAGCAGCGTGCTGTTCATTTTATTCTTGTCCCCGTGCGTGGTCTACTTGGATTAATAAACAGAACCAGGCCATATATTTTCAAACCAAGTACATCATTTTTTTTTCCACAAATACAAACCACCCCATCCTTTCGTTTTTCTGCAAAGAGGTATCACCCCCCTCTATTTCTTTCTTCCAAAAGCCCATTTTTTTTCCCCTTATTCGAACCGTGTACTGTAAACCAAGGTAGTTTGTTTTCTTTTCTTCTTCTTCCTCTATTAATTGTTCTTCCTCGTTTCAATTTTGTATTGTTGGGTTTATGTTGCTTGGTCTGTGTGTAAATCGGAATTTGGGGGAAGGGGTACAGCGTGTGGTGGTGTCGCGGTGAAGGAGGGTGTGCGTGTGGGTTTGTACTGCGATTGTGATGGGGGTCGAATCAGGGAGGCTGTGCTTGTTAAACTGTTGTTGTGGTCAGTGTAGGGGGAAGAACATAGAGAAATGAGAGATGGTGGTGTGTGTTTGGTACCGAATTAGAGGTGAGGATGGAGTTTTGAGTTGTGATGTTGGGAGGAGGACGAATGAAGGGTGGTGGCGGTGATGACTATTGTGGGTTGTTTTGGAGAAGGGAGGAGTGCAGGGGGAGGGAGTTGTCGGAGAAATGGTGTCGACCGGAGAGGGGGAGGTTGAGAAAGACGAGAAGAGAGGAGAGATGGGTGAGATAGAAGAGGGAGTAGAGAGAGATTTAGGGGAAAGAGAATGGCGAGAGAGACAGTGAGATGAGAGATTTCTGTGGTATTGTTGTTGTTGTTGGTTATTGTAGATCGAGAGAGAGAGAGAGAGAGAGAGAGAGAATATGGATGCAGAGAGATTTGGAGAGAGATTTTTGGTTGTGGAGAGATACAGGGGAAAGGAGGCAGTGCAGGGGTGTGCTTTTCCGGACGGCGGTGGTGGCGCGTGGGCCCCACGCGCCGTCGTGAACGTTCGGTGTAACTTTTAAGCGTAAAAAGGAAAAATAATAATGATAATAATATTAATAATAATAAATAAAATATTGTTATATAAATATATATATATATATATATAATGAGTTATAAATAAATAAAATGAAAAAGGGTGAAAAATGTTAAAAAGTAATTTGTTATCTAAATTGTGAGAAATGAGAATATATTTTTTTTATATAATAAAAGGAGTTTGATAAAAATGGAGTAATTATTTATTAATTTGTTAAAAGTAATCATTTAATGATTTTTGGATAAAAATTGGAGATTTATTGATTTGTTGATAAAAAGAGAGATTAATTGTGAATAAATGGAGTTAAATAAAGTTTTATTTTGGAAAGCTGATATTTGATATTTCGGGATTAGTTTAATTAACCAGAATCGAGTCAGATTATTTTAGTGACAAAAACCTGGATGATTATTATATTAATTACGAGATTAAGAATAAAAGAGAAATTAATTAGCGACATGGAATAAAATTAAGATTTTCTATTAATGGATGTTCGTTCTTTTTCTAAAAATAGAAATAGTATTAATTACGGATTAAATTGAATAAAAATGGATTGTCGGATTATTTTGAGAATAATTACGAGACGTAAGACACGGAGTATCGTCGTAGCCGTATTTCATATTAAGTCGGATTTACGATAAATCTTGCGGGTTTATTTTTGTGGTTCGAAGAGAGATTTATTTATCCGGGGTTTATTATCCGTTAATTATCGAACAGATTTTCGAGAGTTATGTTATTATTATATTTTATTATTATTATCGGCTGAGAAGTATTTTATTCTGGCGAATCGCTCACGTATTTTCTGGTTGACATTGTTAGTGCCTAATTCTCGAGCCGTAGACCGAAGTCGAGCCCACGGGTAGAGCATACTTTTATCTGCATTTTTCTGCACATCGAGATCGAGGCAAGTTCCTTCTGACCCTCACTCCTTTTGAAAAATTTCGAGATATGCTGAGATATTATGATATTGAATTATCTGTTTAAATTGCTAGTTCGTGATAAAATATTCTGTTACCAAATATTTATTTAGAAAATTATAGAAATGCCCTCTAAAATTTATAGAACGTAATTTGATTGAATTCTAGGGCACCTTATTGTTCGAGATGACCCTTAAATATTATTCAGTTATAATTACACTCATATATCGAGGTAGTTAGATCTTCATTGACTTCAAACGGATCTATTGTTCATATCCGATAAACTTTATTTCGATAATTAAATTTGATTCATTGTTCGAATCAAAGTAGATATACGCAGAATAGTGTAGAGATGAAGGGTATATCATCAGAAGTTCCTCTAAATTACCTACCCCAACGTATTTAGAAATTTCATTCCGTATCAGGTCGTTCTTATTATTTCAAGACGACTCCACAATATTTATTCTGATTCGCGAACCTTCCTTGTTCAAGGTTGCTACTTTATTGTCTTGAATTGACATATTGTTTGTGTCAATACAATAAATTAGTTCCTTTTGAGATTATTGTGATGGCCTATTGTCCAGGTCGGTTTTGTACAAAGTGTAGACTGGCGATCGGCCAGAAGTGAATATGAATCCAAATCAATCAATTTTATTCGGAGGAATAATCGTATAATCCACTGGTCAACATGGGAGATGGCCCATGGGTTTCTTTCAGATCAACACGGGGAAAATAAACTCGTGGTATCGAAAGAGAATGTTTATATTTTGGCACAAATGTTGCCAGGTTGACTTTTCAACCACCTTTACGCTAGCAGAATGATATTGTGGTACTTGCGACATAGTAGTGATCGTGCTATGGGGTACCACGGGAGTGCGGTACTTGCGACACAGCGGTTGATCGCGCTGTGGGGTATCGTAGAGGCGGAATACCAGTATCTCAAGCTTTTCAATTTCAACTTCTTTGTTCAGAGATAGATTGTTATTGGCTATCAGTAAGTGTTATCATTATCAAGACACATTGCCTGCAAATGAGAATCTTTCTTGATCAGAGTTGATTTCTTTCCATTTTTCCATTGTTAGTGAGAGAGCGAGTCAGTGGACTTGCTGAGCACCTAGTTGCTCACTCTTGTTGTTAATATTGTTTTTCAGTAAAGTTGGAAAAAGGCGAAACCTCTCGTTTCAAGGGGAAGGAGATAATGCACCAGGGCACGAAGTCAAACTAGTATGCTTTCCTCTAAGGCGACGACCCTGTCGAAGACTGCCTATGTTTGGTGTATCTAGCGATATCTTGTATAATTATTATTATGTTGTACTATTCAGAGATTTGTCGATGCTTGGACTTGTGGGATGGAACCACTGTTGTACGATAAAGCCTTTATGATAACTATGTATTGTAATGTTTCTTGGATTAAGTCAGGTATTGACGGTGAGTGGCGACCCAAGTCCACAGTTGGTGAATTTTGGGGGCGTCACAGAAATATACTAATAATATTATAATAACTAATTGATTACCTTTTTCAGCTAAAACGTTATATCTTTTCTAACTAAAATATCTCATTTTCAAACTTTATTTTCTTACTTAATTATCCTTACTTAAATATTTATTTTTGGTAAAAACATGTTATCTTTTCTATTTTTTTAATAACTAATTTAATTCCTTTTTACAGGTAAAATACGTTATCTTTTATATTGTAAAAATACCACGGATAATTATATTTAATAACAAAAATAATATTATGATTACTAATAACTAACAATTTATATTTTTAGCTAAACACGTTACCTTTTATATTTTCTCTTACTAAAACCTCTTCTTTTCCAGTAGTATCACGAACATTTGTATTCAATAAAAATTTTCATTTTTTAGAAATAATTTTATATTTTTTAGATATATATATATATATATATATATAATTATTTCAAATCATATCATTTAAAAATTTAACTTACAAAATTCATTCAAATTATAAAAAAATTATATAATATTAAAAAAAATCTGTGCATCGCATGGATTTTAAGCTAGTACTCTTAAAATCTTAATAAATTGTAGAAATTGTTCTTAGGTTCCACTAAATCCTTGGAGTAATCTTTTTGCTCACCTCTCTCAATTTTGAGTTAAAAGTTAGAATAAAAAATTATTAAAATATTGGAGTATTTTTAAAAGGCACTAAAAGTTTTCCTAAGAATGTTTTAATTTCCCTAATTAAATTGTCAAAATAAAATTAAAATAAAGAGACTTTTAAGGTAATTAACAACAATAGATCACATTTTTTTAAAAAAATTCACTCGCATACGGACCCATATTTTATTAACTTTAATACGAATAATAGATGTTGAGATTCAACCCTCTAACAATAATTATAAACTTGCTCACATTTTTGAATAAATAGGCTTATACATCTGAGTATCTGTTTTTAATAAATTTCGGGTTGAGTGAGAATCGAACCTAGAAATTGGAACGACAAGAGATAAACTCTAACCATTTCAACTATCTCATCGCGCTCACACTATTAATAAACCTATAACACCAAAAAATTAAGACGAGAACATAATAATTTCCAAAAAAAAAAAACTTAACATGCGTTTAAATTCTCCAATATCCATAATTTTTTTTAATTCCAAAAAGAACAATATAAACCATGATCGATTATCCCAAAATTTGTTAGAATTGATACTCGCTTTTTACTTTGTAAGGCATATAAGCCTAGTCTATCTATTACTATATATTAAATGGCAACACAAGGGCAAAAAGTGCTAAAAAAATGCCATTGAAATTACTACTTTACCCCTATTTTTTGAAAAACTACAAAATGCTATTCCTTTGTAATAAATACAAAAAAAATAATTATATTTATGTTGATTCTAGGCATGGTTCTAAAAATCGGATAAATCGGTCGAGAAATCGGAAGTCGGAGACTTACCGATCTATTTTCGTGAAACACCAGCAAAAATAGGAGAAAACAGAATGAGATTCTTCCGACAGAAAAAGGGCAATCAAGATTTGTGAAATAAATGTTGGGTTTTTTAGGAAATTAAAAATAAGATAGACCAAATCGAGGGGGGTGATACGTACATGAGTGTGTATGTATAGAAAGGGGGAAGAGGAAAGTAAGTGATAGTTTTGTTTGTTGTTATAAGAAAGGGAAGGGGGTTTTGACTCTTTTGTGCAGATGATGATGATGATGATGATGATGAAAGCGTGTATGTGTTGTGTGTTCGTGCAAATATTAGATGCAAAACAGAGTTTGGAAAAGAATATTAAACTGATATTTGTGGCCCATATATGTTTATGTGAGCCCAAGCCCCAAACCAAATATTTAAGTACCGTATAGTAACAATATTAAAATAATAATGATCTAATTTAATATATATTATAGAAAAAATAATATTAAAGTACGTTCGATTTTATTTCGATTTAACATTCCGATAAGTCCCCGATTTTCGATAAATCGCAAATCAATAGCTCAACCAATTTAGTTCGATTAACGATTTCTGTAACATTGATTCTAGGAATCAATCCCTTGACTTCTAAGTACAAAGTTTATATCATGACCATTGTGCTACATTGATTTTTGAGTTTAATTTAAAAAAATTATTGATAATCCACATATTCTCTAGGTATCCTATTTCCTTTTTTCTATTGTACTTTTTAAGTAAACAAATTATTGAATTTACCTATCTCGTGCTCATGCTTTTTTAAAGTAATGCGCCTATCTTGGTAACGAGTTGCCTTAAGACATGTCCTTACCCTTAATCCTAAACCCTTATTTATAAAAAAAATAAAACTATAAATTATACATATATGTAACCCTTAGATATTGCGTAAAACATAGTAGGCTAAAAATAGATTTTTGATTTTAAAAGTGTATATAAATATATATGTATGAACAAAGAGGAACGAGACAACCACATGAATGACTTTTACGTGAAATTAAGAGATTTTGTAAATGATTCAACTCATAGTCTTAAATACACGCTTATTTTGTATAAATATATTTGTATGATGTTAAAATCACATGAATTTACGTACGTTCATGTTGTAAGCGAATAATAATGTTAAAATGATTCTTTATATTATATTCAGTTGTTCAAATTGAAAAAATTCAAATCATGTCATTTAAATCTAAATTAATATATACCAATTAACTATAATCATGTTATTATTATCATATTGATAGTCATCCAAATTTTATGGAATCTAATCAAATTGTAAAATAGTAGCTTATAAGTTACAACCCGTGCGATGCACGGATTTTTTTAATATGATATAAGTTTTATTAAATTTGTCATTGAAAATTATAAGATATGAATCATGTTGACTTAAAATTGTTAACTGATATAATTTAATTATAATATTTATAAATATGTTGCCCATGATATTTTTTTTAAAAAGAGATATTTTAGTTATAAAATATTAAAAATATATTACATTTTAGCTGCAAAAGTAATCAGTTAGTTAGTAATTACAATATTATTAATTTATTTCATTAAATAGAAAGATCGTCATGTTTTTGGAAAAAGAGATATTTTAGTTAAAAAAGTTAAAAAGGGTAATTTATTTTAGCTGAAAAGAGTAATTGGTTAGTTATTAAAAATTGTAATATCATTATTGAAAATATATTACGTTTTAACTGAAAAAAGTAATTTGTTAGTTAGTAATTACAATATTGTTAGTTTATTTCATTAAATAGAAAGATTCGTCATATGTTTGGAAAAAAAAGGAGGTTTTAGTTAAAAAAAGTGAAAAATGTAATTGATTAGTTATTAGGAATTATAATATCGTTATTTTGTTTTATCAAATAGAATTGTTCGTAACTACAAAATAAAAGAAATTAAGTAAAAAATTACTAAGAGCCCGTTTGGGTAATCTTAAAAGAGTGACTTATAAAGCAAGTTGAGGTAGGTTGAGCTTACCTCTAGTCGACCCAGAGATTCTGGGTTCGATACTCGCTTACTACGAGATTTGTCAATGAACAGATACTCATTGTAAAAGGATATAAGCCAAAATATTCAAAAAAAAAAGTGACTTATGACTTAAAGTTGCTTAAAGTCAAAAAGTGTGATAAGTGAAAATTGTCTGTTTGGGTAATTTTATATTTTTGATAACTTATGAGATATTAAAACTATATAATTGAAAATAAAATTTATAAATTGAAATTTAATAATATTAACTTTTATCAAATAAAGTTACAAAAATAAAATAAGTCATTGAAAAAAGTACCTTCCACCAACTTGTGGCTTTAAGCTGTTTTTTTTGACTTTAAGTTACTTTTTAATTTATTACACAAACACACATTTTTTTAAATTATAGTCAAAAATCACTTTAGTCACGGGCTTAAAGTCCCTCCAAACAGGCTCTAAGTAAGTGTAATTAAGTAAAAACATAAAATATGGTACCGATTGACCGACCAAACTTTTAATGTTTTGACTATTATAACATAGTATAGTTTTGGTTCATGATATTGTAGTATTATAAAATTGCTATACAAAAATAAGATAGAATAGAAATATTATTTTTTACCATATTTTAAGTTACAAAATCCTATCAAAAAATTGAATAAAGGCCCCTAATATCACAATTTGAAAGCAAATGACCCCAAATATCACACCTTAAAAACTTGGCCCCAAATATCACTACAAAACACATTTTCGTGTAGCGTTTTCATTTTTTTTTATGAAAACGCTACATCGTGTAGCGTTTTTTTTTTGTTTGAAACGCTAATCTAAACTGTGTTTCATTGATTCAGATGTGGTTTAAAACTCTGTTTCATTCCAAAACGCCACTTCATGTGGCGTTAGGCGTGTTTTGCAATTTTATTTTTGTTTTTTTCTAAATATATATTTGCAAATAATATTAAAAAAAGTATAATCAAATTTTTAATTAAAATTGTATTTTTAAAATTTAAAAATACAATTTTAATTAAATTTACGGTTCAACAATTAACTTTTGGGGTTCAATGTTTCCATTTTGGGTTTTAGAAATATTCGGAACGACGAATAAACCACATAAAACCCTAAACCCTAACTAGTCCTGATTTTTAAACGCGTTAGCGTTTAAAAATCAGGCCGCTGGATTCAATTTTTTAAATTAAAATTTAAAAATTTAAAAATACAATTTTATTTAAATTTAGGAATTCAACAATTAACTTTTGGGTTCAACGTTTTCATTTTGGATTTTAGAAATTACCCAAAACCAAACTTAAAGTAACGTTACAAAAAAAAATCCAAAACCAAACTTAAAGTAGCGTTACTAGCCCAAAACAAAAATTCAAGTAACGTTTACAGTAAAAAAAAAAAAAGAAAAAAAGTCAAAACGCTACACGATGTAGCGTTTTCATAAAAAAAAATGAAAACGCTACACGATGTAGTGTTTTAGAGTGATATATGGGGCCAACTTTTTAGATTGTGATATTTGGGGCAATTTTCTTTCAAATTGTTATATAGGGGGCTAACACCCAAAAAATTACAAATTATTACAATATTTATATAATTTCGTGCAAAAAAATTATCTATATATATTATAATGCCAGGAGATCGGAAATGCACCAGAATCATTTAAAATATTTTTCTTAAATTTTCACTTTTTTGTTTCTTTTATTTAATTTTTTCTTGCATTAAGTAGCATCTTAATGACATCTTAATGGCATCTTAATAGTCATTAATTACACTTATGAATATATATATATATATATATATATATATATATATATATATATTAAATTTACTTCATGTTATTTATATAAAAGATTGATAAATTTTATTTGAGCATTATAATTATTATTCAAATTTAAAATATTAGTTATATGTATAAAACTAAGATTATTTTCATGTAAATTAATGACTTAAAATTGTTCACATTGCATCATTTTTTATTACATGCACGATTGTAGGACAAACGATCTCAACTACTCGAACAATATTTTATCAATAATTGTGGAAAAATCTAGAATTTGTACAAAATAATATTGACAGATTTTTTATTTTTTATATAATAAACTCAATCATTTTATTGCGAAATTAAGTCGATAAAGATGTTATACACATGTTGTTTCATTATATTGTGTCAAAATAAATTAATATTCTAATTATATAAATTCTTATGCTATTATTGAGCATATATGTTATGATAGGGGTGTCGGCTTTCAAAACGTTATTTAGTTTTATTTAATATTGTATTTGCTACTTTTCATATTATGATATTTCTAAGATTATTAAACTTTTTGATATATAATTAGAGTATTATTCCAACTAATAATTAATACAAACTGTTTTAAATCACTTTTTAGGAAAATTTTAAAATACCAATCTACATATATTATAATAGCCGTAGATTGAGGAGGCTTTCTCTCTGAAGGTTCAAAATTTTTTTCTTGATTTTTCACATTTTTGATTTTTTTATTAAATAATTTCCTACATTTAATAGGATTATAATTAGTCATTAATTGTACCTATTAAACTTATATTAAATACACTTTCTTTTATACTTAAAACAAAATTTTAGCCAGCAATTATTATAATTATCTATATAAAATATTTTAATTATTATTTCTTTATTAGAACATTTTAATTATTATATTAACATAAAATGTTAATTATCCGTATAAAAGTACAATTATTTCAAGTTAAAATGATAAACTAAAATTATTTATATAGTTCATTTTTAATCCTTATTCAAAATCATTGCAATTTTTTTTGCAATAATAAATAAACGATTTTAACTTTTCGATAAATTCGTAATTAGTGACCGTGAGAATCCTGATAAGTTACGGAAGTATATAAATTTTCAGTTAACATTTACAATTTAAAACATTTACAATTTAAAATACAAGTAATATTATATAATTTACTTTTACACATGAAGCATGGGTATGATCAACTCGATTAAATTGAACCAATCCAACCTTTTTCTTTAATGATTAAATCAATGAAAAAGTTATACATTCGTTGTTTCATTATATTGTGTTGGAATAAATTAATATTCTAACTAAACACATTCTTATATTAATACTAATCAATTAATCACGCATGTATGTTATGAGATGGCTGTCGGCTTTGAATAACATTTTATTTAATATTTATAAATTTTTATTATAAAAATTATGTTGACAGTGTAATTTGGTAGGAAAAAAAAAATAAGAAGCCTTTGTGGAGTTAATGAAGTTGATAATATGTTAGAGAATCTTCATTTTGCATAAATAATTAATTTTAAACGATTTAGTGTTTATCAGAATCCAATAATTTTTAGATTCATTTTTATTGGAGATGGAATATAGTTACATGTACATATTTATTATAAAATTTGATATAAAAGTATTAAAATATGTGAGTACCATTTTGAACGTGTGTGCATGAATTTAAATTAAATATTACATACAAATAAAGTTCTTACAAATAATGCTCAAAAAAATTAATCAAATGAATATATACAAGTGTCGGATCACTTCAAAAAATATGAAGCATGACTTACAAAATGCATTTGAATTCTCTTCTGTTTGTCATACAACCAAATTTATCGACAAGTTAAGTCAATCACACTTCTTATCACATTTACATTCTGCTTCTTTTCTTCGTCATACAAACAAATTTATCATCAAACTAAGCAAATCACGTCTTTCATAATGGCGTCGACAACAAAAATATTTCAAAAATGTTACTTTTACTTATCCATTGTCAAAATTTACAAATGTTTATCAATATTGAATTTCAAAAGCATTTTTTATGCAACAAAATAGATGGCATCAATATTTTCGAAAATATTATTATTAACACTTAAGAGTTTAAGTAAAACATGTTTTCTTTTCTTTTCTCTATAATTCTTAAACTTTCAAATTTAATTACATTTTACACAAGTTTCAATTTATTATATCAACTTTCAAATAATAAAACTCAATAAAAAATAATGATATATATACAATTTTTAAAAATATTTTCGTGTCGTAGCGCGGTTTTGTTAGCTAATTTCAACTAATTACTAATTACATAGGCCCGTTATTCAAAAATACAAACCATGAAAAACAAATCAAACGTCACATACACACATTTACACAACTTGCTCATCTTTATGAAGTTGCAATATTTTACAAACTGAAAAAATAAAAGCGAAGTGGTAGGATAGGGACCATGACCTAATAACTCATCAGAAGTCAGAACCATAGTTGGTTAAAACACACACAAATACACACACAATTTTCTACAATCTCTCTTACATAAACATACAACAACTGCTGATATTTCTGTATCTATATACCCAAATCAAATCCTGTCAAAGGAAAGAGGTATGCTGTCTTTTCACCTTTTCTTGAATTTATCAGCTAAGATTTGCATAGTTTTCTTCATTCTTGGTCCTTTTTTCATGATTTCACTTCAAAAAGTGATTTGTTTCCCCTCATTTTGCCAGATTTGGAGGCCCAAAAACCCTAATTTTGATTTCTTGCCTGCCCATCCGAGGTAAAATCTTGAAATGATTGTGTACTGTTTGTTGTGTCTATAGGTTATTTGGTGTGTTTGGACTTGTGGGTATGTGTTTTTTTGGTTTTCTTGAATTGGGTTTGGTTTGAATTGGTTGTTTTGATTGGAATTGTGGTAAAGTTTGGATTTTTATTCTTGGTTTAGTGAATTTGATCAAGATTTTGGGAATTGTGTGAAATTGAGTGTGATTTGTTTGTGTAGTTGTGTTTGCATGTGTAAAGTTTGGATCTTTATGTGTGGCATGCGTGTTTTTATAACAATTGTGAATGCTGAATTGCAGAAATGGATGGTTGAAGATGGACTGATTTTTTGGTTCTGTAGTTAATGTAAGGAAAAAGTAATGTGGATAGCGTAGTGTTGGATATGCTGGGTTGATTTTTGCTACCCTTTTGTGTTTTGAGTTAGTAGAGTCAAGGAATTTGAACATATGGTTTGTGGTTACATTGAGTGATGAATGATAAAAACATCCTTGTGTTTTGTTTAGTATCTACTGGCATGGTTTGAGAATTGCTGGGATTATTAGGCACCACTCGTTTCAATCTGCCTTCAAGTGGATTTTGGAAAAAAAGGTTAGTTTCCAACTTAGAACTAAAAAATTCCTAAAAATAAAATAGCTTTTCTACTGTCCCAGCTTTCAGTTCTCTTTAACTTCTAGCCTAGAGGCATCAACCGTACTTCCATCATCGACATGATGAAGTTTCCTAGCATTTGCAATTTCACACCATCTTTGATCAGAAATATTCTCTGTTCTCTGATGGTGATAACATGGCTAAAGGGATTAATATGAATACTCTGTTGATTCCGCAAAATACCAGAATACTAATCTTCTGCAACCTGTTGATTGCAAGTAATACTAGGAAATAGACATCCAATATTCATTGATTCAAGAAGAATACTAAAGGGGAGTACAATTTTACAGTTTTATAATTTTGTAACCAACTACCTCAAAACCAAAAGAAAGAACAAATATATATGGTTTATGAAACCCTAAATTAGAAGGCCTAAGAAATAATCCAAAATATGTTTTGGACCAAAAAACCCGACTAAAGTCAACCTTGAGCGAAACAAGGGTTAGAGGCTTGATTGAGCGCGAGAATGCAGAAATTCTGGTCTTTTTCTTATCCTCATGAACTTGTCCAAAAACGTAACACAATCTGCTCTGCATCACTGTGGCATACATAGAACCGAGGACATGACGACAGTTTATAATGAAGTCTGAATATTTTTGAAATATTATAACTTCCCGGCCACAGGCCTATTATGCTTCATATTTGTGGCATGTTTTGGCAGTCGGTCTTTGTGTAGCAAAATTATCCTGATCGGTATTGAAAATGATCGGATAAGTGGTGGACGTGAACTACATATCAGATTACTCCAGTGCTGCACAAAGCTGTTGATGCTGAGTTGCCTCCTATGCCACTAGCTATCCCTGATTTTTTAATGGCCCAAATTCCCAATATCCAAGAATGCATCAATTTAGTCTGTTTGAGTTGTGCAATAATGAATGGCCACTGTAAATTTGTAAACAGAAATACATAGCACATAATCAACATGAAGTAATAAGTAAAATACATTGTACAGAAGTTGTAGGCATTAATCAATAGTTGGGAAACAGGTCTTAATTCACTGAAGGAAGTCATAGCCACTTTAGCTACTTTGATGACTGCCTGTCACTCGAGATTTCTTTTGAATATATTACCCATACTCACCAAAAACTGATGAAAAAAAAAAGGATAATTTTCTTGTCATGTTAGACAAAATGAGTTGTGGTTAATCTACTTCTATTGATGTCAAGCTCCTAGTTAAGGGGTGGTGATCGCATTATGCCTTATTTATATATCACATGAAACTGTGGTGAGACAAAGAGTGCAAAGTGCTAAAACAGTGTGGTAACTTTATCGTCTGATTTCTTTTTTCTCAATCTTCTGTAATTAAAGACGTGTTCACTCCTGTTATGTAATAAAGATGTGTTCACTTATTATATTTCATATTGCAAGTTTTATGATCTTTAAAGTTTTTTACATATTCTTTCTAAAATAAAAAATTCCCATATGACATTTTCATGTGCCTCATAAACATAGAAAGAAGTGTATTTATTTAAAATTTATTTTTACACTCCTCTTTCCTTTTTGGGATTTTATTTGACTTTGGGTTTTCATTATAATTGTCAGCTTTTGTGAATTATTGGCACATCAAGTAATATGAAATACTCTTTAACATCTTTCGTGGCCAGTTACTCGGTTCTGTGTTTCTTGTCTTAATTTTCTAAATGATTCGATGGATGATATGTGATCCATAATTCAGAGAGACCCAAAGTTCAGGGGATACTTTTGTATGTTTCGGATTTTTTTTCCCTTTCCTGCTTTGTAGTAACTGTAAGGTATATATAACAATTTTTTAACATAGTTGTCTCATTTGAGGTTGCCTTTGGTTTACCATTTTGCTACTTTTTATGCACAGCGCAAATGATTCATCAAATGAATCGATGAATTGATGGACTACTTTGATAATGCAAAGGGTAATTATTCAATTCATCACCAGCTTTATCATTTTCCACCGAAGTTGATGATTAATCGATGACCATCTGATGCTGGAAAGATTTGAAAATAATGATACATGAGATTAAAACAATAATGTTGTGTTTGGTTGGGGTGAAATGTGAATGGAATGGAATGGATGAATTAGAGGAAATTAGTAGAGATTAGAGGAAAGATTTGGGAAAAAAATGAGATAGTGCATATTTCTTATGATAAGAATTGTGAAAAAAATGAGTATGATAAGGACTGGAGCATTCCTTCTTAAATTAAAATGGGGTGCTTGAAGCCTTGAATTATGATATAGATTGTTAGGAATGGAATGGAGGAAAGAATGAAAATTTTGAATATTTATCCATTTTATACTAAAAATCTCATTTCATTCCCTCCCATTTCATTCATCCCAACCAAACACAACATAAGAAATAGAACTTGGGTGATTCAACTGTGGAAGAATCAATACCCCTAGGCCATGTTTGTTTTAGGGGATTATAATCCTTGGAAAATTACACTATCTTTCTTAAATTTAAAGGATTATAATCCCATGGAAGTATATTGCTATCATCTTTTTGATTCATTTCTATGGGATTATAATACCTTTTTTCACAAGGTATTATAATCCCATGGGAGTGAACTAAAACAATGATCAAAATGTGAATTCATAGGATTATAATCCCTTACATTTGGGATTTATAAGGTAATAATTTGGGGATTATAATCCCTTGAAACAAACATGGCCTTAGGGTTTCCCATGTTGGAGAAAAAGAATGGATTGCAACGACGCAACCTATAGAACAAGGAGACTCAATTTAAAATTCAATAGTGTTTCAATAATCAAGTGTTAAATAATATGTGAGGGTTAGATGAATTAACTTGAGAGCAGAACCTTACATATTAAATAATAAATTCCTTGCCGCACATATAGAACATATAAGTAAATACACCAAGTTTCCTACACAACTAAAATGTTTTTAAACTATTTACTAATAAGAATAAAATGTTTTCTATATAATTGATAAATTATATCAATTGAGAAATAACAAGCCGTTGCATAGTTGAAGTCCGCCAATTTATTGACTTCTTTGATGGATTCACTATAAAAACCCATTCTGTTTATGCTCTTGTCATCATAATATTTATTTACCTTTTAATACTGTTAATGCTTGTATAGAATGGTAAATTTTCGAAATCTTGTGCATCCTTTATATAGGAAATCACATGTATAAGTTTATCTATTCTTCTTCGTAGTTTCTCTGTTGTGTTTAATAATAATTAAATATCTATGTAGGCTAAGGTTCAAAAGATAACCATGTTAACTAGTAGCACTAGTTAAAGTGGTTTCTTCTTGGTGTATATTTTGCTGTTTTTAAAAATATGCTCGTGCTTCTTAATCAACTGTTCCAAGTACAAATACTGTAACAGTCAATAGTATAAGGTTTATTGGCCAGTGAATGTGTTTCCTTTCTTCTTACATGGATTTTGTATGTGCTTGCTCAGGTACTAACATGAATATAGAAGAGTTTGGGAATGTCATGCCTTTGAGGGTGTTACCAGCAGGTCTAAGTATTCCAAGAAATAACAGCCACAGAGAAGATGGAGGGGATTTAAGACAAGCAGGTCTAAATATTCCAAGAAATAATAGCCACAGAGAAGATGGAGGAGATATAAGACCAGCAGGTCTAAGTATTCCAAGAAATGACAGCCACGGAGAAGATGGAGGAGATATAAGACTTGAACCATATGTGGGGTTAGAGTTTGATTCAGCAGAAGGTGCACAAGAGTTTTATAGTATTTATGCAACCCGGAATGGATTCAGAATTAGGATTGGCCAGCTTTATAGATCCAGGGTGGATGGGTCAGTTATTTCTCGCAAATATGTTTGTTCAAAAGAGGGTTTTCAGACAAATACAAGAACTGGTTGCCCAGCTTACATCAGGGTACAAAAAGATGACTCTGGGAAGTGGATGATCGCCAATGTCAACATGGAACACAATCACGATCTTGAACTTCCCGGTGAGATTCATCCACCCCGTATACATAGGAAATCCCTTCCTGCCCCAAGATCGTCTGTTGGTCTGTCCACCAGAACTGGAATTAGTTCGGTTGAGGAGGATAGCCCATCTGGCGCAGTCGATCGTAAACGTTTTAAAAGGGAGGAAGTGCAAGAAGAAACCAGTGTAGTAGTTAGAGGAGAACCATACAAAGGCCTTGAATTCAATTCTGCTTTAGAAGCTTACAAATATTACCATGTATATGCTGCTAGTGTAGGATTCAAAGTTCGGATTGGTCAGTTGTTCCGATCAAAAAAAGATGGTTCTGTCACTTCCAGAAGATTTGTTTGCTCGAAGGAAGGCCATCAGCACCCTTCAAGAGTTGGTTGCTCAGCATTCTTGAGAATACAAAGACAGGCATCAGGAAGATGGATTGTTGATCGTCTTGATATGGAACACAATCATGCAATGGACTGTCCGGTGGATGCTAGTGGAACTTTTACTCTACCAAAGGGATTTAGGGATGAACTAGGCAATGGTTTAGAACATACGGATCTAGTTGAAGCAAATGGCGGCTTCAGTCCTGTGGGAAGAGGACGAAGGAGTAACATTGGAGGTGAATGGTATCACGTGCTTATAGAATATTTTCAGTCTCGGCAGTCAGAAGATACAGGATTCTTTTATGCAGTGGAAGCAGATGATGGTAAATGCATGAGTGTGTTCTGGGCTGATGGACGATCTAGATTTGCTTGCTCACAGTTCGGGGATGCCATTGTTCTTGATACAACATATAGGAGAGGCAGTTATTCTGTGCCGTTAGCTTGTTTTGTTGGGGTTAATCACCACAGGCAACCGATACTTCTCGGCTGTGCTTTAATCGCAGATGATTCTGAGCAGTCCTTTACTTGGGTGTTCAAGGCATGGCTTCGGGCTATGTCAGGTCGCCATCCTTTGTCGATAACAGCAGATCAGGACAAAACCATTCAACAATCAATTGCAGAAGTCTTTCCTGGGACACATCACCGCTTTTCCACATGTCAAAAAATGGAAGAGAATTTGGGGGCACTATTCTCCATAAATGATGAGTTCAAATATGAATATCAAACTTGCATTTTGCAGAGTCAGACAGCAAACGAATTTGATCTTTCTTGGAATGTGCTTCTCAGCAAGTACAACTTGAAGGAAAATGGGTGGTTGAAGGAAATGTACCAGATGCGCAAAAGCTGGGTTCCATTGTATATAAGGGGCACGTTTTTTGCAGGCATCCATGTGGATGGGATGAAGCCATTCTTTGGTAATATTTTAACTTCTCAAACACCCCTCAATGAATTTATCCTACGATATGAGAAAGGTCTTGAGCAACGTCAGGAGGAGGAAAAAAAAGAGGATTTCAGTTCATTCAACTTGCAACCTGTCTTGCACACTAAAGACCCCATAGAGGAACAATGTCGAAGGCTTTACACAATCTCAATGTTTAAAGTGTTTCAGAAGGAACTGTTAGAATGCTACGGTTATGCTGGAATAAAGTTAAATGTTGAAGGTGCTATTAGTAGATATTTGGTGCAGAAGTGTGGCAATGGAGAGGAAAGTAAGACAGTTGCCTTCAACGCATCCAATCTTAATATCAGTTGCAGCTGTAAGATGTTTGAATTTGAAGGTGTACTGTGTAGACATGCATTAAAGGTTTTCCAGATAGTGAACATAAGGGAACTGCCATCTCGCTATGTTCTACATCGTTGGACCAAAAATGCGAAGTATGGAATCTTACGAGATGTTGATTCTGGAGGCAGCTATCAAGACTACAAACCTTTGATGTTGTGGAGTTTGAGAGAAGAAGCTCGTAACTACATCGAGGCAGGGGCAACATCTATTGAAAGATACAAAGTAGCCTTTGAGATCATGCATGAAGGTAGAAGAAATCTTTCTTGGCAAAATTAGGAACCAATTTGAGCCAAGTTAAGACTCCTCTTTTCTGACTTCTCTTTTCTTTTTCCCCTTTATAAAAATCTTCCTTTTCTAGTCTTGACCCCCTCCCTAAATCCAAAGTTGAACAGGTCTGTAGTTTTCAGTTATGAGGTTTGAGTCGGGTATGTAATTACATTTGTAATTACAGTTCAGTACTTTTTCAAATTAGTGGCATTCTTTTTTTTTTTCCACATAACTACTGACGAGTACTCGGAAAGTGAAATTAAATGACAACTTATAATCATATAGACTGACTGACCGTAGTAATGCTGGGAATGGGAACTGTAGTTGGTTCCAGAAGTAATGCATGGAAATGAAAAATGAGACTGAATGATTCAAAATGTCATGTAGACATGGAATGATTTAATTTCATGCTGTTTACTGGCATGCAATGCATCAATCTATGGTAAACCTGAGACTGGTATAGAATTCAATCCGACATCCTGGCAGGGTGGACTGGTGGTCAGTGGTGTGGTTTCAATTAAAGGGTCCGTTTGGATTGGGAGTTGAGAAGGGTTGGGTTGAGTTTAAATTTAAAAATTCATTTTTGAGAAAATTTTAAAAGTAAAGTATTGGGTTTTGGTAATTTACAAAAGAATTAAAATAGTATTACATATTAAATTCAAAATTCAACACTTTATTTTTAAAATTTTTTCAAAAATGAATTTTTAAATTTGAACCTGATCCAATCTAACCCTTCTCAATCCCAATCCAAATGGACCGTAGACGTTTCTCAACCCCCAATCCAAACGGATCGTAAAGGTTCCGAAATTCCTGGTTGGCAATCAAGAACAGGTTGATGATAAACGAATTCATCTTTTTTAACATTCAGCTGTACATTATTTATGATTAGTCGCATGTTCGATTCCTCCTTCCCATGTTTTTTGGTTTAAATTTCAAAAACTCTACATTGCGTCGTTACTTTTAATTCTTAATCAGCCAAAAAAAGATGATTTAACATTTTTTATTTTATTCAAGAACACATCATATATCATATATTAAAAATATAAAATTATTAAATAAAACCCAAATTATTAGAAATCATAACCGGGTCGACCCGAACCAGTTTCTTCATTTCTTTCTCCCTCCCCTCTTAACCCCATCTATTTCCACCATTTCCTGGATCTCATACTTACACTATACATACATACATATATGGATCTTCATATCTCTTCAAGATTACACTAATGGCAAGAAACCCATCATCTTTCACAATCTTTTTTCTACGCCAACCCCATAAAAACCCTAACTTTCACTTCAGAAACTTCACAATTAGTACTAAAGATCACTTCAATTCAAGAACTGACAGTCAAGAAAGCTTGACCCAAGTTGTTAAAAATGTTTCTAAGTATCTTCGAAGCCGACCCAGATGGGAAAACACCCTTGTTTCTGATTTCTCAGGTATCGATTTTTCGGATAATGGTTTATTGTATGAATTCTTGAAAAAAGAAAGTAATTTGATGTTAAAGATTAGATTTTTTTACTGGGTTTGTGGTAAATTTGGGTTAATTAGTGATGATGGATTGTTTGGGTTGCTATTTGATTGTCTTGTTGAGAGTAAGGCTGCGAATGCTGCGTTGCGTTTTCTTGAATTTACGAAATTTGATCCGGGGTCGGGTTCGTTAGAGATGTTAGCTTGTTGTTTGTTTGAGAATGGGTTAGTTGGGGATGGTGTTGGGGTTTTTGAGGAGTTGGTGGAGAGGGGGAGTGTTCCGAAGGTGGAGACGTGGAATTTGGGGTTGAATGGGGCGGTGAGAGTTGGGAGGAGTGATGTTGTTTGGAAATTGTATGGGGATATGATGACGTGTGGTGTTGAGCCAGATGTTGATACGCTTACGTGTTTGATTTTAGCTCTTTGTAAGGAAGATAAGCTTTCGGAAGGGTTTGATCTTTTTCGACAGTGTTTGAAAGATGGGAATGTGCCGAGGAATGTGGCGTTTATTAAGTTGATATCGGGGTTTTATGAGCAAAGGAAATATTATGGAGTTTCGGCACTACTACATGCTATGATTGTTAATGGTCGTCTTCCGAGTATAGACATTTATCAAGAAATTATTCATTGGTTGTGCCGTAACAATAAAGCAAAAGTAGGCTATAGGATTTTTAATGATCTTAAGGATAGAGGGTATGCTTTAAATAGTTTTATGTATGCAACAATGATTTACGGTCTTTGTAAAATAGAACAACTTAAAGATGCTAGGAAGTTATTTTGTGAGATGACTGAGAAGGGGATGAAGCCGAGGGAAAACACATATGTTGATCTCATTAGTGGGCTTTTTCTAGTTGGTGATGTTGATGGGGCTCAGGAGACTTACAAGGAAATGCTTGAACGAGGGTATAAGGAGACTGTTATGAGTTATAATGCTATGATTACCGGGTTATGTTTGAATGGAAAGATCGAGTTAGCTTGGGATCTGTTTGAACAAATGCATCAGAAAGGTATCGATCGTGGCGTGGTAGGCAAGACTTGCAATTTTATGATTAAGGAAGATATATACATATATCAGGAAATAATCCATTGGCTATGCAAGACAAACAGTGGGAAGGATGGCTTTAGGATTTTTAATGATCTCAAGAATAGAGAGTATGCTCCTAATAATGTCATGTATACAACAATGATTCATGGTCTTTGTAAAATAAAATGGCTCAGAGATGCTAGGAAGTTATTGCGAGAGATGATTGAGAAGGGAATGAAGCCGTGTGAGCAGACATATACTGTTCTTATCAGTGGGCTTTTTCAGGCTGGCGATGTTGATGGGGCTCAAGAACTTCACAAGGAATTGCTTGATAATGGCTACAAATACACCACTATGAGTTACAACAATATGATTACTGGATTATGTATGCATGGAAAGATAGAAGAAGCTTGTGATCTTTTTAAGCAAATGCTTATTGATTGTGGCTTTGTAGAAAACACATGCAGTTTTATAATTAAGAGATTCTGTAAGGAAGGTAAACTAGTTGAAGGTATGAAGTTCTTATACAATCTTCTAGATGGGGGCTTCCAGCCACCTCCTGCATCTTATACTCGCCTAATAGAGAAGCTTTGTGAAGCGGGAGAACTGCAGGAAGCAAAAGGTTTATTGGAAGATATGCAAGATAAGGGTGTGTTGCTATCAGCATGTACCCAAAATTCCATTATAGAAGGACTGAGCGGGGTAGAAAACTTGGAAGATGCTAATTCAACATCTTCTCCAGAGTGAGAGTCTTATGATGTTTTATTTGTTTAAAATTACGCGATTATGATAAGTTGACAAACTTTTTGTGTAATGTAATTTTCCTTGGACGAGATTTGTATAAACAATATCCTTGAAAGAAGCTGTAGTTGCAGCATTAGATACTGGCTTTCTTGCATTATTGCAAAATGACCAAGTGATGACGAAAATTTTAAGACGTCCGATCAATAAGCAATTCGCTCAGCTATGTTGATTACACTTTACTGTTATGTTATTTAAGATGCGGATGGATACCAGATGTTTGGATGCAGTTTGATGGTATCGCTGTTGGCTTCCTACTAATTCCATATTACATTAATTAAAATTATAGTTCCACTATGTACTCTTTACCATATCCTAAATGTAGTTCATAGTTTTGTACTTAATGTTTCAGCTTACTGTGGGTGGTTGATAGAAATAGATATAACCTTCTGGAACGACATAGGAAGCTCAGACACATTGTATAACATGTTTGGTGCCTTCTTACCTTTGGGTGGCTCATTTTATAAATATATTTATTTTCATTCATTTATGTATCTTTCTTTCTCCCCGACAGTCTTTTGTTATTTATTACATTTGTGTGCTTTATATAATTTCCTGACAACTGATCTCTCGATCGCTGTTTAAGTGGTATGCATATTTGTAATGGCTGTTGCAATTGTTAATCTGCAGTGTTTTGTCTGTGTGTGTCTGTGGTTTTCAGAGGCACTCATAGTTTACTTTGCCTTAATATTACTATTTTTATCTTTTATTTTTTTTTTCCTTTTATATAGATGAAGTACAAAATTTATGTGCTTGGAAGGTGAATTAAAAAACAGGTATACAATCTGGAGTTGTGTAAATTTAGTGTGCAGTACCTGAAATAGTCTCATATTCTTTACCTGTTAACTAGCAGATTACAAAATTCTGCCGTTGTCTTGCATTATGTAATATGTAGTAGACTTGTAAACTTTATAACTTATAAAGCTGGAAGAGCATGGAAGAATTCTTGAAATGCTCTCTATCACTGTAATAACTGTGATTGGATAAGGCTTACTGTATATTTCATCTATGCATGCTTTTGTTTTTAACTATCAGTCAATCTGTGCAAAAATATCTTTCTGCAACACTGTTTTTTCAGGCTACATTGTCTTTGACACTGAGAACCTGATTAAGCGTTTCAATTACGATGAGTGCATATGGGCCACTGTCACTCTCTCTATCTGGATATCCTCAACCTGGTCCTCTCCATTCTCCGGATGCTGAGACAGGAGATAACTAGATGCCTTTGCATATAGGGATGTCTAATTACACTGGAAACAAACCCCTGAACTCTTTTTTGTCTGAGTCTCACCTTCATCCATTTCTGCCCTTTTATGCTTGTGAAATTGGTTAGATATAGCTGTTTATATTAAAGATATCTTCTATTAAATTCGAGCTGTTGTTCCAGCTTTTGTTGCTATTCTCTGTTTGTCATAAATACATATTTCCTTGTTTATTTTTTTTTTGTTTGTTTTAAATAACATCAAAACATCGAAATTCAGTTAAAGAAGAATTGATCAACATAGAGAAAAAAATAGCACACCACATATCATATATTTGACAGATTATGTTTATACTGACAATCTGTGTTCTGTTTATTTGTTGAAGTTTTGCAGCATTTTGTGCTATCACGGTTGAAGAGACTAATGAAAGTGCAATGGCAATTGTACATGACGTGGACTGATGAACTGCAGAATCAGGTACTGATGAAATGCTGTTCTAGTGATTTGATAACTTTGTTATCTACTCCGTTTTGTTACTAGTTTTGTATATGTATCTTGCGGTTGAGAAGAAACAGCAGGAAATTTTGTTAGGACCGTTATGAAATTACAGGCCACTAGTTTTTTTTTATTTTAATCTAATTCTGGAAGTGTAAGCAAGAGCAATCTTATCTTATATCTCCTCTATATCCCTCTGTAATCTGTATGATTCTGGTGGTACTGCATGAATAGAGTGTTATTGTAGGGAACAGACTAGTTTAAGTTTTTCGGTGTCTGTTTAGAAGATTTTACAGTTATCAATATCTATATTTATCAAGAGAACGTACTAGAGTAATTTTCACAAGGCTCTCTTGCTACATCTAAAAGGGAAAACTTGAATAGTAAACTAGTGTTTCTGTCCAGCTTCTCGTTCTGGGATCTGTTTTGATATGGTGTTTATGTTCACTTTATCTTTAGTTAACAGCAGCCTTAATCTGTGTGTTTAGTTGTGGAAAAAAGAGACACTTCATTTTTTTAGTGTATGCTGAATTAGTCGCTATTGCAAAACCAGGTTGAAGTGTTGATCTAAAGGCTTGGAAGGAGTAACTCAGTGAGCATGTTGCATACTTGCATGAGACTGAGTTGCAGGCATACAGATTGCAGCAGAAATATGAAATGTTTCACAGACTTCAACTGTTGACTTGATTTTATTTGTCCAGGCTATGTGTGATTTGATTTTATTTAAGTTTATGTTGTGTTGTATATCATGAACCAACTATACAGATCATTAGACTAGTAGATTGTATTTGAGTTGGATTTGGTCGGAGTATGGAACAGCTTTTATTCAGTTGGATACAGTTTTATTAATCACCTGTAAACAAATTAGTAGAACTAGCTAATTTTTTTGACAATGCTTACCCTAGTGATACAATTGTAGCTTTTATTCAGTTGGATACAATTTTATTAAGGGGTCCGGTCACTGGCAAATGTTTGCGGGAGCAAATGGTCCGCCACGTACCGCAGTGTACAGTAGATTTTTGGTGTCAAAACAGTGGGAAGGTATTTTGGTAATTTGCCCGTACCGCAGAAGAAGTTTCTGCGGTACGAGGCGGATTTTTTTAAACCTCAGCCGTTGGATTAACCATCCAACGGTGCGGGAACCATTTGTTGTATAAAAGGTCCCTGGCAAAAAAGGTCTCTGGCAATGTTTGCCAGTGACCGGGAACCTTTTATTAATCACTTGTAAACAGGTTAGTAAAGCTAACCAATTTTTTTGACAATGCTTACCCTAGTGATACAAATGTATTTTCGTTTGTTATCAATGAATTTTCTGAGCGTGATGAGATAGTTCAAGTGGTTAGAGTTTATCTCTTGTCGTTCCAGGTTCGATTCTCGCTCATCCCGAAATTTATTGAGAACATATACGCATTGTAAGGCATATAAGCCTACTTATTCCAAAAAAAAAAAAAAAATCCTGTCTGACTTTGGTAGTGATAGATCCATAATTTCTTCCTGCAGTTTGGTAGGAGTCTGACAGAAGCTACAGAATTCTGTAATACAACTTGAAGCAAAGTGCAAATGCTTGTAACGTAAAACTACTAATCCATGTATGAAAACTATCATCGTCCCAACCTCTACTTGTTGCTAAATAAACGCTCTCCTTTTGGCATATAAACTAAATCGAATAACATTGTGGGAGTCTGAGATTACAAATAGATTAGCATTTACCAAAAATGCTCCGGAGAACTGTATCAAACGAAAGGCAGTGATATAAACTTGTCCTGTTGTCCAGTGAATAACGAAATTATCATTTTAACAAGGAACTAATGGAACAAACTAATAGGACTCGAGGGGGAAAAAACATAACAAACTAATATACTGTAAAAAGGAAACAGTTCATTATAGTTCAAGAAATGTGCAGCTGTTCTAAGGCTGAACAGAGATCCCAGGTAAATTTAGAAGTGTCTAAGATATAAAGAGCAAAGATTGATAGCTCCACTGGAAAAGATTGCAATATTTACATTGAAAGATCATACACACTGTATGTCTAAGGACACCCAAAGTAAGACATTAGAAACATTAGACATTCGAATAGTAAATTCAATTCATGACTTATTACCAATCAAGATGTGCTATAAAACATATATAAAGATTGTAATGAAGCTGCTCATGACTTAACAGGCTCACCATCGTCCTCAATATCCCAAGTCAAATCTTCTTCTTCATCCGCTGCAGCAGCAGCAGCACTCAATCGCTTACGCAAATCAGCTTTATTCGGACTCCCATCCGTAGACACCTTATGCTCATCACCACTCCCAATATCTTCAATCTCATCCCACCCAAGATCTTCTTCCTCCGGAGACAACTGACTAGAAATAACCGAGATATCACTATCCGTCTTCCCTTCCGACGTCACTTTCTCATCCGTCCTCACAACCTCCTTATCACAACCCTCCCCAACCTTCTCACTTCCTCCCTCCTCAACTCCACCATCACTTTCCCGTACCTCATCATTTCCCTCAACCTCCAACTTCCCACCACTATCTTCCCCAAACACCTCCAACTTCCCGCCTTTCCCTTCCACCTCATCCCCCCGTTGCAACGTCCTCTCCTCACACTCCTCAAACTCCTCCTCATCAACATCCCAACTTAACTCCTCCTCCTCAACCTCCCCCGAAATAACCCTCCTAACCAACCTACTCCTCGCCTCCTCCGCTTTCCTCACCTTCCAAACCCTAAAAAACAACCTCTCCCAAAAAACCTCCTCCTCCACTTTCCCCGGAACAACCTCCTCAAAAATCTCCCTAATCACCCCATTCCCCTCAACCATCTCCTCAATCTCCCCCGCTCGTTCCTCCAACACAAACCCCTTCCTCCACTCCTCAAACTCCTCCACATCCTCGATTTCTCCACAATACGTATTCAAATCACACTCCACTCCTCGTACCAATGCATCCACCCTACTATACGCCTTCACCCCCACATTCCCCACATTCTCACTACTCTCCCCAATTCCACTATCGTAACCATCACCGTGATCACTAGCAACTAAAATGTCCTTATTACGCGCAATAATCTCCGTAAAATCATCAATTACTTGCCCAACAGACTCCAATTTCTCCTGAGCAACAGCAGCCCCAGCTTCAAATGAACCAGGCAAGTCTTTCACCGCTTTCGAAGCAGCTTTTCGAATAACCTCAGTTTCTTTCTTCAATCCTGAGCTAAATTCTTCGAGATCACGACGATACGTATCTACAATTGCCTCTGATTTCGACGCTATGCTTCTCAATAGAGTGGTTCCAAAGGACCAAGCATTAGTAACTGTTGAAATTTCTCGGGTCGGATCAAGATCCGGGTTAGGGTTAGGGTTTAAAATTGGGGCTGGAGGAGCAGTAGTTTGGGGATTTGAGTCTTCTGGGTCGTCGGAGAAGACGGATTTGAAGAAGTCCATTGAAAGTGATTTTGAGAATTTGATGAGTGCTTATTTACATGTATATATAGATACAGATCTGTTGTGTGTATAGATGGGAGGAGAAGGATTGCACTGTCACGTTAATAAGGTTTGGGGATTTAACAAGTGGTTTGTTTTTGCACGATGAGAAGAAAATCGATAATTAAGGGCATCTCCAAATAGATAGTTGGCAACTTCTAACACATCATCACATATATTACTTTTTTATTTTTTCTCACCTCCATCTAGGGCTGCACAAAGGTCCAAAACCGGACCGGACCGGACCGAAGACCGGATTTTGTTGAATTCATGGACCGGGGACCGGACCGGTCATAACCGGTCTTTGGGACCGGACCGGACCGGAAAAACCCGGACCGGACCGGAACCGGACCGGTTTGGACCGGTTAGTTAATATTTTATAAAAAAAATTAATTTTTATAATTTAATTTTCATTCTTTGTTGATTTATAAATTACTTGGTAAGTTAATTTAAATTTAAAAATAAGTAAATGTCATATTATTTGTAAAGTAACATTAATTCGTAAACGTAATTATAAATTATATATAGTATGAAATATGAAAAAATTTAAAAAAAAGAAATATGAAATTTAATCAATTATATTATAGTGTTTATATATATTATTTCATAAATTTATTATTTACCAATTTGGATCACTAAAATATGTTATGTGTGAATATTTAATCATTAAATTATATAATTTAAAAGGAAAATAGTGTAAAATTAACTATATACATAAAATCCGGTCCGATCCGGTCCGGACCGGGTGTTTTCAGGGTTTGGACCGGACCGGACCGAAGACCGGATTTTTTTGATTTTACGGACCGGGGACCGGACCGGTTATATTCGGTCCGGTCCGGTCCTTGGACCGGTAGACCCGGTCCGGTCTAATTTACCAGTCCAGACCGGAAAGTTGTGCAGCCCTACCTCCATCTCATTGTTGGCAACTTTTATTACTTTAAAAGTTGCCAATGTGGTCCCATACATCAATTTTATATTATCTTATAAACACATATTATATTTATATATTCTAAATAAAATTAAAAATTCGGATATTTAAAATACTTAATTCCCTCCCGTAATGATTTTTTTTCATTTTTTTTACATTACATTAATATAAAATATCAAATGATTTAAATTTTTAAATATAAAATAATATTATCTTTACATCAATATCATTTGATTAAATGAAAATACTTCAAAAAAATGATATTTTTTTTCTTTTCTTCTCATGTGCATTAATGATATTAGATATGTGAGATATTTAGAAAAATAGAAAAAAACATTTAAATAGATAATAAAATGTGGGAGATATAAAAAAGGGTAAAGTTAAATACACTTTTGGGGAATTGTATGTGTTTTAACTAAATGGGGAAGTTGCCAACTTTTGGCAACTTTGGTTGGCAACTTGATGGCAACATTGATCCTCTACCATGTCACATAGGACTTGGCAACCTCTTGGCAACCCCTATTGAAGATGCTCTTAGGCATCACGGGTATCTACGTGTCTACAAGCATGTGGATGGTCACTACGAGTATGCTAAACAGTTTTTCGAATTAATTATAAAAATTAATTCGAATACTGGATTATAATTAAAAAAATTGTTAATATATTTTGGAGTAATTCACATTGCAACCTCATATTTTAGCATTTTTGTGAATTCATTTCAAGTTATGTTTTTTTATAAGTTATATTTTAAAATTTCATATTCACTTTGATTTACATCATTTCGATCAAATTTGTTCAAAAAGATTGTTATTATTAATTTGAGTATAAAAGTTGAGAAAATATCCTAAGATTTAAATTATTTTCAAATATATTCCATAATTTTAAAATTTTGACAAGATATATTTGATATAAAATTTTAATTTTAATTTTTTTTGTAATCCATCCATTAACATTTGTTCTTCTGATCTAAAGTTCTTATATTTTCACATCAGCAAGTTTTATTTTAATAAAGATATATTTAATGTAAATAATAGAAATTATCATTATCTATACCATTATATTAAAACCGAAACATTGAAAGTTTTGGTTTTCGGTTTGGTTATCCTATTTATTAAAATAAAAGTTTTGATTTTCGGTTTGGTTATCCTATTTATTAAAATAAATAATAACATAATATAATTAATGGTAATTAACCGATTGCCTTTTTCACATTTATTTTTAGTTGAATATATTGTCTTTTATAAACACCTAAAAAATCAATCGTATCATCTCTTTCAATCATTAATATTTTCTTTCTAATTAAAATATGTTATCATTTTGATTTAAATCTAATCTTATAATCATTAATATATACTCGAAAATATCACACCATATTTTTTAATTATTAATAAAATATATTAAAAATTCGTATATATTGTTTATAATATGGAAACATTAGTATAATCCGTAAACATGAGTATATTAAATTATATTAAATTAAAACTAAAAAATATTAATAATAATGATTATATAAAAGTAATTTTAAATAAAATTTCATAATAAAAGAAACCCGTGCATCGCACGGGCATTGAAGGTTTGTCGGTTCGATTTTCAGCACGGTCATCCTAATTATTAAAATAAATAGTAAAATAATATAATTAGTGATAATTAGCCGATTGCCTTTTTAAAATTAAAAGAAGTTTACTTTTAATTGATTGATGATATTACCTTTTATAAGCACATAAAATATCGTATATTCCAATCAATAATATTTCTTTCTAAATAAAACACGTTAATTTTTATTTTAAGAATATAATCTTACAATAATTAATATATACCCAAAAATATACCACTATTGTAACGGTCCCAAAATCCGGGGTACAGATTTGGGCCACCAACCACAATCAACATATAACTAACTTGGTTATAAACATTATAAACTTATAAAACATTAAACCCCGTAACCAAGATCGCATACAGGTTATGGTATGAAACAAACTATCGATCTACATCATTACAACTCAACTTCAGAATAAAATATTATACATTCTGTGAATATACAAAACCACTATCTAACTATATCTCCAACTTTGACAATTCTCATTCCACTGTCTGGCGAAGTGCATAACTCGACTGTTTCTTCTCGCTACCGGAGATCAATACTCACTGTCCACTACTAGGTCTGCTAAACTCCACCATTAACTGGGGAAAACAAACAAATGCAAGAGTGAGCCAACAATGCTGAGCAAGTGCATAAAGTGATAACAATTTCAATATCGAAACAATCTGATAACAAGAGAGTTTCAACTCATACTGTGAAAGAATCTGTGATAATACTTTTAAATTGCCACGAGGGCCAATACTTCACCATAAATGAGGTGCAATAGGAACTAGAACGAATAAGAGTTTTGTTCAACCAAAATAAGCATTAAAACTTCAAAGAAACCAGGCTTTAACTATTCAATACTGATACTCGAAAACTCAAGGTCAAATGATATCAATCGATAATGATACTTGGGAATTCAAGGTCAAGCGATGAGAATCAATGTCCACTGGATACTCAATTTATAGATTACAATTGGATTTTCATTTTCATTTTGACGCAACGAGTTAAAGTGGATGATCAGTCACACTAAAACTCCGGATATACTCTCTTGGTATATCCAAATACTTAACTGGATCCATGGCCCATTTTGGCCTAAAACATAATACTCATACTCTGATTGGCGTCCACAGTCCTGAAAATATTTTCATTTAATAAAAACATTTCCAATTCTATCCTTAATACTCAGGTCAGGTGTCGGGACAATCGACTATCTTGTTTCAACCAAACAACTGGAAACTCATGTCCAGAACAATAACTCGTGATTAAGAGTTAAGAAGAAGGCAACAACATTTGTTAGTATCGACAAGTTCGATAACAATTGGGGAGGAGATTATGATGAGCAATACTATGAGTTCATATCAAGAAGATAAATGTGAATAATTTGCACTTATAACATCAACAACTTATTTAAAGAGAATTTCACTTGAGTACATGAAACATATACAATGTAGTAAGACTTTTCGACCATCAAACTCTAAGTTAAAGCGAAGATATGGTCAATTACTAGACATACTAAAAAGTTTGAGTTTCAATAAACAGATAAAATGATTTAACATTTGTTTGAAAAACAATTCCAATATGGAACAGTTTAGGTCAATTTAAAAGAAAACATTTTTCTAAATGGGGAATCCATTGATGGAGATATGCTAGAATTGAGAATTTTGCTAACAGACTTTCATAAGAATTTAAAATCTGGGTTTTCCTTTATTTAAGGAGTTCTCAACTCCATTCAACGAAAATAGAAGAAATGGCACTTCAGGGATAGGAAAATGAGCAAAAAGGCTTATTTGAATTACGGGTAGGGGAGGTAATCAACATTACACTTATCTGAAAAGTATATGAGTCATCTATACTTTGCCAAATCATCACATACTATAAATAAGCTAAATTATATCACTTGAACAATAAGTGAATAGCAAAACACTTGCCTCGATTACGGAGTTCCTGATCCTACTATGGATCCTCGACTCAATTTCACATCAGTCCTTACTTGTAATTTGCTACTTCACATCCATACCCTCGTCGACTTCGCTAACTACCATTTGTTCCAATTACCACTTGTCCTTGCACTGCTCTTGGACTGGTCTCTTACTCGTACCTTTACAAATTCAAGTACCATTTCAGGGTCAAATCAAGCAAATTCTTATTTGCTCTACTCTACCCATACGCGTCCTATAACGCTTATACATATATCATAAATAACATATACCTCATATTCGTAAAATAGCGTTAGTATACCTAACTAAGTCAAATAAACACTTAACACAGCTGACCACTTATTACTTAGATATCAACAAGGCAACCACTTCACAACAAATTCATAATATACTTTTAAATCATCAATCAAGTAAATTAAATAGATTTAAAATAGATTTGCAGGGGATTTTTAGAAAATTTCGGCATGAAGTATTCGTTTATCGGACTATGGGCACAACCCCTCAATATCAATCACAAACAATTTAACCCTGTTTTTACAAAAATAAAGCCGCCTCAACTTGCAGCAACATAAAAGTAAACAATTAATGAAAAGTACCCGCCCGAACATGCGGCAACTAGCACATAAGAAATTTATATTACACTACTACTTACGCTACACCAATGATCGTATTTCTCACGCATTTTAATGATACACGTGACAATCAGTCATTGATGTTCGTAAGCCCTAGGGAACAACCCCTAGCACTAACTATTACTTACGCTATATTGATGATCACACCACTCAAGTATATTAATTATACCCGTGATAGCAAATCATGGATATTCGTAAGCCCGAGGAACTAGTTGAAGAGAATTTCACAAGTCTTTAAATATTGACATTTAGGACTTGTGATCCCATTGCAACTCCTCGCAGATAAACACATAATCAAAGAAATCTAACAATTAATCTTTGATATAAATCACATTTTAAAACCATACAAATAGCTCACCACCACATATAATTTACCACTAAATACTCGACAATTAAGATATCCAGCAAATACTATAACTTGACTTTATACATTTAGTACATAAACATTTATAACTCGATAAAACCATATATCTCAATATATCATTCAACAATTAATAATTAACCACTACTAGCCCGAACACATAATCGGGTCCACAATTAGCCTCAACAATTAATGACTAACAATTAACAATTAATAATAATCAAAACATATTGTTCAACTCGAAATAAATCCCACAATTATACTTAACCACCACGATACTAAATAACTATATTCTCCGAATCAATCACGGAGTTACAACAACGATAATGCAATTTAAACTAATTAAATTACAACAACTACATAATTAAATCACAATTAAATTACTACAATCACAATAATTTATATACTTTCCAAATTTAAACTACAAAAAATTAAAACAATTATCTCGAATTTACAACTAATTAAATACGAAAATTAAATAGATAAAATGCGAGATTATACCTTCCGAATTCATCGATTCCCCGCAACAATTCTTTCTCTCTCTCTCTCTCTCTCTGCCCAGCACCACCGCTGGTCCCTCTTCCTCCCCTCGCTGCTGTCTCGCGCGACCTGCCACCTGTGGCTGCGCCGCCGCTCTTCCACCGCGCAGCTCTTGCGCGCCTCCTACCACACCACAGCGCGCACTCGCGCCTCACACACACATACAGATGCACACACACACGTATATATGATATACACACACTTACACACACATACACTTATGTATATATATATATATATCTCCCCAATTCAATTTCCCCCAATTCCAATTCCTAAAACCCTAATTTTTCCCCCAATTCCATTTCTCTCTCCCCGTTATCTGATTGCTGTTTTTATTCCCCAATTGGGCTTGGCCCAATTCTAATTATATGCTAACTACTATACTACTCATTTATTCCGGGCCCAATAAAACACTTATTCGCTTTAATACCAATAAACAACTTCTATAAATCACAATTAAATAGAACATTCGAAAAATTACACTTTTCATTTTTTAAAAATAAAGAATATAAAATTACGAGCACGCACATATTTTCAAAATATTTTTCGGATCAAAAATGAATTAAATATGAATTTTCAAAGTTTTGATCCTTTAAATACAATAAAACTCTTAAAATCATTTTAAAATACTCAACCACCAAAATTAATTCACCCAACAATTTTAAAAACTAAATAAATATATAAAGATGATATTACAAAAGATTTCATGATTTTTAATCCATCCGATAATTTTATAAAATTTACAGAGGATCAAAATACATGATTTAAATATACTTAAATCCTCAAAATTACAAATAAAAAATATACTGACCTTCACGGCTCATACTAATCATCATATAATCACACAAACATAACTTCACACATATTCCACTTTCCAACAATACTCACATAATAATATTCATAATTATATAAAATAAATAATTCGAAATTCGAAATTTTCTAGGGCGTTATATCCTTCCCCCCTTAATAGGATTCTGTCCTCAGAATCAACGCTAAGGACACAAATAACAATTTTCCTCAAACATCTTACTTTCACTTCCCAGGTTGCCTCTTCAACTCTAGGATTTCTCTTATCAACTCAAACTTTAACAGGCTCGTTCTGTGAGGCCTCCAATTCCGAAATAACTTTAAACTTTGACTTCCGTGTCTTTTCAACTTTAGACGCTTAACTCACGGGAACGAATATCTTTACCCGACAATCAATATAACTTTTTCGCATAATGAACTATACCTTGCGTTAAAACTATATTACCACGCCAATCCTTCGCAATAATACTACCGTGCATTTGCCTAAATTTACCATGATCTACGCTTGGTATACTTCCCACGCTTTACTTATAGCCACACGATTTTAAATAGAACTTCGAGAAAGTATCTCCAGAAATTCTCTGATCGCTTCCACTCCGCTTTCAAGTACTATGTTGATCGAGAAGGGAATAATTAAAAGTTCCTTCTTGTATTCCCATGTTCTTACCGAATACCCAATCTGGAAACTTAACATCATTTCGTTCATTCTCAGTCGCATCCTTGCAATCGAATACTATAATCACATATACGTCCTTAGACGTACCTCCAGCATACTTCAACTAACAACTGGATTCTCATTCTTATAAAATAGTCTGGTTTGCCAAATCTTTGGAGAACATAGCCTCGATTATTTTCAGCTTTTGATAACTAGAATACTTGTCACCTTATCTGTGACTTCACTTAATACAAACACAAGATTGAAATAACCAATTTGTTACCAATTCTTCTGCCATCACAACTTCACTCGATACTAATCATGAAACAATTCCTCAACGACTTCCAACAACTCCTGTTTTTATCAACATGAATCCTCCACTTAACCTGCATTGCCACTCATTTACATCCCCCAAAATGAACCTTCCTCAGATAAAATTTTGAGAAAAGGAATATCAAGAAATCTTCAATCATTCTTACTTCTTTTTCACGTGCAATGTTACTTGAGAAGGGCATAATCGAAAACTTCTGTCCATCCTTTACCTCACTGTTTTACTGAGTAACCATTTTCCTTAAATCACATATGTACATCTTATTCGTAATACGCTATTCCGTTTCCTTTGGAGTCAACTTCAATTCTCCACTCTGCATACTTGACAAGTTCTCGAATTTGACTCTACCCGCTACAATTTCAACATTTAACAGCACTCACATTAAGATTTTGTATACTTGGATCCTTTAAGGTCCTTCTCCATTGAATTGCATACACTTCACGAATCTTCGATCATCTTGATATGTGATCTACGATCAGATTAAATTCTGCGTCCAATTGCTGTTTGAAATCTTATTCATTGAAACGGGCTTTGACTCAATCATCTCCTTTCTGCTACCTTTTTCTTATACAACACGACTTCATTCCTTTGATATCACCATTTCTGGATTTGCTTGGTTGCTAAGACCTCTCTGTCTACCTTCAACCTCCAAAACTCCACCTTTACCTTTCTCAAAACTCAAGATCTCATTTCCTTGCCCTCACAATTCAGTTGCATTTCATTGTTAGGAAATAATTCAAATCCTGAGTCATACTTAACCCCTTTTATGGTCGACATCATGCACTTCCTACTAGCTTCCTACATAATCTTATTGAATTTCTCAATTCTTTGATAATTATAACCGTAGTCTTATTACTCTCTTCATAATTCCACTAAGATTGATATGATACTATTTCTTGTTAGGTCCAAATGTGTTGTAGAGAGGGGGGTGAATACAACTTTTCGAATATGAGAAGCAATAAATACGATGCAATAAATGAACACACAGATTCAAGGAATATATGTTTTATATATAACTTGAAAGGGTTGCTACAACATTCATTACAAAGTATAACAGAAGTTCAGAGAGAAGTGAATGATACTAAGCTCTGTGAATGCACTCTCTCTATTTCTCTCTTGTGTTTTTCTCAAGAATTTCTCACTAACTGAAACATTACACAAGTACTTCTATTTATACTACATGTAATCTATGTCCTGTAGACTTCAAAGACTAAGATGTACGTGGCCCAATGATGTCCACATAAATCTTGCCTTATCTTGAAAGCTTGGAAATCTGCCAATCAGAAGATGCCATGTGTCATGTTGAAGCTGCACTCTAAGTAGAACTTCTACTTAAGAATTTCTACTTAGCCATCTCGAAGTTCTAAGTAGAACTTCTACTTAGAAACTTCTACTTGGCCATCTAGAATATTTAGTACTTAGAAAATATTCTGGTCTTCAACTTGAAACTTCAATGCACATCTTGAACTTGTGATATCTTCATGTCTTCTTTATTCTTCACCAAGCTCTTGAATATGGATCTTTATTACTGACATAAAGTTGCTATCAATGTCCTGACACTTGATGCAACGGTCTGGTTCATAAGTGACTAGTCTTGATAGGGTTTTTGCTTCTTGAATAAATTACCATATCCAATTACAAATGTGGCTTTCCAATATTTGCTTTCCTTCTTGTTCACTTGAAATCAATTGGTCTTATTGATACTGATAGTTATGATCTTGATTCTTGGCTTTCCAAATCACTGAGGCATGAACAACTTTGACTTGAACTTCTCTCAATGATTTCTTCTTGGATTGATCATAGTTAACATGTTGAATTGTATCAATTACCTTGTCTTCATTTAGTGTTGATTTCTTGTGACCTCTTGTTCTTGATTGTCTTCTGGTTAAGTATCTTTTCCTTTAGTTTGAGTTACGTTAGTTATAGTGTTACAAGTTTACACACTCTGCCTTTCAATCTCCCCCAATTTGATTGTCTAACAATGACATTCAAATTAATGAAGGATAACTCAACTAAACAATGAGACGAGAAAAGATAATTAACATTACAGTCTTGAATAATTTACAATTGAAATTTACATGAAAACAATACAAAGAACTTAAACTAGAAACAGAATTCGAACTTCGAATTAAAGATCATTTGAGTGATTCCTATCACCTGGATTATTTCATATCTTTTAGTCAAACTTGTATCACCTTATTGGATTCACTCTAAGGTGAATTTTCCTCAAGTGAGTTAAAGCAACTGAAAGACATGAAGTTTTTCCAACTTCAAGTTCACACCACTCTGACCTTTAACCCTAATTCCGTTTCCTCTTTCTAGCTTCAGCAGCTTGGTCTCTCTCTTCTTTCTGCCTTTTGCGCTTCTCCTTCTGCTGCTTTTCTTTCTTGTATACTGGATATTTAAGCTGCTTCCACCTAGCATTCAATAGACTTACAGCTTCCATTTCTAGAGGGTTCTTGGGCTCTGGATAAGGATGTTTGAAAAGCCTTCTGAGTTTGTCCACCTCCTGAGTAGTTCTGATCTTTGGAATATCCTCGAAGTTTTTCATGATGAGCTGAGGTTTCCAGTGAGATTTATCAGATTTGAACTGACAATAGATCATCTTGGGGTAGCCCTTGACACGGTCAGTATTGTGGACACTGGCCGCATCTCGCTCCATTCTCTTCTTTTCCACCACTACTTCAGACAGGTAACTCATGAGTCTCTGCTTTTCTTCAACAAACTTATCTTCCACTTCACCCCATTTGAATACATATAATACTCTCTCCAGAAATGCAGCATCTTGAGTCCGTAGCAGCCATTGTCTACTCATATGCAAGATTGTTTGATTCTGGTCTGCATCTATGAATACTAAGGCATCAGCTGTATCTTCAACATAAGCATGTATCCAGTATACACTTTCACTTCCTGGAACACCAATAGCCTCCCTTATTTCTCCTTGTTCTAGTGCTCCAGAAGGAAGAGTCAGAGCTTCATCTACATTCTTCATGGCTTGAAGAATATTCCATTTCTTCTCTATCAGCTCCGGCTCAATCTTCACGTCATCAAGAGGGTTTGGAGCAATGACATCACACTTCCACACCTCATTGCTCTTCTTGAATATAACTCTTTCAATGATCTTCACGGATTTATCTTTAAGCTCAGAAGCGAATCCCTTACCCATCATTTGTCTACATACAGCTTTGAGAGATTCTACTGAAAGCTCCATTAGATCATTTTCCTCTATGCTAACCCTCTTCATTTTTCCATCAACTACCATCCGGACAAAATTTGGATAAGCTGAGAATTCTGGACCCTTGTCCTCTGCTAGCTGCATTAACTGATCCCTGTACAGAATGCTTAGCTCCTCAGATTGAGAGTATTGAATTTTAGTCGCTAGCAAGAACAACTCTGACGCAGATCTTCTCATAATGAATTGGTCATCCATATATAAGAAAGATGTTGGGACTCCTTCTACCAAAGACAAGATAACCTGCCACTCCTTAAGATTTGCATTGTATCCAACCCTGACTTTAGAAATTAGTCTCTTCAAAGCATTTATATAGTCCCCAGTCATTGGATTCTGCAAATTCAAGTTGTAGAACAGATCATCTGCATCCTTGTTATGAACTCCTTTCGCACAGGGTCCCATCATTATCTTCCTTGCTTCATCCCATTTCTGCCCTATCCTTCGTTTGTCCAGATCAACTTGAGGATTAGCTAGCCTTGCAAGCTCATACTCATACTGCTTCCCTTGTAGCTCCCCCTTCTTCTCTAGGAATGCAGCATGTTCTTGCATCATCTTCATTTTATGGAACTGAGCTTGTTCCAAGGCTAACTGTTGAGCTTTAAGGGTTTCCTCATCAACAGGAAATTCTTCAGGCATTCCGGAAGACATCCCAGCACCTCCACCTTGTTCCTTCAAAGATCTTTTTATAGCGTGTGCCAACGGTACGTCTTCCATGTCAGAATCTGAGTCAAGTACCTCCTGTACTGTTTCCTGATGACTCAGGTCAATAAATGGTTCATCAACCATTACTGCCTTACCCTTCCTCATCCTCAGAGCCTCTTCATCAACAGACGGCTCAACTTCTGGTTCCTTGACAAGATCAGCGGGTTCTTCAATTTCTTCGATGTGAACAGCCTGCTGTCTCGTCTCCTTTCCACTCTCCCCCTTAGGTGAGTTATCCTGAGCTCCACCTTGGTAATCAGATCCACCAGCTGCATAGGAACCTCCAAAACCAGAACCAGAGGCTCCCGCTCCACTAGCACCACCTGCACCACCTGCACCAGCATCGGGGGGAGGTTGTTGCGACTCGAAACACTCCGGGGGCACAAAACTCCTGACTGCGAACATCATTCTACTGATCTCCACAGCCATTGTATGCATTGTAGACTCCAATGCCCCCATCCTCTCATTGAGAGTGCTTCCTAAGACACCACCAGCATGGCCCAAGTCATTGACCTTATTTGTCAAATCATCAAAAGCTGTAGCTTGACTTGCCATTCTTGCTGCGTAGTCGTCTAGAGCCCTTTGATTGTTTCCAATATTCATCCCAAACTGCCCCATCGTCTGTCCGAACTGCTTCATCTGATTTTCCATAGAAGTCATACGCGTATCAAGATTTTCAGTGTTAAGGGACGGTGTTTGGTTTAGGTGACCTCGCTCTAATACTCGTTCTGTTGGTATTTGACGCTCGGTTTCGGGCCTTGAAAATGAAGGTCCCTCTCTCCCTAACCTCTCACACACACTCCCTGTCTCACGCTCGTGTATGTCTTCAATGATTGATCCAAATAATGAAGCAGTACCTGCAGAAAATTGATAAGAAATGTTGTTGACAGTTATGGGATCAAATTCTGTTTGTTCCTGAGTTGGAATCTCAGGCTGAGAGGCTGCAAAGTGTCCTTGTACGACATCAGAACCGATCCTCTTTGCAGCATCAGTACGTACCGGTGAAGGTACGGCTGAAGTTCTTAAGACTTCATGTCCTCTTGAAGCAACAGTATCTTCAAGAGGTACATAATCCTCACCAAAATCAAAATCCATATGTGCAGATTGTTCAAGGGGTGAACCACTCGCGTGAGGTGGAGTGGTTGCGTGTGACACGCTAGGGTTTGACTGTGGTTGTGAAGTAGCAGCGTGGAAAAGTTTGGCTTTCTTTCGAATAAGTTGCTGCTCTTCGGTTTCACTCTCCTCATCATCTTGTATATATACACGTGCTGGTTTTCTGACTTCCGTTAACAGGGGTGATAGAGAATAGGAATGTGTATCAGACTCAGAGTCAGAAATATGGCTCTTACCCTGGGATAGATCCTGCGGGTTAGCAGTCTCTTGGGTCGCGGAATCAGAAACATAGGAGGAGGAATGAATAGTATGCAGGGAGAGATTACCTGATTGATTTCCTTGTGCATCATCGCTTTCCTCATCAGGAATCTCATCAAATGCCTCAGCATGAACAGATGGATTTTGAGCATGTGATGAAACTTGTGACGATGCCTCCAAATTGGTAACTCCTGCATCATATCTAAGCCACATTTGTAAATTTTCAGGAGTAGACATTGGTTTACCTTGATGTTTATCCTGATTAGCAATGGTTGAAAGTGACTTAGTGCCCATCCCTAGCGATTCAGATGTGGGGCTTCTGGCAAATCCCTGTCTAACAGCAAGAGCATCCTTCGGTATCAAGTCATTGATCAGCATTTGAAGAAACCGAGGAAACCAGCAGACAACACCAGTTGTAGAGAGGTCTCTGCTTTCAGGAGATCCCATTGAGCCCACTATTTCAGAGAGAACTATGCGTCCATAGTTTATATCCAGTTCTCTTGCTAGGGCAACTTCAAAGGTTTGCATTGGAATTGGAATTTGATGAAAGTCTTTTTCGCGTGCCCGAAAACATCGTGTGATGGCCTCGAAAAAGTAATTCCATTCCACATGGAAGAATTGTTTTTGGATATTTCCCGTGATTGAGCCTTTTGGAGGATAACATCCAATTTCTTCAAAGAATCTGAGGCGTTCTGCAGCAGTAGGTTCTGGATCATAGGCATCTTTAATTGGAAATCCCAGAACCCTGTTGACAATTTCTTCGGTCACCTCATATTCCTGACCCGCTAAGGTAAACCTGAAACCGTAGGGGGTTGATTTACTCCCAAAAGTAACCGCACTAGTCCATAATTGCTGTAAAGCATCATGTACTAGTGTAGGTTTAGCAGTAAAAGCATGGCTAGCTTTGGAGTACAAATTGAGAAATCGTATCCAAAACTTAAACCGCGGGAGTTGATCACCAATTTCCGTAGAAATATTATAAAAATTGTTTTTAGCAAGGGAAAATTGGTGAGCCATTTTGATTAAATGTTTTTCTTTAAAAGATGTGAATTTTTATTTTAATTGAGAAAAACAAATAAATTACGAATGAATCAGCTTTATTCCTTTTAATTTTTCGAGAATATCAAAAGATAATCCGAAAATTTAAACTACGGAATTTGAACAGTTGCCAATTACTGGATCTGAATATTCAACAAAGATGAATATTCGTGTTTTTATCAGTGAAATCGTGTGTATATGTGGAGAATATGAAATCGCGTTTTGGAACAGATACACAAAACTTGATGTTTGTGTGTATGTATATGCGCGTGTATATGCGGTTACAAAACACACCAACACAAAGGTTAATGATTACACAGTGAATCTCAGTCAAAAATTTGGCAGTAATTCGTGATTAGTATGAGTTTAATCACAAAAACACGGGTTAATAGTATGAAGTCTGTGAAATCGCACTGTTCTTGTGAAACGGCTGCTGTGAAAAAGAAATTAGGTAAAGTGAATTGGGCATCGAGTTAGAGATGTATATATAGGTGAATGTGGAATGACAAAAATGTCCCTGTTAAAAAATGTGAAAAGTACTAAGTCCATACAGGGGACATCTAAGTCGAACTCTATCTCGAACATCTCTATCTCGAACATCTCTATCTCGAACATCAAGTCGAACTTCGAGATAAAGTTCGAGATAGAGGTTAACTCGAACAATTATGCACAAAGAAGCACTTTAACCAATTTTACAGCAGAAACTATAGGGAAATCCTATCTTGAACATTATTGAATTGTAGTAAACTTGGAAAAAAGAAAATTCAAGATACTTTTCGAGTTAGAAGTCTATCTCGAACATCAAGTTGAAATTCGAGTTGAGTTTCGAGATAGACTAAGAGCTCTATCTCGAACATCAAGTCGAAATTCGAGTTGAGTTTCGAGATAGACTAACTCGAAGTTAATCTCAAATTCTTTCCAAAATACCCCCTTGAATCAAAAAGTACAGGGTAATTCAAGATATGTTTCGAGTTAAGAGTGTAACTCGAAAAATTCCCTTTAGCTTAACTGAGAACTCTATCTCGAACACCAAGTCGAAATTCGAGTTGAGTTTCGAGATAGACTAAGAACTCTATCTCGAACATCAAGTCGAAATTCGAGTTAAGTTTCGAGATAGACTAACTCGAAGTTAATTCTCAGTTCTTTTCAAAATATTCCCTTAATGGAAACCTCATCTTAACCTTTGAGATAAGATTCGAGATAGAATTTATCTCAAATATTTTGAAGATAGAACTAGGCACACTGGTAACTCGAATTCGAACTCTAAGTCGAATTTCGAGATGAATTTCGAGATAGCCAACTCGAAATTCTTCCCAGACTTAGAATTTTTCAAAAACTTCACTCTGACAGCTTAAGTCGAAATTCAAGTCGAATTTCTAGATGAGTTTCGAGATAGAACCTAACTCGAAATTTTGAAGTTTTTAAATTCTAAGGCCTCTAATTACATGAAAATCATAGGTAAATTCATCTAAAAATCATGCAATATTTAGAATATTATGAATTTAACTCCCCCTATGATCATGCAATCTAACAAGCATAAATTCACAGATTTGTGCTATAAAAGACACTTAAAACACAATGAATTCATGCAAAATCACACTATATGCAACCTATAACAATCATTAATTAGGCATATTAAAGTCTAAGCACATAATGATTGATTAGCTTGCACATACAAACATAAACATGGATTTTACAGATAGAAGGCTTTACTAACTTGTGTTAAGCATTCCCAATTCACCAACCAACCTATTGAATGTTACTTCATCAAGAGGTTTGGTGAATATATCTGCAATTTGTTGCATTGTGGGCACAAAATGTAGCTCCACAGTCCCCTCCTCGATATGTTCTCTTATGAAATGATACCTGATGTCAATATGCTTGGTTCTTGAGTGATCTACAGGATTGTTGGTTATGGCAATGGCACTTGTGTTGTCACACATGATTGGAATTTTCTTGTGCTCCATGCCATAATCCTTCAATTGGTTCCTCATCCACAGTATTTGAGCTACACAGCTTCCAGCAGCAATGTACTCAGCTTCAGCAGTAGAAGTAGATACTGTATGTTGCTTTTTGCTTTGCCAGGACACCAATCTTCTGCCAAGAAATTGGCAAGCACCAGATGTGCTTTTCCTATCAATCCTGCAACCTGCATAGTCTGAATCCGAATAGCCAATAAGATTAAAACCTGTATCTCTTGGGTACCAAATCCCTAGATTTGGTGTGCCCTTGAGATACCTAAAAATTCTTTTAACGGCTACGAGATGTGATTCTCTAGGATCCGCTTGGAACCTTGCACATAAACAAGTTGCGAACATTATATCTGGTCTACTTGCAGTTAAATAGAGGAGTGAGCCAATCATACCTCGATAGCTTGTGATGTCAACTGATTTACCTGATTTGTCTTCATCAAGCTTCGTGGCTATTGCCATGGGAGTCTTAGCTGCTGATGCATCTTATAGATTATACTTCTTGAGTAAATCTCTGACGTACTTAGATTGACAGATAAAGATACCATCTTTTCTCTGACTGATCTGTAATCCAAGGAAGAAGGACAGCTCTCCCATCATGCTCATCTCATATTTTTCCTGCATTAGCTTGGCAAATTTCTCGCACAAGCGCTCATTTGATGACCCAAAAATAATATCGTCCACATATACTTGAACAAGTATTAAGTCATTTCTCACAACTTTATAGAACAATGTTTTATCAATTACTCCCCTAACAAAACCATTTTCAATTAAGAATAAGGATAGGGTTTCATACCATCGCCTTGGGGATTGCCTGAGGCCATAGACAGATTTGAAGAGTAGATACACAAAATCTACATGTTCTGGATCAACGAAGCCAGGCGGCTGTTCCAGATACACTTCTTCTTCTAGCTCTCCGTTCAGGAAGGCACTTTTCACGTCCATCTGGAAAACTTTGAAGTTCTTATGTGCTGCAAATGCCAAGAACATCCTGACTGCCTCAAGTCTTGCAACTGGTGCATAGGTTTCATCATAATCAATTCCTTCTCGCTGAGAATAACCTTTTGCAACCAAACGAGCCTTGTTTCGTGTTACAAGTCCGTTTTCATCCAGTTTATTTCTGAATACCCATCTAGCTCCAATTACGGATTTGTTCTTTGGTCGGGGTACCAGTTTCCAAACTTTCTGCCTTTCAAACTGATTGAGTTCTTCTTGCATTGCAATCACCCAATCAGCATCGCCAAGAGCTTCTTCTATTTCTTTAGGTTCAAGCTTGGATAAGAACCCAGAATATAAGGAGATATTAGCCATGTCAGCTCTTGCAGTTCTTCTAGTAGTCACACCAGCATCTGGATCACCAATAATTAACTCAAACGGATGGTCTCTATTCCATACTCGTTCACCTGGAAATTGTCTTGATGATTCAGCCTGACTTTCTGAGTTGGGGTGCTGACTACTTTGATTATTTTCACTAACTCCCCCTGAGTTAGTGCCAGCTCCTACAGAACTAGAGTCAACTCGACTCGAGCCTTGAACAGTAGTCCTTGAGCTGCTATTTACTCCCCCTGAGTTGTTGCCGGTTCGTACTGAAGAAGTCTCTCCTGATCTTGTAGAATTAGCTTGTTCACTAGACTCAGGTTCTTCATGTACGCTTGGAACATTTAATGGAACAACCAACTCAGGTTCATCTTCAAGATCTTCTAAGTCCAGATTCTGAAATTTTAGGGACTCAGGTTCACTAGAATCTCTTGAAATTGATGAGAGTTTGGTATCGTCGAATCTGACGTTGTAACTTTCAGTCACTTTTCGATCATTCACCAAGAACACTCTATAAGCTGCCACCACGTCTGTAGAGTAACCAACAAAGATTCCTTCACGAGCTTTTGCTGCAAACTTGCCTAGATTTTCATCATCTATAAGCACATAGCATTTTGCTCCGAAGACATGAAAGTATTTGATTGTTGGTCTTCTATTGTTCATTAGCTCACATGGTGTCTTTTCTTTATCTTTTATGATCAAGGTTCTATTTTGAGTGTAACAAGCGGTACTCACTGCTTCGGCCCAGAAATACAAAGGAAGTTTTGAATCATACAACAAAGTTCTTGCTGCTTCAACCAGAGTTCTATTCTTCCTTTCAACTACTCCATTTTGCTGTGGAGTTCTCGGGGCTGAATACTGACGACGTATTCCCTTAGATACACAGAAGTCATTTAGCACTGCGTTTTTGAATTCAGTGCCATTGTCTGATCTAATCGTCTTCACAGTAAGTGTTGAAACATTCTCAATTTGAGTGATATGATCAATGATTAAGAAAGGTACTTCGTCTTTCGTCATTGCGAACAATACCCATGTATACTTGGAGAAGTCATCCACGATTACCAAAGCATATCTTTTCCTAGACAAAGATAGGACATTCACTGGGCCAAACAAATCCATATGAAGAAGTTGTAAAGGCTCAGTAATACTAGAAATTTCTTTGCTTTTATGCGATGCTCGCTTCGACTTTCCCATTTCACAAGCTTCACAGAGTTCTTTCGGAGCGAACTCCATTTGAGGTAGATCTCTCACCAATTCTCGCCTCGCGAGAGCATTCATCGTTTTGAAGTTTAAGTGAGATAACTTTTTGTGCCATAACCAGCTTTCATCATCCGAGGCTTTGCTGTAGAAACAGGTGACCTCATCCTGATTTGCTGAATCCATATCTGCAACAAAAAGATCTGCCTTTCGAACTCCTCTCAAAGCCAGTGAGCCTTCCTTAATGTGAGTGATTGATACACCTTTCTTGTTGAAGACAATTTCGTAACCTTTGTCACAGAATTGACTTATACTCAACAGATTGTGCTTTAGTCCCTCAACATAGGAAATATCTTCAATGATGACATTGCCAGTCTTCAGTTTGCCATATCCCTTAGTCACACCTATGTTGTCATCTCCAAAGGTAACATAAGGGCCATCTTTCATAACCAACTCTGTAAGCAGGGACTTGTTTCCAGTCATATGCCTCGATGCTCCACTGTCTAGCACCCATATAACTTTATTTCTATTCTGCTTAATGCCCTGCAATGACAGATTGGTTAGACATTCTTCGGAACCCAACTTTGATTGGGCCCGGCTTTTCGATAAGATCGAGAATCAACAGATTTAACAACAGGAGATGCACTTTTCTTCACATTACTAGAGCTTTCGACTATCTCCTTTCCTTTCTCAGACTTGACAGATTTGTCAGTCTTAGGAGAAGGTTTGTCACTCCTAGCTTTAGGAGGACTGACAGTCTTGGCTCTCCCATACTTTTTCTTGATGTTTGAACTAGCAACAGTATTTGAGCATGACTGGCTAGATGCATTCATTAAATGCACAAAAGTTTGCATGATATTAAAAGTGCATGGCATACAATTAGGTTGACCACACTGTGCATGATTCTGATGCAGATTATTCATTGTATGTGTAGCAGGCATGGCATGTGCAGCAGGAACATTTATGTTAGCGTTACATGCATAAGAAAGATGTTCAGTAGATTTACAATGATAACATGCTTTCTTTATTCGTTCAGCCTTAACCTCTTTTATGCCTTTCTCTCTCTTTCCTTGTTGTTTAACAGCCTTAGCTCCTAATCCCAGTCTAGATTCATCTCTAGGGAAATTGATTTTCACTTGTTTAATAGGAGTTATAGGTTGTTCTTTCTGGCGATCTTCCATCTCAATCTCATATCTAGCTATCAATTCAGTCTCTTCTTCTTCTATTCTAGGAACAAGATGTTTGTAGATAGGTTTGACAGCCGATTTAAGAATTCTAGGTGTTTCCTGTTTAAGGTCACTGGAACTAGGGTCAATAGGTCTCTTTCCTTCTTTCTTAGGAAGGTCAGAATAATCAAGTCCTATACCTACTCCAGTTATTTTCTTAAATGTGTCATTATCTACATACACTTTACTAGCAGCTAGTTTGTAAGCTTCGCATTTAGTTTCTAACTCAGCTAGATTGTTCCTAAGACATGCTTCTACTTCTTCCTTAAGGACGAGCTTGTGTTCCAGAGATTTAATAAAATCTCTTAGAGAAGTATCTACAGTGCAAGCAGCCTCTAGCTCTTCCACTTTTGCCTCAAGCATTCTGCATTTGGCAACAAGTGTTTTCTGTTCCTTTTGAGAAGAGTCTAGGCTTTTGCACAACATATAGATCTCTTCACTAAGAGCCCCGTTCTGTTCCTTATAATCATCAATAGACATTTCTACTTTAAGAGTCAGAACTGGTACCTCTGGTTCCTCTGATGTCTCAGCCATGAGGGCAAAGTTTGCTACATGAGTAACATCTTCCTCATCTGAATCATCCCAAGCTCTTCCTTCTTTAACCAATAAAGCTCGTTTTCCATGTCTTTCCTTCAACAGTGCTTCATAGTTGCTTTTGAGGGCTTCAAATGTCTCTTTTGGATAAGTCTGTTTAGGCTTTTTGCAGTCCGAGGCAAAGTGTCCAGCTTCACCACAATTATAGCATTTGAACTTCATTTTGAAATCCAAAGGAGATTTGTAGCTGGTATTCTTGCCTTTTCCTTTGTAGCCTGACGAACTACCACCACCCCTAGCAGCCCGATAATAAGATGAAGATTTTCTCTGTGGTCGGTTGCTCTTTCTAAATCTCATGTTGCTGAACTTCCTTGCCATGTATGCCACGACACTATCGTCCATGTTGTCCAGCTCTTCTTGGGTGTAGTAGTCATCATCACTGTCAGATGCGCACTCGTCATCATTATCAACTTGATGTGGTGCAAGTGATGATTTAGGCTTTGCTGCAACCATTGCCTTCTTAGACTCTTCCTCATCAGCAACTAATCCTGATGCACTTTCTTTTCCCTTTGAATCATTGTCCCATGCTTGATCTTGAAGTGTTTCCAGCTCATAGGTCTTTAATATTCCATAATATTCTTCCAAAGAAGTTGTATGCAAATCTCTGGTTTCTCTTATTGCGTAGACCCTATGTTCAATGCTCTTTGGCTGGTTCCTCAGATATCTCGTGTTGGTCTCAACCATGGGGAGAGTTACACCTCTCAGATTCAAATCCAATACTAACTGACTGAATCGTAGGTAGACATCTGTTATGCCTTCTCCTTTCCTTATTCTAAAGGTGTCATACTCCATCTTGAGTATGAGTGTCTTGTTGCTTCTGACCTCTGCAGATCCTTCCATGACAACTTCTATCTTGTCCCAAATCTTCTTCGCTGTAGTCAGACCTTTGACTATGTTGAACATTTCATGATCAAGAGATTCCATCAAGGTTTGTCGTATGGCAGTATCATAAGATATTTGTTCCTTGTCAGCATCCGAAAACTCCGAGACCTTTTTAGGCTCAGACCGAGGTGGTATAACCACTCCTCCTTCCGTATGTGCAGGAATAACCACCATTGGAACAAATTTACCCTTGTCAAGGACTTCCAGATATTCAGGGTTAACAGTCTAGATATAGTCTCATTCTGAAAACCCATTCTTCATAGTGATCTTTGTTGAACATTGGGATCTTGAACGCATTTTTAGGAGCCATCTCAATCCTGGTCACTAAAAGTTTCTAAGTACCCAAGACTAGGCTATGTAGAATATTTATGTAGAACTTTTGCCTAAGTCGAAATTTCTCTAAGTAGAAATTTTGCTCAAGTCGAAATCACCAAGTAGAAATTGTCCAAGTCGAAATTCTATGTAGAAATTCTCAAGTAGAAATTCTATGTAGAAATTCTCAAGTAGAAATTCTATGTAGAACTTTTGTCCTTAGAATAATTTTTCTGCAGATTACTTTAATATTGAATAAACAATATTATCTCTTTAACACCTTTTGACTTTGAATGCTTTACTCACCTAACCCACCTAACCCACATGCTAGGTACTGAGTATGTCTGTATACTTTCGGCGGAATAAAGCAAATAAAAAAAGTCCAAAACCACCTTTTTATTCTTTTGCTTTTGAAAAGGAGATCAAAAAGTTGTTGGGTTGTCTTCTTTGATAAGAACAGATGATGAACACTCAAGAACACCAAATATGAAAGTACCCAGATTAATTCACAAAAATTAATTAAAATACATCCAAGCTAAATAATCACACCTGGAGCATTTAAATAATTTTTCAAATGAGTTTTCAATACAAACGATTTAAGGCACACTTTTCACGAAAATGAAAAGTAGATCTAGAAAATGAAAACTTACGATTCTTCTACTCAACACAAGGATCTATGTTTTGTATGTTAAACATATAGCTCTGATACCAATTGTTAGGTCCAAATGTGTTGTAGAGGGCGGGTGAATACAACTTTTCGAATATGAGAAGCAATAAATACGATGCAATAAATGAACACACAGATTCAAGGAATATATGTTTTATATATAACTTGAAAGGGTTGCTACAACATTCATTACAAAGTATAACAGAAGTTCAGAGAGAAGTGAATGATACTAAGCTCTGTGAATGCACTCTCTCTATTTCTCTCTTGTGTTTTTCTCAAGAATTGCTCACTAACTGAAACATTACACAAGTACTTCTATTTATACTACATGTAATCTATGTCCTGTAGACTTCAAAGACTAAGATGTACGTGGCCCAATGATGTCCACATAAATCTTGCCTTATCTTGAAAGCTTGGAAATCTGCCAATCAGAAGATGCCATGTGTCATGTTGAAGCTGCACTCTAAGTAGAACTTCTACTTGAGAATTTCTACTTAGCCATCTCGAAGTTCTAAGTAGAACTTCTACTTAGAAACTTCTACTTGGCCATCTAGAATATTTAGTACTTAGAAAATATTCTGGTCTTCAACTTGAAACTTCAATGCACATCTTGAACTTGTGATATCTTCATGTCTTCTTTATTCTTCACCAAGCTCTTGAATATGGATCTTTATTACTGACATAAACTTGCTATCAATGTCCTGACACTTGATGCAACGGTCTGGTTCATAAGTGACTAGTCTTGATAGGGTTTTTTCTTCTTGAATAAATTACCATATCCAATTACAAATGTGGCTTTCCAATATTTGCTTTCCTTCCTGTTCACTTGAAATCAATTGGTCTTATTGATACTGATAGTTATGATCTTGATTCTTGGCTTTCCAAATCACTGAGGCATGAACAACTTTGACTTGAACTTCTCTCAATGATTTCTTCTTGGATTGATCATAGTTAACATGTTGAATTGTATCAATTACCTTGTCTTCATTTAGTGTTGATTTCTTGTGACCTCTTGTTCTTGATTGTCTTCTGGTTAAGTATATTTTCCTTTAGTTTGAGTTACGTTAGTTATAGTGTTACAAGTTTACACACTCTGCCTTTCATTTCTGAAAAAAATTCCCCATCTTTCCAAGCTCATAACGCATTGCTTTGACTTCTGACTCTACTACTTGTCATCATACTGCCCTTCTGGTTACAACCACAACTTCCTACATTACTATTAATAAAATCTCTAGGGATTCTACTCCCGAAATCTTATTTCCTAATCATGGAATCTTGTTAATTTCTGCTAGTTCTCTTTCTATGGGCAACTACGGCGCCCTTTTCTCTTCTAACTCCACATCTTCAGGATTCTACATTCTTTTCTTAGCCAATTTTATATGTCTTTTATTTAGTCACTTCTGGAAACTTTCTGATTTCTCTGTCTTCCACTTTACTGTCATTTTACTTCATCTCGGTTAACTTTCCAACATCCTTGATAACCATGATTTCTTACACTGGCCTTGCATAAGTCATTTACTCCGCATGTTCACCTTATTCCTCATTCAGTTTTGGTTCTTCTCGTTAATTCTTACAAACCTTTTCATTCTACTTCGCTCTGCTTTACTCAAATCATCTCTCCTTGATCCCACCATCTTATGGCATTCTATTTACTACCTTCACCTTACCATAGGTGTCTAAAACAATCCTTCTTTAACATTGAACATCTTTACCAACATCTCCATTACCATTCTCTTTTCGCCCTTCAACAATATCTGTAATCATGTGCTTTCATTTACCGCTCTTTTCCTTTATTCAATTCTCATTAATCTCAAATCTTGTCTATGTCTTATCGGTCCAGTAAATAATCCAATTTGACATGACATATTTGTCTTAGTCACCAAATTCTTAAACTTGCACAACCAGTTCTTCGTCAGCATAATTGTAGTTAAACCACTTAAGACGTCGTCGCGTCTGACTTCGCATCCCGTTATCACTAGAAATTTTGAAATCATCAAATCTCCGATAAAGGAGGTCAATGAAATGAATGGGGCATCAATATGAATATATACTGAGTTTGTTTGACAAAACTTTATAAAGGAATTTAACCGAGAGATCAATATGATCTTTGAACTATTTTCAGGTTGCGTTCGTCACTTGGTTAACCACCATAGTACATAAGGATGGCCAGTCCTTAGTACTTTCATGACAAACACAATCAGTGGCGTCCCACTGGACTTTTATCACAAAGATAAGATGTCCCTGAATCCCTATCTACATAGGTTGTTCATCTCAGCTGGAACAGAGAAAATCAAGTGTTCATGATAATGAAAAAGGGATTCAAGAGTTTCAAAATATTTCATGTAAAACTGGATCAAATACCATCTGAAAATATATATCTCTAAAAGAATAGAACTGAATTCGAATACATTTGATATACGAAAACTCATCATCAATTGATGGATAAAAGACTTTTCAATAGATACTTCAACTACTGATTAGGCAAACATTTAAGAAATTCCTATTTATTCATAGTCTCACTCTTGTTGACTAAGCACTAATATACCTAGCTGCTAAAACCGGCCTGACAATAATGAGTTGAATAAAAAAGAAGATCTCAATTCATTCTCGATTTTGAACCATCACTGCGCAACGAATGCCTCAGCAACGATACCAACCGAAAATTAATTTACGATAATTCAAAGAAAGAATAGGGAATTTCTTCAGATAATGACTTTGAACGAAACATTAATTAGGGGTGCACAACTACGCTTAACCTTTAATCCTTGCTAATACTCGCTTCTCACTTCGCATTCTTAACCTTCTCGTACCATCTCCAAAACGTTCACAACGAATTTAATCTCGTAGGATGTCCTAACTTCTACGCGAAAATCTCGAGATAACGTCTCCCGAACTGATAACTCCAGCTGCCCACTTAGCTTAGGCCGCTTCAGGTTCACTGTTTTACAGACAGCTCGATCCTTAAACGATTCGAACTTCTACTCGCGCGATATGCCGAAAGACCGATTAACGTCGCAATGCTGGCCGAAGTATCCTAACACGATCCTTATCCTAAACTGTTTTACCCGACATCTATCCTATACACGTACCCTAACCTTCCTATTTGTTTCAGTGACCATAACCTGTAGCTCTGATACCAACTTGTAACGGTCCCAAAATCCGGGGTACAGATTTGGGCCACCAACCACAATCAACATATAACTAACTTGGATATAAACATTATAAACTGATAAAACATTAAAACCCCTTAACCAAGATCGCATACAGGTTATGGTATGAAACAAACTATCGATCTACATCATTACAACTCAACTTCAGAATAAAATATTATACATTCTGTGAATATACAAAACCACTATCTAACTATATCTCCAACTTTGACAATTCTCATTCCACTGTCTGGCGAAGTCCATAACTCGACTGTTTCTTCTCGCTGCCGGAGATCAATACTCACTGTCCACTACTAGGTCTGCTAAACTCCACTATTAACTGGGGAAAACAAACAAATGCAAGAGTGAGCCAACAATGCTCAACAAGTGCATAAAGTGATAACAATTTCAATATCGAAACAATCTGATAACAAGAGAGTTTCAACTCATACTGTGAAAGAATCTGTGATAATACTTTTAAATTGCCACGAGGGCCAATACTTCACCATAAATGAGGTGCAATAGGAACTAGAACGAATAAGAGTTTTGTTCAACCAAAATAAGCATTAAAACTTCAAAGAAACCAGGCTTTAACTATTCAATACTGATACTCGAAAACTCAAGGTCAAATGATATCAATCGATAATGATACTTGGGAATTCAAGGTCAAGCGATGAGAATCAATGTCCACTGGATACTCAATTTATAGATTACAATTGGATTTTCATTTTCATTTTGACGCAACGAGTTAAAGTAGATGATCAGTCACACTAAAACTCCGGATATACTCTCTTGGTATATCCAAATACTTAACTGGATCCATGGCCCATTTTGGCCTAAAACATAATACTCATACTCTGATTGGCGTCCACAGTCCTGAAAACATTTTCATTTAATAAAAACATTTCCAATTCTATCCTTAATACTCAGGTCAGGTGTCGGGACAATCGACTATCCTGTTTCAACCAAACAACTGGAAACTCATGTCCAGAACAATAACTCATGATTAAGAGTTAAGAAGAAGGCAACAACATTTGTTAGTATCGACAAGTTCGATAACAATTGGGGAGGAGATTATGATGAGCAATACTATGAGTTCATATCAAGAAGATAAATGTGAATAATTTGCACTTATAACATCAACAACTTATTTAAAGAGAATTTCACTTGAGTACATGAAAGATATACAAGTAATAAGACTTTTCGACCATCAAACTCTAAGTTAAAGCGAAGATATGGTCAATTACTAGACATACTAAAAAGTTTGAGTTTCCATAAACAGATAAAATGATTTAACATTTGTTTGAAAAACAATTCCAATATGGAACAGTTCAGGTCAATTTAAAAGAAAACATTTTTCTAAATGGGGAATCAACATTACACTTATCTCAAAAGTATATGAGTCATCTATACTTGGCCAAATCATCACATAATATAAATAAGCTAAATTATATCACTTGAATATTAAGTGAATAGCAAAACACTTGCCTCGATTATGGAGTTCCTGATCCTACTATGGATCCTCGACTCAATTTCACATCAGTCCTTACTTGTAATTTGCTACTTCACATCCATACCCTCGTCGACTTCGCTAACTACCATTTGTTCCAATTACCACTTGTCCTTGTACTGCTCTCGGACTGGTCTCTAACTCGTACCTTTACAAATTCAATTACCATTTCAGGATCAAATCAAGCAAATTCTTATTTGCTCTACTCTACCCATACGCGTCCTATAACGCTTATACATATATCATAAATAACATATACCTCATATGCGCAAAATAGCGTTAGTATACCCAACTAAGTCAAATAAAGACTTAACACAGCTGACCACTTATTACTTAGATATCAACTAGGCAACCACTTCACAACAAATTCATAATATACTTTTAAATCATCAATCAAGTAAATTAAATAGATTTAAAATAGATTTGCAGGGGATTTTTAGAAAATTTCGGCATGAAGTATTCGTTTATCGGACTATGGGCACAGCCCCTCAATATCAATCACAAACAATTTAACCCTGTTTTTACAAAAATAAAGCCGCCTCAACTTGCAGCAACATAAAAGTAAACAATTAATGAAAAGTACCCGCCCGAACATGCGGCAACTAGCACATAAGAAATTTATATTACACTACTACTTACGCTACACCAATGATCATATTTCTCACGCATTTTAATGATACACGTGACAATCAATCATTGATGTTCGTAAGCCCTAGGGAACAACCCCTAGCACTAACTATTACTTACGCTATATCGATGATCACACCACTCAAGTATATTAATTATACCCGTGATAGCAAATCATGGATATTCGTAAGCTCGGGGAACTAGATGAAGAGAATTTCACAAGTCTTTAAATATTGACATTTAAGACTTGTGATCCCATTGCAACTCCTCGCAGATAAACACATAATCAAAGAAATCTAACAATTAATCTTTGATATAAATCACATTTTAAAACCATACAAATAGCTCACCACCACATATAATTTACCACCAAATACTCGACAAGTAAGATATCCAGCAAATACTATAACTTGACTTTATACATTTAGTACATAAACATTTATAACTCGATAAAACCATATATCTCAATATATCATTCAACAATTAATAATTAACCACTACTAGCCCGAACACATAATCAGGTCCACAATTAGCCTCAACAATTAATGACTAACAATTAACAATTAATAATAATCAAAACATATTGTTCAACTCGAAATAAATCCCACAATTATACTTAACCACCACGATACTAAATAACTATATTCTCCGATTCAATCACGGAGTTACAACAATGATAATGCAATTTAAACTAATTAAATTACAACAACTACATAATTAAATCACAATTAAATTACTACAATCACAATAATTTATATACTTTCCAAATTTAAACTACAAAAAATTAAAACAATTATCTCGAATTTACAACTAATTAAATACGAAAATTAAATAGATAAAATGCGAGATTATACCTTCCGAATTCCTCGATTCCCCGCAACAATCTCTCTCTCTCTCTCTCTCTCTCTCTCTCTCTCTCTCTCTCTCTCTCTCTCTCTCTCTCTCTGCCCAGCACCACCGCTGGTCCCTCTTCCTCCCCTCGCTGCTGTTTCGCGCGACCTGCCACCCGCGACTGCGCCGCCGCTCTTCCACCGCGCAGCTCCTGCGCGCCTCCTACCACACCACAGCGCGCACTCGCACCTCACACACACATACAGATGCACACACACAAGTATATATGATATACACATACTTACACACACATACACTTATGTATATATATATATATCTCCACAATTCAACTTCCCCCAATTCCAATTCCTAAAACCCTAATTTTTCCCCCAATTCCATTTCTCTCTCCCCGTTATCTGACTGCTATTTTTATTCCCCAATTGGGCTTGGCCCAATTCTAATTATATGCTAACTACTACTCATTTATTCCGGGCCCAATAAAACACTTATTCGCTTTAATAACAATAAGCAACTTCTATAAATCACAATTAAATAGAACATTCGAAAAATTACACTTTTCATTTTTTAAAAATAAAGAATATAAAATTACGAGCACACACATATTTTCGAAATATTTTTCGGATCAAAAATGCATTAAATATGAATTTTCAAAGTTTTGATCCTTTAAATACAATAAAACTCTTAAAATCATTTTAAAATACTCAACCACCAAAATTAATTCACCCAACAATTTTAAAAACTAAATAAATATATAAAGATGATATTACAAAAGATTTTATGATTCTTAATCCCTCCGATAATTTTATAAAATTTACAGAGGATCAAAATACATGATTTAAATATACTTAAATCCTCAAAATTACAAATAAAAAAATATACTGACCTTCACGGCTCATACTAATCATCATATAATCACACAAACATAACTTCACACATATTCCACTTTCCAACAACACTCACATAATAATATTCATAATTATATAAAATAAATAATTCGAAATTTTCTAGGGCGTTATAACTATATCGTCTAATCATTAACAAAATATAATAGAAATCTGTATACAACGAATAATGACCGTTAGATTTTTAGTAAAAAATCAAAATCGTTTGATCTAATGATTAGATATATTATATATTTAAATTAATTTAATAAAATTTCAAGGTTCGAATTCTGTCAATGACATATATTTTTTTAAAATTTTATAATAAAAGTTTTAAACCACATAATTTTGCAATCATTAATATATACCAATCATTTTGCTGTTAGATTTTTAGTAATTAATAAGAACCGTTAGATGTAATTACTAAAAATTTAAGTTTCGAATCCCGTCAACGACATATTTAACTTAAAAGTTTATAATATAAATTTTAAATCATGCATATTTTTAATTAAATTTATATTAAATTATATTAAAGTAATTTTTACAAAATAATGATTATATAAAAATATAATTATATCATAAAATAAAATTTATAACATATTAAAAGAAACATGTGCATCGCACGTATTATAAGATAGTTTACAATTATATTTAAAATTTCAAATGAGATTTTAAATTGATTTTGTCATTGTTTTTTAAGTTGTAATCAAATTATCAAAATGTAGTTCATCTGAAACTAGTCGATGAGAAAATCTAAGACATTGTATATCTGTAAAATTAAATATATTCGTAACTTATGTGTGATCAAGTTGAGAGAATCACTCATCTGTTGATAGTTACAGTTGAACCTCGATGAAGTAATAATCGATAAAGTAATAACCTCGTTATAGTAATATTTTTTTCCAATCCCAACATAATGGAGACAATGTATTTTTTCTCTCGATAAAGTAATAAACTCGATAAAGTAATATTTTTTCCCGGTCCCAAGCCTATTACTTTAAAGAGGTTTAACTGTAACTAGTAATTACTAGCATAAAAACCCGGCACATGTCTCGATTTTAACTCATACTTCACACGATGTTTATATATTTATAAATGTGCTACAAAAATGAGTCAAAAGATTGCTGAAATTCACACACAAAATAGAAACATGCAAAAAAAAAAAAAGTAAAACCACACCAAGTTTAGACATTTGAAATACAAGGAGTTTAATCAAACTAAGGGGGTGTTTGGGAAAACTTTTTTCTAGAATAAGTTAACTTATTTTAAAATAAAGTTAGAGATTCCTAACATTCCAACTTATTTTTCAACTTATTTTTACAACTTAGTAAATCTCAAACATACATTAAATACTTGTATAAAAAAAATATCAAAATATAAAATTTTTACCCGAAAATAAGTGCATAAATCCTAGAAAAAAGTTTTGGCAAACGGGCACTAAGTTACACATTTTGTTTCAATCCCCTCGGTCTTTAATTTACCGGGAGTCCATAGGTATCATCATAAAATACATGGTAGCAAGCACATTCAAACAACGCTATAAATGACGACACCATTTTTATTAGTAAAAACTATATTTTGTTTTCAGAATTTACAACTTGTATACGCTACCAGTATGTAAGATGTCTATCAAATGTAAAACATAATAATTCTAACCCCCTACTTCAATAAACATGTTATCATGTATAAATACATCATGTTTTTGTTGCCAAATTTCATCTCATTTTGGTTATTACAGTATTTTTAACATTTACACAAGATTTAATGACCTTTGTGATCTCTCCCTTAAGTGTAATGTAGTAAAACCTCGTTAAATTAATACTCGATATATTAATAATTTTTTTAAGTTAATAATTTCTTCTAAGTTAATAATTTCTGCTGGTCCCAACTTGTGTCAGTTCAAAAAATGATCAATTTCGATAAGATAATTAGATAATAATTTTTTTGAAAAACCCTATATAAATATATGGTCCCAATAATATTATAAATTAATAATTCGTTTATGATCATAAAAATATTTGTATTACCCTTTTGTAAAATATGATTCTAGGGTTCTTAAAATTTGATTCTATATGAAATTCATCTTTAACCAAATGTGATGTTTTTGTAAAGTATTAAAAAGTTATTAATCGATGTTTTTGATGTCTTGGGTGGTTTTTACGTGAAAAAGGTTCAAAAAATATTGTTTTATCCTTGATATTATCTAAATATACATGAATATTACTTTGAATTTAGCAAATACTCATTAAATTTGTAAACAATATATTGAATTAATTGAATTAAGTATAAAACATAAGTCGTAAAATTCATTCTATTTAAATGTATATAATTGGAAATAAATTTTCTTTGATGTCAAAAATTATCTATAAATTAATAATTATTAATTTATCGAATAATTAATACCACTTTAAATTAATATAATTTTCCGGTTCCAATTATATTAATTATAGAGATTTTACTGTACGCGAATACACATTTCTTATGTATAAGACTGAAATATCAACCATAAGTAATGATCATAAGCATAAATGATAATTAACATACAGAGGAGTTGATTTTTAAAGACTATTACCTGGTTGTGTAAGTTGGAATTGGCGGCTGAACCTTAATCGACATTGCCCTTGTTCACCTTATAATCATGATTTATGGACTTATTTTCGGGTAAAAATTTTATATTTTGATAAATTTTTTTTTATACAAGTATTTAATGTATGTTTGAGATTCAATAAGTTGCAAAAATAAGTTGGAAAGTTAGGAATCTTAACTTTCAACTTAAAATAATGTGCAAGGCAAACATAAAATACATCAACAAGGTTTTTTTTTGAGTAAGTAGGCTTATATGAATTACAATGAGTATCTGTTCTCTCAGAGATCTCGGAATGAGCGAGAATCGAACCCAAAACCTGAGACTATAAGAGATAAGCTCTTTGTTACTTGAGCTATCTTATCGCGCTCAACAACAAAACAGAGTTTCAAATAAATAACTAAAAGTTCATAAAATATTATGAAAAAATTGCAAGGACTCATAAAAAGCTCAATCATCTACGTTTGGAGCCCATAAGTTCATTGTAAGCTATACCGACTCTTGCCTAGGAGGGTGTTTGGGATTGCTTAAAATAAGTTAATTTTGACTTAATGGGGGTATTTTTAACTTAAAGGGGAAAGTAAAGTTGTTTACTTTAAGTTTAATGAAAGTGTTTGGGTAATTTTACTTAAAGTTAAATGGGGGTTTAATAATTTTGGCTTAAAGTGAAATTTGACTTAAAAAAAATTTAAATTCATGATATTTAAGCTTTACAAGAATTATGAAAAAAAATAAAAAATAAAAAAAATTCATAAGTCATAAGTCAAAAGTACCTAAATGGAACTTATGACTTAAAGCAGTTTTTTAACTTAAAACCGGCTAAAACTCCCGTTGCCAAACACCTCAAAAACGACTTAAAGCTAATTTTTACTCTATGCCCATGTACCCAAACGGGCTCTACATCCACAACTCTCCATAAAGTCGCAGAAGCATTTACTTATCAAGATTAATATATATAGATGATATCATATAATCATCCTGAAATACATGGTAGATGCTTGTACAGCACCATATTACTATTATTAGGACTGAAACACAACTTAGGAGTTGGTCCAAGATATTATCAAATATGCCAAGGCTTACTATTATTTGGACAGAAACACAACTTAGGAGTTGGTCCAAGATATTATCAAATGTGCCAAGGCTAAATGAGGAATTCAATAACAGAAGTGAACAAAGTTTCAAATGTTCTGAATCATAAAATAGTACTTTGATAGTAAAATTTTCATAAACTATTTTAATTATATTATAACCTATATATAATTGGCGTATCAAGAAAATATTAAAATTAGAGAAAATTATTGTTAACTAAAATTAATATAAAGATATTTTAGGCTAAAGTTTAAAATATAATTTTAAAGAAAACTTATCACAAAAAAGAATTTCAAGAAAACCTAATTTTTAAAAAAGGTCATAAAAAATTTTGCTTTCAGATTTTACAACAAACATATTTTTAAAATTATACTAACAAAAGTCAACAAAAATTAATAAATTAACATTTTATTATTTTGAAAATACACAATTAACAAATAAGGATAAAATAGCAAAAAAACATAATGAAAAATAAATAACAAACATGTTTTTAAAATTTATACTAACAAAAGTCAACACAATTCAATAAATTAACATTTTATTATTTTGAAAATACACAATTAACAAATAAGGATAAAATAGCAAAAAAACATAATGAAAAATAAAAAACAAATTTATTCTTTATATATAATAACAAGTATGCAAAACATACCATCAGAATTTCAATTCAAAAAATATTTTTTTTAAAAATAAGAATTTACATTTAATTACAAAACAAATTTTTTAAAAGAAAATATATGGTAAAACAAGATATCAAAAAAGTAATAAAAAAACATGTTATACTGTAACTAGAAATGACACCAAAATTCAACAAAATATAATTTAAAAAACAAAAGCTAATTCAAGAAAAAATATCTAAATTTAGGAAATTAAAATCAACAATAAACATTAATATAATGCACTTAAAATAAATATAAACCAACACAAAAATATAACAGATAGTATAATGTTAGTAGTATTTTTGTGTGTTCGTTCTCAGGGAAGGACTGATATCAATTCTAATTCTGAGTCTTTTATCTCAAGCAGTTCAGAAGTGTGGAAGAATAGATTGGTGATTATGATTATTAACTAAATTAAACTAATAAACAAATAAAAACTATATAATAACGATGAGAGAAAATAATCCAAGATTTGGGGTTCTTCAATTGACTACCAAGAATGTCTAATTTGTGTCTCTTGTTCGTTAAAAACAATCCTTCTAAAGTTTATAAATTCCTCTCCCAAGGTAATTCATAATGCCTACAATCATCCCCTAATCGCCACTCCCATGGTCAATCAAAGTATAATCATAAACTATTAAAACCAAGGATTAACAGTTTCACAATTCTTTATTAATCTCCCGATTCAATAATTAAATTGTGTCTATCATGTCATGTACTAGAATTACAACTCTTCTCCCGATTCGTTATAATCCCTACAGATACAATCAAAAGTTAGCTACTCTTCTAATTGAATTAAGCCCTCAATGAAAGATTAACAATAACAAGAGAAATCAAACAAACTCGACAAATCAACGAATACTACCCAACTCTTGGATAAAGGGAATTAACTACTCATAATTGAACAAAACAAGTATATATATAAAAACCACAAATCATGAGTTTAGAATTTAAGAACAAAGAATACAAATCTTGAAGTGTCTTGAACTCCGGACGAATCCCTTCGCTCCTTCCTTCAATCTTCTTCTCCAATTGATTCTCTCCCTTTTCTCTCCAATCTCAAAATAGTTCTAGATCTAAAGTATGAATAGTACTGAAAATAGGTTATGAGTTACATCCTAAAATAATACCCTAGATGTGTTTATATAGGGCTCTAGACATCTTGCCCAGCAAGAAAATACCAAAACAGAATTTCTGCAAAATACGTTTCCTAAACTGATTCTGTTTTTTAAGGAAAATTCGTAGCTGACTTTTCTTCAGTATTTCTGGAACGTTCCAATCATAATTGGACCTCTGGACCACCTTAGAATGATAGAAAATCTTGTTATCTTCGCGTGGACTGCTTACGGGCCTCAAACGGACTTCTAGAACTCAAGATATGGCCAAAACAAAATCCGAAATTCTGGCTGAATTTTCACCCTCGCGCCGCAGCGCCTGAGGCGCCGTTTTGGCGCCTGATGCACCAGCTCAATCTGCATAAACAGATCTGGGGCGCCAATTAGGCTCCCGGCTTGGTCCCGTTCTGCGAAAATTAATTTTTCTTCGATTTTTAAGCTTTTTCTTCCGTTCCTTTTGCATGAGCTTCCGTCTTTCATCCTTAATGACTTGTATACTTCTTGGGAGTTGACATTAGCCACCATTCTTCATTCCATATCATCAATCAACTCCACAAAACGCTCCAAAAATGACGAAAACTACACCTTTAATCGATATTTCTTCAACCCTGCACAATTACACAAAACACATCAAAACTACACAAACTTGAGTCCAAAACAATCAATTTAAGCCGAACTGAGGCATTCCAAGTGGATATAAAATCCACTTATCATATAAATTTTCTTTAAAAAAAGTACAAATGTATATGTGTTCACGAGTATATTAAATTACAATTAGTTCACACTTGTCTAAAGTATATTATATATATTCTAATAAATAGAAGAAAACCACCAAAAAATATGAAACATTAAAATATATGTTAGGCTAAATCTTAAAATGTAAGTTTCAAAAAAATCGTTTACCAAATAAAAGTGTTTTAAAAAAATATTATTTTAATAAAAATCATTAAATATTTTATTTTTAGGCTTGACAAAGTATGTTTCTAAAATTAACAAACAATGATAAAATAGCAAAAAAAAAAACATAATTAAGAATAAGTCTAAAATCCATTCTTTATATATAATAAACAAGTAAATAAAGCATACCATCAGAATTTCAATTCAAAAAATAATTTTTAAAAAAAGAAGAATTTACATTTAATTACAAAACAAAAAAAGTCTTTAAAATATATGGTAAAATAAGATAATAAAAATTAATCAAAAACATGTCATAATTGGAAATGATACCAAAATTCAACAAAATATAATCTACAAAACAAACGCCAATTCAAAAAAAAAAAATCTAAATTTAGAAAACTAAAATCAACAATAAACTTTAATATAATGCACTTAAAACAAATATAAACCAACGCAAAAACATAAAAATATAGTACAAACTTTCTTTTGTGTTTACAATTACATAATCACACTCACACACACATACATGAATAACACCTTATATGAAGAACAATAAAGAACACCATTATAACACTCATATTTAATCTAATCTAATCACTGTTCATGATGACGTCACTGCTGACGTCGTCAATAAACAGTGATTTTTTTTTTTGCTGAATGGAAAGAGTATAAAAAATTAAGAATTTTTTGTATTGGGTGCCCCTGGCGGGGCCATTGGATCTATTGGAATAAATGATTTCATAGTGTTCTTTATTGTTATTTATATAAGAGTGTTATTTATGGAGCACTGACCTATATATATAATAGTTAAACCAATAAGTTCCCACATGTCTAAAGTATATTATATATATTCTAATAAAATTGAACAAAACATCCCAAAATATATGAAATATTAAAATATATGTTAGGCTAACCCTTAAAATATAATTTTAAAAAAAATAATTTACCAAATAAAGGTGCTTTAAGAAAAAATTATTTTAATTAAACCATTAAAGATTCTATTTTTAGGTTTGACAACAAATATGTTTCTAATATTTAAATTAAAAAAATATGAGCATAAATCAACAAAGAAACAAATTCTTACAAAAAAATTTAAACTAAAAAAAGTGAACACAAATTAATAAATGAGCATATTTTAAATTAGAAAGCAAGCCAAACACCCACAAAATAAATTTATATTAATATCTAAATATAATACAACATAAAAACCCCTTAAGATTACTCTAAACAAAAACACATAAGAAACACCACACATGGCAAAAATATAAAATTAACATGAAATAATAATCAATATTCAAGAAATAAAAAAATTTAATACTACACATATTTTCAAAAAAATTAAAAATGCCTTTAAAAACTATAAAAACACAAAAGATCTATAATTTTTAAGATAACCATTAAATTACATAATCAAAAATATAAAAAAAACTAATAAATTGTTACACAAATATAGTACCCATATGTTTCAAGCATATCATATGTAATTTAATAAAATAAAAAATAATTATGAAATATTAAAAAATATGTTAGTCTAAACTTTGAAATATAAATTATAGAAAAACCATTTACAACAAAAAAATAAATGTTTACTACTAATCATATGTATACTACAAACCATATAACATATGTACTATTATCATTAAAAATAAAAATTAAAACAAACTATTCAAAATGCTATAAACAAATTTTACAAGAAAAAAAATTATAATCAAAATTGTAATACAAAATTTTAATAAAGCTACCCGCGCATCGCACGGGTATGAAGGCTAGTCCTATATATAATTAGCTTAAGGAGGTTTACGTGGTTGTTAGGTCGTCAAGGCTAAAAAAGTAATTTTATTAGAAATCAAGTTCATCACTTCCTTTCACAATAAACAGCAAACCCAGCAATCATAGAGCTCCAGTTTATGATAGTTACACTTTCAAAATAAAGAGGAGGACATGGCATTTTCAGTCTTTAGACCTTTGACTATCTCTTTTCTTCGAAAATCCTTGATATTTAATTGACACTCTTCTCATTAGCCAATAATATAATCAAAATCCACACAAGTGATTCAGGATAATAAAATCTCTCTTATAAATCTTTATTGCACAAATAACCTATAGGATCATTTTCCAGACACTAACACGCATACTTAACTCATTAGAAACCCTTCTCGGCTTGATCACAGATCAACACTCCCATACACAATAGCAAACTTTTAATGACAACCACGATACCATTCCGGTGCGTGGAAGAATAACCCAATGCCATTCAATAGCGGAAACACCACGATATCAATGCATGAAACGCCCAACCCCTTTTCCTTTTTATGACAGAAAATATACCATCAAGTATCAATACTCCTAGTTATAAGCCAGCCTGGGAGAAACAAAGATTGCTGACGACAAACCCCATCTATCACAGTCATCTTGTCAAACACTTGGCGTTCATCGTTAAGAAAATCCCTTTCCCATTCAGTATTAAAAATGTGCTTCAACATACTCCTCTGTATTCCTTTCAATATCATTACACAGGATTCCCTAAAGTTCTCTTTCTGATCACCACCATTTTAGATAGAAGCAGCTGTGTAAATTGATCCCCTCTCCGAAAAAAAAAAATCTCATTGACAATTGCTTGAAAAAATATATTCCTCTGCCACCTGTCACCAAAAGTCCCTAAGCTTTCCTCTAAAGTTGCCACGTTGCTTGCTGAAGTTTATGATTTTGTCTAAAAAGACTAATTTTATAAAACCCCTTAAGAAGAGTGTAGAATTTTCCATATTTTACTCAATACATAAGTATAATATACACTCTTCTTTAGCCTCCATATAAAATATCTCTCATAATAAAATTATAATCAAATTCCTGTTTCTGAACACTTTCATGGAATAAATGAATAAATAAAAATTAATATAACCACACTCAAGTATATTTACACAATTTCATAAAACTTAAAAATCTACAATTGTGTTGGTCGTTACAGAGCTACTAGAGTACTTCAAGGTAACTTGCACAAATAAGCATCAAAAGCTACTAGATAGACTACATTTCATCCGTGACTTCTTACGTAGGAAACTATGTTGTTATTACAAGGAAATGTCGAGTCCTTATGGACATGTATCAAACTGGCCCTCAACACAAAAAATTTATGCTATATCTCCAATTATATAAACATGAAATTAAGAACTAAACATACTAATAACGTACAAAGGCAAGTCACCCTTCCCCATCAGTTTTAAGTTTGCACAAGTAAACCTTTATCAGATAAGGTAGGGACGGGGAGTGGCAATCAGCCTAAATTGGAAAAACGAATTATAGTGATAATAACCAGAATTATAGTAAATTGCAAGTTTATATGCATATATAGTCGAAACCGAAGCTGTAATCACATAGATCAAAGACAAGACGCAAAACATAAGTCACAAGGGAAAAAACCTATGAAGTGTACATACCGTAGTCACAGCACTGACAACACAAGCAATCGAATCTGCCTTAGCTCCTGCACGGACACCCTCTAAAATTTTCACAAAACCATGAAATAAATTTCCATATGATTGCCAATATTTGTACATACCTAGTTTCTACGTGTAACTTGACTAAACGTTCTATCCCAAACTTTCTGCAGTCTCGTAGACAAGTAACTACTTGAAGATGCTTATCATCTACCATAACCCATCTACCATAACCCAGAACTTGCATCACTAAATACAACTTGTATAGTACAAATAATATAAGTGACTACCAACCCACAGCTGTTAATATTAAAGCAGAAGTGCTAACAAACAATTTTGTAAATGAAATAACTTCTCAGACAGTTTTTGAATTAATTAAATTTCTTTCATTAAGCTTAATGAAGGGTTCAAAAGCATATACAATATTCAAATGCAGAGCACTTTCTACGATCTTAAAAGATAGCACTTTATTAATACAAGAGATATTACAAAGATGATTTTTCATTCAGTTTCCATACAGTTAGCTGTCCCATGGCATCCCCAGTGAAAAACAGACCTCCAATGCCTATTTGTAGCGTTCTTACTTCCCCCTTGGCATATATCCTTCCCCTTTCACTAAATAATGGCAACTCATATAGACGCACAGAGTTATCGTTACAAGAACACAGCAAAATTGGCTTGGCTTCAGCATCAGTTATCCCGCAAAATCCTAGAATACCCTGAATAGTTGCACCACAAGATTTATAGTCCATTTTAATCCAATAGATAAACACTATTGATAAACATCGTGAAAGAACACAACAAATCTTAAAAAGAATTTAATAAGCAAAGTCACTCACATGTCCTTCATCACATTCGTTGACAACTTCCAAATTTCCACTTTCAGTGGCAGCCCAAACTTTGATTTGGCCGTCCAAGGAGTCAGTGTTAGTGGGCTTTATGTCCACTAAATACGTTCCATTTTGGCTTAAATTGACCGTTGGTACCCGAGTGTTTAGTGTCTTTTGATGTGTTTTCTTGTTTTCAGTGTGCAGAGTATCGTTTGAGGAATAAGGTGGTGGAATTGCGTGTTTCGGATGGATTAGAGCTGGAAGTGTCGAGGGCTGAGATAGCATGTAGGCCAGGGAGCATATCGGAGCACTGTGCAGCAGCCAACAAGAGGAACGAAGCGAAATTGAAGTTTTGGAAAGGGGGGCCAGGCGCGCCCGCGCCTGTATAGAGCGCGCCCGCGCCCTGGTGGACTGAAAAATATTTATTTTCTGTTGTTGGGCTTGTTTGGAAGGGCCGGTTCGGACGAGAATGTGCAGCCTTGTGTCTTGGTGTGTGATTGATTGTATTGATTTCCTAGTATGATTACGCTTATTCGTTATAGGTGAGTCGCGAACACCTGTAATTGTTTGTTTAATCCTGGTGAATGCGAAAGTGGATCTAGGGTTTAGAACAATTCATGCTAGCATAGGTTTTTGCATGTGAAGAACATGTATTAATTTGTGGTGTAATTCTAACCGTCTTGCACTGACTATGTGGTTTTATGGATGCTCGATTTTTAACCGGTGTGTGTTCAATTGCTATAGACATATAGGAACTACGCATATTTGGTGACTACTTGACTTCTATCAATTGTGGATGATCAGTAGGATGGTATATGCACAACGAAAGTTGGTGTGTATCAGTTTAGTGCATCTAATCAATAATCAACTCTGTCACATGCTAGGTTAAAGGGCATAAGATTCTAGATGAAGTGGTTAATGAAATTGAAATCCCATGTTTGTTTAATATAAGTTAATCGTTCAGTTATTCTCTCGTAATTTTCATAGTCGATAATTAATCATTGGTTAATCAAAACCAAATTTGTGATTGTCTTGGCACTGACTGTAAATCATAAGCTTGTGTATAAGTGAACTAAAACGAACAATTCAAGTCTCTGTGGGAACGAATCCTATTTACCCTGTATTACTTGTTGACCACGTTCTCTTGCGTGAATAAGTGCGAACAAGTTTTTGGCGCCGCTGCCGGGGACTCGGTTCATTGTTTGTTTAGTTTATGTTCTTGTCATCAATTTGGATTAAATTCACTGACTCGGACGTTTTTCTCACTTATTTACTTTTGGGTTTCTCAGGTACTATCTTGAGCGCGTATGCGTACTCGTTCTCAAGTTCGGGAAGAGAATCTGGAAGGAAAGGAGCGAGAAGAGGAATTAGTGGAAGAAGTTGAAGAAGAGTTGGAAGTTACTGAAGAAATGGCAGATAACAAGGCGCTAAAGGAATATTCTCAGCCCAAGATTAATGATATTCAGTCGAGTATTGTGCGGCCGGCTATTGCTGCAAATAATTTTGAGATCAAGCCGGGCACGATCCAAATGGTCCAGAACTCAGTCCAGTTTGGGGGTTCACCTGTTGAGGACCCTAACATGCACATCAGAGATTTCATCGAGATATGTGACACCTTCAAAACCAACGGGGTTTCTGAGGACGCTATCAAGCTAAGGTTGTTTCCATTCTCTTTGAGGGACAAGGCAAAAAGCTGGTTGCATTCACTTCCAGCAGGTTCCATCACTACATGGGAAGATCTGGCACAAAAATTCTTGACTAAATTCTTTCCTATGGCAAAGACTACTGCCATGAGGAATGCTCTTACACAATTTAGTCAGCATTCTGGTGAATCACTGTGTGAAGCTTGGGAAAGGTACAAGGAGATGCTTCGGAAATGTCCTCATCATGGGATGCCAGATTGGATGGTCATCAGTGGTTTTTACAATGGGTTAAACCATTCTCGAGCAATGCTCGATGCAGCATCTGGAGGAGCTCTGTGGGCCAAAAGCTATGAAGAGGCCTACGACCTGATTGAAATGATGGCTGCGAACGAGTATCAGAATCCGACCCAGCGTATTCCACAAGGTAAGGTTGCAGGTGTTCTTGGAGTGGATGCTACAACAGCTATAGCAGCTCAGCTACAGGCTTTATCCATGAAAGTGGATTCATTAGCTAAGGTGGGGGTTCAACAAGTTGACATGGTTTGTGAATTGTGTGCGGGAGATCATGAAACTAATCAATGTGCAATTTCTAGTGAGTCGGCACATTTTGTCAGCAATTATCAGAAGCCGTCACAACCTGCTCCGAACACATATCATCCCAACAATAGGAATCATCCTAACTTCAGTTGGAGCAACAATCAGAATACCATGCAACAACCATCTCAGGGTCAGCAGTATGGTTCGAAGCAGTTCAATAATTCGGGTTATCAATAACCCTATGCCCAAAGACCACCATACAATCCACCTGGATTTCATCAACAACATCAAGGAAGTCATGTGCAGTCGAATGAGAAGTCAGAGTTGGAAGAATTGCGAATGATGTACAAGAGTCAAGCAGTATCTTTGAAAACTCTTGAAAACCAAATTGGCCAACTGGCCAATGCTCTTTTGAACAGACCTCAAGGGCAATTACCTAGTGACACGGAAGCTAATCCAGGTAAAAAGGAGGTCAAGGAACAGATTCACGCTGTTACGTTGCGTTCTGGAAAGGTTACAGACGATCTGGAGGTCAAAAATTAGCTTAACGAAGAGCTTGAGAATTCTGTGAACAGTGAAAAGGGGCGCGGGCGCGCAGCCATGGGCGCGGGCGCGCCTGAGGATTCTGGTCATTCTTCAAGTTTTGTTCGTCCGGTCGTTCAGAAGGCATCAAGTGAGGAAGAAAAGGTAAATTCAGCTGGGAAAACAAGTTCAGAGAGTAAGGAAGCTAGCAAGGAAGTTTATCCGCCTCCGCCATTCCCTAAAAGGCTTCAGAAACAAAAGTTTGATAACCAATTTGCAAAGTTCTTGGAAGTGTTCAAAAAGTTGCACATAAATCTACCGTTTGCTGAAGCCCTGGAACAAATGCCAAGTTATGCCAAGTTCATGAAAGGCATACTTTTGAGGAAATTGAAACTCGAGGAGTTAGAGACCGTCGCTTTGACGGAGGAGTGCAGTGCTGTCTTGCAACAAAAGTTGTCACCTAAGCTGAAGGATCCGGGGAGTTTTACCATACCGTGCATCATTGGGAATGTTTCTTTTGACAAGTGTTTGTGTGATTTAGGGGCAAGCATCAACCTCATGCCCTATTCGGTTTTCTTGCAACTTGGTCTTCCGGAGCCTAAGCCTACAAACATGTCACTCCAGTTAGCTGATCGCTCAATCACCTACCCTCGAGGAATTGTAGAAGATGTTCTGGTGAAAGTGGACAAACTTATCTTTCCAGCGAATTTCGTCATACTTGATTTTGAAGAAGATAAGAAAATCCCTATCATTCTTGGGAGACCATTCTTGGCCACGGGTCAGACCTTGATTGACGTGCAGAAAGGAGAACTCACTATGAGGGTGCATGATCAGAATGTCACCTTCAATGTTTTTAAGGCTATGAAGTTTCCAACTGAAGAAGAGCAGTGTTTGAAGATAAACTTGGTTGAGTCGGCAGTGCAATCAAAAATTGAGCATCTGCTCATGAATGACACATTGGAAAAAGCACTGATTGGTGATTCTTTATTGGAAGAAGATGATATTGATGAGCAACTGCTATTTCTTGATGCTACTCCATGGCAAAGGAAATTTGAGAGACCTGTGGAATCTTTAGGTCTATATGAATTGAAGGGGTCGCATCAGCGGTTGAAACCATCCATTGAAGAAGCTCCAACTCTAGAGCTCAAACCGCTACCTGATCACTTAAGGTATGCCTCTCTTGGTGAGTCATTTACTTTACCTGTGATTATTGCTGCTAACCTGTCAGATTCTGAGGAAGACAAGCTCTTGAGAGTTCTTAGAGAATTCAAATCAGCCATTGGATGGACTATTACAGACATCAAGGGGATTAGTCCGGCTTACTGTCAACATAAAATTCCTCTAGAAGAAGGGAGTAAACCAACAGTGGAACATCAGAGATGTCTAAATCCAATCATGAAAGAAGTTGTGAAGAAAGAAATTATCAAGTGGTTGGATGCAGGGATTATCTATCCCATTTCTGATAGTTCATGGGTAAGCCCAGTTCAATGTGTGCCAAAGAAAGGGGGCATGACGGTAATCACCAATGAGAAGAAAGAACTTATCTCCACTCGCACAGTCACTGGTTGGAGAATCTGTATGGACTACCGGAAATTGAACAAGGCCACCAGGAAGGATCATTTTCCTTTGCTCTTTATTGATCAGATGCTAGACAGACTTGCAGGTCATGAGTACTATTGCCTTATGGATGGATATTCTGGGTATAATCAAATCTGTATTGCTCCTGAGGATCAGGAGAAGACGACATTCACATGTCCATTTGGTACATTTGCTTTTCGGCGGGTCTCTTTTGGTTTGTGTGGTGCACCTGGCACTTTTCAAAGGTGTATGACGGCTATCTTTTCAGACATGATTGGTAAGACCGTAGAAGTTTTCATGGATGACTTTTCTGTAATTGGTCGTTCTTTCGACAAATGTTTGCAAAATCTGGGTGCGGTTCTGAAAAGATGTGTGGAGACTAATCTAGTGCTTAACTGGGAGAAATGCCATTTCATGGTGCAGGAGGGAACTATCCTTGGGCACAAGGTGTCACGGAGAGGTCTAGAGGTGGGCAGAGCAAAAATAGAAACAATTGAAAATCTTCCACCACCTACTTCAGTGAGAGGGATTCGCAGTTTCCTTGGTCATGCAGGTTTCTACAGGCGTTTCATCAAAGACTTCTCAAAAATCTCCAAACCGTTGTGTAAGCTCTTGGAAAAGGACGTTCCTTTTAAATTCGACGAAGAATGTTTGACCGCTTTTGAGACTCTGAAAAAGAAATTGGTTTCAACACCAGTGATCATTGCTCCTGATTGGAGTGAACCTTTCGCTATGATGTGTGACGCTAGCGATTATGCAGTGGGGGCCGTTCTTGGTCAAAAGAAAGAGAAAGTGTTTCGTGTGATCTATTATGCAAGTAAGACCCTTAATGAGGCTCAGTTGAACTACACTACTACTGAGAAGGAGCTGTTGGCCATAGTCTATGGTTTTGAAAAATTTCGTTCTTACTTGCTCGGTACAAAGGTAATGGTGTACACGGATCACGCGGCTATTAGATATCTGCTCTCTAAAAAGGACTCCAAACCTCGGTTGATTCGTTGGGTACTTCTGTTACAAGAATTTGATGTGGAGATTAAGGATAGAAAAGGGACAGAGAATCAAGTAGCTGATCATCTTTCTCGACTGGAGGACACTGGTAAATCCTCTCGAGACGGTACCATCATTAATGAATTCTTCCCGGATGAGCAATTGTTTAGGGTGCAAGAAGAAGAGCCATGGTATGCAGACATTGTGAACTTTCTGGTTAGTCAAGTGATTCCACCCGAGCTTTCTTATGCACAAAGGAAGAAGTTCTTGCATGAAGTCAAATGGTATCGTTGGGACAAACCATATCTGTTTAAACAGGGAGCTGATCAGGTTATTAGAAGATGTGTGCCGTACAGTGAAACAGAGACTATTCTGAGGGATTATCACGCCACGACATATGGAGGCCACTATGGAGGTGAAAAGACTGCAACTCGAATTCTTCAAGCGGGTTTCTATTGGCCTTCTCTTTTTAAGGATGCCCATCAGTATGTCTTAAGGTGTGACCGTTGTCAGCGTGTTGGTAACATATCGAGGAGGGATGAGATGCCCCTTAATGTAATGTTGGAAGTGAAAATTTTCGATGTTTGGGGAATCGACTTCATGGGACCGTTTATCTCCTCATGCAATAATCAATATATCTTGCTAGCCATTGATTACGTCTCTAAATGGGTTGAGGTCAAAGCACTCCCGACCAATGATGCCAAAGTCGTGCTTAATTTCCTTCAGAAGAACATCTTCACCAGATTTGGCACTCCTCGAGTCATTATCAGTGATGAAGGCACTCATTTTTACAATCACAAGTTCACTAATCTTATGGCCAGATATAATATCAATCATCGGGTAGCTACAGCATACCATCCTCAGACCAATGGCCAAGCTGAAGTGTCTAATCGTGAAATCAAGCGTATTCTGGAAAAGGTGGTGAGTCCTTCAAGAAAGGATTGGTCTCTGAAACTCGATGAAGCCGCCTGGGCTTATCAAACGGCATATAAAACACCTTTGGGTATATCGCCATATCAGCTTGTCTATGGGAAAGCTTGTCATTTGCCGGCAGAATTGGAGCACAAGGCTTATTGGGCTTTGAAAAAGCTAAATTTTGATCTTAAAGCCGCGGGTGAGAAGAGAATGGTGCAACTCAATGAGATGGACGAGTTTCGCTTGCAAGCCTATGAGAACAATAAACTCTACAAAGAAAAAGTGAAGCAATGGCATGATCGTCGTCTAGTCAACAAGGTATTTGTTCCTGGCCAAACCGTGTTGTTATTTAATTCTCGCCTTCGTAATTGAAGATATATTCAAAAGCACTAGTATATAAAGGAAGAGAAATGAGTAATAAACCTCCAAACTCAAACAAGTGAGACCAATATAAGCAAGTGAAAGTAGTTTTCACGCATAACTAAAGAAAATATAAAAGTTAAATCATCAGGTATAAAAGGACAGAACATAGTATACTTGCCTCTTCACCAAACTGCCATAAAGTGAATAAGTTCCAGAAATAGGCTTCGACATTTCACTCGCATGAGTTTTACTAGCTGTGATTTATGACAGTCCAAATTTGACTCCATCCAGTTCATCACTTCCTTTCACAATAAACAGCAAACCCAGCAACATAGAGCTCCAGTTTATGATAGTTACACTTTCAAAATAAAGAGGACATGACATTTTCAGTCTTTAGACCTTTGACTATCTCTTTTCTTCGAAAAACCTTGATATTTAATTGATACTCTTCTCATTAGCCAATAATATAATCAAAATCCACACAAGTGATTCAGGATAATAAAATCTCTCTTATAAATCTTTATTGCACATATAACCTATAGGATCATTTTCCAGACACTAACACGCATACTTAACTCATTAGAAACCCTTCTCGGCTTGATCACAGATCAACACTCCCATACACAATAGCAAACTTTTAATGACAACCACGATACCATTCCGGTGCGTGGAAGAATAACCCAATGCCATTCAATAGCGGAAACACCACGATATCAATGCATGAAACGCCCAGCTCCTTTTCCTTTTTATGACAAAGAAAATATACCATCAAGTATCAATACTCCTGGTTATAAGCCAACCTGGGAGAAACAAAGATTGCTGACGACAAACCCCATCTATCACAGTCATCTTGTCAAACACTTGGTGTTCGTCATTAAGAAAATCCCTTTCCCATGCAGTATTAAAAATGCGCTTCAACATACTCCTCTGTATTCCTTTCAATATCATTACAGAGGATTCCCTAAAGTTCTCTTTCTGATCACCACCATTTTAGATAGAAGCAGCTGTGTAAATTGATCCCCTCTCCGAAAAAAAAAACTCATTGACAACTTGAAAAAATATATTCCTCTGCCACCTGTCACCAAAAGTCCCTAAGCTTTCCTCTAAAGTTGCCACGTTGCTTGCTGAAGTTTATGATTTTGTGTAAAAAGACTAATTTTATAAAACCCCTTAAGAAGAGTGTAGAATTTTCCATATTTTACTCAATACATAAGTATAATATACACTCTTCTTTAGCCTCCATATAAAATATCTCTCATAATAAAATTATAATCAAATTCCTGTTTCTGAACACTTTCATGGAATAGATGAATAAATAAAAATTAACATAACCACACTCAAGTATATTTACACAATTTCATAAAACTTAAAAATCTACAATTGTGCTGGTCGTTACAGAGCTACTAGAGTACTTCAAGGTAACTTGCACAAATAAGCATCAAAAGCTACTAGATAGACTACATTTCATCCGTGACTTCTTACGTAGGAAACTATGTTGTTATTACAAGGAAATGTCGAGTCCTTATGGACATGTATCAAACTGGCCCTCAACACAAAAAATTTATGCTATATCTCCAATTATATAAACATGAAATTAACAACTAAACATACTAATAACGTACAAAGGCAAGTCACCCTTCTCCATCAGTTTTAAGTTTGCACAAGTAAACCTTTATCAGATAAGGTAGGGACAGGGAGTGGCAATCAGCCTAAATTGGAAAAACGAATTATAGTGATAATAACCAGAATTATAGTAAATTGCAAGTTTATATGCATATATAGTCGAAACCGAAGCTGTAATCACATAGATCAAAGACAAGACGCAAAACATAAGTCACAAGGGAAAAAACCTATGAAGTGTACATACCATAGTCACAGCACTGACAACACAAGCAATCGAATCTGCCTTAGCTCCTGCACGGACACCCTCTAAAATTTTCACAAAACCATGAAATAAATTTCCATATGATTGCCAATATTTGTACATACCTAGTTTCTACGTGTAACTTGACTAAACGTTCTATCCCAAACTTTCTGCAGTCTCGTAGACAAGTAACTACTTGAAGATGCTTATCATCTACCATAACCCAGAACTTGCATCACTAAATACAACTTGTATAGTACAAATAATATAAGTGACTACCAACCCACAGCTGTTAATATTAAAGCAGAAGTGCTGACAAACAATTTTGTAAATGAAATAACTTCTCAGACAGTTTTTGAATTAATTAAATTTCTTTCATTAAGCTCAATGAAGGGTTCAAAAGCATATACAATATTCAGATGCAGAGCACTTTCTACGATCTTAAAAGATAGCACTTTATTAATACAAGAGATATTACAAAGATGATTTTTCATTCAGTTTCCATACAGTTAGCTGTCCCATGGCATCCCTAGTGAAAAACAGACCTCCAATGCCTATTTGTAGCGTTCTTACTTCCCCCTTGGCATATATCCTTCCCCTTTCACTAAATGATGGCAACTCATATAGACGCACAGAGTTATCGTTACAAGAACACAGCAAAATTGGCTTGGCTTCAGCATCAGTTATCCCGCAAAATCCTAGAATACCCTGAATAGTTGCACCACAAGATTTATTGTCCATTTTAATCCAATAGATAAACACTATTGATAAACATCGTGAAAGAACACAACAAATCTTAAAAAGAATTTAATAAGCAAAGTCACTCACATATCCTTCATCACATTCGTTGACAACTTCCAAATTTCCACTTTCAGTGGCAGCCCAAACTTTGATTTGGCCGTCCAAGGAGCCAGTGTTAGTGGGCTTTATGTCCACTAAATACGTTCCATTTTGGCTTAAATTGACCGCTGGTACCCGAGTGTTTAGTGTCTTTTGATGTGTTTTCTTGTTTTCAGTGTGCAGAGTATCGTTTGAGGAATAAGGTGGTGGAATTGCGTGTTTCGGATGGATTAGAGCTGGAAGTGTCGAGGGCTGAGATAGCATGTAGGCCAGGGAGCATATTGGAGCACTGTGCAGCAGCCAACAAGAGGAACGAAGTGAAATTCAAGTTTTGGACAGGGGGCCAGGTGCGCCCGCGCCTGTATAGAGCGCGCCCGCGCCCGCGCCCTGGTGGACTGAAAAATATTTATTTTCTGTTGTTGGGCTTGTTCGGAAGGGCCGGTTCGGACGAGAATGTGCAGCCTTGTGTCTTGGAGGCCCAGTTTATTATGTACTATTGGGGGAAGCCCTAATTATCAATGTGTATCGTATTATTCTAAGCGTGTATTTTTAGAGAGAGAAGAACCATTGGGAGAACATCAAGCTTTTTGGGAATTCCCTAGTTTTCCTTTCATATTTGTAATCTTCTATTGCGTTGAATGCTCGGTTGTTTTCGTATACTCTTTTACTACTCTTGTTTGGTTTATCGTATCTCTTTTTCAATCATGTTTACACTTGAACCCATGATGGCGATTAGGTCGATTATGGGCTAAGTCGTTATCATGGGATTTTAATGGATTTTTCTATGGATTCTAGTAATTAAGTGTTTTTTATGCCTTGGTGTGTGATTGATTGTATTGATTTCCTAGTATGATTACGCTTATTCGTTATAGGTGAGTCGCGAACACCTGTAATTGTTTGTTTAATCCTGGTGAATGCGAAAGTGGATCTAGGGTTTAGAACAATTCATGCTAGCATAGGTTTTTGCATGTGAAGAACATGTATTAATTTGTGGTGTAATTCTAACCGTCTTGCACTGACTATGTGGTTTTATGGATGCTTGATTTTTAACCGGTGTGTGTTCAATTGCTATAGACATATAGGAACTACGCATATTTGGTGACTACTTGACTTCTATCAATTGTGGATGATCAGTAGGATGGTATATGCACAACGAAAGTTGGTGTGTATCAGTTTAGTGCATCTAATCAGTAATCAACTCTGTCACATGCTAGGTTAAAGGGCATAAGATTCTAGATGAAGTGGTTAATGAAATTGAAATCCCATGTTTGTTTAATATAAGTTAATCGTTAAGTTATTCTCTCGTAATTTTCATAGTTGATAATTAATCATTAGTTAATCAAAACCAAATTTGTGATTGTCTTGGCAGTGAGTGTAAATCATAAGCTGGTGTATAAGTGAACTAAAACGAACAATTCAAGTCTCTGTGGGAACGAATCCTATTTACCCTGTATTACTTGTTGACCACGTTCTCTTGCGTGAATAAGTGCGAACAAGTTTTTGGCGCCGCTGCCGGGGACTCGGTTCATTGTTTGTTTAGTTTATGTTCTTGTCATCAATTTGGATTAAATTCACTGACTCGGACGTTTTTCTCACTTATTTACTTTTGGGTTTCTCAGGTACTATCTTGAGCGTGTATGCGTACTCGTTCTCAAGTTCGTGAAGAGAATCTGGAAGGAAAGGAGCGAGAAGAGGAATTAGTGGAAGAAGTTGAAGAAGAGTTGGAAGTTACTGAAGAAATGGCAGATAACAAGGCGCTGAAGGAATATTATCAGCCCAAGATTAATGATATTCAGTCGAGTATTGTGCGGCCGGCTATTGCTGCAAATAATTTTGAGATCAAGCCGGGCACGATCCAAATGGTCCAGAACTCAGTCCAGTTTGGGGGTTCACCTGTTGAGGACCCTAACATGCACATCAGAGATTTCATCAAGATATGTGACACCTTCAAAACCAACGGGGTTTCTGAGGACGCTATCAAGCTAAGGTTGTTTCCATTCTCTTTGAGGGACAAGGCAAAAAGCTGGTTGCATTCACTTCCAACAGGTTCCATCACTACATGGGAAGATCTGGCACAAAAATTCTTGACTAAATTCTTTCCTATGGCAAAGACTACTGCCATGAGGAATGCTCTTACACAATTTAGTCAGCATTCTGGTGAATCACTGTGTGAAGCTTGGGAAAGGTACAAGGAGATGCTTCGGAAATGTCCTCATCATGGGATGCCAGATTGGATGGTCATCAGTGGTTTTTACAATGGGTTAAGCCATTCTTGAGCAATGCTCGATGCAGCATCTGGAGGAGCTCTGTGGGCCAAAAGCTATGAAGAGGCCTACGACCTGATTGAAATGATGGCTGCGAACGAGTATCAGAATCCGACCCAGCGTAATTCCACAAGGTAAGGTTGCAGGTGTTCTTGGAGTGGATGCTACAACAGCTATAGCAGCTCAGCTACAGGCTTTATCCATGAAAGTGGATTCATTAGCTAAGGTGGGGGTTCAACAAGTTGACATGGTTTGTGAATTGTGTGCGGGAGATCATGAAACTAATCAATGTGCAATTTCTAGTGAGTCGGCACATTTTGTCAGCAATTATCAGAAGCCGTCACAACCTGCTCCGAACACATATCATCCCAATAATAGGAATCATCCTAACTTCAGTTGGAGCAACAATCAGAATACCATGCAACAACCATCTCAGGGTCAGCAGTATGGTTCGAAGCAGTTCAACAATTCGGGTTATCAACAACCCTATGCCCAAAGACCACCATACAATCCACCTGGATTTCATCAACAACATCAAGGAAGTCATGTGCAGTCGAATGAGAAGTCAGAGTTGGAAGAATTGCGAATGATGTACAAGAGTCAAGCAGTATCTTTGAAAACTCTTGAAAACCAAATTGGCCAACTGGCCAATGCTTTTTTGAACAGACCTCAAGGGAAATTACCTAGTGACACGGAAGCTAATCCGGGTAAAAATGGGGTCAAGGAACAGATTCACGCTGTTACGTTGCGTTCTGGAAAGGTTACAGACGATCTGGAGGTCAAAAATCAGCTTAACGAAGAGCTTGAGAATTCTGTGAACAGTGAAAAGGGGCGCGGGCGCGCCTGAGGATTCTGGTCATTCTTCAAGTTTTGTTCTTCCGGTCGTTCAGAAGGCATCAAGTGAGGAAGAAAAGGTAAAGTCAGCTGGGAAAACAAGTTCAGAGAGTAAGGAAGCTAGCAAGGAAGTCTATCCGCCTCCGTCATTCCCTAAAAGGCTTCAGAAACAAAAGTTTGATAAGCAATTTGCAAAGTTCTTGGAAGTGTTCAAAAAGTTGCACATAAATCTACCGTTTGCTGAAGCCCTGGAACAAATGCCAAGTTATGCCAAGTTCATGAAAGGCATACTTTTGAGGAAATTGAAACTCGAGGAGTTAGAGGCCGTCGCTTTGACGGAGGAGTGCAGTGCTGTCTTGCAACAAAAGTTGCCACCTAAGCTGAAGGATCTGGGGAGTTTTACCATACCGTGCATCATTGGGAATGTTTCTTTTGACAAGTGTTTGTGTGATTTAGGGGCAAGCATCAACCTCATGCCCTATTCGGTTTTCTTGCAACTTGGTCTTCCGGAGCCTAAGCCTACAAACATGTCACTCCAGTTAGCTGATCGCTCAATCACCTACCCTCGAGGAATTGTAGAAGATGTTCTGGTGAAAGTGGACAAACTTATCTTTCCAGCGGATTTCGTCATACTTGATTTTGAAGAAGATAAGAAAATCCCTATCATTCTTGGGAGACTATTCTTGGCCACGGGTCAGACCTTGATTGACGTACAGAAAGGAGAACTCACTATGAGGGTGCATGATCAGAATGTCACCTTCAATGTTTTTAAGGCTATGAAGTTTCCAACTGAAGAAGAGCAGTGTTTGAAGATAAACTTGGTTGAGTCGGCAGTGCAATCAAAAATTGTGCATCTGCTCATGAATGACACATTGGAAAAAGCACTGATTGGTGATTCTTTATTGGAAGAAGATGATACTGATGAGCAACTGCTATTTCTTGATGCTACTCCATGGCAAAGGAAATTTGAGAGACCTGTGGAATCTTTAGGTCTATCTGAATTGAAGGGGTCGCATCAACGGTTGAAACCATCCATTGAAGAAGCTCCAACTCTAGAGCTCAAACCGCTACCTGATCACTTAAGGTATGCCTCTCTTGGTGAGTCATTTACTTTACCTGTGATTATTGTTGCTAACCTGTCAAATTCTGAGGAAGACAAGCTCTTGAGAGTTCTTAGAGAATTCAAATCAGCCATTGGATGGACTATTGCAGACATCAAGGGGATTAGTCCGGCTTACTGTCAACATAAAATTCCTCTAGAAGAAGGGAGTAAACCAACAGTGGAACATCAGAGACGTCTAAATCCAATCATGAAAGAAGTTGTGAAGAAAGAAATTATCAAGTGGTTGGATGCAGGGATTATCTATCCCATTTCTGATAGTTCATGGGTAAGCCCAGTTCAATGTGTGCCAAAGAAAGGGGGCATGACGGTAATCACCAATGAGAAGAATGAACTTATCTCCACTCGCACAGTCACTGGTTGGAGAATCTGTATGGACTACCGGAAATTGAACAAGGCCACCAGGAAGGATCATTTTCCTTTGCTCTTTATTGATCAGATGCTAGACAGACTTGCAGGTCATGAGTACTATTGCCTTCTGGATGGATATTCTGGGTATAATCAAATCTGTATTGCTCTTGAGGATCAGGAGAAGACGACATTCACATGTCCATTTGGTACATTTGCTTTTCGGCGGGTCTCTTTTGGTTTGTGTGGTGCACCTGACACTTTTCAAAGGTGTATGACGGCTATCTTTTCAGACATGATTAGTAAGACCGTAGAAGTTTTCATGGATGACTTTTCTGTAATTGGTCGTTCTTTCGACAAATGTTTGCAAAATCTGGGTGCGGTTCTGAAAAGATGTATGGAGACTAATCTAGTGCTTAACTGGGAGAAATGCCATTTCATGGTGCAGGAGGGAACTATCCTTGGGCACAAGGTGTCACGGAGAGGTCTAGAGGTGGACAGAGCAAAAATAGAAACAATTGAAAATCTTCCACCACCTACTTCAGTGAGAGGGATTCGCAGTTTCCTTGGTCATGCAGGTTTCTACAGGCGTTTCATCAAAGACTTCTCAAAAATCTCCAAACCGTTGTGTAAGCTCTTGGAAAAGGACGTTCCTTTTAAATTCGACGAAGAATGTTTGACCGCTTTCGAGACTCTGAAAAAGAAATTGGTTTCAACACCAGTGATCATTGCTCCTGATAGGAGTGAACCTTTCGCTATGATGTGTGACGCTAGCGATTATGCAGTGGGGGCCGTTCTTGGTCAAAAGAAAGAGAAAGTGTTTCGTGTGATCTATTATGCAAGTAAGACCCTTAATGAGGCTCAGTTGAACTACACTACTACTGAGAAGGAGCTGTTGGCCATAGTCTATGGTTTTGAAAAATTTCGTTCTTACTTGCTCGGTACAAAGGTAATGGTGTACACGGATCACGCGGCTATTAGATATCTGCTCTCTAAAAAGGACTCCAAACCTCGGTTGATTCGTTGGGTACTTCTGTTACAAGAATTTGATGTGGAGATTAAGGATAGAAAAGGGACAGAGAATCAAGTAGCTGATCATCTTTCTCGACTGGAGGACACTGGTAAATCCTCTCGAGACGGTACCATCATTAATGAATTCTTCCCGGATGAGCAATTGTTTAGGGTGCAAGAAGAAGAGCCATGGTATGCAGACATTGTGAACTTTCTGGTTAGTCAAGTGATTCCACCCGAGCTTTCTTATGCACAAAGGAAGAAGTTCTTGCATGAAGTCAAATGGTATCGTTGGGACGAACCATATCTGTTTAAACAGGGAGCTGATCAGGTTATTAGAAGATGTGTGCCGTACAGTGAAACAGAGACTATTCTCAGGGATTATCACGCCACGACATATGGAGGCCACTATGGAGGTGAAAAGACTGCAACTCGAATTCTTCAAGCGGGTTTCTATTGGCCTTCTCTTTTTAAGGATGCCCATCAGTATGTCTTAAGGTGTGACCGTTGTCAGCGTGTTGGTAACATATCGAGGAGGGATGAGATGCCCCTTAATGTAATGTTGGAAGTGAAAATTTTCGATGTTTGGGGAATCGACTTCATGGGACCGTTTATCTCCTCATGCAACAATCAATATATCTTGCTAGCCGTTGATTACGTCTCTAAATGGGTTGAGGTCAAAGCACTCCCGACCAATGATGCCAAAGTCGTGCTTAATTTCCTTCAGAAGAACATCTTCACCAGATTTGGCACTCCTCGAGTCATTATCAGTGATGAAGGCACTCATTTTTGCAATCGCAAGTTCATTAATCTTATGGCCAGATATAATATCAATCATCGGGTAGCTACAGCATACCATCCTCAGACCAATGGCCAAGCTGAAGTGTCTAATCGTGAAATCAAGCGTATTCTGGAAAAGGTGGTGAGTCCTTCAAGAAAGGATTGGTCTCTGAAACTCGATGAAGCCGCCTGGGCTTATCGAACGGCATATAAAACACCTTTGGGTATGTCGCCATATCAGCTTGTCTATGGGAAAGCTTGTCATTTGCCGGCAGAATTGGAGCACAAGGCTTATTGGGCTTTGAAAAAGCTAAATTTTGATCTTAAAGTCGCGGGTGAGAAGAGAATGGTGCAACTCAATGAGATGGACGAGTTTCGCTTGCAAGCCTATGAGAACAATAAACTCTACAAAGAAAAAGTGAAGCAATGGCATGATTGTCGTCTAGTCAACAAGGTATTTGTTCCTGGCCAAACCGTGTTGTTATTTAATTCTCGCCTTCGTAATTGAAGATATATTCAAAAGCACTAGTATATAAAGGAAGAGAAATGAGTAATAAACCTCCAAACTCAAACAAGTGAGACCAATATAAGCAAGTGAAAGTAGTTTTCACGCATAACTAAAGAAAATATAAAAGTTAAATCATCAGGTATAAAAGGACAGAACATAGTATACTTGCCTCTTCACCAAACTTCCATAAAGTGAATAAGTTCCAGAAATAGGCTTCGACATTTCACTCGCATGAGTTTTACTAGCTGTGATTTATGACAGTCCAAATTTAACTCCATCCAGTTCATCACTTCCTTTCACAATAAACAGCAAACTCAGCAACATAGAGCTCCAGTTTATGATAGTTACACTTTCAAAATAAAGAGGACATGGCATTTTCAGTCTTTAGACCTTTGACTATCTCTTTTCTTCGAAAAACCTTGATATTTAATTGATACTCTTCTCATTAGCCAATAATATAATCAAAATCCACACAAGTGATTCAGGATAATAAAATCTCTCTTATAAATCTTTATTGCACATATAACATATAGGATCATTTTCCAGACACTAACACGCATACTTAACTCATTAGAAACCCTTCTCGGCTTGATCACAGATCAACACTCCCATACACAATAGCAAACTTTTAATGACAACCACGATACCATTCCGGTGCGTGGAAGAATAACCCAATGCCATTCAATAGCGGAAACACCACGATATCAATGCATGAAACGCCCATCCCCTTTTCCTTTTTATGACAAAGAAAATATACCATCAAGTATCAATACTCCTGGTTATAAGCCAACCTGGGAGAAACAAAGATTGCTGACGACAAACCCCATCTATCACAGTCATCTTGTCAAACACTTGGTGTTCATCATTAAGAAAATCCCTTTCCCATGCAGTATTAAAAATGTGCTTCAACATACTCCTCTGTATTCCTTTCAATATCATTACAGAGGATTCCCTAAAGTTCTCTTTCTGATCACCACCATTTTAGATAGAAGCAGCTGTGTAAATTGATCCCCTCTCCGAAAAAAAAAATCTCATTGACAATTGCTTGAAAAAATATATTCCTCTGCCACCTGTCACCAAAAGTCCCTAAGCTTTCCTCTAAAGTTGCCACGTTGCTTGCTGAAGTTTATGATTTTGTCTAAAAAGACTAATTTTATAAAACCCCTTAAGAAGAGTGTAGAATTTTCCATATTTTACTCAATACATAAGTATAATATACACTCTTCTTTAGCCTCCATATAAAATATCTCTCATAATAAAATTATAATCAAATTCCTGTTTCTGAACACTTTCATGGAATAAATGAATAAATAAAAATTAATATAACCACACTCAAGTATATTTACACAATTTCATAAAACTTAAAAATCTACAATTGTGCTGGTCGTTACAGAGCTACTAGAGTACTTCAAGGTAACTTGCACAAATAAGCATCAAAAGCTACTAGATAGACTACATTTCATCCGTGACTTCTTACGTAGGAAACTATGTTGTTATTACAAGGAAATGTCGAGTCCTTATGGACATGTATCAAACTGGCCCTCAACACAAAAAAATTATGCAATATCTCCAATTATATAAACATGAAATTAACAACTAAACATACTAATAACGTACAAAGACAAGTCACCCTTCCCCATGAGTTTTAAGTTTGCACAAGTAAACCTTTATCAGATAAGGTAGGGACAGGGAGTGGCAATCAGCCTAAATTGGAAAAACGAATTATAGTGATAATAACCAGAATTATAGTAAATTGCAAGTTTATATGCATATATAGTCGAAACTGAAGCTGTAATCACATAGATCAAAGACAAGCAAGGGAAAAAACCTATGAAGTGTACATACCGTAGTCACAGCACTGACAACACAAGCAATCGAATCTGCCTTAGCTCCTACACGGACACCCTCTAAAATTTTCACAAAACCATGAAATAAAGTTCCATATGATTGCCAATATTTGTACATACCTAGTTTCTACGTGTAACTTGACTAAACGTTCTACCCCAAACTTTCTGCAGTCTCGTAGACAAGTAACTACTTGAAGATGCTTATCATCTACCATAACCCATCTACCATAACCCAGAACTTGCATCACTAAATACAACTTGTATAGTACAAATAATATAAGTGACTACCAACCCACAGCTGTTAATATTAAAGCAGAAGTGCTGACAAACAATTTTGTAAATGAAATAACTTCTCAGACAGTTTTTGAATTAATTAAATTTCTTTCATTAAGCTCAATGAAGGGTTCAAAAGCATATACAATATTCAGATGCTCTCTACGATCTTAAAAGATAGCACTTTATTAATACAAGAGATATTACAAAGATGATTTTTCATTCAGTTTCCATACAGTTAGCTGTCCCATGGCATCCCCAGTGAAAAACAGACCTCCAGTGCCTATTTATAGCGTTCTTACTTCCCCCTTGGCATATATCCTTCCCCTTTCACTAAATGATGGCAACTCATATAGACGCACAGAGTTATCGTTACAAGAACACAGCAAAATTGGCTTGGCTTCAGCATCAGTTATCCCGCAAAATCCTAGAATACCCTGAATAGTTGCACCACAAGATTTATAGTCCATTTTAATCCAATAGATAAACACTATTGATAAACATCGTGAAAGAACACAACAAATCTTAAAAAGAATTTAATAAGCAAAGTCACTCACATGTCCTTCATCACATTCGTTGACAACTTCCAAATTTCCACTTTCAGTGGCAGCCCAAACTTTGATTTGGCCGTCCAAGGAGCCAGATATGAGAAATTTATCCCAGCAAATAACTGACATCACAACTTCAGAATGCCCACGTAGCGTCTGCAAACACTTCAAAGTCTCGAGATCCCACACCTAATAAATTTATAGCAATATTTAGAGCATTTCCCAAAACATATACGTATACATTAACAAACAGGCTACCAAAAAGCAGCACATTCAGCAATCAAGTATTCACTGTAGGTTCACAACCAACCACAAACAGGTTTATGTCCAAGTTACAAATGATAATTTCATCATGTAGTTTCCTGAGACAATCTAGTTTCCTGAGACAATCTCAAAATTTTCAAACCCAATGGAACATAATGCAACTAGTTGCGCTCTCAATCTCAACACTTGGTCGAAGTAAATAAAGAAACAGATGCAAGGATGACAAATAAAACAGAGACCGAACGGTTTACTAAAATTCAACAATCTAATTGTTGGCACAAGTATGTATTGGGATGATACTACGAAATCTCGCTCTACATCGGCAAACAGAACTGAAAACTGTAAAATGGTCTGCACTTTAAACAAAAGAATAAGATCAACAGTAACCTATTTCATAGTTCAGAAGCAAACGGTACTTTGATCTATCAAACAAACATGTAATAAAATACCAAGAAACAAATATTTTACCTTTATTGTTTTATCCATGGACCCAGAATAGAGTCGGTTGGCTCCAACAACAAGTGACACCACAGCACCAGTGTGACCTTTAAGTGTTGCTGCCACTTCAGAGGTACAGGTTTTCCACACCAATATGTTTCCATCCTGTAACCATAAATACCATTAAACAATTAAAAGCTTAGAGGGTATATCAGAAACCACTAACATCTTATACAATACCATCAACTAAAACTCCTAATAAACTCCTCAATATTGAGAGAGTAAATACCTGTGTACCAGCAAATAACATATTGCTTCCCACCTCCATCGCATAAACTTGACCAACCACTGGTCCATTAAGAGCCACTTCAGCTTGACACTCAAAATTCCATGCCTGCAAGATAACCAATTAATGAGATGTAAGGCATCAGAATTTACCAATAAACTAGGTATAAAAGGAGCTACTAAGTACTACGTGCATCTTTTAAATTATACTTTAAATACATGAAATGAGAGTTACTTTTATAGCTTTTGGCAATCCAACAAAAATACATGGACCTTCACACATCAAACTTCCACATTCATCATCAAAGTAGACAACTTCACCACACTGCATTCCAGACAGATGATATTTGATAAATAAATCATGCATCTACACCTCTAAATACACAAAACATACAGATTTTTCGAATCTACATTAAAAGAAAACACACCTGGCCAGTATGGCAATTCCAAACCCGCATAGATTTGTCCTTGCTGACTGAATAGAGCTTGTCAGAACCAGAAGGAAGAGCGATCCCCGTAACAGCCTATCAAAGAGCCAGCAATATATAAGCAAATCAACCTAACACAAGACAACAACAAAACAGAATAAAAACTCAATTTTTACCTTAGTATGCCCATTTAACTTAGCCAACATCGTAAACCCATCTCCATAGTACCATGCATGCAAGTTCTTGCATTGATCACCATAGACGCAGTTCCCCGTGACCCAGTAATTGCATAGCTGTTTCTTTGGCTCCTTATTCTGTCTCTTTACCACATCTTTCGTTTCACTTATCAGAGCACTTTGCGTAACATTACAAGGCTTTTTAACACTCTTAACCTCAAATTCAGAATCCTGTCTCCTCGGAACTCCGGTAATCTGGCTCGTCTTAGGCACATGGTAATTCGGGTTCTTCCACAATTTCTTAACCCTTGGGGCTGCTACCTCTTTATGTAAAAACCTACAATCACTTCTTTTACAACACCCCGCCCTCCAAAATCTACAAACTTCTTCATTCTTAGCTGAACTGCCTCCAACTTTCACCTGATCAAACTCCAATGATTTTCCAGGTACTCTCCTAGCTGCTTTGATATCCATAATTCTAAACACAAATCATTTTTACAAAATAATACCCAGTTAGACAATCTGCACCACCACTGTAATAAACCAATAGTAAACCCTAATCTAAACTCGAATTCCACCATCTTCCTCGTTGCAGCGAAGATCTCCATATAACACAAACCGAAAACCCCTAAAATCTATAATCTAAACAAATCAAAATCCTAAATTTCTAATTACACCAGCAACACAGCAATCCTCTTCACGAATCAAGCTGTCCCGCATCAAAATTTACACCAATTGCAAATCCTAAAAACTAAAATCTTAAAAACCAAAAAAAACTAAAATCCTAGTTTTCTAAATCCGACAGAAACCCAGCAATCATCATAACAAATCAAGCTACCCCATTACAAACTTCACGCCAATTGCAAACCCAAACCCCTAAAATTCAACAAAAAAGCCTAAAAAATTAAAAGCCTGATTTCCGATTGAATAGATCACCATGCTCCATAAAATTGCACCAGTGAGAAACCCAAATCGGATAAATCAAAACCCAAATCTTCAATTTGTGGAAGAATCACAGAACTCAAAAGCCCTAATTTGAAATTTACAAACTAAACCAATATAACAAAGCCTAATAATCTTGGGGGATCTAAAGTTGATGTACCTTTTAGATGAATCCAACAAATCTCCGTAGAAATCTTGGCGAGGAGAATTTTTTAAATTACTATTTTTTTAGGATTGGATTTGATTACAAAAAATAGGCAGTGGTCAAAGCATATGTATATATCTTGCGTATCTTGCGTGGGCTGCAAGCACAGGGATTGTAAATTGTAAATTTGTAATTGAAACTGAATTTTTATGAGACGCTGGACTCACACATTATTACATTTTTATTACTACAAATTAGAACCTAGAAAAAAAATATAAAAACATTACGAAATATATAATGCAAAACTATTATTCGCAAAAATATGTATTTCAAAAAAATTAAATCATTATCGATAGGTTGATATTTTTTTTACATGTTAATGCTATTTGATATCTTGCAAAATTACGAACATAATGGGTCTAGTTGAAACGGATATTATAAAATTTAAATAATTTTGAATTATATCCTTATATATTACTAGCCAATAACCCGTGCGATGCACGGTTTTTTTATATTTAAATAATATTTTAATAATTATTTATTTCATACATATTATTTAATATAATATTGGCAAAATATATATTATTAAATAATAATCGTCTAATTAAATGATATATTATTCGAATTATGACTATATTTTGTCATAATAATATAAATATAAATGGAAGTATTGTATATATTTATATTCAAATTTTTGTTGATATTATCATATTCAAATTATGATTGCATAATAATTTATAATATAGAATTTAGTATTAATTTGTAATTGTGTGAAATTTTTATTGTTAATATGGTTTTGGTTTGTTTTCACTTTGTTGATTTATAATTTGTTGTAAATTTGTTAATAATACGTGATTTTAAAATTATTTAAATTGATTTTAAATATTTTTAGTTTCCAAGTAATTGAAAGAGTCTAAAAAACTCGGGTGTGGGTGAAGAATTTTAACTCAAATATAACTAAAAGAGTAAGTTATTAAATATTAATTGGAGTTTAATTAAAAGAGTTTGTTATTAAGTTAAATATGTGATTTATTTTTTGTAAAATAAAATTTTATAAGTATTTTAATTTATTTTTTCATTTTTTTATAATAGTATAATATATATATATATATATATATTATTAAATAATAATCATCTAATTAAATGATATATTATTCGAATTATGACTATATTTTGTCATAATAATATAAATATAAATGGAAGTATCGTATATATTTATAATCAAATTTTTGTTGATATTATCATATTCAAATTATGATTCCATAATAATTTATAATACAGAATTTAGTATTAATTTGTAATTGTGTGAAATTTTTATTGTTTATTATATGGTTTTGGTTTGTTTTCACTTTGTTGATTTATAATTTGTTAATAAATATGTGATAATAAAATTATTTAAATTTATTTTAAAAATATTTGGTTTCCAAGTAATTGAAAGAGTATAAAAAACTTGGGTGTAAGTGAAGAATTTTAACTTAAATATAACTAAAAGAGTATGTTATTAAATATTAATTGGAGTTTAACTAAAAGAGTTAGTTATTAAGTTAAATATGTGGTTTATTTTTTGTAAAATAAAATTTTATATGTATTTTAATTTATATTTTCATTTTTGGAAGGTGTTAACAAACTTTTTAGAAAATGTTAACCGACCGACCGACCAACCAATTATACCCTATTTCGCTTATAATAATATAGTAATCATATCCTATATTTATTATATAATAAGAGTAAAAAAGAGAATTAGTAGTACTATCATAGTTCTAAGGATCGATTCCTCCCTCCAACATTTTTTTTTCTTTTACTAATTACCCTCCAACATCTTATAAAATATTTTAAAATCTCATTGCCAAGCATTATGTAATATCTAACTTATAACCGTATAAAGTTTGTTATATAAAACATTCATATATTAACCTCCCCGTTTTATAGCGAATGAAGGAAAATCTATACAGGTATGAGTGTTTTCCTTTTACCTATTGATCTATGCCAGGAAATTGAACATATTATGTGCAGGTTTTGGTGGAGATCCAACCAAAAGAAGAACAGGGCAATACATTGGCTGAGTTGGGAGAATATGTGCAAGAAAAAGAGTGCAGGTGGTCTTGGTTTTAGAAGCATAAGAGATTTTAATGTGGCTTTGCTTGGTAAACAGGCATGGAGGTTACTTACTCGTCCTGATATGCTAGTAAGTAAAGTGTTTAAAGCACGGTATTTCCCAGATGGATCTTTTATTAATGCTAAGATATGGGGGAACCCGAGTTATGTTTGGAGAAGCATTATGGAGGCACAGTCTTTAATAAAGAAGGGCATTGTTCGTCGAATTGGATCTGGTGAAAATGTCTCAGTGCTTAATGATCCTTGGCTCCCAGATTCGGCAGACCCATATGTTCACACATCAAGTGAATCACTGCATAATGCGACAGTTTCAGCTTTGATGAGTATGACAGAGAATCAGTGGGATCATGACTTGGTGAAGGACATTTTTGAGGAAAGAGATGCGAATTTGATTATGTCAATTCCAGTGAACAAAGCAAATAATGATACGTGGTACTGGAAGTTCGAGAAAATGGGTAATTATACAGTTAGGAGTGCTTATGGCTGTATTCGTGACGAGAAGGAAAGCAATCAGAATGATGATAATTCCGGTTTTTGGAGGCAATTGTGGAATTTAAAAATCCCTCCCAAAGTGAAACATTTTGCTTGGAAAGCTATTACTGGTACTTTGCCAACAAAAGATAATCTCATAAGGAAAAGAGTGGATATTAATATGTGTTGTCAAGTTTGTCAAAATGATGTAGAGACTATAATGCATATTCTGGTGGATTGCGTTTTTGCTGGTGCTTGCTGGGAAGCCTCTGGTTTACAACGAGCCGTCAATACAGGTCATTCTTTTAGAGAGTGGTTACAGGTGATCTTTAAGCAGTACAGGGGAGAAGAGACTCAGAAAGCTATTATGTTATGTTGGATGCTGTGGAAGAGTCGAAACGACTTAGTGTGGAACCAGCACAGTTTAGAAGTGTTTGAAGTAGTAGAGTCAGCTAAAACGGTTCTTAACCAATGGAGGGGTGTTCAAGATAAAACCTTCGACCATTTTCTGGGGTACATGTCTCAGGATGACGGTCATGAACACTGGCAGTTACCACGGGATGATAGAGTTAAGATTAATTCTGACACTGCTGTTTTTGAACATGAAAACTGTTATAGTCATGCTTTTGTCGTTAGGAACAACAATGGTCAGCTGCTGGAGGCCAGATCGAGGTGTTTGCAAGGAAAGATAGCGCCTGAATTAGCTGAAGCAATTGGAGTCAGAGAAGTGTTGAGTTGGATTAAGGACACGGGGTATCAAAATGTTGATGTAGAGACTGATTGTCTGCAGGTTGTCCAGGCCATTCGATCGTCGATAACAAGCCTCTCTTATTTAGGGAGAGTGATTGAGGATTGTAGAGTGTTGCTAGAAGGTTTGAAAGATCAAAATGTCTTGTTTAGATTTGTAAAACGTTCAGCGAATAGAGTATCTCACTACTTGGCGAGATATACCTGTTCAATTTCTGATCGTGTTTGGAGAGTGGGAGATGTCCACTCGGAATTTCAGAATGTACTCTTGAATGATTTGAGAAATTAATGAAAGCTGATTTTATTTGTGGCAAAAAAAAAAGAACATGTTCCGTCGATGTTGAAGCTAACATATTCATTGGTAGATCATTGATGACTTGATGGGGTGTAGACGGATTACGAAATCTTTTATTATTAAAAATTAAATAAAAATTTATAATTAAATCCGAAATATTGAAAGTTCGTCGATTTTGTTTTCGGTACGATTATCCTAATTATTAAAATAAAGTTTGGTTTTCGATACGGTCATCCTAACTATTAAAATGAATAATAACATAATATAATTAAAGGTAATTAACCGATAACCTTTTTCATATTTACATTTAGTTCAAAATATTAACTTTTATAAACACGTAAAAACATCGTACCATGTCTTCCAATCATTAATATTTTCTTTCTAATTAAAACACGTTACCTTTTTAATTTAAAATTAATATTACAATCACTAAAATATACCCGAAAATATTACACCATTTTTTCGATTATTAATAAAATATATCAAAAAATCGTATACGTTATTTATAATAAGGAAACATTAGTATAATCCGTAAACATGAGTATATTATATTATATTAAATTAAAATTAAAAATATTATTAAGAATAATGATTAAATAGAAACATAATTATAATACTAAATAAAATTTATAACATAATAAAAGAAACCTGTGCATCACACGGGCATTGAAAGTTTTTCAATTCGATTTTCAAGACGGATCCTAATTATTAAAATAAATAATGAAATAATGTAATTAATTATAGTTAGTCGATTGCCATTTTAATTAAAAGACATTTACTTTTAATTGATGATTTTACCTTTTATAAACACCTAAAATATCATATATTCTAATCAATAATATTTATTTTCTAATTAAAATATGTTAACTTTTAAATTAAACATAATTATGCATTAATTAATATATATCAAAAAATACCACACCATATCTTCTAATCACTAACAAAATATAATAATAATCCGTATACAACGAATAATGACCGCTAGATTTTTAGTAAAAAAAATCAGAACCGTTAGATATGATGTTTAGATATATTATATAATTAAATTAATTTATTAAAATTTTAGATTCGAATTCTGTCAACGACATGTTTATTTTGGAATTTTATAATAGAAGTTTTAAATCATACATATCATTAGTCAAATTTATATTAAATTATTGAAATTAAAATTAAAATAAACTATTAAAAATAATGATTATATAAAAACTAATTGTAACATAAAATAAATGTTATATCAAAAAAATCCGTGCATCGCACGAGGTATAAGTTAGTAACAATAACAAGCGTAAGGGGGATCTTATCCATAATTTTCGTCACTGTACTATTAAAATAATCTCAACCGTTGAATCTAATATTTTTAAAAATAGACGATCAAGATTATATCATATTAAAAGAAAAAATTATAATCTAAAATAGATATAATTAAAAAATGTTGCATTAAAAGTGAATTATAGAAATAAAATTATAATTTAAAAAAATATAATTAAATGATACCGTACTTAGTAAAGCATTGTGTAAATTATAGTGGTGCCTGCAAGTGTTAGAGTCTTGCTTGTTGGAGGTTTGATTTTGTGAATCAAGTACTTTTAAATGTGCTAGGACAAGATGAAATAATAACAAAACCGAGATGATAAATTCTGAATTTTTAAAAGGATTATCACTCTCAACATCATATCAATTTTTTAAAATACAAGTAGTTTCAAATTCAATGGGATTAAATTGGGAAAGAAATTATTTAAGCAAAAACTCTTTACTTTCAACTTCAAGTTAGTTTAAATAATTTTTTTATCATCAATATATAAAGTTTTCTCTTTTATGATATAAATAATTTAATATCTAATTTTACTGTATGAAATTTCTTTCTCATATTAATAATAATTTAGATTATAATTGTTAGTCACATAGGCATGTCTGTATACATCTAATAACAAGCCTAATTATTTGTAATGTCTTGCATTACTTACATGACCCTATACTATATATAATTAGCTAAAGGTGGTTTGCGTGGTCGTTAGATCTTCAGGGCTAAAAAAGTAATTTTATTAGAAATTAGAAATGGGTCAGTTGGGTCAGAGTAATGGTTTAAAAGATCGGCTAAAACTACGCTACCAAACAAATACATGATAAAACATAAATAATAAAAGTTGATAAAATTATTGTTAACTAAAATTAGTACAAAGATATTTTAGACTAAAGTTTAAAATATAATTTAAAAAAAACCTTCATAAAAGAGTTTCAAGAAAACCTAATTTTTATAAAAAAAAATCATGAAAAAATTTTAATTTTAGATTTTATAACAAACATGTTTATTATGAAAAGTCAACACAAATCAATAAATTAACATTTTATTATTTTGCAAAGATTCTAGATTCGGTACTAAAGTTGTAAATAAATTAAAAAATAATTCAAAAATTTAAAATAAAATAATTTATAGAGAATCTAAATATAATAACCACAAAAAATCCTATAATAATTTAATAATTTAAAAGTTACAAAAATATTAAATTTCATCAATAATAAAATTTAAAGTAAATTATTAAAGAAGAAAACTAATAATATATTCATCATCAACTTAATTAATTATTATAAGTTAACATATTTTCCTTGATAATTTTAATATATATATATATATATATATATATATATATAAGTACAAAATACTTGCATATTATTAATTTATTATCATTAAAAATAAAAAAGCAATTCAAAAAATTATAAAAACTGTTTTGACAAAAAAAATCATAATAAAAAATATATTATAAAATATTAATAAAGGAACCCGTGCAATGCATGGGTATAAAGCTAGTAGTTAATAGTTCTGCTATTAATGATAAACATGTTAATTAATCATAAAATAGTTTTTGCAAACAAAGATAATAGTTTTTTTTTTTCCGAGAAACAAACAATTTTATTAATGATTCAAGTCTTTCAGCAATACATGAGATAAATCTGGGTAAACATCACCCCTACTCCACCTACGATCAGCTAAAGAACTAGTGCTTCTCGCTATATAGTGAGCCACTGCGTTCGCAGACCGTTTAATAAAATTAATCGTCACAAGACGACTTTGCAACTCCGACAAGTGTTGTTTGCACTCATCAATAATCCTGCCAAAGTATGACAGGCTAACATATGAACTCCTGATAGCTTGGATTACTGTCAAACAATCCGTTTCGACAATTACCTGTGGCCACTCCATTGCTTTAATCCAGCTTAAGACCTCCCGCACTCCGATTGCCTCAGCCATCTCGGGTTCTATAGCCCCTTGCCTGCAACATGCTCGAGCTTCTATCATACCACCTTCGTGATCTCTAGCCAACATAGCAAAACTGTATCGTTCGAATTCTTCAAACAGAGCTACATCAGAATTTATCTTAACCGTGTTTATCTGAGGTAACTGCCAGTGCTCGTTTCCATCTGCTGGGGTCATGAACCCAAGAGAGTGGTCGAAAGACCTGTCTTGTGCACTCTGCCATTGGTCAAGAACATTTCTAGCTGAATTCACCACTGTTATTGCATCCGAACTCTTTTGGTTCCACACTATGTCATTTCTATTCTTCCACAAGGACCAACAAACCATACTGACTATACGAACTTCTTCTGCAGTGCATTTCTGAAATATCTCGTTAAGCCATTCTGCAAAATTCGAGTACTCCTGCTCATCCCTCAACCAGTCAAGACGATCCCAACATAGAATTGAAAAGCTACATCTGGTTAACACATGAATAACTGATTCGTTCGCTTCATTACATACAGGACAAAGGCCACATACATTTATCCTGCGAGATAGTAGTAGATCCTTTGTAGGTAAAGTACCTGCTAGGTCCAAATGTGTTGTAGAGGGGGGGTGAATACAACTTTTCGAATATGAGAAGCAATAAATACGATGCAATTAATGAACACACAGATTCAAGGAATATATGTCTTATATATAACTTGAAAGGGTTGCTACAACATTCATTGCAAAGTATAACAGAAGTTGAGAGAGAAGTGAATGATACTAAGCTCTGTGAATGCACTCTCTCTTTTTCTCTTGTGTTTTTCTCTAGAATTGCTCAATAACTAAAACATTACACAAGTACTTCTATTTATACTACATGTAATCTATGTCCTGTAGTCTTCAAAGACTAAGATGTACGTGGCCCAATGATGTCCACATAAATCTTGCCTTATCTTGAAAGCTTGGAAATCTGCCAATCAGAAGATGCCATGTGTCATGTTGAAGCTGCACTCTAAGTAGAACTTCTACTTGAGAATTTCTACTTAGCCATCTCGAAGTTCTAAGTAGAACTTCTACTTAGAAACTTCTACTTGGCCATCTAGAATATTTAGTACTTAGAAAATATTTTGGTCTTCAACTTGAAACTTCAATGCACATCTTGAACTTGTGATATCTTCATGTCTTCTTTATTCTTCACCAAGCTCTTGAATATGGATCTTTATTACTGACATAAACTTGCTATCAATGTCCTGACACTTGATGCAACGGTCTGGTTCATAAGTGACTAGTCTTGATAGGGTTTTTGCTTCTTGAATAAATTACCATATCCAATTAGAAATGTGGCTTTCCAATATTTGCTTTCCTTCTTGTTCACTTGAAATCAATTGGTCTTATTGATACTAATAGTTATGATCTTGATTCTTGGCTTTCCAAATCACTGAGGCATGAACAACTTTGACTTGAACTTCTCTCAATGATTTCTTCTTTGATTGATCATAGTTAACATGTTGAATTGTATCAATTACCTTGTCTTCATTTAGTGTTGATTTCTTGTGACTTCTTGTTCTTGATTGTCTTCTGGTTAAGTATCTTTTCCTTTAGTTTGAGTTACATTAGTTATAGTGTTACAAGTTTACACACTCTGCCTTTCAATCTCCCCCAATTTGATTGTCAAACAATGACATTCAAATTAATGAAGGATAACTCAACTAAACAATGAGACGAGAAAAGATAATTAACATTACAGTCTTGAATAATTTACAACTGAAATTTACATGAAAACAATACAAAGAACTTAAACTAGAAACAGAATTCGAACTTCGAATTAAAGATCATTTGAGTGATTCCTATCACCTGGATTATTTCATACCTTTTAGTCAAACTTGTATCACCTTATTGGATTCACTCTAAGGTGAATTTTCCTCAAGTGAGTTGAAGCAACCAAAAGACATGAAGTTTTTCCAACTTCAAGTTCACACCACTCTGACCTTTAACCCTAATTCCGTTTCCTCTTTCTAGCTTCAGCAGCTTGGTCTCTCTCTTCTTTCTGCCTTTTGCTCTTCTCCTTCTGCTGCTTTTCTTTCTTGTATACTGGATCTTTAAGCTGCTTCCACCTAGCATTCAATAGACTTACAGCTTCCATTTCTAGAGGGTTCTTGGGCTCTGGATAAGGATGTTTGAAAAGCCTTCTGAGTTTGTCCACCTCCTGAGTAGTTCTGATCTTTGGAATATCCTCGAAGTTCTTCATGATGAGCTGAGGTTTCCAGTGAGATTTATCATATTTGAACTGACAATAGATCATCTTGGGGTAGCCCTTGACACAGTCAGTATTGTGGACACTGGCCGCATCTCGCTCCATTCGCTTCTTTTCCACTACTACTTCAGACAGGTAACTCATGAGTCTCTGCTTTTCTTCAACAAACTTATCTTCCACTTCGCCCCATTTGAATACATATAATACTCTCTCCAGAAATGCAGCATCTTGAGTCCGTAGCAGCCATTGTCTACTCATATGCAAGATTGTTTGATTTTGGTCTGCATCTATGAATACTAAGGCATCAGCTGTATCTTCAACATAAGCATGTATCCAGTATACACTTTCACTTCCTGGAACACCAATAGCCTCCCTTATTTCTCCTTGTTCTAGTGCTCCAGAAGGAAGAGTCAGAGCTTCATCTACATTCTTCATGGCTTGAAGAATATTCCATTTCTTCTCTATCAGCTCCGGCTCAATCTTCACGTCATCAAGAGGGTTTGGAGCAATGACATCACACTTCCACACCTCATTGCTCTTCTTGAATATTGCTCTTTCAATGATCTTCACGGATTTATCTTTAAGCTCAGAAGCGAATCCCTTGCTCATCATTTGTCTACAGACAGCTTTGAGAGATTCTACTGAAAGCTCCATTAGATCATTTTCCTCCATGCTAACCCTCTTCATCTTTCCATCAACTACCATCCGGACAAAATTTGGATATGCTGAGAATTCTGGACCCTTGTCCTCTGCTAGCTGCATTAACTGATCCCTGTACAGAATGCTTAGCTCCTCAGATTGAGAGTACTGAATTTTAGTCGCTAGCAAGAACAATTCTGACGCAGATCTTCTCATTATGAATTGGTCATCCACATATAGGAAAGATGTTGGGACTCCTTCTACCAAAGACAAGATAACCTGCCACTCCTTAAGATTTGCATTGTATCCAACCCTGACTTTAGAAATTAATCTCTTCAAAGCATTTATATAGTCCCCAGTCATTGGATTCTGCAAATTCAAGTTGTAGAACAGATCATCTGCATCCTTGTTATGAACTCCTTTCGCACATGGTCCCATCATTATCTTCCTTGCTTCATCCCATTTCTGCCCTATCCTTCGTTTGTCCAGATCAACTTGAGGATTAGCTAGCCTTGCAAGCTCATACTCATACTGCTTCCCTTGTAGCTCCACCTTCTGTTCTAGGAACGCAGCATGTTCTTGCATCATTTTCATTTTATGGAACTGAGCTTGTTCCAAGGCTAACTGTTGAGCTTTAAGAGTTTCCTCATCAACAGGAAATTCTTCAGGCAATCCGGAAGACATCCCAGCACCTCCACCTTGTTCCTTCAAAGATCTTTTTATAGCGTGTGCCAACGGTACGTCTTCCATGTCAGAATCTGAGTCAAGTACCTCCTGTACTGTTTCCTGATGACTCATATCAACAAATGGTTCATCAACCATTACTGCCTTACCCTTTCTCATCCTCAGAGCCTCTTCATCAACAGACGGCTCAACTTCTGGTTCCTTGACAAGATCAGCGGGTTCTTCAATTTCTTCGATGTGAACTGCCTGCTGTCTCGTCTCCTTTCCACTCTCCCCCTTAGGTGAGTTATCCTGAGCTCCACCATGGTCTTCAGATCCACCAGCTGCATAGGAACCTCCAAAACCAGAACCAGAGGCTCCCGCTCCACTAGCACCACCTGCACCACCTGCACCAGCATCGGGGGGAGGTTGTTGCGACTCGAAGCACTCCGGGGGCACAAAACTCCTGACTGCGAACATCATTCTACTGATCTCCACAGCCATTGTATGCATTGTAGACTCCAATGCCCCCATCCTCTCATTGAGAGTGCTTCCCAAGACACCACCAGCATGGCCCAAGTCATTGACCTTATTTGTCAAATCATCAAAAGCTGTAGCTTGACTTGCCATTCTTGCTGCGTAGTCGTCTAGAGCCCTTTGGTTGTTTCCAATGTTAATCCCGAACTGCCCCATCGTCTGCCCGAACTGCCTCATCTGATTTTCCATTGAAGTCATACGCGTATCAAGATTTTCAGTGTTAAGGGACGGTGTTTGGTTTAGGTGACCTCGCTCTAATACTCGTTCTGTTGGTATTTGACGCTCGGTTTCGGGCCTTGAAAATGAAGGTCCCTCTCTCCCTAACCTCTCACACACACTCCCTGTCTCACGCTCGTGTATGTCTTCAATGATTGATCCAAATAGTGAAGCAGTACCTGCAGAAAATTGATAAGAAATGTTGTTGACAGTTATGGGATCAAATTCTGTTTGTTCCTGAGTTGGAATCTCATGCTGAGAGGCTGCAAAGTGTCCTTGTACGACATCAGAACCGATCCTCTTTGCAGCATCAGTACGTACCGGTGAAGGTACGGCTGAAGTTCTTAAGACTTCATGTCCTCTTGAAGCAACAGTATCTTCAAGAGGTACATCATCCTCACCAAAATCAAAATCCCTATGTGCAGATTGTTCAAGGGGTGAACCACTCGCGTGAGGTGGAGTGGTTGCGTGTGACACTCTAGGGTTTGATTGTGGTTGTGAAGTAGCAGCGTGGAAAAGTTTGGCTTTCTTGCGAATAAGTTGCTGCTCTTCGGGTTCACTCTCCTCATCATCTTGTATATATACACTTGCTGGTTTTCTGACTTCCGTTAACAGGGGTGATAGAGAATAGGAATGTGTATCAGACTCAGAGTCAGAAATATGGCTCTTACCCTGGGATAGATCCTGCGGGTTAGCAGTCTCTTGGGTCGCGGAATCAGAAACATAGGAGGAAGAATGAATAGTATGCAGAGAGAGATTACCTGATTGATTACCTTGTGCATCATCGCTTTCCTCATCAGGAATCTCATCAAATGCCTCAGCATGAACAGATGGATTTTGAGCATGTGATGAGACTTGTGATGATGCCTCCAAATTGGTAACTCCTGCATCATATCTAAGCCACATTTGAAGATTTTCAGGAGTAGACATTGGTTTACCTTGATGTTTATCCTGATTAGCAATGGTTGAAAGTGACTTAGTGCCCATCCCTAGCGATTCAGATGTGGGGCTTCTGGCAAATCCCTGTCTAATAGCAAGAGCATCCTTCGGTATTAAGTCATTGATCAGCATTTGAAGAAACTGAGGAAACCAGCAGACGACATCAGTGGTAGAGAGGTCTCTGCTTTCAGGAGATCCCATTGAGGCCACTATCTCAGAGAGAACTATGCGTCCATAGTTTATATCCAGTTCTCTTGCTAGGGCAACTGCAAAGGTTTGCATTGGAATTGGAATTTGATGAAAGTCTTTTTCGCGTGCCCGAAAACATCGTGTGATGGCCTCGAAAAAGTAATTCCATTCCACATAGAAGAATTGCTTTTGGATATTTCCCGTGATTGGGCCTTTTGGAGGATAACATCCAATTTCTTCAAAGAATCTGAGGCGTTCTGCAGCAGTAGGTTCTGGATCATAGGCATCTTTAATTGGAAATCCCAGAACTCTGTTGACAATTTCTTCGGTCACCTCATATTCCTGACCCGCTAAGGTAAACCTGAAACCGTAGGGGGTTGATTTACTCCCAAAAGTAACCGCACTAACCCATAATTGCTGTAAAGCATCATGTACTAGTGTAGGTTTAGCAGTAAAAGCATGGCTAGCTTTGGAATACAAATTGAGAAATCGTATCCAAAACTTAAACCGCGGGAGTTGATCACCAATTTCCGTAGAAATATTATAAAAATTGTTTTTAGCAAGGGAAAATTGGTGAGCCATTTTGATTAAATGTTTTTCTTTAAAAGATTTGAAAATTTAATTTTTTTTTTAATTTAGAAAAACAAGTAATTTACGAATTAAATGATGTATCCCTTTTAATTTATCAAAAAGAACAAAAGTCCCTTAGAGAAAATTAAACTACGGGATGAACAATCAAAAGCCAATGACTAAATCTGAATATTCAAAGAAGATGAATATTCGTGTGTACCAGTGAAATCGTGTGTGTTTATGAATGGTGAATATGGAATTGCGTTTTATGAACAATACACAAACAGTTATATGTTCGTGTGTATGTATATGTGCGTGTATATTGATGAACACAAAACACACCCACACAAAGATTACGGATAACACAGTTAAGATTAGTCCAAAAATTGGCAGTAATTCGTGATTAGTACGAGTTTAATCACAAAAACACGGGTTAACGGTATGAAGTTATGAAATCGCCTTGTTTTGTGAAGAGGCTGCTGTGAAAATTAGAATTAGGTAAAGTGAATTAGGCATCGAGTTAGAGATGTATATATAGATGAATGTGCAATGACAAAAATGTCCCTGTTAAAAAATGTGAAAAGTACTAAGTCCATACAGGGAACATCTAAGTCGAACTCTATCTCGAACTTTTCTATCTCGAACATCTCTATCTCGAACATCAAGTCGAACTTCGAGATAAAGTTCGAGATAGAGGTTAACTCGAACAATTATGCACAATGAAGCACTTTAACCAATTTTACAGCAGAAACTATAGGGAAATCCTATCTTGAAGATTAATGAATTGTAGTAAACTTGGAAAAATTCCCTTCTAAGAAAGACAAGGAAATTCAAGATATTTTTCGAGTTAGAGTCTATCTCGAACATCAAGTCGAAATTCGAGTTGAGTTTCGAGATAGACTAAGAACTCTATCTCGAACATCAAGTCGAAATTCGAGTTGAGTTTCGAGATAGACTAACTCGAAGTTAATCTCAAATTCTTTCCAAAATACCTCCTTGAACCAAAAAGTACAGGGTAATTCAAGATATGTTTCGAGTTAGGAGTGTAACTCGAAAGATTCCCTTTAGCTTAACTGAGAACTCTATCTCGAACACCAAGTCGAAATTCGAGTTGAGTTTCGAGATAGACTAAGAACTCTATCTCGAACATCAAGTCGAAATTCGAGTTAAGTTTCGAGATAGACTAACTCGAAGTTAATTCTCAGTTCTTTTCAAAATATTCCCTTAATGGAAACCTCATCTCAACCTTTGAGATAAAATTCGAGATAGACTTTATCTTGAATATTTTGAAGATAGAACTAGGCACACTGGTAACTCGAACTCGAACTCTAAGTCGAATTTCGAGATGAATTTCGAGATAGCCAACTCGAAATTCTTCCAAGACTTAGAATTTTTCAAAGACTTCACTCTGACAGCTTAAGTCGAAATTCAAGTCGAATTTCTAGATGAGTTTCGAGATAGAACCTAACTCGAAATTTTGAAGTTTTTCAATTCTAAGGCCTCTAATTACATGAAAATCAAAGGTAAATTCATCTAAAAATCATGCAATATTTAGAATATTATGAATTTAACTCCCCCTATGATCATGCAATCTAACAAGCATAAATTCACAGATTTGTGCTATAAAAGACACTTAAAACACAATGAATTCATGCAAAAACACATACAAACATAAACATGGATTTTACAGATAGAGGGCTTTACTAACTTGTGTTAAGCATTCCCAATTCACCAACCAACCTATTGAATGTTACTTCATCAAGAGGTTTGGTGAATATATCTGCAATTTGTTGCATTGTGGGCACAAAATGTAGCTCCACAGTCCCCTCCTCGACATGTTCTCTTATGAAATGATACCTGATGTCAATATGCTTGGTTCTTGAGTGATCTACAGGATTGTTGGTTATGGCAATGGCACTTGTGTTGTCACACATGATTGGAATTTTCTTATGCTCCATGCCATAATCCTTCAATTGGTTCCTCATCCACAGTATTTGAGCTACACAGCTTCCAGCAGCAATGTACTCAGCTTCAGCAGTAGAAGTAGATACTGTATGTTGCTTTTTACTTTGCCAGGACACCAATCTTCTGCCAAGAAATTGGCAAGCACCAGATGTGCTTTTCTTATCAATCCTGCAACCTGCATAGTCTGAATCCGAATAGCCAATAAGATTAAAACCTGTATCTCTTGGGTACCAAATCCCTAGATTTGGTGTGCCCTTGAGATACCTAAAAATTCTTTTGACGGCTACGAGATGTGATTCTCTAGGATCCGCTTGGAACCCTGCACATAAACAAGTTGCGAACATTATATCGGGTCTACTTGCAGTTAAATAGAGGAGTGAGCCAATCATACCTCGATAGCTTGTGATGTCAACTGATTTACCTGATTTGTCTTCATCAAGCTTCGTGGCTGTTGCCATGGGAGTCTTAGCTGCTGATGCATCTTCTAGATTATACTTCTTGAGTAAATCTCTGACGTACTTGGATTGACAGATAAAGATACCATCTTTTCTCTGACTGATCTGTAATCCAAGGAAGAAGGACAGCTCTCCCATCATGCTCATCTCATATTTTTCCTGCATTAGCTTGGCAAATTTCTCGCACAAGAGCTCATTTGATGACCCAAAAATAATAGCGTCCACATATACTTGAACAAGTATTAAGTCATTTCTCACAACTTTATAGAACAATGTTTTATCAATTACTCCCCTAACAAAACCATTTTCAATTAAGAATAAGGATAGGGTTTCATACCATCGCCTTGGGGATTGCCTGAGGCCATAGACAGATTTGAAGAGTAGATACACAAAATCTGCATGTTCTGGATCAACGAAGCCAGGCGGCTGTTCCAGATACACTTCTTCTTCTAACTCTCCGTTCAGGAAGGCACTTTTCACGTCCATCTGGAAAACTTTGAAGTTCTTATGTGCTGCAAATGCCAAGAACATCCTGACTGCCTCAAGTCTTGCAACTGGTGCATAGGTTTCATCATAATCAATTCCTTCTCACTGAGAATAACCTTTTGCAACCAAACGAGCCTTGTTTCGTGTTACAAGTCCGTTTTCATCCAGTTTATTTCTGAATACCCACCTAGCTCCAATTACGGATTTGTTCTTTGGTCGGGGTACCAGTTTCCAAACTTTCTGCCTTTCAAACTGATTGAGTTCCTCTTGCATTGCAATCACCCAATCAGCATCGCCAAGAGCTTCTTCTATTTCTTTAGGTTCAAGCTTGGATAAGAACCCAGAATATAAGGAGATATTAGCCATGTCAGCTCTTGCAGTTCTTCTAGTAGTCACACCAGCATCTGGATCACCAATAATTAACTCAAACGGATGGTCTCTATTCCATACCCGTTCACCTGGAAATTGTCTAGATGATTCAGCTTGACTTTCTGAGTTGGGGTGCTGACTACTTTGATTATTTTCACTAACTCCCCCTGAGTTAGTGCCAGCTCCTACAGAACTAGAGTCAACTCGACTCGAGCCTTGAACAGTAGTCCTTGAGCTGCTATTTACTCCCCCTGAGTTGTTGCCGGTTGGTACTGAAGAAGTCTCTCCTGATCTTGTAGAACTAGCTTGTTCACTAGACTCAGGTTCTTCATGTACGCTTGGAACATTTAATGGAACAACCAACTCAGGTTCATCTTCAAGATCTTCTAAGTCCAGATTCTGAAATTTTAGGGACTCAGGTTCACTAGAATCTCTTGAAATTGATGAGAGTTTGGTATCGTCGAATCTGACGTTGTAACTTTCAGTCACTTTTCGATCATTCACCAAGAACACTCTATAAGCTGCCACCACGTCTGTAGAGTAACCAACAAAGATTCCTTCACGAGCTTTTGCTGCAAACTTGCCTAGATTTTCATCATCTATAAGCACATAGCATTTTGCTCCGAAGACATGAAAGTATTTGATTGTTGGTCTTCTGTTGTTCATTAGCTCACATGGTGTCTTTTCTTTATCTTTTATGATCAAGGTTCTATTTTGAGTGTAACAAGCGGTACTCACTGCTTCGGCCCAGAAATACAAAGGAAGTTTTGAATCATACAACAAAGTTCTTGCTGCTTCAACCAGAGTTCTATTCTTCCTTTCAACTACTCCACTTTGCTGTGGAGTTCTCGGGGCTGAATACTGACGACGTATTCCTTTAGATACACAGAAGTCATTTAGCACTGTGTTTTTGAATTCAGTGCCATTGTCTGATCTAATCGTCTTCACAGTAAGTGTTGAAACATTCTCAATTTGAGTGATGTGATCAATGATTAAGAAAGGTACTTCGTCTTTCATCATTGCGAACAATACCCATGTATACTTGGAGAAGTCATCCACGATTACTAAAGCATATCTTTTCCTAGACAAAGATAGGACATTCACTAGGCCAAACAAATCCATATGAAGAAGTTGCAGAGTCTCAGTAATACTAGAAATTTCTTTGCTTTTATGCGATGCTCGCTTCGACTTTCCCATTTCATAAGCTTCACAGAGTCCTTTCGGAGCGAACTCCATTTGAGGTAGATCTCTCACCAATTCTCGCCTCGCGAGAGCATTCATCGTTTTGAAGTTTAAGTGAGATAGCTTTTTGTGCCATAACCAGCTTTCATCATCCGAGGCTTTTCTGTAGAAACAGGTGACCTCATCCTGATTTGCTGAATCCATAGCTGCAACAAAAAGATCTGCCTTTCGAACTCCTCTCAAAGCTAGTGAGCCTTCCTTGATGTGAGTGATTGAGACACCTTTCTTGTTGAAGACAATTTCGTAACCTTTGTCACAGAATTGACTTATACTCAACAGATTGTGCTTTAGTCCCTCAACATAGGAAATATCTTCAATGATGACATTGCCAGTTTTCAGTTTGCCATATCCCTTAGTCACACCTATGCTGTCATCTCCAAAGGTAACATAAGGGCCAGCCTTCATAACCAACTCTGTAAGCAGGGACTTGTTTCCAGTCATATGCCTCGATGCTCCACTGTCTAGCACCCATATGACTTTATTTCTATTATGCTTAATGCCCTGCAATGACATATTGGTTAGACATTCTTCGGAACCCAACTTTGATTGGGCCCGGCTTTTCGATAAGATCGAGAATCAACAGATTTAACAACAGGAGATGCACTTTTCTTCACATTACTAGAGCTTTCGACTATCTCCTTTCCTTTCTCAGACTTGACAGATTTATCAGTCTTAGGAGAAGGTTTATCACTCCTAACTTTAGGAGGACTGACAGTCTTGGCTCTCCCATACTTTTTCTTGATATTTGAACTAGCAACAGTATTTGAGCATGACTGGCTAGATGCATTCATTAAATGCACAAAAGTTTGCATGATGTTAAAAGTGCATGGCATACAATTAGGTTGACCACACTGTGCATGATTCTGATGCAGATTATTCATTGTATGTGTGATAGGCATGGCATGTGCAGCAGGAACATTCATATTAGCTTTGCATGCATAAGAAAGATGTTCAGTAGATTTACAATGATAACATGCTTTCTTTATTCGTTCAGCCTTAACCTCTTTTATGCCTTTCTCTCTCTTTCCTTGTTGCTTAACAGCCTTAGCTCCTAATCCTAGTCTAGATTCATCTCTAGGGAAATTGATTTTAACTTGTTTAATAGGAGTTGTAGGTTGTTCTTTCTGGCGATCTTCCATCTCAATCTCATATCTAGCTATCAATTCAGTCTCTTCTTCTTCTATTCTAGGAACAAGATGTTTGTAGATAGGTTTGACAGCCGATTTAAGAATTCTAGGTGTTTCCTGTTTAATGTCACTGGAACTAGGGTCAATAGGTCTCTTTCCTTCTTTCTTAGGAAGGTCAGAATAATCAAGTCCTATACCTACTCCAGTTATTTTCTTAAATGTGTCATTATCTACATACACTTTACTAGCAGCTAGTTTGTATGCTTCGCATTTAGTTTCTAACTCAGCTAGATTGTTCCTAAGACATGCTTCTACTTTTTCCTTAAGGACGAGCTTGTGTTCCAGAGATTTAATAAAGTCTCTTAGAGAAGTATCTACAGTGCAAGCAGCCTCTAGCTCTTCCACTTTTGCCTCAAGCATTCTGCATTTGGCAACAAGTGTTTTCTGTTCCTTTTGAGAAGAGTCTAGGCTTTTGCACAACATATAGATCTCTTCACTAAGAGCCCCGTTCTGTTCTTTATAATCATCAATAGACATTTCTACTTTAAGAGTCAGAACTGGTACCTCTGGTTCCTCTGATGTCTCAGCCATGAGGGCAAAGTTTGCTACATGAGTAACATCTTCCTCATCTGAATCATCCCAAGCTCTTCCTTCTGTAACCAATAAAGCTCGTTTTCCATGTCTTTCCTTCAACAGTGCTTCATAGTTGCTTTTGAGAGCTTCAAATGTCTCTTTTGGATAAGTCTGTTTAGGCTTTTTGCAGTCCGAGGCAAAGTGTCCAGCTTCACCACAATTATAGCATTTGAACTTCATTTTGAAATCCAAAGGAGATTTGTAGCTGGTATTCTTGCCTTTTACTTTGTAGCCTGACGAACTACCACCACCCCTAGCAGCCCGATAATAAGATGAAGATTTTCTCTATGGTCGGTTGCTCTTTCTAAATCTCATGTTGCTGAACTTCCTTGCCATGTATGCCACGACACTATCGTCCATGTTGTCCAGCTCTTCTTGGGTGTAGTAGTCATCATCACTGTCAGATGCGCACTCGTCATCATTATCAACTTGATGTGGTGCAAGTGATGATTTAGGCTTTGCTGCAACCATTGCCTTCTTAGACTCTTCCTCATCAGCAACCAATCCTGATGCACTTTCTTTTCCCTTTGAATCATTGTCCCATGCTTGATCTTGAAGAGTTTCCAGCTCATAGGTCTTTAATATTCCATAATATTCTTCCAGAGAAGTTGTATGCAAATCTCTGGTTTCTCTTATTGCGTAGACCCTATGTTCAATGCTTTTTGGCTGGTTCCTCAGATATCTCGTATTAGTCTCAACCATGGGGAGAGTTACACCTCTCAGATTCAAATCCAATACCAACTGACTGAATCGTAGGTAGACATCTGTTATGCCTTCTCCTTTCCTTATTCTAAAGGTGTCATACTCCATCTTGAGGATGAGTGTTTTGTTGCTTCTGACCTCTGCAGATCCTTCCATGACAACTTCTATCTTGTCCCAAATCTTCTTCGCTGTAGTCAGACCTTTGACTATGTTGAACATTTCATGATCAAGAGATTCCATCAAGGTTTGTCGTATGGCAGTATCATAAGCTATTTGTTCCTTGTCAGCATCCGAAAACTCCGAGGCCTTTTTAGGCTCAGACCGAGGTGCTATAACCACCCCTCCTTCCGTATGTGCAGGAATAACCACCATTGGAACAAATTTACCCTTGTCAAGGACTTCCAGATATTCAGGGTTAACAGTCTCTAAATATAGTCTCATTCTGAAAACCCATTCTTCATAGTGATCTCGGTTGAACATTGGGATCTTGAATGCATTTTTTAGGAGCCATCTCAATTCTGGTCACTAAAAGTTTCTAAGTACCCAAGACTAGGCTATGTAGAATATTTATGTAGAACTTTTGCCTAAGTCGAAATTTCTCTAAGTAGAAATTTTGCTCAAGTCGAAATTCACCAAGTAGAAATTGTCCAAGTCGAAATTCTATGTAGAAATTCTCAAGTAGAAATTCTCAAGTAGAAATTCTATGTAGAACTTTTACCTTAGAATAATTTTGCTGCAGATCACTTTAATATTGAATAAACAATATTATCTCTTTAACACCTTTTGACTTTGAATGCTTTACTCACCTAACCCACCTAACCCACGTGCTAGGTACTGAGTATGTCTTGTTTTACTTTCGGCCATGAATAATGCAAATCACAAAGTCCAAAAACACCTTTTTATTCTTTTACTATTTATCTGTTTGAAAAGGAGATCAAAAAGTTGTTGGGTTGTCTTCTTTGATAAGAACAGATGATGAACACTCAAGAACACCAAATATGAAAGTACCCAGATTAATTCACAAAAATTAATTAAAATACATCCAAGCTAAATAATCACACCTGGAGTATTTAAATAATTTTTCAGATGAGTTTTTCAATACAAACGATTTAAGGCACACTTTTCAAGAAAATGAAAAGTAGATCTAGAAAATGAAAACTCACGATTCTTCTACTCAACACAAGGATCTATGTTTTGTATGTTAAACATATAGCTCTGATACCAATTGTTAGGTCCAAATGTGTTGTAGAGGGGGGGTGAATACAACTTTTCGAATATGAGAAGCAATAAATACGATGCAATAAATGAACACACAGATTCAAGGAATATATGTCTTATATATAACTTGAAAGGGTTGCTACAACATTCATTACAAAGTATAACAGAAGTTGAGAGAGAAGTGAATGATACTAAGCTCTGTGAATGCACTCTCTCTTTTTCTCTTGTGTTTTTCTCTAGAATTGCTCACTAACTAAAACATTACACAAGTACTTCTATTTATACTACATGTAATCTATGTCCTGTAGTCTTCAAAGACTAAGATGTACGTGGCCCAATGATGTCCACATAAATCTTGCCTTATCTTGAAAGCTTGGAAATCTGCCAATCAGAAGATGCCATGTGTCATGTTGAAGCTGCACTCTAAGTAGAACTTCTACGTGAGAATTTCTACTTAGCCATCTCGAAGTTCTAAGTAGAACTTCTACTTAGAAACTTCTACTTGGCCATCTAGAATATTTAGTACTTAGAAAATATTCTGGTCTTCAACTTGAAACTTCAATGCACATCTTGAACTTGTGATATCTTCATGTCTTCTTTATTCTTCACCAAGCTCTTGAATATGGATCTTTATTACTGACATAAACTTGCTATCAATGTCCTGACACTTGATGCAACGGTCTGGTTCATAAGTGACTAGTCTTGATAGGGTTTTTGCTTCTTGAATAAATTACCATATCCAATTAGAAATGTGGCTTTCCAATATTTGCTTTCCTTCTTGTTCACTTGAAATCAATTGGTCTTATTGATACTAATAGTTATGATCTTGATTCTTGGCTTTCCAAATCACTGAGGCATGAACAACTTTGACTTGAACTTCTCTCAATGATTTCTTCTTTGATTGATCATAGTTAACATGTTGAATTGTATCAATTACCTTGTCTTCATTTACTGTTGATTTCTTGTGACTTCTTGTTCTTGATTGTCTTCTGGTTAAGTATCTTTTCCTTTAGTTTGAGTTACATTAGTTATAGTGTTACAAGTTTACACACTCTGCCTTTCAGTACCAGAGGCTGCTCTCCACAGGAAATGTTTGATTTTCAGAGGGACTTTCAAATTCCACAACCTCCGCCAAAAACCTGAGCCGTCACTCGAGTGTTGAATTTCTTTCTGATCCCTGAGAATAGCGTATGCACTTTTCACTGAGTAAGATCCCATTTTCTCGCATCTCCAGTACCACGAATCCTCCTGTAATCTTTGTAAAGGGATTGCCAAAATCAAGTTAGCATCTCTACTTGAAAAGATGTCATTTATCAGCTCTACATCCCAACCTGTATTATACATACTCATTAAAGAGTCAACAGTATTACCGACCAGTGCAGCATGATCAGTGTGAATATAAGGATCTTCTCTCGATGGTAACCATGGGTCCTCCAAAATAGAGATGCTGTTTCCAGTACCAACCCTGCGAGCTACACCAGCCTTTAAAATAGAGATGCAATTCCCAGGTTTCTTCCACAATTTTTCTGCACATAGGATCCCTAAGCCAAGCGTTTTCAAACCTAAATCTTGACATGGAAACAGTTCGAACTGTTATAACTGGCTCAAGAAATATAGGCGTGTGATCAGATGTTGATATCTCAACATTAGTCAGTTTAGCTTCTGCAAAGAGATTCACGAAGTTATTAGTAACTAGTGCTCTATCCAGCCTGATTTCCATCCAGTCATCTGTGCCATACCCTCGTTCCCACGTAAACTGGTACCCGTTCAACTCCATGTCATGCAGGTCACAATAGTCCAAAACACTCTGAAAACCTCGAATTAGATGATTAGGATATGGACGACCTCCTTTTTTATCCATCTGACTAAGAACATTGTTCATGTCTCCTATAATGCACCAAGGCAGCATCGAACTTGTAGATAATGTCCTTATCAGGTCCCATGTCTCCTGTCTTTTGGCACGATCTGGCTCCCCGTAAAAACCTGTTAACCGAAACTTATGCCACCCATGAACTGCTACTGTCACATCTATATGATTCTTACTGAAACTATTTAAAAGAACCTCATCCTTGTTTTTCCACAGCATGGCAAGCCCTCCACTATGTCCTCGAGCCTCCACTGCAACAGCACCTTCAAAACCAAGCATATTTTTTGTTTTTTCTACTATTCTTTGATTGCAAAGGGTCTCACTTAAAAATACAACATTGGGTTTCTTCTGGACTACCGTCTCTTTAAGGAATTGTGAAGCCCATGGGGTCCCAAGCCCATGGCAGTTCCAACTTAAAGTACTCATGGCGATAGGCGAACTCCCAACTCGGAGCCCGCCTTTAGCACGTTTTTTGGACCGTTAAGCCCATTTGAATTGTTAACCAAGTCCTGATCCATCTCAGTTGTGTCCTCCTCATCTAGGCCCATAATTAGTTCAGTATTTGCACTTACATCCCCTCTTGGTTCAGGCCCATCTCCCGTTCTTCGCTTCTTATTTTCTATTGATATGATCCTTGATTTGATGGGATTTGATTGAGACTGTTCCCCTAAACTCGTGTGCTCATTTGAATTTCTAAACTTTCCGCTATCCAGATTAGGTTGGTTTACATCACCTCCTTTATTTCCTCCTGTCAAACTAACCCCCTGATTTTGTGGAGCTGATTTCTCTCCCATATTCTCTCTCTGCACTTCCGGCATTGCCTTGTTCCACCCCTGAACGCCATTACCATCGTGCAACCACCTTGCACCGATCATATTGGTTTGTTTCTTGAACGGTGCTCTCATCCATGCACCATAAGGCTTGGTGATTTCTTGCTCTGGTGTATCAAAAATGCGACTGCAAAATTTCTCAGAATGACCAATTATCCCACAAATAAAGCAAAAAGTTGGGACGTTTTCGTATTTGAAAACAATCCAGAACCAGTCGTTCCCTGTCTTCCTTACTTTCATTCTCCGTTTTAGAGGCTTCGATAAATCCACTAATACTCGAACCCTTAAATATTCTCTCCATATGTCTCTAAAATTGTTCTGACATGAACTAACATATTCCCCTATGTAATTTCCCACCTCCTGAACAACTTTGTCAGTCATAAATCCAGTACGCAGTTCATGAATTTAGACCCAAAGATCTAACTTATTCAAAGCTACTCCCCTTGGAATGTTCCCCTCTTTCATACGAGCAATGACCAGAGCTTTCCGATTAAAGGACCAAGGACTTCCGTCACAAACTCTTTTTATATCTATCTCATGGTAGAACTGAAACAGATAAAGATTAGTATCAATTTCCTTGATGTATACTCCTTTTCCTGGCCTCCACAGTGCTGCTAAAGTCTGTTGCATTGCTGTAAAGTCGACGACCCCTTCCGTTATGAATCTTCCCATGAGACATAATTTTACGTCGAAATCCTTGAAACCCTCTCCCCCTACTTCGCCTACATTCTCTTCCAGTGCCAAACCACCTTCTTCCTCATCCTCCAATGTGATATTGTTCATCGCATTGATAATACTACTCGTTGAAGCCATAGATTTGATTCAAGAGAAAACAGATACGTGATAGAAGAAAACTGATAAGAAAAAAATGGACGACAAAAGACTTTGATAGAAGACAGAGACTATCTCACCATGTCAATTGACAAGACTTTGGTTTACGCCGTTTTTTAATATAATAGTTAATGGTTGCAGAAACTACACAACTGCTTATGCACATGCCCACAGAACCCATTATTTATTGTTTACAGGAAGAAACAGACTTGCATTTACTATGTATGCGATAGCTTTCAGTGTATTATTTCTTTCTTTCTCCAAAGATAGCATGATTATATATGGGTATGAAGTTTTTAAAGCACATAATAGAGTTCTCTATTGTGTACCTTAAATCTTGTATTTTATTATTATTTTTGATAATCCAACCGTACTGATGAAAAGTTTATGTCGAAATAACATTGTATACAAATTTTTATTATATTTGAAATAGTGGAGCATCACTTTTATAATAATACTATTTTCTATATATATTCAACGGCACAGATTTATCATAATCTTATTGCTATAAATTTATAGTTCTAAATAATAATTAATTCACGTATTTTTATATGAATTTAACATCCATACGATTAGATTGTTCAAATAATAATTAATTTATCATATTTTAAGCCGCTAGAGAACTTCTTTTAGATACTCTTTTCCCATATTATATACATGTGTTGTTACATGCATTTGTTGTATTCAAGTGGATAATACCAGACTCAGCTTTGGGCAAAAACCTGATATACAATAAAATGTAACGAAGCAGAGAGAATAGTGGTACATAAGTTTATTTACATTTTGATGGCCTGCACATCATTAGGAAACACCCTTACTAATTTTCACCTATACTCCTTCTCCAGTAATGCTCGCTCAAACTGCAAGGTATCAAAGTACTAAAGGCATTAATATTATTGTACATGGAACATATATTTGAATTGATTACGTATGTTTGAATTGATTAGTACATCTTCATATTCAAGAGAGCAATTTGACACATACTAAAGATAAAAATGCGTTTAACAGTCGAGACCACATTATCCAAGTGCCCATACGTGAAAAAAATATAGTGTTATGAAGTAGGAAGGAGTAAACATTAATTTCTTTGTAACCGTATTTTCTTTTTCTCCTGATATAAAATTTCTCCGGTGTTCAAGTATTTGCAGCACCTTGCCTGGACTTCTACACTCCTACACCAGAGACAATAAAAAAAACTATTAATATATTTAGAAATAAAGAGTTTTGCTCCATGATATGTGTCTTTTACATCATTTTGTGATGATTTCATATCATAAATAACAAACTCAACGATGCCTATAAATTAATGGAAAAAAGCATTGGGCTCTCTCATTCTGGCAACTATGGAATACTTGCCAAATATTGACTAAGCTACTCCATGAATTTTAATGCCAAAAACCTAAATATTAACAAAAAAAAAACAATCTGCATGAAAGAACAAAAAGGAATAAATAAATATATAAAAACCTAAAATCAACTCGGTTCAACAACAACACTACATAAAATGATTCTATAATTGGGATGGCTCCTACTTGAAACTTGTAAATCCATCTCTAGTTGCACCACACATCACTTTAATAATATGTACGCTATTCGATTAAATGATGATTAAAAAAAACAATATACAAGGCCAATAGAAAATATATGCGTCAAAATATATTGCATTCTTCTGTAGCTCACATACAATACGCATAAGATCATAAAAGATAGATGAAAACAATGTAGTTCAATCTAATACTTAAATGCCACACATATCAAAATTAGCCTCCCATTTCCAAGCTTTTTAAAATTAAATCAAAATGATCCTCGCATTGTTACACTGGATCAATAATGCACCCTCGCTAATTCACAATACCTACCAAATTCAACTCAGAGCGCTGACTATTAGTGTGAAACAAAGAAGCAAACATGTAAAACGCTATAGAATATAACACTTCATATGATTAGACATGGTCACTTTCAACTTATGAAATTTGTAAGGTACTTGTAATATTTGGAAATGGCTAATGTATAAATGCTATATACTCGATAGGTGCTCTGATGCGTAATATATATATATATATATATATATATATATATATATATATATATATATATATATATATATATATATCAGTAAGTACAACTCTGTATGTCCATCTTATATTTTTGAGCGAATGACTCCTAAATAGATAAATCTTTTGGATATTATCCACCTTCAGCTTGAATGAGTAAACTAAATAAATTATTTGGCTGTAAACTTTAGTTGCACATTTGCGTTTACTCTATCAGGATGAAGACAAATTTACACTGATCGAGCATATACCCAATGACAAATTCTTAATTGAATATATATTATAATAGAAAAAATAAAATTGAAAAATCTTGCAATAAACACAACAATTTCTAGTAATTGGATCAGATTCAATAATTTGATTTCATAAATCTTAAATCAAAAGAGACAAAGATTTCGGTAGACCTATCATACATATATGTATGAATAATTGCATATGCATGAGTAACTCTAGTGCAGGGGTAAAAATGCTTATCTATTTTGTTATATGGTGCCCATAATAAGATGATGAGGAGCCCGCACTTTGTGAAGAATCTATGGCATTGTGTTAGGGTAGAAGATGAACAATAATGCCAGTTTAAAACAACACTGGAAGAATCGTGAGCATGCGCTCATTTTAGCGATTATGGCATAAATGTAATTTGGAATCAGCTCGGGCTATATTTATCATTTCGCAGGCATTTATTATGTTCATTTTGCCCTTAGTTGGCTTATTATAAATAGAAGAGATAGTTGCAGCCAAAAACTTAAATAAATATCCAGTAAGAATGACAGAGAATATTGTATTTTACCACCACAATTTGTAGGAGTGAGACCAAAAGTTCATACCTCACTATACTAAAACATTTTAAAAGCAAAACTTATGCATTATAAGCAAACTTGTAAATTTGTAAATGGAACAATTTCAACTGAAAAGTACATAAGAAAATTTCTCTCTAGCTACAGTAGCTAGATCCGATCTAGCTACAGTAGATCTCCCTCGAAAGATAGGGTTTTTTGATCTTCCTTGAAAAATAGGCGGTGCTCCTCTCCGGTCAGATGGCCGAGGAGATCATTTCTAAGTGTTCAGCACTTAATCTGGTAGAAGAAGAAGGGGATATCATAGATCTAGGCACAATAGGGGATAAAGAGTCAGATGATAAACTAGAGCTGCTCCTCATAGGGAGGCTAGTCACAGAGCGTCCTTTCAATATCGAAGCCTTCAAGAGGACGATGAAGAAAGTATGGAATCCACTGCATAATATGATAATTAAGGTAATTGGTCCAAATCTCTTTGCTTTTCAATTCTTTCATTGGAAGGACAAAGAGAAAGTAATTAACGGTCGACCATGGTGCTTCGAAAATCATTTAATAGTTATCAAAGAGGTTGAAGGAGATGAACAACCAGAGAAAATCAATCTTCTGCACTCCCCATTTTGGATCAGAGTAGAGAAGTTGCCGTTTAATTGTCGAACTAATGATGACATTAAAGCCATAACATCGAACTTGGGCGAATTCATGGAAATTGAAGAAGACATTCTCGGGCTGGAAAGATTTCGCAGAGTTAGAATTATGTTAGACATAAGGAAACCATTACGAAGATTCCAGTGGATCAGAGATAAGAAAGGAAACAAAGTCCAACTGGAATACAAGTATGAAAGGCTTCCATTTTTTTGCCAGGCTTGTGGTGTGATTGGTCACTCCGAAAGGGACTGTACTTTGGCGTCTGAGGAAGAGAAAAAGACAAGTCTGGGCTGGGGACTCTACCTTAGAGCATCGCCGCGAAAAGGATATACCAAGAACTTGGAAGAAATCAATCAGATAACCAACAGTAGACGCCAACTATTTATCACGAAAGAATCAGGAATGGAGGACAATCCAGTTGAGGGAGAGAAAATCAAACAAAATTTTGCCGAAAGGAGGTATGCAGAGAAACGAGAGGGAGGGGAGTCTAAGGGAGCGACAACGAAGGGTACCTCCTCGGAACCTTATATAAAACCAATTATTGAGGCTGGGAAAGTAGAGGACCAGAGGTATCGAGGAGAACCTAGCGCAGTTAAAAACTCCGAGGGGAAGTTATAAAAGCAAGGAAAAGAGCTGGAGATAGAAAGCATGAACCACAGACTTCCAGGGCAAAAAGAGCCGGGGGTCACAAAGTTAGGACCTCGGAATGTAGCTAGTAGACTATCATTCGAATCTCGTGAATATCAGCCAGGAATGAAGGAGGTGCTAGAGGGAATGGCAAAATGGCCTGAGAAGGAGATTCTGGAACAAGCTTCGAAGAAAAAACCACCTGCAAATGCTAATATAGATTCTAGTGGAACTGAGATTCTGAAAGCAATGGAAACAGGAGCCAAGACAACATCAGAGACAGTGTCTAGGAATGAAGATCAAACGAGATTTCCAGGAGAACAAACAGAGGTCAATATCCAATCCAACAACATAAACACAACCAATAAAAATGAGAACAAAGTAACGAAATGGAAAAAATTAGCCAGAGGAGGAAGCAAGGTTAAGGAGACTAATGACCTAGCAGATCCAAGTGAAGAAACAAAGGGGCCAGAAGGAAAAAAGAGGAGAATCAATAGGGTGTACGATAACTCTGATGAGAATGGTGATGTGAGAATGTTGGACTGTGAAAAGAAAACAAGGAGAAACGAGCCTTCTATTTATGCAGTTGAGCCTATTTCAGTAGCGGGAGTTGGGTTGAACCAACCCCGTGAACAGCCATGAATACCCTATGTTGGAACTGTCGAGGGATTGGCAACCCTCGCACAGTCAACACACTTCGTAAGTGGTGTGCCTCCCTTGCCCCCGATTTGGTATTCTTGTCGGAAACCAAAATCAATAAAAGTGTTTCTGAAAATTTGAAATCCAAATTGGGTTATGACTCTGAAATAGGTATTAGTAGCGTAGGTTTGTCCGGGGGTCTCTGTATCTACTGGAAAAGTGACACCATTTCCTTTAGCCTTGTCTCTTGTTCTCAAAACCATATTTGTGGTGACGTGTTGGTAAGCGATTTGAGATGGCGGTTTGTGGGAATTTATGGCTGGCCAGAATCTAGTAACAAATTCAAAACTTGGAATCTTTTGAAGGATTTATGCGAGAATTTTCATGGGCCTCTGCTTGTGGGTGGAGATTTCAACGAAATTCTATGTAGTGAAGAAAAAGAGGGAGGGTCTACTGCCGAGAGGAGAGCAATTTCAGAATTCCGCAAATCCTTAAGCAACTGCAACCTCCGAGATTTAGGCTTCAAGGGCCAATGGTACACCTGGGAAAGAGGGCGCACTGTTGAAAACGTGGTCAGGGAACGCCTGGACCGATATGTAGGGAATACTGCTTGGGATTCCTTATTCCCTGACGCTAATGTGGAGCAATTGGTTCGATTTAAATCAGATCACACCCCAATCTTTTTGAGAATAAAGAGACCTAAAAGAAGAAGAAAACGGGGCAAAAAATCCTTCAAATTCGAAACATGTTGGCTGCTTGATGAATCATGTGTTGAAGTAGTGAGAAACTCATGGAACAATTCAAAAGGAGGAGAAGTAATGGACAGACTGGAAAGCATGGCTTGGGACCTCAAATCATGGAGTGGTACAAAGTTCAATGAGCTTGAGAAACAAATTGACGAAACAGAAAAAGCCCTTAAAGCATCTCCAGAATCTGAGGTGACAGAGGATTCGATATCGAACTGTGCTACTCTTGAGAAGAAGCTAGATGACTTATTTGATAAACAAGAAGCCTACTGGTACATCAGGTCACGAGCAGCGGAGATCAGAGATGGAGACCGGAACACAAAATATTTCCACCATAAAGCTTCTCAGAGAAAGAAAAAAAATGAAATTCAAGGGCTGTTCGACAGCAGTGGAAGATGGTGTACTGAAGAAGAGGATATTGAAGAAATAGTTGAGAGTTTCTCTGCTAATCTCTTCACATCAGCAGGGCCGTCTCAAGATGCTATCTTGGAAGTCCTAGAAATAGTTGCTCCAGCAATCTCCAGGTCTGTCAATGACTACTTCCTACAACCTTTCTCGAAAGACGAAATTTTTGCAGCTATCCGCGAAATGCATCCATGTAAGGCCCCGGGGCCTGATTGTTAGGTCCAAATGTGTTGTAGAGGGGGGGTGAATACAACTTTTCGAATATGAGAGGCAATAAAAACGATGCAATAAATGAACACACAGATTCAAGGAATATATTTCTTTATATATAACTTGAAAGGGTTGCTACAACATTCATTACAAAGTATAACAGAAGTTGAGAGAGAAGTGAATGATACTAAGCTCTGTGAATGCACTCTCTCTTTTTCTCTTGTGTTTTTCTCTAGAATTGCTCACTAACTAAAACATTACACAAGTACTTCTATTTATACTACATGTAATCTATGTCCTGTAGTCTTCAAAGACTAAGATGTACGTGGCCCAATGATGTCCACATAATTCTTGCCTTATCTTGAAAGCTTGGAAATCTGCCAATCAGAAGATGCCATGTGTCATGTTGAAGCTGCACCTAAGTAGAACTTCTACTTGAGAATTTCTACTTGGCTATCTCGAAATTCCTAAGTGGAACTTCTACTTGGCTATCTCGAAATTCCTAAGTAGAACTTCTACTTGAGAATTTCTACTTAGCCATCCAGAACATTTAGTACTTAGAAAATATTCTGGTCTTCAACTTGAAACTTCAATGCACATCTTGAACTTGTGATATCTTCATGTCTTCTTTATTCTTCAACAAGCTCTTGAACATGGTTCTTTATTACTGACATAAACTTGCTATCAATGTCCTGACACTTGATGCACTGGTCTGGTTCATAAGTGACTAGTCTTGATAGTGTTTCTGCTTCTTGAATAAATTACCATATTCACTGAATAACTTGGCTTTCCAATATTTGCTTTCCTTCTTCTTCACTTGAAATCAATTGGTCTTGTTGATACTGATAGTTATGATCTTGATTCTTGATTTATCAAATCACTGAGGCATGAACAACTTTAACTTGAACTTCTCTCAATGATTTCTTCTTGGCTTGATCATAGTTAGCATGTTTAATTGTATCAATTACCTTGTCTTCATTTAGTGTTGATTTCTTGTGACTTCCTGTTCTTGATTGTCTTCTGGTTAAGTATCTTTTCCTTTAGTTTGAGTTACATTAGTTATAGTGTTACAAGTTTATACACTCTGCCTTTCAATCTCCCCCAATTTGATTGTCTAACAATGACATTCAAATTAATGAAGGATAACTCAACTAAACAATGAGACGAGAAAAGATAATTAACATTACATTCTTGAATAATATACAATTGAAAAGAACTTGAAAACAATACAATGAACATAAAAACTAGAAACAGAATTCGAACCTCGAATTAAAGATCATTTGAATGATTCCTATCACCTGGATTATTTCATACCTTCTAGTCAAACTTATATCACCTTATTGGATTCACTCTCAGGTGAATTTTCCTCAAGTGAGTTAAAGCAACCGAAAGACATGAAGTTTTTCCAACTTCAAGTTCACACCACTCTGACCTTTAACCCTAATTCCGTTTCCTCTTTCTAGCTTCAGCAGCTTGGTCTCTCTCTTCTTTCTGCCTTTTGAGCTTCTCCTTCTGCTGCTTTTCTTTCTTGTATACTGGATCTTTAAGCTGCTTCCACCTAGCATTCAACAGACTTACAGCTTCCATTTCTAGAGGGTTCTTGGGCTCTGGATAAGGATGTTTGAAAAGCCTTCTGAGTTTGTCCACCTCCTGAGTAGTCCTGATCTTTGGAATATCCTCAAAGTTCTTCATGATGAGCTGAGATTTCCAATGAGTTTTATCAGCTTTAAACTGACAATAGATCATCTTGGGGTAGCCCTTGACACGGTTAGTATTGTGGACACTAGCCGCATCTCGCTCCATTTGCTTCTTTTCCACCACTACTTCAGACAGGTAACTCACGAGTCTCTGCTTTTCTTCAACAAACTTGTCTTCCACTTCGCCCCATTTGAACACATATAACACTTTCTCTAGAAATGCAGCATCTTGAGTCTGTAGCAGCCATTGTCTACTCATATGCAAGAGTGTTTGTTTCTGGTCTGCATCTATGTATGCTAAGGCATCAGCTGTATCATCAGCATAAGAGTGTATCCAGTATACACTATCTTTCCCTGGAACGCCAACTGCCTCCCTTATTTCTCCTTGTTCCAGTTCTCCAGAAGGAAGAGTCAAAGCTTCATCTACATTCTTCATTGCTTGAAGAATATTCCATTTCTGTTCTATCAGCTCCGGCTCAATCTTCACGTTGTCGAGAGGGTTTGGAGCAATGACATCACACTTCCACACCTCATTGCTCTTCAAGAATATGACTCTTTCAATGATCCTCACGGATTTATCTTTAAGCTCAGAGGCGAATCCCTTACCCATCATTTGTCTACATACAGCTTTAAGAGATTCCACTGAAAGTTCCATTAAGTCTTTTTCCTCCATGCTCACCCTCTTCATCTTTCCTTGAACCACCATCCGGACAAAATTTGGATAAGCTGAGAATTCTGGACCCTTGTCCTCTGCTAGCTGCATTAACTGATCCCTGTACAGAATGCTTAGCTCCTCAGATTGAGAGTACTGAATTTTAGTCGCTAGCAAGAACAACTCTGACGCAGATCTTCTCATTATGAATTGGTCATCCACAAATAGGAAAGATGTTGGGACTCCTTCTACCAAAGACAAGATAACCTGCCACTCCTTAAGATTTGCATTGTATCCAACCCTGACTTTAGAAATTAATCTCTTCAAAGCATTTATATAGTCCCCAGTCATTGGATTCTGCAAATTCAAGTTGTAGAACAGATCATCTGCATCCTTGTTATGAACTCCTTTTGCACATGGTCCCATCATTATCTTCCTTGCTTCATCCCATTTCTGCCCTATCCTTCTTTTGTCCAGATCAACTTGAGGATTGGCTAGCCTTGCAAGCTCATACTCATACTGCTTCCCTTGTAGCTCCACCTTCTGTTCTAGGAACGCAGCATGTTCTTGCATCATCTTCATTTTATGGAACTGAGCTTGTTCCAAGGCTAACTGTTGAGACTGCAGGGTTTCTTCATCAACAGGATCTTCTTCAGGCATTCCGAAAGACATACCAGCACCTCCACCTTGTTCCTTCAAAGATCGCTTTACAGCATGTGCGAAAGGTACGTCTTCCATATCAGAATCTGAGTCTAGTACCTCCTGTACTGTGTCCTGATGACTCAGGTCAATAACTGGTTCATCTTCTTCAACCATTATTGCCTTACCCTTTCTCCTCCTCAGAGCCTCTTCAGCAACAGCAGGCTCAATTTCTGGTTCCTTAACAAGATCAGCGGGTTCTTCAATTTCTTCGATGTGAACTGCCTGCTGTCTCGTCTCCTTTCCACTCTCCCCCTTAGGTGAGTTATCCTGAGCTCCACCATGGTCTTCAGATCCACCAGCTGCATAGGAACCTCCAAAACCAGAACCAGAGGCTCCCGCTCCACTAGCACCACCTGCACCACCTGCTCCAGCATCGGGGGGAGGTTGTTCCGACTCGAAGCACTCCGGGGGCACAAAACTCCTGACTGCGAACATCATTCTACTGATCTCCACAATCATTGTATGCATTGTAGACTCCAATGCCCCCATCCTCTCATTGAGAGTGCTTCCCAAGACACCACCAGCATGGCCCAAGTCATTGACCTTATTTGTCAAATCATCAAAAGCTGTAGCTTGACTTGCCATTCTTGCTGCGTAGTCGTCTAGAGCCCGTTGATTGTTTCCAACATTAATCCCCAACTGCCCCATCGACTGCCCGAACTGCTCCATTTTATTCTCCATTGAAGTCATACGAGTATCAAAATTTTCTGTATTAAGGGACGGTGTTTGGTTTAGGTGACCTCGCTCTAATACGCGTTCTGTTGGTATTTGGCGCTCAGTTTCGGGCCTTAAAAATGAAGGTCCCTCTCTCCCTAACCTCTCACACACACTCCCTGTCTCACGCTCGTGTATGTCTTCAATGACTGATCCTAAAAGTGAAGCAGTACCTGCAGAAGCTAGATAAGAAATGTTGTTGACAGTTATGGGATCAAATTCTGTTTGTTCCTGAGTTGGAATCTCAGTCTGAGAGGCTGCAAAGTGTCCTTGTACGACATCAGAACCGATCCTCTTTGCAGCATCAGTACGTACCGGTGAAGGTACGGCTGAAGTTCTTAATACTTCATGTCCTCTTGAAGCAACAGTATCATCAAGAGGCACATCATCTTGACCAAAATCAAAGTCCCTATGTGCAGAATGTTCAAGGGGTGAACCACTCGCGTGAGGTGGAGTGGTTGCGTGTGACACGCTAGGGTTTGACCGTGGTTGTGAAGTAGCAGCGTGGAAAAGTTTGGCTTTCTTGCGAATAAGTTGCTGCTCTTCGGGTTCATTCTCCTCATCATCTTGTATAAATATACGTGCTGGTTTTCTGACTTCCGTTAACAGGGGTGATAAAGAATAGGAATGTGTATCAGACTCAGAGTCAGAAATATGGCTCTTACCCTGGGATAGATCCTGCGGGTTAGCAGTCTCATGGGTCGCGGAATCAGAAACGTAGGAGGAGGAATGAATAGTATGCATAGAGAGATTACCTGATTGCTTACCTTGTGCATCATCGCTTTCCTCATCCGGAATCTCATCAAATGCCTCAGCATGAACAGATGGATTTTGAGCATGTGATGAGACTTGTGATGATGCCTCCAAATTGGTAACTCCTGCATCATATCTAAGCCACATTTGTATATTTTCAGGAGTAGACATTGGCTTACCTTGATGTTTATCCTGATTTGCAATAGTTGCAAGTGACTTAGTGCCCATCCCTAGTGATTCAGATGTTGGGCTTCTGGCAAATCCCTGTCGAATAGCAAGAGCATCCTTCGGTATTAAGTCATTGATTAGCATTTGAAGAAACCGAGGAAACCAACAGACTACATCAGTGGTAGAGAGGTCTCTGCTTGCAAGGGATCCCATTGAGGCCACTATCTCAGAGAGAACTATACGTCCATAGTTTATATCCAGTTCTCTTGCTAGGGCTACTGCAAAGGTTTGCATGGGAATCGGAATTTGATGAAAGTCTTTTTCGCGTGCCCGAAAACATCTTGTGATGGCCTCGAAAAAGTAATTCCATTCCGCATGGAAGAATTGCTTTTGGATATTTCCCGTGATTGGGCCTTTTGTAGGATAACATCCAATTTCTTCAAAGAATCTGAGGCGTTCTGCAGCAGTAGGTTCTGGATCATAGGCATCTTTAATGGGGAATCCTAGAACTCTGTTGACAATTTGTTCTGTCACCTCATATTCCTGACCCGCTAAGGTAAACCTGAAACCGTAGGGGGTTGATTTACTCCCAAAAGTAACCGCACTAGTCCATAATTGCTGTAAAGCATCATGTACTAGTGTAGGTTTAGCAGTAAAAGCTTGGCTAGCTTTGGAATACAAATTGAGAAATCGTATCCAAAACTTAAACCGCGGGAGTTGATCACCAATTTCCGTAGAAATATTGTAAAAATTGTTTTTAGCAAGGGAAAATTGGTGAGCCATTTTGATTAAATGTTTTTCTTTTAAAAAATGTGAATTTTATTCTTAATTTAGAAAAACAATTAATTTTCCGAATTACAAAAGAGAATTGTAACCCTTTTAATTTTTCAAGAACACCAAATGGAATCTGAGAAATCAAACTACGGGATTCAATTCAACAACCAATTACTATTTCGTGTGTATACCAGTTGAATCGTGTGTGTTTATAGATGGACAAAATGGAATCGTGTTTATGAACAGTACACAAACAATATGTGTTCGTGTGTATGTATATGCGCGTGTATGAATGTTCACAAAACACAGTAACACAAAGATTAAGGTTAACACAGATAATAGCAGTCAACAAATCGGCAGTAATTCGTGATTAGTATGAGTTTAATCACAAAAACAAGGATCAAAGGTATGTAATTAGTAAAATCGCACTGTTCTTGTGAAACGGCTGCTGTGAAAAAGAAATTAGGTAAAGTGAATTGGGCATCGAGTTAGAGATGTATATATAGGTGAATGAGAAATGACAAAAATGTCCCTGTTAAAAAAATGTGAAAAGTACTAAGTCCATACAGGGGACATCTAAGTCGAACTCTATCTCGAACTTTTCTATCTCGAACTTTTCTATCTCGAACTTCAAGGCGAACTTCGAGATAAAGTTCGAGATAGAAGTTAACTCGAACAAATATGCACAGAATCACTTTTAACCAAAATTTCAGCAGAAACTATAGGGAAATACTATCTTGAACATTATTGATTTGTAGTAAACTTGGAAAAACAGAAAATTTAAGATACATTTCGAGTTAGAGTCTATCTCGAACATCAAGTCGAAATTCGAGTTGAGTTTCGAGATAGACTAAGTACTCTATCTCGAACATCAAGTCGAACTTCGAGATAAAGTTCGAGATAGAAGTTAACTCGAAGTTAATCTCAAATTCTTTCCAAAATACTTCCTTGAATCAAAAAGTCCAGGGTAATTCAAGATATGTTTCGAGTTAGGAGTGTAACTCGAAAAATTCCCTTTAGCTTAACTGAGAACTCTATCTCGAACACCAAGTCGAAATTCGAGTTGAGTTTCGAGATAGACTAAGAACTCTATCTCGAACATCAAGTCGAACTTCGAGATAAAGTTCGAGATAGACTAACTCGAAGTTAATTCTCAGTTCTTTTCAAAATATTCCCTTAATGGAAACCTCATCTCAACCTAGAGATAAAATTCGAGATAGACTTTATCTCGAATATTTTGAAGATAGAACTAGGCACACTGGTAACTCGAACTCGAACTCTAATTCGAATTTCGAGATGAATTTCGAGATAGGTACTAACTCGAAATTCTTCCCAGACTTAGAATTTTCAAAACTTCACCCTGGAAGCTCAAGTCGAAATTCAAGTCGAATTTCTACATGAGTTTCGAGATAGAGACTAACTCGAAATTTTGAAGATATTTAGAATAATTTGACAATTTTTCTTTGAAAAACTCAACAATTAATTTTGCCAAATTAATATAAATATCAATTCAAGGATTTTAATATATGACATAATTAAAACATTCCTTGATAATTCTAAGGCCTCTAATTACATGAAAAACACAGGTAAATTCATCTAAAAATCATGCAATATTTAGACTATTATGAATTTAACTCCCCCTATGATCATGCAATCTAACAAGCATAAATTCACAGATTTGTGCTATAAAAGACATTTAAAACACAATGAATTCATGCAAAATCACACTATATGCAACCTATAACAATCATTAATTAGGCATATTAAAGTCTAAGCACATAATGATTGATTAGCTTGCACATACAAACATAAACATGGATTTTACAGATAGAAGGCTTTACTAACTTGTGTTAAGCATTCCCAATTCACCAACCAACCTATTGAATGTTACTTCATCAAGAGGTTTGGTGAATATATCTGCAATTTGTTGCATTGTGGGCACAAAATGTAGCTCCACAGTCCCCTCCTCGACATGTTCTCTTATGAAATGATACCTGATGTCAATATGCTTGGTTCTTGAGTGATCTACAGGATTGTTGGTTATGGCAATGGCACTTGTGTTGTCACACATGATTGGAATTTTCTTGTGCTCCATGCCATAATCCTTCAATTGGTTCCTCATCCACAGTATTTGAGCTACACAGCTTCCAGCAGCAATGTACTCAGCTTCAGCAGTAGAAGTAGATACTGTATGTTGCTTTTTACTTTGCCAGGGCACCAATCTTCTGCCAAGAAATTGGCAAGCACCAGATGTGCTTTTCCTATCAATCCTGCAACCTGCATAGTCTGAATCCGAATAGCCAATAAGATTAAAACCTGTATCTCTTGGGTACCAAATCCCTAGATTTGGTGTGCCATTGAGATACCTAAAAATTCTTTTGACGGCTACGAGATGTGATTCTCTAGGATCCGCTTGGAACCTTGCACATAAACAAGTTGCGAACATTATATCTGGTCTACTTGCAGTTAAATAGAGGAGTGAGCCAATCATACCTCGATAGCTTGTGATGTCAACTGATTTACCTGATTTGTCTTCATCAAGCTTCGTGGCTGTTGCCATAGGAGTCTTAGCTGCTGATGCATCTTCTAGATTATACTTCTTGAGTAAATCTCTGACGTACTTGGATTGACAGATAAAGATACCATCTTTTCTCTGACTGATCTGTAATCCAAGGAAGAAGGACAGTTCTCCCATCATGCTCATCTCATATTTTTCCTGCATTAGCTTGGCAAATTTCTCGCACAAGCGCTCATTTGATGACCCAAAAATAATATCGTCCACATATACTTGAACAAGTATTAAGTCATTTCTCACAACTTTATAGAACAATGTTTTATCAATTACTCCCCTAACAAAACCATTTTCAATTAAGAATAGAGATAGGGTTTCATACCATCGCCTTGGGGATTGCCTGAGGCCATAGACAGATTTGAAGAGTAGATACACAAAATCTGCATGTTCTGGATCAACGAAGCCGGGCGGCTGTTCCAGATACACTTCTTCTTCTAACTCTCCGTTCAGGAAGGCACTTTTCACGTCCATCTGGAATACCTTGAAGTTCTTATGTGCTGCAAATGCCAAGAACATCCTGACTGCCTCAAGTCTTGCAACTGGTGCATAGGTTTCATCATAATCAATTCCTTCTCGCTGAGAATAACCTTTTGCAACCAAACGAGCCTTGTTTCGTGTTACAAGTCCGTTTTCATCCAGTTTATTTCTGAATACCCACCTAGCTCCAATTACGGATTTGTTCTTTGGTCGGGGTACCAGTTTCCAAACTTTCTGCCTTTCAAACTGATTGAGTTCCTCTTGCATTGCAATCACCCAATCAGCATCGCCAAGAGCTTCTTCTATTTCTTTAGGTTCAAGTTTGGATAAGAACCCAGAATATAAGGAGATATTAGCCATGTCAGCTCTTGCGGTTCTTCTAGTAGTCACACCAGCATCTGGATCACCAATAATCAACTCAAACGGATGGTCTCTATTCCATACCCGTTCACCTGGAAATTGTCTAGATGATTCAGCTTGACTTTCTGAGTTGGGGTGCTGACTACTTTGAATATTTTCACTAACTCCCCCTGAGTTAGTGCCAGCTCCTACAGAACTAGAGTCAACTCGACTCGAGCCTTGAACAGTAGTCCTTGAGCTGCTATTTACTCCCCCTGAGTTGTTGCCGGTTGGTACTGAAGAAGTCTCTCCTGATCTTGTAGAATTAGCTTGTTCACTAGACTCAGGTTCTTCATGTACGCTTGGAACATTTAATGGAACAACCAACTCAGGTTCATCTTCAAGATTTTCTAGGTCCAGATTCTGAAATTTTAGGGACTCAGGTTCACTAGAATCTCTTGATATTGATGAGAGTTTGGTATCGTCGAATCTGACGTTGTAACTTTCAGTCACTTTTCGATCATTCACTAAGAACACTCTATAAGCTGCCACCACGTCTGTAGAGTAACCAACAAAGATTCCTTCACGAGCTTTTGCTGCAAACTTGCCTAGATTTTCATCATCTATAAGCACATAGCATTTTGCTCCGAAGACATGAAAGTATTTGATTGTTGGTCTTCTGTTGTTCATTAGCTCACATGGTGTCTTTTCTTTATCTTTTATGATCAAGGTTCTATTTTGAGTGTAACAAGCGGTACTCACTGCTTCGGCCCAGAAATACAAAGGAAGTTTTGAATCATACAACAAAGTTCTTGCTGCTTCAACCAAAGTTCTATTCTTCCTTTCAACTACTCCATTTTGCTGTGGAGTTCTCGGGGCTGAATACTGACGATGTATTCCCTTAGATACACAGAAGTCATTTAGCACTGCGTTTTTGAATTCAGTGCCATTGTCTGATCTAATCGTCTTCACAGTAAGTGTTGAAACATTCTCAATTTGAGTGATGTGATCAATGATTAAGAAAGGTACTTCGTCTTTCGCCATTGCGAACAATACCCATGTATACTTGGAGAAGTCATCCACGATTACCAAAGCATATCTTTTCCTAGACAAAGATAGGACATTCACTGGGCCAAACAAATCCATATGAAGAAGTTGTAGAGGCTCAGTAATACTAGAAATTTCTTTGCTTTTATGCGATGCTCGCTTCGACTTTCCCATTTCACAAGCTTCACAGAGTCCTTTCGGAGCGAACTCCATTTGAGGTAGATCTCTCACCAATTCTCGCCTTGCGAGAGCATTCATCGTTTTGAAGTTTAAGTGAGATAGCTTTTTGTGCCATAACCAGCTTTCATCATCCGAGGCTTTGCTGTAGAAACAGGTGACCTCATCCTGATTTGCTGAATCCATATCTGCAACAAAAAGATCTGCCTTTCGAACTCCTCTTAAAGCTAGTGAGCCTTCCTTGATGTGAGTGATTGAGACACCTTTCTTGTTGAAGACAATTTCGTAACCTTTGTCACAGAATTGACTTATACTCAACAGATTGTGCTTTAGTCCCTCAACATAGGAAATATCTTCAATGATGACATTGCCAGTTTTCAGTTTGCCATATCCCTTAGTCACACCTATGCTGTCATCTCCAAAGGTAACATAAGGGCCAGCCTTCATAACCAACTCTGTAAGCAGGGACTTGTTTCCAGTCATATGCCTCGATGCTCCACTGTCTAGCACCCATATAACTTTATTTCTATTCTGCTTAATGCCCTGCAATGACAGATTGGTTAGACATTCTTCGGAACCCAACTTTGATTGGGCCCGGCTTTTCGATAAGATCGAGAATCAACAGATTTAACAACAGGAGATGCACTTTTCTTCACATTACTAGAGCTTTCGACTATCTCCTTTCCTTTCTCAGACTTGACAGATTTGTCAGTCCTAGGAGAAGGTTTGTCACTCCTAACTTTAGGAGGACTGACAGTCTTGGCTCTACCATACTTTTTCTTGATATTTGAACTAGCAACAGTATTTGAGCATGACTGGCTAGATGCATTCATTAAATGCACAAAAGTTTGCATGATATTAAAAGTGCATGGCATACAGTTAGGTTGACCACACTGTGCATGATTCTGATGCAGATTATTCATTGTATGTGTGATAGGCATGGCATGTGCAGCAGGAACATTCATGTTAGCTTTGCATGCATAAGAAAGATGTTCAGTAGATTTACAATGATAACATGCTTTCTTTATTCGTTCAGCCTTAACCTCTTTTATGCCTTTCTCTCTCTTTCCTTGTTGCTTAACAGCCTTAGCTCCTAATCCCAGTCTAGATTCATCTCTAGGGAAATTGATTTTAACTTGTTTGATAGGAGTTACAGGTTGTTCTTTCTGGCGATCTTCCATCTCAATCTCATATCTAGCTATCAATTCAGTCTCTTCTTCTTCTATTCTAGGAACAAGATGTTTGTAGATAGGTTTGACAGCCGATTTAAGAATTCTAGGTGTTTCCTGTTTAAGGTCACTGGAACTAGGGTCAATAGGTCTCTTCCCTTCTTTCTTAGATAAGTCAGAATAGTCAAGTCCTACACCTACTCCAGTTATCTTCTTAAATACGTCATTATCTACATACACTCTACTAGCTGCTAGTTTGTAAGCTTCGCATTTTGTTTCTAACTCAGCTAGATTGTTCCTAAGACATGCTTCTACTTCTTCCTTAAGGACAAGCTTGTGTTCCAGAGATTTAATAAAGTCTCTTAGAGAAGTATCTACAGTGCAAGCAGCCTCTAGCTCTTCCACTTTTGCCTCCAGCATTCTGCATTTGGCAACAAGTGTTTTCTGTTCCTTTTGAGAAGAGTCTAGGCTTTTGCACAACATATAGATCTCTTCACTAAGAGCCCCGTTCTGTTCTTTATAATCATCAATAGACATTTCTACTTTAAGAGTCAGAACTGGTACCTCTGGTTCCTCTGATGTCTCAGCCATGAGCGCGAAGTTTGCTACTTGAGTAACATCTTCCTCATCTGAATCATCCCAAGCTCTTCCTTCTGTCACCAATAAAGCTCGTTTTCCATGTCTTTCCTTCAACAGTGCTTCATAGTTGCTTTTGAGAGCTTCAAATGTTTCTTTTGGATAAGTCTGTTTAGGCTTTTTGCAGTCCGAGGCAAAGTGTCCAGCTTCACCACAATTATAGCATTTGAACTTCATTTTGAAATCCAAAGGAGATTTGTAGCTGGTATTCTTGCCTTTTCCTTTGTAGCCTGACGAACTACCACCACCCTTAGCAGCCCGATAATAAGATGAAGATTTTCTCTGTGGTCGGTTGCTTTTTCTAAATCTCATGTTGCTGAACTTCCTTGCCATGTATGCCACGACACTATCGTCCATGTTGTCCAGCTCTTCTTGGGTGTAGTAGTCATCATCACTGTCAGATGCGCACTCGTCATCATTATTAACTTGATGTGGTGCAAGTGATGATTTAGGCTTTGCTGCAACCATTGCCTTCTTAGACTCTTCCTCATCAGCAACTAATCCTGATGCACTTTCTTTTGACTTTGAATCATTGTCCCATGCTTGATCTTGAAGCGTTTCCAGCTCATAGGTCTTTAATATTCCATAATACTCTTCCAGAGAAGTTGTATGCAAATCTCTGGTTTCTCTGATTGCGTAGACCCTATGCTCAATGCTTTTTGGCTGGTTCCTCAGATATCTCGTATTTGTTTCAACCATGGGGAGAGTCACACCTCTCAGATTCAAATCCAATACCAACTGACTGAATCGTAGGTAGACATCTGTTATGCCTTCTCCTTTCCTTATTCTAAAGGTGTCATACTCCATCTTGAGTATGAGTGTTTTGTTGCTTCTGACCTCTGCAGATCCTTCCATGACAACTTCTATCTTGTCCCAAATCTTCTTCGCTGTAGTCAAACCTTTGACTATGTTGAACATTTCATGATCAAGAGATTCCATCAAGGTTTGTCGTACGGCAGTATCCAAAGCTATTTGCTCTTTATCAGCATCCGAAAAGTCCGCTGCCTTTTTGGGCTCAGACCGGGGTGGTATAACCACTCCTCCTTCCGTATGTGAAGGAATAACTGCCATTGGGACAAATTTACCCTTGTCAAGGACTTCCAGATATTCAGGGTTAATAGTCTCTAGATATAGTCTCATTCTGAAAACCCATTCTTCATAGTGATCTTTGTTGAACATTGGGATCTTGAATGCATTTTTAGGAGCCATCTCAATTCTGGTCACTAAAAGTTTCTAAGTACCCAAGACTAGGCTATGTAGAATATTTATGTAGAACTTTTGCCTAAGTCGAAATTTCTCTAAGTAGAAATTTTGCTCAAGTCGAAATCACCAAGTAGAAATTGTCCAAGTCGAAATTCTATGTAGAAATTCTCAAGTAGAAATTCTATGTACAACTTTTTGCCTTAGAATAATTTTTCTGCAGATTTCTTTAAATATTGAATAAACAATATTATCACTTTAACACTTTTTGACTTTGAATGCTTTACTCACCAAACCCACCTAACCCACATGCTAGGTACTGAGTATGTCTTTTACTTTCGGCTGAATAAAGTAAATCAAAGAATCCAAAAACCACCTTTTTATTCTTTTACTATTGAAAAGGAGATCAAAAAGTTGTTGGGTTGTATTCTTTGATAAGAACAGATGATGAACACTCAAGAACACCAAATATGAACTAACCCAGATAAATTCACAAAAATTAATTAAAATACATCCAAGCTAAATAATCACACCTGGAGTATTTAAATAATTTTTCAGATGAGTTTTCACTACCAACGAATTAAAACACACTTTTCGAGAAAATGAAAAGTAGATCTGAAAAATGAAAACTCACGATTCTTCTACTCAACACAAGGATCTATGTTTTGTATGTTAAACATATAGCTCTGATACCAATTGTTAGGTCCAAATGTGTTGTAGAGGGGGGGTGAATACAACTTTTCGAATATGAGAGGCAATAAAAACGATGCAATAAATGAACACACAGATTCAAGGAATATATTTCTTTATATATAACTTGAAAGGGTTGCTACAACATTCATTACAAAGTATAACAGAAGTTGAGAGAGAAGTGAATGATACTAAGCTCTGTGAATGCACTCTCTCTTTTTCTCTTGTGTTTTTCTCTAGAATTGCTCACTAACTAAAACATTACACAAGTACTTCTATTTATACTACATGTAATCTATGTCCTGTAGTCTTCAAAGACTAAGATGTACGTGGCCCAATGATGTCCACATAATTCTTGCCTTATCTTGAAAGCTTGGAAATCTGCCAATCAGAAGATGCCATGTGTCATGTTGAAGCTGCACCTAAGTAGAACTTCTACTTGAGAATTTCTACTTGGCTATCTCGAAATTCCTAAGTGGAACTTCTACTTGGCTATCTCGAAATTCCTAAGTAGAACTTCTACTTGAGAATTTCTACTTAGCCATCCAGAACATTTAGTACTTAGAAAATATTCTGGTCTTCAACTTGAAACTTCAATGCACATCTTGAACTTGTGATATCTTCATGTCTTCTTTATTCTTCAACAAGCTCTTGAACATGGTTCTTTATTACTGACATAAACTTGCTATCAATGTCCTGACACTTGATGCACTGGTCTGGTTCATAAGTGACTAGTCTTGATAGTGTTTCTGCTTCTTGAATAAATTACCATATTCACTGAATAACTTGGCTTTCCAATATTTGCTTTCCTTCTTCTTCACTTGAAATCAATTGGTCTTGTTGATACTGATAGTTATGATCTTGATTCTTGATTTATCAAATCACTGAGGCATGAACAACTTTAACTTGAACTTCTCTCAATGATTTCTTCTTGGCTTGATCATAGTTAGCATGTTTAATTGTATCAATTACCTTGTCTTCATTTAGTGTTGATTTCTTGTGACTTCCTGTTCTTGATTGTCTTCTGGTTAAGTATCTTTTCCTTTAGTTTGAGTTACATTAGTTATAGTGTTACAAGTTTATACACTCTGCCTTTCACTGATGGCATGCACGCCATCTTCTATCAGAAATTCTGGCACATAATAGAAGAAGACGTCACAAAACAAGTGTGCAACATCCTAAAGGGTGACTCTTTCCCTCAAAACGTCAACAACACAAATGTGGTCTTGATTCCTAAGGTTAAATCGCCCACCGTTCCGCCCCATAGCTCTCTGCAATGTAATTTATAAAATTGCCTCAAAAGCTATTGTGATGAGACTCAAAACCATCCTTCCAGGAGCTATTTCTGAAAACCAAAGCGCGTTCGTTCCTGGACGGTTGATAACTGACAACGCCCTTATAGCTCTGGAATTATTCCATTCGATGAAAAAAAGGAAAAAGGACCGCAAAGGGACAATTGCTTTGAAGCTAGATATGAGCAAGGCCTACGACAGAATGGAATGGAGCTTCCTGGAAAAACTTCTTCTCAAACCGGGGTTCGCTGAAAGTTGGGTTAAAGTGGTTATGACTTGCGTATCAACTGTGACCTACTCCTTTATCATAAATGGGAATGTGTGTGGCTCAGTTAAACCGTCACGGGGACTACGTCAGGGTGACCCCCTATCTCCGTACCTGTTCATCATGATCGCTGACGGACTTTCAAGTCTAATTAAGAAATCAGTTGAAAACAAGATGGTTCACGAGGCAAGAGCAAGTCGAAGTGGTCCGCTAATCTCTCACCTATTTTTTGCGGATGACAGTCTCTTATTTGCAAGAGCCAACCGAAGAGAATGCTCAGTAATTGTTGAATTACTCAACAGGTATGAAGCAGCTTCTGGCCAAAAAATTAACTACGAAAAATCGGAGGTCTCTTTTAGCAAAGGAATTAGTATGTCAACACAAAATGAACTGGTGGAGGTTCTAAACATGAGATTTGTAAGCGAACACGGGAAGTATCTGGGCATTCCAACTATAATTGGTAGATAAAAAAGAAGCATTTTTGCGACGCTGAAAGACAGAATCTGGAAAAAACTTCGAAACTGGAAAGAAAAGCTTCTAGCAAGGGCGGGGAAAGAGATTCTCATTAAATCGGTGGTTCAGGCTATTCCAACCTACATCATGGGAGTCTACAAGATTCCAGAGAGTGTTATTCAAGATCTACATGCAATGACGACAAAATTCTGGTGGGCAAAGTCAGGTTCGCAAAAGGCTATTCACTGGAAAAATTGGAAGTCCCTGAGTTCACCAAAATGTGTGGGAGGAATGGGATTTAGAGACATGGGAGTTTTCAACGAGGCTCTATTGGGTCGACAAGCATGAAGATTGATCACTGCTCCAGAAACATTATTCAGTAAGGTGTTTCGCAGTAAGTATTATCCCAAATGTGACTTCCTGAGATCTTCTTTGGGCTCCTCGAACAGTTTCTCCTGGAGAAGTATATGGGGATCAAAGTCATTGGTGAAGGAAGGGGTAAGATGGAGGGTAGGAAACGGGGCCAACATTGATATATGGTCAGACCCTTGGGTAAGTGATGAAAAAGGGAGATTTATTCTTACTCCCAAATCAAATACAATCACCCTCGTGAGAGACCTAATAGAAGTGGATAAAAATGAATGGAACTATGAATTAATATCTTCAATGTTCGATGAGAGAGACACAAACTGCATTCTGGCAATCCCAATTAGTGCTCGATCTCCAAATGATTGCTTAACCTGGGCACTTTCGAAGAATGGAATTTATACAGTCAAATCAGCATATATGCTTGGGAAATCTTGTAACTTTGCGAATCTCCACCAAGCTTGGTCTCAAATATGGAGGATGGATATTATTCCAAAAGTAAAACATTTTTTGTGGCGCATCTGCACAGGCACTCTTCCAGTAAGAGCATATCTAAGGTGGAGGCACATGACTGATATTGATAATTGCCCGTGGTGTGACAATACCCCAGAAACTATGCATCATGCTTTCTTCGAGTGCCAGAACATCAACAATATGTGGAATGGAGCAGGGTGTGAGGAGATTGGCTGCCAGTCAGGGGAGTCAAGCTGCTTAGACTTTATAGAATCATGGAGGAACTTTGACAAAGGAAAACGCCAGCTTGCCGCTAATTTAATGTGGATTATCTGGATGAGAAGAAATGACAAGGTGTTTAACAACAAGGAAATCCCATATCAGATGGTTCTTGAAAGAGCAAAACGTATGGTTGCTGATTTCAATAGCTACAACAGCAAAATTTACGGTATCCACTCTAGCCCCTGTCAACAAAGCTTCAACAAATGGCAGCCTCCCCCGGCCAATTACACTAAGATCAACTGTGACGCATCCATTAGCGAGGACGGGTGGATCGGCTTGGGTATAATAGCAAGAAACAATCTTGGAGATGTGCTGTTTGCAGGCACAAGAAGAGTCCGAGGGCGTCTATCTCCAATGATAGCAGAATGCAAGGCTATCTATTTTGCAGTAAGACTGGCTCACAGGCATGGCCTTAGAAATATCATTGTGGAATCAGATAGCCAAACCATTATATCACGACTCAGGAGTGCCCTCACCTTCTATTCAGACCTAGACTCCATATTAGATGATGTTATTACCGCTAGTTCTCACTTTGATTCTATCAGGTGGTCTCATGTAAAAAGAGATGGAAATTCAGTTGCTCACCATCTTGCTAGGATAGTCCCGGTTGGCTTTGAACAAATCTGGGAAAACCATTGCCCTTGTGAGGTTTCCCATTATGTAACCAAGGACATCTCGTCCTTTTTGCTATAATATCTGCTGTTTCGAGTTTCAAAAAAAAAAAAATAAGCAAACTTGTAAAAAACAAGTGACAAATTGTAGAGTGAAGTTGCAATTGATATACTCATTTTCCTGACAGTGAAGTCGTGCACCATGATAGCCTTTATTGTCTGCTCATCATTGGGGATGGCAACTTGCATAATCGACAATGATATAAATTTTTTTAGAGGAATTAGATCAACTCGGTAAAAATATATAATCATGGAAACTTTAGTTATTGACTACACTCTAGTTGCATCAAGAATGCGTTTATGTACTAATTTATTTTTAACTTACTTGAATAAATCAGGATTCTCAAATTCTAGCTACATGGAAAAAACCAATAACATAACTACACAATTATGTGTTATTTTAATTATGTGTTATTTTTGGCCAACCCCCGTGTACGTGGTATTCTTGTCTGAGGAATTGAAAAAATCGGTAGATTTTTCCTTTATCCATCTTTTTACTTATGATTTTTCATTTTTAATTAATAATTTGTTATACTCCACTAATTCATCAAAATCTTGTCTACTAGGGGGAGATTTCACGTCGTTGAATTTTATATAAAATCTCCTACAATTCTATCTTGAAAATCTGTTAAAATTTGAGTACCTTGAGATTTTGTTTGATTTTTTAAAATCCCAATTGAATATCTGTAGATTTTATTTTTTTTTAAAAAAATCTCAATTGAATATCCATAGATTTTGAAAGATTATTTCAAATCCGAATTGAATACCTGGAAATTTTAAAGATTATTTAAAATCCCAAATGAATACTAGTTGATTTTAAGAATCCATTAAAATCCAACAGAATCTCAAATGGATACATCGCTTTAATATCAATGTTGTCGAGTATTATAATCGTTAATTTTGATATTATGTAAATTTATTATCACAAAAAATAAGATTGTTTGTTGGATTATATATTAGATTATATAATATTTAATTTATAAAATTTAGATGAGATTTAATGTTAAATTTGATACATTAAATTTAATTATCTCAATTTTGTGATTTAAATCTTAACAATCTTAAATTTTGTGATTCTTTTGTGATTTAACTATGAAGGAAATCATTCGAATCTATTGAAATATATATGATTAATGAATTTTTGACCACATGACATATATCATAAAAATATAAATTACTTCAGTTTTAAATTTTTTCTTTTAAATAAAATTTTAAAAATTTCAATAAAATTTATTCATTAATACATTTAAAACGAGATTATTCAATTATCCCATTATCCAAAAAAAATTATCCGTTTGGCAAAATTACCCATTTACCGTACATTTATTCATCGTGGTTATACTGTAAAACTAACACAACACCGGTAGGTAAGCAAGTCAAGGGCAAAATCGTCAAAAAAAATGCCCCAAACTAACTGAACAATCTCTCAATCATCATCCTTCCTCCATTTTCATCAACCTATACACACAACACATAAATTATACACACAAATTACACACACACACACACACAATCAAATGAGAGGTCGTGATTGGATCAATTTGATCTTACCAGACGAGCTTATTCTCGAGATCTTCGATCACTTAGATTTGAAATTAAACCGTGACGCTTGTTCGCTTGTGTGTAAACGCTGGTGTTGTCTCGAGCGAATTAGTCGCGACACGATTCGAATCGGAGCTTCTGGAAGTCCTGATGAATTGGTTCGGATTTTGTCAAAAAAGTTCGTTAATGTTAAGAATTTGTTCGTTGATGAACGCCTCGCGATTCCGATGCCTGTCGATGTCGTAAGCTTCGGAAAACTGTCTTGTTTTGTTTGTGATTGTTTCGAGTTTTTGCGATTTTTCGTGTTTGTGAAGTGATTTGATTTAAGTGGAATTTGATTGTGATGACGTGGATGTTAAATGTTGTGAATTGAGATGATTAAGTAGACGTAGTAGTGTTACGTAAATGAGCGGAATTTTAGGTTAGATGTGAGGTTTTGTTGTTTTCGTGTTTGTAAAGTGAATTAAGCGGAATTGTATTTGATGACGTGGATGTTTAGATTTGTGAATTGAAGATGATTTAGTGGACGTAGTAGTGTTACGTAAATGAGCTGAATTTTAGGTTAGATGCGAGGTTTTGTTGTTTTCGTGTTTGTGAAGTGAATTAAGTGGAATTGTATGTGATGACGTGGATGTTTAAATTTGTGTATTGAAGATCATTAAGTGGACGTTGTAGTGTTACGTAAATGAGCTGAATTTTAGGTTAAATGTGTGATTTTGTTGTTTTCGTGTCTGTGAAGTGGAGTTTGATGTAATTTAAGTGGAATTGATTTTGCTGTTGTGGATGACTAATTGAGTAGAGGTTGTAGTGTTATGTAAGTGAGCTGGACTTTAGTGATATTTGATTCGAAATGATTGTGATTGTAGCGTTGTGATTTTTAGTGGAATTGATTTTGCTGATGTGGATGATTGATTAAGTAGATGTTGTAGTGTTACCTAAGTGAGCTGGATTTTAGTGATGTTTGATTTGAAATGATTGTGAATGTAATGTGAGATTCATAAACGTGGTTTATTTGTTTGTGATGGTTTTGGAGTTTTGTGATTTAGATTTAAGTTTCGGTTTTGTTGTTTACGTGTTTGGGAAGTGATTTATGATGCATTTTGTGTTTGAATGAGTCGGAAAAATTGTGAATTGATGATGATTAAATAGAGGTTGTAGTGTTACTTAAGTGAGCTGAATTTTGGTGATGTTTGATTTGAAATGATTTTGAACTGTAAGCTTGTAACGGAAGTTACTGCATATAAAAAAAAGAATCAAAATTTATTTGAATCAGCAGTAGTAATATGCACTATAATTAGTATTATATCTTTGATGTATTTATTTGGACGTATGTGCATGTTTTGTTAAGAAGGTGCTGCAGCATGAGTAAAGAAGCAAAATTATTGAACCGGTAGGTTAATACCAGCGTTCGTTTAATAAATTACACGTAGTTATATATCAGTGAGCGGTTAGATATATGCAATTAAGGACCATGCTTAGTCACGGGTGTTTCTGCCGAGACAAAAACAGTAGGCTGGAGTCATTGATGTAACTTTTATGTCACATATGACCTAATTCTTCCGTGTTTTACTGTATCTACTATTTTCTATGACCAATAGCATAATCCGGGTTTTCAAGAATCAAGGCATAGTGCATCTTCACTAGGTTTACTTCCTTTTAAAGAAAGAATATAATATGCAAAACAATAAATGTATATGTTGCTTGATAAAATTATCAATTAACTTTTTTCTAGTACCTTAATTGGCAATTTGTATGTTTTATGAACATTATTTTGTTAGTTGAAATTGTCGGTAAAACTGATGTGAACATTTCAATAACTTGAATTCTGAATTACTCGATTGGCCAAATATGCAGGGAAGAAGACGTGCTAGTTCTCAGTCATCAGTCAGGCTTCACTTGGTATCTGAGATGAGTGGGTCTCAAGACAATGAAATAGAAGCATACTGTTTATCAGATGCTGGTTTAGCTTCTATAGGCGATGGTTTTTCCAAGATTGAAAAGTTGAGCTTAATATGGTGTTCTAATGCCACAAGTGCAGGGTTAAAATCTATGGCTGAGAAGTGTAAATTCCTTAAATCGTTGGATCTACAGGTGAATTAATTATTTCAGTATTTTCTAATTGAACTTGCAATAGGAATTGGTTATAATTTTTTACTTGCTTTTGAAGGGTTGCTATGTTGGTGATCAAGGTTTAAGTGCTGTTGGGGAGTGTTGTAAGAAACTTGAAGATCTTAATTTGCGATTTTGTGAAGGTTTAACTGATACGGGCTTGGTTGAGTTAGCAATTGGATGCGGAAGCACTTTAAAATCAATTGGTGTTGCTGCCTGTGCAAAAATAACTGATATCTCATTGGAGGCTGTTGGATCCCATTGCAAATGTCTTGAAAGTATGGCATTAGACTCAGAGTTCATTAACAATAAAGGGGTACTGGCTGTGGCTAAAGGATGCCTAAAATTGAAAGTTCTGAAGCTGCAATGCATTAATGTCACAGATGAGGCTTTGCAAGCTGTTGGCCTGTTTTGTTTGTCTCTGGAACTATTATCTTTATACAGTTTCCAGAGATTTACTGACAAGTAAGTTACTTTCCTCTCCGCATTTCCCATCAGTATGTTATTAATCTCTTTTAAATCTATCTAGCCTGCTTACTTGATCAGACTAGTCTTCTCCATTTTTAAGTCTATCCTCAGCAATCTTCAGCATTGTAATATCTTTGAAGCAGAATTGTATGCTATTAACATTGGCAATATTTAGTACATAATCTTAATCATGTTAATTGGATGAGTAGACTGCAATTCGTCACCTGTGATTTTTTATGTCTATAATTTATTTGATGTGTGATATTTGGGCTCTCCGGCTCGATGTCTGCAAAATTTAATACACCAGGAAAGTAAATTTTAAATTGAGGGTCTAAGAATTTATATTCTCTTATATAATTAGATGATTTTTAATAATATACACAGTGCACAAAGTAAGAAAAAAATATGTGAAATGGTGAAGGTGAGTGGAGTGAGCATATATATATATATATATATATTGTGGTGACCGATGAACACATGGGTTGTTCCCTATATATACACTTTCTATATAAAAGTTTACTCATGTTGTTATATTTTGAATCATCTCAACATAGGACGCTAGATTTAGCAAGAATCTGAAATTTAATAAAACCAGCCACGTCAAGTTACCATGCTAAAAGAGCAATATCTGTGGTTGGAGAATCAATTATGAAGAATTAATATGATAATTTTATCAAATATGGAAAAAATAGATTTCTGTTACTTTCTTATTACAAAAGCAATTACGATAAGTGATGATTTTAATAATTTTAAACAATAAGTTGTGGTCTATATTATATATTAGTTACCAATAAATTAGTTACTTATATGAGGAAAATTAAAAAAATCAGCTGACAGACTTCTATCATTTGTAATAATTTCTGTGGTTCAAACTCTCCTGTCTGGAAAGTTCTCGTGTAAGTTGCTCTACCAGAGAAATGAAGATCTCTGATGAAGCGAGTTAGTGTCCTACACCTGTCCATTTTACCTTTGATATGTATATGTATATTTGTGTCTGTTGTATACTTGCATATGTTTTTTTCTCAGTGTTGGCGATATTTCCAAATCGCTACTGCCACCTACTTTCCCTTCATATAAAATTTATTTCAACTGTAAAGTTTCTATTACTGCTTCTGGGTAAGCAAACTCAGTTGTATAACTCCATATAAAGGCAATAGAATAATTTCGAAAGAAACTTGCAGAACTTTTTTTCTGTTATTGTAAAAGTTTAACTTCTACTTCTTACAGCCTAGTGATCTCAGTTATGTAACTCGGTTTATGTAATTAATATTGTTAAATAACCATTGGTAAAGACTTACATCGCTGGTATTCTTCAATATAATTATTTATGGTGTGTAAGCAAATCAATGTTATCGATTATCATAGAGTTGCCGACATGGCATCTTGCGCTGAAAAAAGCCAGGCTTCCTGGTCGCCTACAAAGCCCAAATGTACCCAGGTCACAGGTTTGTTTTACCTGGCTCATTTATATATGTTTTGGCACTACATATATGAAATGGTCTGAAATAAGAAGCCCCAAGTTGGTTCGTAACTTAGATGTCTCATGAGCCACTTTACCAACTAGTGCAACTTCTCCATGTGGCGCTTGTCTTGTATCCTCTTTCTTTCCTTTTCTTGTCTTCCTCCAGCTGTTTGTTCTATTTTTTATTTACTAATGTCTTTTCTGCTCTTTTTTTTCTTTCTGTCCTTTTTTTCTTTCCATTCTAGCCAATAGCCTTACATTATTTAAAGTGTATAATTTGAAGTTTATAATCGAGATTACTGATTACAGAATGTTGTCTGTGGAAAAATTATATTATATAATTATTATTACATTTGAGGACCGTTATATATATAATGCATATACAAATCTTCCATAAAATTATATAACAATTGAAATTGCATAAACATTGAAATGATTAGATTGTTGAATATCAGAGTTTTTTAAGGGTAACCTTATATGTGTGTAATATTGGGTTGATAACAAATAAGCGATGAATTTTTACAATGTGTGTGTGTACATGTACATATAACATGTATGTGTATGCATTTATATATGGTGAACACCATATCAGCATGGTGATGCAGGACAACTTAGAAACAATGGATATATGAACTAAAACGCTAACCAATGAATAAATTTGGGTGGATCAGCCGCAGAAAATCCACTACCCCAAGAGTTTCCTACTGCAGAAGGCAGATTTATGATGGATCACAACCTAACAAAGAGACCTAATTTAATAGTCGATTATATCTCGATAATCAAGATAAAATGTGGGGGATTGCATCACTTATATAGAGAATAGAACCCTGAAATAGAACCTAAACCATGGCCCTTAAACAATTGGGCTTATTTTAAATATACTACTTATATAATGATCTACTAGACCTAAATATAAAACATATATCAATCTACTATTCATCTCTACACTAAACAAACATAAACTGACTAAAAATGTGTGTTTATGTATATACATATATATATATATATATATATATGTATTAATTCTTTATTTTTCTGTTCCCTATCACATGGGGTCCTGGACTCCTTTTTCCCACATCATGGCGCCATGGCCGTCAACACAATGCACCATACCATGGCATCCTGGCTCCTCTTACCAATGCCATGGCGCCATAACAAAAATAATGCACAAGTGCTATAATATTATTAAGTTCTAGCTTGGCAGTAAGATAGGGTCATAAGTGTGAACAAACGAAGCAAAACTACATTTTACAGGATAATGTAGATTTTGGTGCTAAGCAGATTAAGAATATGATATATGTATGCCCATCTTAAGACTGAAATCTTGCTGGTCATCATCTTTAAACGTGTTTGTCCATTTTTGCAGGAGTCTATATGCTATTGGAAAAGGGTGCAAGAAGCTAAAAAATCTTACATTAAGCGACTGCTATTTTTTGAGTGACAAGGGTCTGGAAGCAGTTGCAACTGGTTGTACAGAGCTTAGTCATCTCGAAATTAATGGCTGTCACAATATTGGAACATTTGGACTGGAAACTATTGGCAGATCTTGCAAGTAAGTTTCTTGTGCTATTAGTCACTAACACTACGATATTGTTGCAGAATATTTGGGGATGTATTTTGTGGCATAGTTGGCAGTCCTACACAGACGAGTTTTCTTGCCTGCAGAGTCTAACGTTACTTTGATCCACATTTGTTCACATAATTATGTGTTAAAGTATATATTTTATGCTGGTTATGTGTGGATATAGAAAGGGTCAGTTATGGAGATGAGTGCATTTCAACCTTGAGTTTTACCAATAAGCAATCCTCTTTCTAAGAAAGCCTGCCTAACAAGAGCAAATAAAAACATGGCAATGTTATATGGCATGCTAAGTAGGAAAATAAATAGTCTAGCCAAGTGGAAAAAGAGACAGAATCTACCCTTCTCTGCAGAAGTTTAAGCTAAATGCGGTTCCTAGTCCACGTACCCTAGTGGAAGAAATGTTATCCTTTCAAACTTCACATGTCTTTGTTTCTATTTGTTATCAATTTGAATTTGAACATTATTAAATCTTTTTTTTAAATGTTTCTGCAAGTATAATTCATTTTGTTATGAAGCGCCTCAATGTTGCTTGTATTATTGAAACATTTGATTATATTAACTTTGATGATAATTCTTTATTTACTTTTTTACTTGAACCGTTGAAATTTTCAGTTGTTATAACTGTGACATCTATTGTATTTTCTTTCTTGAATGAAGTTTGTTACTGACATCATAGGTAACTTGACATATACTGTATTTTGATGATAATTCTTAGCTTTTGGGTATCTATGCCATTATGCCATATTCTGTATCTTTGAGCTTTATCATAATGATTTCATAAGTTTTAATTCTATCATGACTCCAATTTGTGTGTACTATATATTGCAGGCAGCTTTCTGAGTTAGCTCTATTGTACTGTCAGAAGATAGGTAACTTTGCCCTTTCTGAGGTGGGCAAAGGCTGCAAGTATTTGCAAGCCCTACATTTGGTAGACTGCTCAAGTATCGGAGATGATGCCATATGCAGTATAGCAAGAGGCTGCATACTTCTCAAAAAGCTCCACATCCGTAGATGTTACCTGGTATTACATTTTATTTACATCTTAAACTGTTCACACCCATTTGATTTTGCATCATTGCCAACATGACAATTTCACTCTGGTCTTCTAACTTGACTCTTAACTCATTAACATAAGCTTTTTTTCACGTGAGTGACGGATTGTTGTTTTTTTTTTTTGATCCATGCGTCTTTCCAGGTCATGTAGTTAACATTTCTAGTGAACATCAATCGAACAATTACACAAAACAATGCTTCACTTAATTCAGAACTTCTTTGGCATCTTCATTCTCCTTAGCGGAGTCAAAGCAATGTCAAGAATTCTCCTACTCTTTGTTTTAACATCATTTTATTAGGCTGAATAGTAGCTACGTTGGACCAAAGCCTGGGTCAATGCTAACATCAAAAAATGCTTACATCAGAGTGTTTTTTATGAAGTATATAAAGCCATGTATTCTTTGTGCGATCATTAACAAACAAGTATTATATGTACTTGTAATACGAGCTGGTCCCCATGTGACTAAGAGAACATTGAATAATTTTCAATAAGAAATTGAACTGTCAAACCTCGGAGAAAATGAGCAAATGAGGGAATATTATATTATGAGTCCAAATGGAGGGTGACCAAGGGAAAAATAGTAAAGCAAATGCTCTCTTTAGTCTTTATTGAATGAATTGAATAATGAAACAAACAAATTATTTTTAATACTCAGAGAAGTATGATGTCATTCGTTTAGTTAGCAAGTCATGTCTGAGAAAAGGTCCTTTTTAGCACATATTTAAGTAAAAATGCACAAAAGAGCACAATAATGTTACTACATTTGCAATAGTTGCTAGGGTGCCATATGCGACTAAAATATTTATGTTCCCAGAACTAGGTAGTGTAAAAAATGTGAATAAGTTGGCATATAATTGATTTGAGAAATTCATGCACATAGATGGTTTGGATGTACAAGAGAGCGCAAGTAACATGCCCCATAATATTTTTCTAATGAGCCTAGAAAGTGAGTTTCTCCCAAGTTATAGTTGAGTTCACCTATGTCTCCATTATCTTTTTTGTTGGCCTTTTCAGCAACATTAGCATGAGAAAGCATTCTTTTGTTGGAAACACTGTTGTCCCTCTAGAAAATATTGTTTGACCATATTGTTGGCCTAAATAGTTTTCATTCATAGCTTGATGTCTTCGAGGTTTCCCATTTAGTTTCTTTATTGGTAGTGTGTTTCGGCTTCTTACAATAGGTACACCACATGTTATGATGTAGGAGGATTTTCAATGCTAATCAAGGCTCATGACTCGCGAGAAGACAATAACAAAATAAACGCATGAGCACGCTGCTGAGGATGCTTGATGGCATGACCACGCTGTTGAGTAGCATGATAAAAATATTGGTCGAGACTTTTAGGAGAGGATGGAGAGATTGTGCATGCTCACGCCTAAAGCTGCATGATCACGCTTCTTTTAATTATTTTTTAATTTTAATTAAGATTTGTTTAATTTTTTTTAGGGTTTAATATCTTATATAAACAATTCTACGATGTAACAGATAAAAATCTTTTTTATTGAAATTAAAACCCTAAAGATTTTTCTCATCTTTCTTGTGGATTCTAGAAAGTAGAAACTGCTTGTGGATTCAAGGATCGCCTTGTGGATTCAAGGCTTTAAAGGATTTCTCGTGTAAGAGTTCTTGTAAGGATTAGTGCTTGTTTTTCCTTAGCTTTCGTGCTGCGTCAGTTGGTATCAGAGCAGGCTTTATCCTGTTTTTTCGCTACTTGATTCACTATGGGAGAAGAACCAATTACAAAAAAAAGATCTTGTAGAGGTTATGACAGCTTTTACCGCGACTCCGAAGGTTTTGAAAGACATGATGACTACGTTGACGGATAACATGAATAACAATAAAAAGCAACATAGAGGTGAAAGAGAAGATCATAATCGAGTCCTTCGAGGCATGAAATATCATGTAGATGAGAATTCTGGCTCGGAGTCATGGGTAATCGGCTAAATGACAATGATGCTAATATACCATTATTCTATGGGTCTCTAGGAGTTGTTGAGTTCCTGAATTGGCATATTGATGTTGATAAATTCTTTGATGTTATGGGTGTTCCTGAAAGTAAGCAGGTGAAGATGGTCGCTAATAGACTAAAAGACGTTGCTTTTAAATAAATGGTGGGAAAAAATTGTTCTTCATAGGCGTCGACAAGGAAAAGAGTCAATCAAAACATGGCGACAGATGAGACGTTTGATGATGGATAGGTTTTTACCGGAAAATTATGAGTCTATGATGTATATGGACTGTAAGCAAGATGATGATATAGTTCAATAGTATGAACCCGATGATGCTGACAACATGTTTGATGTTTGTCCTCAACAAAAACATGATAGTTTGTTGGATGTGGGAGATAGCAAAGTGTTTGATCATGCTAACGTGGAAGAATTTTTGGAAGATTTGGAAGGTGCGGAGATTAGAAAAGATTGTGAGATAATGGGTTCTGAAAATTGCGTGTCTACAAATTGTATTCGTTTTGATATGATTAAACAGGAAGACAAGGACAAGGACGCAGAAGAAAGTTTTGAGAATGTCAATATAGATGAAAACAATGATGATGATCCGGAGTGAAGGAAGAGTCCTTAGGCACTAACAAATCCGCCGGTGATTTGCAACTTCATAGCTTAATCCAATCATTATGTAAGGTGAGTCACCAAACTTTTGAGGTTGTGGTAGATTGTGAAGATAACAATAACTTAATTATGAGAGACATGGTTAATGAAATCAAGTTGTCTCCACCAATTTATTTAGCACCATACAATGTTGTTTGGAATAACCCCTTGGTTGGTGCTAACGCAAGTGAAAATTATGTGATTAACATCGCTAGTGTGAACTGTGAAGTACAAGGATATCATGGGTTTTGATAAATTTGATGTGGGTGCATGTCTGTTAGTATTGGATAGACCATATCAATTTGATTTGAATTTTTTTCACAAAAGTAGGGAGAAGACAATTGAATTTATCGATACTAATGATGATGTGAAGTATATTTTGTATCCGTTGGAAGATAAGGGTGTCTTGCAGTAGCCATATGAATCTGTTGTGTCTCTTGGTACAATGAAAGAGTTTGGAGTATTTAAATGTCATTTAATTTCTAGATTGACAGTGATTAATCATGACGTGGTTGGGTTAATTCAAGTGTTACCATTGCAATATGTTGATCTTGTCGAAGAATTCAGGTACAAAGTTCCAGTAAGGCCTTTTCCTATCAAAATACCACCATGGAGAGATAAACAGCTAGCAGATGCAGTTCTTATTGTTGATGAGAACTCGGGGTCGAGTTTTTCAGAGGTGGAGGAGACTGATGTAGGAGGATTTTTAGTGCTAATCAAGGCTCATGACTCGCGAGAAGACAATAACAAAATAAATTCATGAGCACACTACTGATGATGCTTATGGCATGACCACGCCGCTGAATGGCATGATCATGCCAAATTGGAAAATATTGGTCGAGACTTTTAGGAGAGATGGAGAGATTGTGCATGCTCACGTTTAAAGATCACACTTCTTTTAATTATTAATAAATTTTAATTAGGATTTGTTTTATTTTGTTTTTGGGTTTAATATCTTATATAAACAATTCTACGATGTAACGGATAAGAATCTTTTTATTGAAATTAAAACCCTAGAGATTTTTCTCATCTTTCTTGTGGATTCAAGAAACTCCTTGTAGATTCAAGGATCGCTTTGTGGATTCAAGATTTTAAAGGATTTCTCGTGTAAGAGTCCTTGTAAGGATTAGCGCTTGCTTTTCATTGGCTTCCGTGCTGCGTCATATTATCTTTATTCTTTCTTATTAAGTATTTATGTCATTTCCCACCTATCTTTCTTTGTTACTTGTGCAGTTAGATGATTCGGTGTTATCTCCCTTCGGTTTTCTTTGCTCTAGATAAAAAGAATTCTTCCTTGCCAATAAGTTGTACTCGAACCTATTCCAATTGAGGATTTAAACTTGCCAAAAAGAATTCTACACGATTTGATTGACCTTTTTAGAGCTGCATCAACATCTCCACGCTTCATCCTAATTACACGCACTAGTCAAGTTCCTGCCACAAATTTTGCTAAAGATTTTCATACTCTGTATTTGAACTGTGCCCCTGTTTTGTTGATGCTTTGACCTTTATATCATAAAAACTTGCTGCAGCTCGATATTATAGAAGGTATGGCGAGTAAAATCCCATATTCACCGACGGTTTGTCCATAGAATCACACTACATTGACATAATAATGGAGTCTTCTTCATCTTGGGCCTTGAACAATGGATCAACTGTTCGTGGCGTTGACCCCAATGAGATAACTTAGTTGTCCCCTACCTTTTAGGTTTGTGCGGATGAATTGAGACTAATTGAGATTAGACCTTTAGGAGGCACAGATATATTGCAAATCGATAGTGTTGTAAATAGGATTAGAATCTTCAGATTATATAGTATTGTTATATTCAGTCATTTCAGACGCTGACACAGTGATGAACATTGATTGCAATTAAGACTGCAACACAGATTGATAACACGGCAATTAAGGTGGCTTATAGTAGTTGTAATAATTCAAGTTTTGGATAGAAAGACATTATCAAGTTTTTTTTTTCTTTTTTGCTAAATGAAAAAGAACATTATCAAGTTGGTATCTTGGGCCTTTGGGATTGGTTGGTGTCGGGTTAGTTAGACCAAAGTGAAGTACGTCTCCTTGACAGTGACGCATGCCTGAGGTGGCTAACAATTTTACAAGTGTGCAGCAATGAAGGTTGCTGAAATAGAAGACGACCTTAAAGAATCTGAAAGCTCTGAAGTAGAGTTACATGTTGCGTAAACAGGAGAGAAACATGTATCATATTCTCATATCTGAAGTAGAGTTACAAAGGTCCCGTACATATATAGCAGAATATAGAAGCAGAAAAGGAAGATACCTAATCGAGAATTAAGGAAAAAACATCTAGTTAAATCCTAAAACTTTAACGATCCCAGTGATTAATTAATATCTACATCAAATTCAAAATACACAATATCTACAGCTAATTCTCGCTTTTTTCTTTAACAGCTATCTCTATATTATACCCAGCAGAATATTTATGATTTGTTCTCCACTTGAATCTAGGAAAATCATTTGTCACTCCCAAGTTTATGTGTCATTGTATTTTTGCAATTCTCTAACTTATCCTCTATTTTTGAAAAGGTCGGGAACCGGGGAATCATAGCTGTTGGTGAGAACTGTAAATTCCTCACAGATCTTAGCCTTCGGTTTTGTGATAGGTAAGAACATTTTATTTTATTTCATGAGGTTATTGTTATTGCTTACGACTATATTAATGTGCTGTGTTGAAATTGCTGACTGGGTGAGATTATAACTAATAGCAAGTATTCTGAGGTGTATGTTGGTCTCATGTTGATTCTTCATCATGTCTGAGAAAATTATGAAACTTTCTATTTCAGTACTGTAACATATGTAATTCGTATATAGTTGTTTAGTGTTCTTGCTGCTGAGGCCATATCTTAAATTAAAGGTGGTTATCTGTATCAGTGGAGCTTGCACTATGCCACTTTTTTGGGACCAATTGGCCATTGGATATTGTTGGGTTCCACTCATTTCCATTCTACCTTAATAAAATAAAGTAAATAAGTAGGTCCTGCAAAGTGTTTATACCTGAATCGTTTAAAGAGCATAAATTTTTCATTCTATACAGGGGATCGAAGCAATATTTGTAGGAAAAAGCTATGTTCAGTGGCTTACTAACCACAATATTGTAAAATGGCAGAAGCACAATCTGTATGCAGATCAAAAAAATGTCAAGATAGAAACAAGAATGAATTTTCTACTTGTAGTGTTTTTGACATTAATACTTGAGGGCCTAATTAGATAATTAATAACACAGTACTGTAGTCTTTTTTCACTCTATCAATGTGTTGTTCTGTGGTTGTGAGGCATAGCCTAGTGATTGCAATTTGTTGGCTAGGTGTCCATGCATTAAGCTAATAAGGAGCTGGTTTTTGTCCTATGAGCGCCTAGGCAAATGCCTTTTGGTCTTGGTGAATTTTAGCTGTCCATGCCTTTGACTAGTGCTCGCCTCGCACAGTATAACTTTGATGTTGTACTTCCCAACTGTTCTTTGGAGAATATATATTGGTAGTCGATCAATTTTTTGTAGAATGGATAGAGTACATTGCTGTTTCCATCTGACTTGCTATTTTATATGGTTGCCAGGGTAGGAGACAGCGCACTACTTGCAATTGGTCAAGGTTGCTCCTTGCATCATCTTAATGTTAGTGGCTGCCACCAAATTGGAGATGCTGGAATTATAGCCATTGCAAGAGGGTGCCCCAAACTCAGTTACCTTGATATAAGCGTTCTTCAGGTTTGGCTTCTGTATATTTCACGACTCTTATCTACAAGTCGTTTATCATCTTCCAACTTGCACGCTGTATCGAGCTTAAGAGTAGGATTTTAGTTAGACATCTGTACAAATCTAACGCTGGGCTCCAACAGTCCCTACTATGAGCCTATGACATGTTGGATGCTAGTGTTTGTTTTTTATAGTGCATTAGTTGTGTATGCCAGATACAATAAAACCAAATATTTATGACTTCTTACATTTCTGCTTCTCCCACTGATTTGTGCAGAATTTGGGAAACATGGCAATGGCTGAATTAGGTGAAGGTTGCCCGTTGCTGAAGGACATAGTTCTATCACATTGCCGTCAAATAACGGATGTTGGTCTAGAGCATCTTGTTAAAAGGTGTGCTCTACTTGAAACTTGCCACATGGTCTACTGCCCGGGTATTACTGCAGCTGGGGTTGCCACTGTGGTTTCGAGTTGTGACAAAATGAAAAAAATCCTGGTTGAGAAATGGAAGGTCAGTCAGAGGACTAGACGCAGAGCCGGCTCCATCATCTCCTACCTGTGTGTTGACCTCTGAAGTTCACTCCAAGCATGCTGAAACAAGTCTCAGGACACTTGATACTTTGTCAATGTCCTTGTCCTAAGTTATATGACTGTATGTTGTTGGTGTATACCTTCTTCCTGCCTATCAACATCTTTTCATTCGGTTTTTGGCACACAGTTTTGTAGGTTATGTTCAGGCAGGTGTATTTCGCCTTTGTTAGCATGTATAGATAGTATCGGCACAGTTAGGGGGTTTTAGGTTCTATCGTACCCCATTCTGCATGTATTTTTTAGTTGTGTTAATTTTTATATATTTAATAAAGTAGGACGATTATAGGATATTTCCTGTTGCGCTAATTATTATAGTTGTAGTTACAGATTTAATTAAGACGATTATAGAATAATTCATGCCGAGTAAGATTGAACGTGTCGTATTTCATATGGCAGTAGACAAAAACACCAGAGATTTGTTCAAAATAACCAAATACCACATAGATCTGCATATGGAACTTGCGTATCTAGAACATTTTACCTTATTCCAAAACCATAAATCACGTAGTAATAGCTGGGGACTAGGAGAGGAAAGGCGTTTTTGTATTGTAATTTTTGGTTAAAAAATGTCACATTTTTGTAGTATTGTCATGATCCGGGTGTGATAATGTTTTTCCTACATTCCTGCTTCCTTTGCATCTTTTAAAATTTATAAAGAGCAATTTACTGCTTTTTTAACAAATTATTTTCATGATTGAGTCCTATTTTTAGATGGGGGAGAGTGTATGGGTAAAAAGCTTGGTGAGTTAAAAAGGGAAAATGAAAGAACTTTAAGAGAGTTTGGAGCAGAGGGAACATGATGGCCTCCATGTTTAGATATCCATGCTCAAGTATCTGGTTAAATATACTACAATATAATAGGACTATACGTATATCACTACTTCAAGTACTTTTTGCTTCTCCTCACCTAATAATAATGTCCAGCAAATCTCTTGAAACTACTTCCAAAGTTCCATCAACTCTTGGCCCCTAGCAGATACATATACATCCACGGTTTCCTGACACATAATTGTTACAACATGTATTTTATGGATGATAAATATTATAATATTATTCTTATTTTTTTTAAAGCATTATCGTAAGAGTGAAAGATTCTTTAATCTTATGAAAGAAATGTTAAATATATTGCAAAAATCATTCGACGAAAGTTCAAAATTTCGGAAAATGTACACAATGACACCATGTACATGTCATAATCAAGACAAAAACAACCCAGTTGAACAAAAAAAAGTAAACAAAATTCTGCCCTATAACACAATTTTTGTTACATACGTACTTCTTCAAAGTTATGAGATCTTTATTTTTTTTTATTTTTTCTAAAAGATACAAAAGGAAACAAGAGCACGAGAGAAATGATACGATGAGGTGGCGTGTTTGGGGGTCATCGAGAGATTTGCTGTTGCGATTTTGAAGGGCTCGAGGACGGACTGTCTAAAGCTCTCAACAAGTGAGTGCACTGAGCATTTTTTATGTGCTTTGTCTATGGTGGCAATCATTGAAGTAATCCTCAAAACCATAAATGTAGATTTTACTTGAAACTTTATCCCGTACTAGAAACCAGAAACTTCTGGCATTTTCTTTAATGTTATTAGAGTGATCGAGTTTCAAAATTCAAATTTTCAATTATTTTGTTACAGCGACAATGTTTTGGTAATTTATCACTCTTTATCGGTGTTCTAAAAAGCGGTAAGCGGTTCTAAGCGGTGAGAGGACCTTTTAGCGCTTAAACGGTTAAGTGGACGCCTAGGCGAAATTTTAAGCGGGTCATTAAGCGGATTGTGAATATATACAAATTTATTTTAATTATTTTAATTATATATGTTTATTATATATATTAATTTATACTATAAAATTTGAAAAATATGTAAAGAAAAATTGTTTAAAAAAATAATTAAATGGTCAAACTTTGGTCAAACCGCTTAATCCCCGCTTAATCCCCGCCTAAATCCCCCATAAATCCGCTTAATCCCGCCTAAACCCGCTTAATCCCCTGAAAAACGCTTAATTCCCCGATTTTGTACTAATCGAAGCGGTTAGGCCTTCAAAATCGCCTAGACGGCCGCTTAGGCGGCTTTTTAGAACAGAGCTCTTTATATCTGACGATGGTGAAGAAAATTTAGGAAGTATGTTATTTCTTCGAATGCTACAGCTGAAGCGAACAGGGAACTAGCACGTTTGGATAATATCTTATCCTAAGGATATGGAGGGATAATTTACCCATATAACGAGAATGAAGTTTGCATTTTCAGTCATCAAATTATTAACCTAAATGTTAGGAATTCCCGTTTCTTGTCTTTGCGTAAATAGAATTTATAGAATTAACACAGCCAATAGTAACAAATGGTAATAATAATCAAGACAGATGAACACCAAGATTTATACGTGAAAAACCCCTTTAAGCCAAAGAGGTAAAAATCATGGGACAAACTCCGAATGTTTCCACTATAATGATAATAATGGTTACAATATTCGCTCTCAAGTTTACGATGTAACACTTAAGGTACACCTGAATAGTAATATAACGATTAACTATTCCTTCGGTACTGGACCGGATAACCTGGACAGAACTGTCCCTTCGGTACTTGACCGAATAACCTGGAGAACTCCCCTTGTTGCGGCTGCAATGGCTGGACGAACTCCTAATGCTGTAGACCCAGATGGCTACAACCCGACCAAACTCTTACATTAACTCACCCGAAACGAAAGAAGAGAGAAGCACGAGGGCCCCCTATTCTGACCTGCCTGAAACTACCGCAAGGTAAGTTTCCTACTAGACGGACTATCTAGCAGCTATGATTGAGAGAAGAGAGTAAGATGTTTTGGCGTGTTTTGGTAATGAAGGGAGAGGGGGTATTTATAGAAGGGAAGATGTAGTAGGTGTGGGGGTTGGTGGAGTTTGGTAAGAGGTTGGTGAAGTTTGTAGTTTGGTAAGAACAATGTGGGCTGCCTAACAATCTCCCCCTCTTTCCAAACTCACAGCTCTTCACTTGCACTCCATACCTGCGCCCTGTTTGTACAGCTCCAACTCTTCTCGCGGAACCACCTTTGTCATCATATCAGACGGATTCTTATCCGTGTGTATCTTCTCTATCATCACCCCATCTTCAACCTGTTCCCGTAGCCAATGGTAACGTACATTAATATGCTTAGTACGACTGTGACAAGTAGCATTCTTGCTCAAGTCAATAGCACTCTGGCTATCACAATACAACTCAAAGTTGTCTTGCTTCTGACCCAATTCTTGGAGAAACCGCTTTAACCAAACCAGCTCCTTGCCTGCTTCACAAGCAGCAATATACTCTGATTCGGTTGTTGACAACGCAACACACTTTTGCAACTTGGACTGCCATGCTACAGCTCCCCCCGCAAAAGTGAAAAGCATCCCTGACGTGGACTTCATCCCATCTGGATGTCCTGCCATGTCAGCATCTGTAAAACCTTCCAAGACTGGTTCACGGTGTCCATACTTCAAGCATAACCCGGAAGTGCCCTTAAGATATCTGAGAATCCACTTAACAGCTTCCCAGTGCTTTCTTCCTGGATTTGACAGATATCTACTCACAACTCCAACAGCATGAGCAATATCTGGTCTTGTACAAACCAATGCATACATAAGACTCCCCACTGCGGATGAGTAGGGAACTTCCTCCATATCCTCCTTCTCTTTGTTTGTTGACGGACACATTTTCTTGTTCAATTTAAAATGTCCCGCCAATGGTATGCTAACAGGTTTAGCATCATCCATATTGAACCTTTTCAATAATCGTTCAATATATCCTTGTTGTGACAACCACAACTTTCGAGATGTTCTATCACGAACAATCTTCATCCCTAGGATTTGTTTTGCTGGACCCAAGTCTTTCATATCAAAGAACTTGGACAAATCTTCTTTCAGCTTGCGGATCATGTTAGCATCTTGGCCGACCACTAACATAAAGCAACAGGATAATGAAGTTACCGTTAGGAAACCTTTGCACATAAGCACAGTGATCGGATGTAGTTCTCTTGAACTTATGATTCCTCATGAATGAATCAAAATTTTTGTACCACTGTCTTGGCGCTTGCTTAAGCTCGTATAAACTTCTTGAGTTTACAAACCATGTGCTCCTTCCCTTTCACTTCAATTCCTTCTGGCTGGTGCATGTAGATCTCTTCCTTCAAATCTCCATGAAGGAATGCAGTTTTCACATCTAACTGCTCAAGCTCAAGATCCATGCTTAGCCGCTAATCCGAGAACTGTTTGGATTGATGTCATCTTTACAACCGGAGAAAAGATTTCATCAAAATCAATGCCTTCCTTCTGGGCAAAGCCTTTAACCACCAAGCGTGCTTTATACTTTACAAGCTTTTCATCATCCCTTTTTACTTTGAAGACCCATTTATTCCTCAAAGCCTTCCGTCCTCTCGGAAGTGTAGTCAACTCATAAGTTTCATTCTTGTTTAAAGAATCCATCTCCTCTTGCATTGCTTTCAACCAGCAATTGCTTTCTTTATGAGTCTTGACTTCCTCAAAGGTCTCGGGCTCCCCCTCATCAGCAATTAAGATATACTCGGATGAAAGATATCTTCCTGATGGTCTCCGTTCTCTCATAGAACGTCGTGGCTGAGTTTCTTCAGCTTCAGGCTGAGGTGGTAGCTCCCTCTGCTCAGCAGCCTCAACATCTGCCATATCATCTCCATCATCTTCTAATGTATCTGGATTTTTAGCTTGCCTTGGTTGTTGCGTGCTCCCAAAATTCTCATAATTTTGAGACTCATGGAAAACCACATCTCTGCTCCTGAATATCTTCTTCGATTCAGGATTCCACAACCGATACCCGAACTTTGGATCCCCGTAACCAACGAGAATACACGGAGTTGCTTTATCTTCAAGCTTTGTTCTATGCTTCTTTGGGATGTGTGCAAAAGCCTTGCATCCAAACACCCGCAAGTAGGAATAGGAAACATCCTTTCCTAACCAGATCTTCTCTGGAATCTCAAAATTCAGAGGTGCTGATGGAGATAGATTGATCAAGTAGCAAGTTGTTCTTACAGCTTCTCCCCAAAATGACTTCGGTAATTTAGACATTTTCAACATGCATCTGACTCGTTCATCAATGGTGCGGTTCATTCTTTCCGCAATGCCATTCTGTTGTGGGGTGCCAGGAACTGTTCTTTCATGCCGGATACCATGCCTTGCGAGGTACTCTTGAAACTCTTTTGAAGTGTACTCCCCCCCGTTGTCACTACGAAGGCACTTCAGTTGTTTCCCTGTTGATCTTTCAACCATGGCATGAAACTTCTGGAAGTACTCAAACACTTGATCTTTGGATTTGAGTATCTCAACCCACGCCTTTCGAGATGCTTCATCAATGAAGGTAACAAAGTACCTATTTCCGCCTAAGGACTCCACCTCAAACGGACCACATACATCAGAATAAACTTTTTCTAACAGCTCCGACTTTTTCTTCAATGGACTGCTAAAAGATACTCTATGTTGTTTTCCGAATAAACAATATTCGCACGGCTGCAATGCAGTTCCTTTAGCAAATGGAATGAGGGATTTCTTTGCTAGAATCTGCACCCCTTTCTCGCTCATGTGACCAAGCCTCTTGTGCCACAAACTTGCTGAAGCTACATCTTCAACTGTATTCAACTCATTTGAACACATCGTCACTTATGTCTTGTACAAAGAGCCACAAGTGGAACGTCTTTCAACCACCAACGAACCCGTAGTAAGCTTCCACCTTCCACCACCGAAGGTATTTACGTACCCCTGCTTGTCTAGCGCCATGCCAAAAATCAAGTTGAGCCGTAAGTCTGGAATATGCCTGACATCTTTCAAAGTCATTGAACAACCCGTGTTTGTCTCAATACAGATGTCACCAATGCCTGCGATCTTTGATTGATTTGAGTTACCCATTCTTACAGTACCAAAGTGCCCTGACTTGTACGTTGTAAAGAATTCCTGAGTGGGTGTTGCATTGCTCCAGTATCTATCACCCATTCGACCTTCTGATCATCAACATGTAAGCATTCTTCTTCCCTAAAAGAAAGGATCACAACATCTTCTGTCATAGCAGCTGTTGTACTTTTCTCGGCATGTTTCCCTTGCTGACCATTGTTCCGCTCGCTGAGCCAAGTCCTATAATCGTTTTTGTAATGACCCTTCTTCTTACAATAGTAGCATTCAACATTGGCTTTAGACTTGCCACTGGAATTACCAAAATTCCTACTTTTACTACGTCCTCGGTTTGTCTCCTTGTAGTTGCTTCTGCCCCTGTTCTCAGTAACAAGAGCTTGGGAATCGTGGTTGACTCCCTGTACTTTTCTTCTCATGGATTCACTAAGGATACTCTGCTTAATTGATTGCAACGTTAGTTGCTCAGTTGGTACAACATTAGTTACTGTAACCACTAGCGTATCCCAGTCGGATGGTAAAGTATTGAGAAGAAATATTGCTTGGAATTTCTGTTCAAACTCCATCTTCATATTTGATATTTGATTTAACAACCCTTGGAATTCGCTCATATGCTCTGACATGTTGTTCCCATCCTGGTACCTCATGTTCACCAGCTGACGAACTAGAAAAGTTATATTTTGTGAACTTTTCTCTTAGAACGTAGACTCTAATGTCGTCCAAAGCGTATAAGCGTCTTCTTCTTCAGAGACATGATGATACTCCGAATTATCAATCCATCGACGAATGAGACTGATAGTTTTCATGTTCATCTTCTTCCAATCAGCATCAGACTTTGCTGCAGGTTTGACTCCTTTCAGCTCCACCGGATCAAACAAGTCCTTACTATAAAGCAAGTCCTTACTATGAAGCTGTTAGGCTTACCATTACACTGGAAGAATCATCCATTTCAATTTACCAAAGACTATGGGAATCTCACTTAGAACCACACAAGTTGACCAGGAAAGTGGATGTGTTTGGGGGCCTTCCGTATTAATACGGCGCATTATCAAGTAACCACTGCGCACAAAGCACTTTCCTAGACACCAACAACGTGGGCCCCAGCTCTGATACCTACTGTTAGGAATTCCCGTTTACTGTCTTTGCGTAAATAGAACTTATAGAATTATCACAGGCAATAGTAACAACTGGTAATAATAATCAAGACAGATGAACACCAAGATTTATACGTGGAAAACCCCCTTAAGCCAAAGAGGTAAAAACCACGAGACCAACTCCGAATGTTTCTACTATAATGATAATAATGGTTACAATATTCTCTCTCAAGTTTACGATGTAACACTTGAGGTACACCTGAATAATAATATAACGATTAACTATTCCTTCGATACTGGACCGGATAACCTGGACAAAACTGTCCCTTCGGTACTTGACCAGATAACCTGGAGAACTCCCCTTGTTGCGGCTGCAATGGCTGGACGAACTCCTAGTGCTGTAGACCCAGATAGCTACAGCCCGACAAAACTCTTACACTAACTCACTAACTCACCCGAAACGAAAGAAGAGAGAAGTACGAGGGCCCCCTATTCTGACCTGCCTGAAACTACCGCAAGGTAAGTTTCCTACTAAACGAACTATCTAGCAGCTATGATGGAGAGAAGAGAGTAAGATGTTTTGGTATGTTTTGGTAATGAAGGGAGAGGGGATATTTATAGAAGGGAAGATGTAGTAGGTGTGGGGTTGGTGGAATTTGGTGAGAGATTGGTGAAGTTTGTAGTTTGGTAAGAACAAGGTGGGCTGCCTAACACTAAATACAAACATATGAGTTTGAGATTCTGATTTCAGTTAATCATGAATTTGAGGTTCTGATTTCCGTTAATTGGTTTCGTTAATCACGAATCTAAACACTCCCTAAAATGAACAACATATATTAAATCTCAACTGATCTTCGAAAATCAATTCAATGTTTTCGTATCAACTCAAATTAGATGGTCACACATTAGATGCATGCATGTAAAGAATTCGTAAACCACAGTTCCTCAAGTATACAATCAAATCTTTAAAGAATGTTACTACCATGTTTCTATTGGTGGGTGAAAAGATAATTTAATTAATAATTAAGGTCCCGGACACCATTTAAAACATCAATGATTCAACGGCCAAAATGGATGGTTAGAAGTTCCTTTCATCGCCATTCCAAATCCAATATCCTCTATTGGCATGCCATTAACAAAATGCAGGTCCAATTACAAGAGAACATTTCCAATGCCTTTCTTTAATTTAGACACTTAAAACCAATGACACAATTCTAGTTTCTTGGAGTGACATTATTACATCCTAAAACAAGTAGCCATTTATTCCTAACTAATGGAGATGGTTAAAATTGATGGTCATCCATTATGTGTGTGTAAAAACACACACACATTTTTGTAAATTTTTATGCGCATGGTACAGTTGCACTCACATATGTTCCTTAGTGCTCAATTTGGCTTTGCTGCAATGTGTGTGTAGACTGTAGATGTGCGCGTGCAAGCATGGTTGGCGGCTAAACTATCTTATAAGCAGACCTGTCAATTTGTGGAGTGTACTTTCGTCTCGTATACTTTCGTATTTCGTGTAATAAGAGGTCAATTCATAAACGAAATATAATAAAATCATGTATCCACATTTGAAAACTAACACATTTTGTGTAAACACGAAACGAAACGAAAAGTACATGAAATATTTCGTGTACTTTCCGTGTACACGAACGAAACGAAAACGAAACCGAAACCTTTCTTTTTCGATTTACAAATTCCATAATACACAGAAAAGAAACGAAATAGTACACAAAATGAAATAGTACATGAAAATGAAGAGGAATTATACAATAAAATATTTAAAATTTATGTTTACATCAGAACTCTAGGAACATATAATCAAAACATAAATAGAACTCCATAAATAAAGCTTAACTTGAAACAATTTTCTATTTATTTTGTAAAAAAAGTTAAATATGTAATATTTATTTATATAATTTAAAATATTTATTTATTTCGTGTACTTTCGTTTCGTGTCGCGTATCCAAGGGTAAATATAAAATCGACACTAAATTTATTCGTATAATTTTGTATACATGTACCGAAATGAACACAAACCCAAATTTTCGTATCATTTTCGTGTTATGTTTTTGTGTCATGTACAAAATTACCGACTCTACTTATAAACCATATCTCTATCACCTTCTTTTTCGAGACACAATTCTCAAACGTGGAAGAAACTAGGGAGAGCAACCTAGATTGAAATCTCAACAAATCTCCAAAAAATCAACATATTCAAGCATGTGTAGAATGTGAAAATTTCTAAACAAAAATTACTAATGTTACGAATATTAATTTTCTTCTTAAATTATTTCATTATCTGACTTCTATATGTTAAGTTATCCGTTCATTTAAAACCTTAAATTGTCAGTAAAAAATCTTAACATGATCTTATACTATTCAAAACTGTAATTTTCTGGATTAAACTATTGATTGTCAATGACCTTAGTAGTGGAGACTGCATACGTCTCTTTTAACACAAATTCTTAGCAACCTAGATAGTGGGGACGGCATGTCTTTTAACATGTAAATTTTAACTAGGTTTGGATTAAGAGTGGCCCTCCTTGTGTCTCAAAACTATGGCACACACATTAGATGGTGTGTGGCCGGACTGGGGCCGGTGATGGTGGTTGTCGGCAAGGCAACACATCGAACTTATCAGTGTGACAAATTATGGGTTTAGGATATATGATTTTGGTGGGGCCCAAGAATGTGATAAAAAGATCACTTGTGGGACACAAGCTTAAGCTTAGAGGGTTCTTAATCCTCCTTTTTAATTGTGCTTTCTCCATTTAATTACCCCAATTTCAAAACCCCATTATTTATCTCCAAGAAAGATTTTGTAACAACTTTTGATGTAAAAAGTTGAGTATGTTACTAGAGTTTTGGTTTGTTTTGAGACTTTTAAGTTAGATTTTGGACTGAAAATTGGTCCCCTCTTGTTTCAACTCCAAAGTGTTTGACATTTGTTTGTGAGTAATATGATAAGGTTTGTCTATTGAGGAGTTTGGTTTGGTGGTGCGCGTGCGAACACAAGATATGAAATGTGGTCATATTATTTTGTTGGTGTGGCAGCTACCTATAAGAAGATTATACATTTTCATTTTCCATAATTTCTTAACATAAAAATGCAATTTTTGGTTTGCTAAACTCACAATTTCACATCATTGCATAACCCTCAATATCTTTTCACAAGTTTCTCCCAACTCATTTGTTGAACATCTTTGTCTACTCACCCATACTCCTACCATCATAGTCTCTGCAAATGTACATACACTTATTTGCTACATTTATTTTATTTCCATAGGCCTTATAATTAAGATGATGGAAACATATATATACTATCAACTTCATTACATATCTTTCTAATCTTAAAAGCTAAGTAGTGGGTTAAGTTTTATTACTACTTAAAGCTAAGTAATAAGTATTCCCATACAATCTTATTTTCTACAACTAGAACTCTTAATACTTGTATACACCATTTTTTCCATGCATCTTTCCATTCTTCTTATGTATATATAACTGTAATGTACATTATATGATTAATAGTAGGCTTAATTATCACTTAAACCTTGAAGTATGATTCTCTGTACACATAAAACCCTAAAGAAAAATATCGTACACATTAAACCTTTAAATATCAACACTTATACATACAAACCCTTAACACTATTGAATCGGGAATGTTATATTCTGATGCACCCAAACTGAAAGTAATTACAATGGTTAAGCTTAAAAGTAATTATAAGAGATGTGAAAGTATACCTGGAGGAGTTTGATCTCCCATGACAATACACCCAAATTGATCCTCAAAACTCAATCTTCAAACTTTGTTCTTAATACTCTGTTTTAAAGTTTTTAAGCTCTTCTATTAGGGTTTCAAGGTTTTGATTGTTTTCTGGTAATATCTAAGGACCGGTATCTGCACAATTATTAGTACATATGTATCCATCTAATTTCTTTTCCGAGATTGTCCCTCACCCGATACACAATGTGCATGTTTGGCTAATCATATAAGTCGACTTATATGGCGAAATCCCATTTCCAGCTTATTTAGAGTGTTTGGCAAAATAAGCAAAAGTCCGTTTTAAGAACTTATATGGGATAAGTTGAATGTTAAAAAATCCTAACATTCAACATTCAACTTTCAACTTATTCTTATTTCTCGATATACGCAATATATAATATCCTTCAAATCTTCAAAATTATATATCTTTTGATTCGTTCATTAAAAAATTGATATGTATATGTCAAATTTCTCTACTCATCGAGATCTATCCATTGATATCCACTTATATATATTAAAAAACAAATATTTTGAAAATATTTAAAAAAGTTAACTTATAAGTTCTGATTTACCAAACACTCTACTGACTTATAATTTCTGATTTACCAAACACTCTATTAACTTATAAGTTCTGATTTACTTATCACTTATATGATACTTATCGCTTTAAGTTATAAGTTACTTATTTTAAGGTAAGCCAAACAGGCCCAATATATCCTGATTTAGTGGTATTTTTCGAATTAAGGGTTTGTATGTACAAGTATTGATATTTAAGGGTTCGATGCGTACACCATTTTTCTTTAGGGTTTTATATGTACAGATAATCATACTTTTAGGTTTAAGTTATAATTAAGCCTTAATAGTAATAAGAAAGAAATTGGGAATTCACGAATTTAAACAATTAAGTAACCAGCCCCAACACGATCTTATACTATTCAACATAAACATATATAAGTGAATAGAATACCATCGAGAGAAGTCGAGAATTTCGATAAAATCAATTTATGCCATCGAAAAATACAAAACAAGAAATGATGATGACAATGCAGTGCATGAAGCATAAAAATGATTTCACGTACAGAAAGATCAGAAATCCACTAATTAATTCATGTGATATACTTCATAATTTATCAGCCACGCCTGATTCTCATGTAACAAAATTATGAGTTTTATCACTTGTTTTATCCTTGATTCTCCTTAGAGTAGTCCAAGAACTAGATAATCAATTGTACATTCATCAATGGCCTGAAGACGACGATGATGCTGTCCATTTCCAGCATTACATTCGGAACCTTCTCGAGTACACTGTTGAACTGAACTACGAACACGGTCCATGTGTGTGTGTGTGCGCGCACCAGAGCATGGCAAAAGAATTCCGTTTTAGTCGAGTGTGAGTACTCAAGAACACCTATAAATGGAAAATTAAGTTTTGCCTCCGGGTAGGAATTCTAATAATGGTTGTCATGCAGTGAAGCATCTTTAACTATAATTATGTCTGTGTTTCTCTGTATGCTACGTACCATGTGAATGACTTAAGTGTGCATTACATTCTATAGCAATCGATTTCGATTCCTTCATCAAGGTCTCTTCCCCCTTGATCTTTATTACTTTCATTTTGGTCCCCCAGTTTACACTTTGTTTTCCTAATACAACCAACATTGTTAACAGTTAACTCTATACAAGCATGCATGATAAAAGCCATAACTTGACTTTATACATATTATAAGTTTAACTTTCTTTATCTTTTTGTGAGAGTTTGTTAATTTTATATGTCAAACTATGGTTCTCTTGTTATCAAATTTTATCTTGGATTTTAATTCCCCTGTTTGGAATACAATTATGGGTTTGGGTTATCGTTTTAAACCAGGTCATTCAAACTTTATCATGCATGATTTAAAAATACCAGTACGAGATCACATATTCCCCTGTTTTTTATTTAACAAGATTATTTTTTTGGTGCCTAATAATCTAATGAGTAGTGCTAAAGGTACCAAATTGGGTACCAAAATTTGTTACCAAATGACATGGCACTAATTACTTGACATTTTGGGATGTTTTAATTGAATGGCCGTGGCGGGCCCATTACAATTATGACCAATCAAAACAATGTCAAATCATTTGGTAACAATTTTTGGTACCCAATTTGGTACCTCTAGCATTGTTCTAATCTAATATATATTGTAACCAAAAATATACCATCTATAGTAACAACAATTTAAAGACTAGTATTGTAAGATAACCTATATTTATCTTGGATCACCCACGGTTCATACCGTCATTACAGGGTTGAATCCAACATAACCATATATACATCTATACATCTAATCTTACGAAGAAAGAAGTATAAAAGATAGTGATTTGGGGTGGCATTTTTAGAGGTAGAAAAGGACTCCTAGTCCTAGCTCGCATAACTAATTAGTTAATTTTAGTTTAATTTGCAGTATTTACATATATATATAGGAAATGGAAAGAAGAAACCTATCCAAGTTGTCACATGATGAATGTCAAATTTACTTGAACACGACACATACTAGTACCACTACAACAAAAAAAATTAAGGTAGATATAAATTGGCAAATGAAAATCTTGTATTTGTTGTGCCTGCAATCATCATTCTTGGTTGCCTCAACCGCATGCCCCCCTTTCTCCCCACTTCTCTCCCTCACACTTTCAATTTCTTTCAAAAGCTATCTCACTCTCTCCTACATACATATTCAGAACCATAGAAATAGCCCCTATATAAACAAACAGAAATCTCCTATTCCATAAGCAAACTCTCTCCAGCTATTATCTTTGTATATCTTCCTCTCTCTCTCTCTCAATTACATATACACAAACATTTACTACATATTTTAAACTTGATCAAAATCAGATGGCTGAATCAGGGTTTGAAGGGTTTGAGAAGCGCCTGGAACTCCACTTCTCCGGTGACGATCCCATCACCGGACTCCGACAAATAGACTTTGAGACACTGGAGGAAATACTCAATGCAGTGCAGTGCACTGTAGTATCATCAGTTGGTAACCATTACTTTGATTCCTATGTGTTATCGGAATCAAGCCTGTTTGTGTATCCTACCAAGATCATAATCAAAACTTGTGGAACCACTCAGTTATTGAAATCTGTCGGTCCGTTTCTTGACTATGCATGCACCATAGGGTTATCTCTCTCGCGGTGTATGTACACTCGAGGTAACTTTATTTTTCCAAAGGTCCAACCTTACCCTCATACTAGCTTCAAAGAAGAAGTTATTTACTTGGAAGAAATTCTACCAGAAAATCTTTTCTATAAGAAAGCTTCGGTTATGCCTTCCAAGCTTCCTTCTCATGCATGGCATGTTTTTTCAGCCGTTGGTCAATCTTATCTGATCGATAATGCTCATGATCATGATCAGTTGTTTACTATCGAGGTTTGCATGACTGAACTTGATTGCCTTCTTGCCAAGAAATTTTTCCGTCGACATAATGACGGAAAAACTAGTGATTCAGCCGGAAAAGAGATGACGTTGATGACCGGAATTTGTGACATCAACCCTAATGCTCACATTTGTGACTTTGCATTTGATCCATGTGGGTACTCTATGAACGGACTTGATGGTGATAGGTACTCTACTATCCATGTGACTCCAGAGGATGGTTTCAGTTATGCAAGTTTCGAGTGTGTAGGCTCAGTCTACGATGACTGCCGGAAGATATCAGAGGTTTTGAAGAAGGTGGTGCAGGTTTTCCGACCAGGGACTATGTCCGTGTCAACCACGTCAACTAGTCATGAGTTGTGGACACGTGTCGCCAATGCAGTAGAGCAGCAAGGGATGAAATGCAGGAGTTGTACGGTGGATGAGTTCCCTGCAGCCGGGAGTGTGGTGTTTCAAACATTCACAACCCGCCGGAAATAGGTCATATAGTGGCGGTGCATGCATGGCTATGGTGGTAGATATATGCACGAATAGGGTTTTAAGGGGAGGATTTGATCTTTAGGGTTTTTAGATTTTGAGGTGAACTAAACTGTTCAAATTATATGAGGCTGTGATGCATGTATGATGGAAACAATGCATGAGAATTTGGTGCAATACACTACAAGAAACAGAGTCAATTCCAACGATCGTCGCTTTATTCAAGCGGAGTTGACTTTGTCAAAAAAGATAAATATTTATATTTAAGAGATTGAAGAAACATGGATATATAGGGATGATGTACTTGTGGGATCATCATAATATTGCACCCCACTTAGATTTGTGATCACGCCTATATATATGATTTGAGGATGTGTAAGAAAAAGCTTAGTGGGGGGTTGAAGGTAAAAACTTTTGAATCTCTTATGTATGATGATCTTTAAATTTGTTGCTAATATTGATCCGGAGCTCTCGCGATGGTACTCGGTTTTTCTTATAAGGCTACTTACAACAAAATTAGATACTTCTACACACATTTATTCTTATTAGACTCCAATCCTCGACGTAAGATATATTGATTGTGTCACTTAAAATGGTTACCTAAAATTATATAGAATTATATTTTCTTTAAAATTTGTTGAATTGGTAAGATATCGTATTATATTTTTAAAATATTTTTTTATCTTTTTTTTTTGGACAAGAAAAAGTTATTATTATTTTAAAATGTTGTAAATAAGATATATTATTTAATTATAATAATATATGATGTGAAATTTTATTATAGGTCTCCAGGTGCAAATTTTTAACACATTATTCATAATTTTTATTTATGACAGATGATTTGAAATTTTAGAAAATAGATGTCTTGACTCTTTTAGTTTTATCAAGCAAGAAACACGCTTGGGATGGCTTTTATTGACATTTTTTATGACAGTTTCCTTATAATTAAGCTAGCTACTTACAATTTACGAATTGAAAAATACTTACGTTTTTTTAAATTATAAAATAAAATGTTTATAAGATAAAACTAAAACATATGTCCAAAAAAAATGGGCCTCACCGTTTTCCTAATTGAAGCATGATCTCGAGCTTGGTTGGACGAGTTTAGATAACCCAATCCATGTACTTGGTTGTATGTACTGGGAAAAAGGGTTTGTGGAAACTCGCAAATTATAAGCAGTGAAATTGGAGTTTTTGGAAATTTAAGATTAAAACTTAATATCTAGTTCTCGAATTAATGAAGGAAAAGAAAATAATAAAAAATGGATTATTTTATTTTTTTTAAAAAATGGATTATTTTATTTTTTTTTCTCCAAACCATTCTAAAAATTGGATGAAAATTTTGAAAACAAATATATAAAATTTTTTTTTTTTCCCAAATCTTTAGAGATCTTTTATTCAAATCAAATATACTATATCATAGTGTAAAAGACTCGTAGCAATGAGAAGGAAAATTGGACTATATCATAATATACTATTTATTACTGTATAATCTAATAAATAATTTATGTTATTACTTTCTAACATCATACCAACCAACAGAACAATCAATTTTGAAATTTCGACACTACTAATAATATCGTACAAATAGTAAAGATATCTAATCCAGTTTATTAGTCATGATTGCCCAACTGCTTGTGAATTAAAAACCAAAGTTTCCTGAATATCGCAATATTTATAAAATTTGCCCGTGTATTGCGAAAAAGGAAATTTCTTAGAGCAACTCCAATAACGTTACCTAAAATGGTTCCCTAAATTATATTAAAATAATGATTCCCTAAAATATGAGGAAGTAAAAAATTATTTACTCCAATGGTGTTACCTATATTTATTCCCTATACTTTAAATATAATATTTAAAAAATATTTTAGATATATATTCTACATATATTTTAATATGTAGCATGGTTGGAGATTGTACAACTTAAATTGCTTACCTATATTAATGATGTGACATGTTTTAGGGATTGGTAATGGATCCCCAAATGTAAGGAACCATTTTCTCTCACCTAAAAATTTTAGGTAAAGATGATTGTGGTTGGAGTTGATTTTTTGGAAAAGATCCCTAAATACATCCAGGTGGCAAAAATATTGGTAAGGGATATGGTGGGTTGGAGATGCTCTTACCTGCTCAATTAGCTGTAACTTAATACTATGCCATGCATTTAACATTAATTATTACCATAAATCTCTATTAATAAAAACAATAAGTAATGATACTATATATGGCAACTGGCATATAATGTCATGATCAAGAATTTATGGAAACAAAAGAAAATTGATTTAGCATTTATATACTGCTTCATAAGTTCATATCTATAATTGATTATTTTAGGTAACAGTCATTTTCAATATACATAGCAATAGAGTAGGGTGATTCTTTATTTCCTTAATTGGAGTATAAAAAAGTCTTATACAAGTCAAAAGCATGTCCTAACTTTAATCTCTACCCCATGCACCTCTTCCGTCAGAATCAATTCACCAATTTAACCAACCTGCAAAACTGAAGATCTGTGTCCTTATATATTTATTCTTATTCCATTGATTAATTAATGGACTAACTATTATAGTCCAGCTAGCCCGGCTATAACAAACCCTCAACCGTGACAGGATGGCCTTTGGGAGTTCCTCCTCCCATCTCCCATTACTCCTTGGCCTCCTGTCTCTCCTCTTCCATCCAACCGCTATCGGGATTCGTGACTTAGGTAGTGATATCCAATTGCCTTCCGATTATTACTTCCCCGCCTTCCGAGAAGCTCCTGCATTCCGCAATAGCGACTCTTGTGCAACACACAAGGAACCAAAGAATCATGTCCACATTGTGATGACTCTTGATGAAAATTACATTAGAGGCACAATGGCAGCTGTGTTATCAATGTTGCAACATTCAACATGCCCTGAAAACCTCTTCTTCCATTTTCTCTGTCTTCATGCCCAACCTAAAATTTCCTCAACCATTAAATCAACTTTTCCTTACCTCAACTTCAATGTATATTACTTTGATTCAACTAGGGTTCAAGGAAAAATATCAAAGTCAATTCGACAGGCATTGGATCAGCCTCTGAATTATGCCAGAATATATTTATCTGAAATCCTTCCACAAGATGTGCACCGTGTCATATACCTGGATTCTGATATTATTGTGGTAGATGACATCGCCAAGCTATATGAAGTTGACATGGAAGATAAGGTTGTTGCTGCACCCGAATACTGCCAAGCAAACTTCACATTTTATTTCACAGATGATTTTTGGAAAGACCCTATTCTTTCAAGAACTTTTCAAGGCCGAACACCTTGTTACTTTAACACCGGAGTGATGGTTGTGGATGTCGATAAATGGAGGAAAGGAAGCTACACAGACAAGGTGGAGGAGTGGATGATAACACAGAAACGAAGGAGAATATATCATTTAGGGTCTTTGCCACCAATTTTACTTGTTTTGGCTGGCGATATCAAGGCAGTTGATCACAGGTGGAATCAACATGGCTTAGGTGGTGACAACTTTGAGGGAAAATGCAGGGCACTGCATCCAGGCCCTATTAGCTTGTTACACTGGAGTGGCAAGGGAAAGCCATGGCTAAGGCTCGATTCTAAGAAACCATGCAACATTGATCACCTATGGACACCATATGATTTGTATCGTTCGACTAGAGTTGCTTTGGAAGAATAATGATTTCGAAGGAAGAACCAGTAGCAGAAATAGTCAAGTGCTCCCATATATCACAATGGTACATGACGAGCCAGTATAAGCATGTCTCACAGTTTTGTGAAATATGAACAGTTGGAAGTAATTTCATTATTTCACTAGGTGATACTGAAAGCATATAGTTGAGAGTTGTTTAGAAAATGGTCAGGGCTAGGTTCCGTTTTTAGTGTACAGATCATACACTTTTAATGAGAATTTTTGTATTAGCTGGATATTAATAGATTCACATTACTATAGAGTACAGACTATAGATCTCTGAAGATTGGAATTGTATGAATGAATTGACGGAAGTTCACCAGGTACAGGCTTAAACTAATTAGCACACCTCTAATGACTAATGATGCTTAATTGGGAGTACGATGTATGGCTAAGTGACTACTGAACAATCCTACTTGGCACGCTGATAGTGAAATATTGCGAGTATAGTGTACAGTTTCTTCAAGCTAAGCCCCAAAGTTTAAATTTTTTAACACAATTCGATCTATTGTTCACTTTAGAACAGATGTACTGTAACAGTCTCCTAAAAACACCTTACAGATGACAGGAGATTTAGCAAAAAAAAAAAAAAAAAAAGATGACAGGAGATATTTTGGCACTTATTAACCAACAAATCTCATTCTTAATCTACATAAAAAAAATGACATATCTATAATTGATTAATTACTTATGTTTCTTAATCTACATTAAAAAAAAATGACATACCTATAATTGATTAATTACTTATGTGTGGGTGGTTGGCGATTCCTTTTACTTGAACGCATCTCATAATGCAACAGTAGGCCTTCATGAGCTGCACCCCCATATCCAATATACTACCCATAGTCCTTACCCTGTGATTCTAAAAGTCTTGTCTTAATTAATGTGTGGGACGAGCAGGCCTAACTGGGCAACATAAAAATAAAAAGGGAAAGACAAAATGACATCAATATATCTAGAGAAACAAAGTAATATTATTTCCTCAGTCAAAAAATGTACACGTACATAAGAACCATAGAAATACATTGGAATATCAAATGATCACAGTATTACTGAGTAGTACTGGTTTTCTACATATGACCGATTAGACAAGAGTCTGGTACCCAGTAACTTCAACAGATACATAATATTATACCAAGTATTATAGGAAGAACGTCAAAGAAAAGACAAAACTATACAAGCCACCTTAAGAAGGGAGCTAACAAAATACATGCATTGCACCAAGGCTTAATGTTCTAGTAACCAAATAGGCTAGATTAACACATTTCAATCTATTTTTATGGTAAAAGGTTAAAAGGGGCACTTATCCCATCTTTAGCACATGAACTCACCCCTCGCAGCAACTGGACATTTACCTAATGTATTCCACAAGATATAATCCCCAGAAATGACCTGTTCATATTTTAAAAAAATATATTATCAACTATTGTTATTAACAGTCTATGGGGATGCAAGTATGTAATTTCCGGAGGATTCAAAAAGGGAACTCCTTAAAGTTAATTTACCGGTAAAACTATCTAATGAAGTTTTCACACAGCCACTATATTCTTAGTTGTACCAAGAGCCCGGGACATTATTGCCTCCATGTGGGTTCACATACAGTCACTTGATCAAGGCCTAAAGGAAAAAAACCAATTTCTCCTTGAAATCCAACCAATTTTTAAAGGTTGATCACTGATATTACAGACTTCCATTCTTTGAAATGCAAAATCGCACTAAATAACCCAGGAAATTAGCGGATCTTAAAGGTTGATCACTAATATCACACACTTCCATTCTTTGTAATGCAAAACAAAATTTCATTAAATAACCCAGGAAATTAGCGGATCTGTAGCATGCAGGTCATTTAACAGAGAACAGAATTTCAGAGGGATATAAATCGTAACAAGAACTTCGGGAGAATTTTTCACATAAGGTTTGCCAGTAGGCTTGAACCTTTAATTACGAAAAGCACCATACATAGCTCATAACCTACAGACAAGTTACCTGAGTTGAAAACTCCACTGGGGCTTTAACAGGTGGAAATATATTTATCTGCAAAGAGCAATACTTTTATGAAAACCAGAACATACATATATAGTATCTCATGTAATTTCTACATAAACGAGCAATATATGCTTCTGAAAAATCTTCCAACAACTCATTCCAGAGTATAAACATAAAATATAGTGATCATTAGACTCAAACATAGTACCAGCGATTGTCATTCAGTGAAGAGTAGATTAAGGTAAGGCTTCTATTATTCTATAATATCATTTCAATAAATTTAGGTCTAGGTAAGGGAATCATGTTAAACCTAAGTTAAGATAATTGATCCTAATATAACTAAGGGTTCACCCTTTCAAATATTAGGGCTTGAAACCTTTTTCCTGGATAAATAACCTGTGACATTAATATTTGCAATCCAGCAGTATTTATGTGATACAACAGAGAAAAGCAGATTCACATAGAACGTGCATAAAACCTTTGAACTTTTACTTATAATGTTGAATAACATAGTTCTTACAGATTTTGGATCAATAGACATTCCTGATAGGGATGCTCCCACCATCTTGAATGAAACCTGTAAAAAAATAGTAGAACATTTTGTGGAAGAAATTACTTAATTTATCAAAGACTTAAAAGTAAATAAAGTACATGTGAAGATGGTAGTTCAAATCAAACGCCTTTTTAAGCGCGATGAATCAACATAACTCGAAAGACCTAATAGTTTAAGCAATTAGGATGTGGAAGGTTCAAGTTGACAATTTCTTATTGATGTGGTATTGGTTTTAACATTTAATGAGATGTGAAACTTTGACACTGAGTAAGTTCCATGAATGAAGCAGCCTATCAATCATAAGAGACTTAACTGATATATCAGACCACCTTGTCAACGGAAAGTGTATATCGCAGTCTGAGAAGTTCAAATTTCAGTTTAGGGTATTGCAAAAGTTAGTAAGCCTTAAATCATGAAACTACTATATAGACACAAGAGTAGATATTATTTTCCTGGTGTTATTCCATACATTTGACAAAACCTGAGATACCAATGACAAAGAGCATATGTACCTTTGCATAGTTGTAAGCCTGCCAGCAAAATGGCTCCTCTAAATCAACGGATTTTAGATCCTTGTTCATTTTTTCCATCAAAAAATCCTCAACATTTGCCATGTTAGTTGACGACTCCATCTCAGCATCACTATCTTCATCAGCTAAAATTCCATATCCTGAACCGGAGGATCCTGATTTTTGTTGCCAAGGAGCAAACTTTACAGAACCAGGAAAAGTTGCTTCAATGCTCTTCCCAGAAACACCTCGACCACTTGTTAGAATCTTCCATTCAACAGAGTGATCGGTATAGGTAACTGTTCCGACGGAAGGCGTCCCATCGAAATGTATCACCCTCCTCTTTGGAAAAGGCATAGTCACTGAACAGACCTCCATTGCTAGAGGAGCTTTGTAGCCTTCCATCAGACGCAATTTAAATAAGAATGCACCTTCATTTTCGGATACCATAGAGAGCTGGTAAAATCCCTTTACTGGAGGTCCAATGCCACAAAATGCCTGATAACGCATCAATGTGAAATTACCTAATGGTGGGGTAAACATCACAGACTGCTTATCGCCACCTCCTTGTTCTGGAACTTGAGCACAAGGATGGAATGACAATACCTCAACTCGAGCAGTGTCCAACCCCGTCAAAGGAAATAATACATCTGGCAGACCTTCTAATTCTGCTCGGCAGTTCACTTGACCTGATATTGATATATTATCCGGAATTTCATCCCGATCATACATTGCAGCATTAACTGTCTCTTGTATTGTAAAAAGTAGCCTCTGCTTTCCTTTGTACAAATATGGTTTCCAAGCAGGCTGCTTACGGTCTGCAGGAGGCAAATCTGATGACAAGAATCCATTGTTTTTCACCGCAGAAACGTTGGAGTAGTTAAGATCTAGCGGCGTACCTATATTATGGAAATAATAAAGCAGGCAGGGAATATATTAGACAATATATATCACAAAACAACTGCATAACATATAAATATTGAAGATGAGATATAGTCCCTCCGTCCCCTAAAAAGTGGTGGTATACAAATTCTAAAAGTCAAACTAGTACAACTTTGACCGCACGTTATGCATTACTAATTTATAGTTTTATAAGTTTAAAAATTAAATCAGATAAAATCAAATATATTTTTTAATGATGTCTTTTTCAAAATTTTTGTGTCTAATATAATTTTTAATTATCAGTCAAAGTTGAGCTTGTTTGACTTTGAAATTTTATAAAGCGCCAGTTTTTATGGGACGGAGAGAGTACCATACTAGAAATTACCAACCAAAGGGCATTGCGATGGAGATATAAGTTCGAAGTGCGTCTTTATCCAAGAGCCTGGTACCGATCTTAGGAACATCTGCTGAAAGTGCTCCAGTAACGGAAGTACCCAATGGGGACGATGCTGCAACTGGTGCTGCTACAGGCTTCGCTCTTGCAGAAATACCTATACTGCCAGTAAGGGTATCCAACAATCCTCCTACTGAGGGACCCGCATTTACAACTACTTCAGGTTCTACAACGTCTCCTGTAATAATATCACCTATAGCATGTGCCACCATGAATGCCCTGTACATTAATGCTACACATTTGAGTAAATGCAGGGCGAACAAGCAATTACTTCTGTACACAAATACTAAAATCAATACGAGAATCACAACCAACTCTATATTGATTATAGCACTATCATAGCATATATGATCTTCAAAAAATATGTGCAAGTGTTGGACTTGGTAGATGATGAAAATATTATCAGATATCCAATTATTAACCACGCAGAGACCAGAATTTAGAAGAAAAAGCACCTACAAACATGTCTGTTAGCAATAAAAATATTAGGACCATATAATCCAAAATGGAATGCAGTGCTAAATGTCTAGTCTATATGAGGTATCAAAAGACTCTAGGTAAAAGAGACGACATATTGATAGTGTATAAATGATTAATTATTTATCATATTAACTTAGTATAAAGTGTTCAATTATAATCATATCACTCTATTGGAAATAAAGTGACCAACAAAGACCACCACAGGACTAAATATTCACATATCTGCTGGAGCTTTTGATGTTCTCAATGGATTACTTCGTAGACAATCAGCTAGAGAACCAAAAACTGGGTATAAGTAAATATGAGGAAAACACACCACAAGAATTAAGTGCCGAGTAAAAGCATATTACTAATAAACGCAATACACTTACGAGCTTACCTTACTGTGGCCTGCGGGGATGTTTAATTTAAATTAAAAAGGTCTTTTAAGCTTACCCCACACAGAATCTATGACTTGTAACAATGTAAAAAATTTGTACAAAAAGAAGATGAAAGATGGTACAATAAACATTATAAAATTAGAAAGGAGCAACATGCACTCATCACCCAACAATGTATCATTGTAATGCTTTGTTAAGTTCCAACTTTAAGTTTCACTAGAATAATGCAGGACAGACACAGTTCAATCAGTGGATGAATACATCATAAATCTAGTCCCATCAGCCCGAGATCGCAGCAAAATTAATATAAGCTAAAGCAGAAGTAACAACAACGTGGCATACTATTGGTTATACTGTAAATTTTATGATGCCCCAATTGCTCTTAACTTACCATACCCTGTCATTGATGGAAGCTCAAGTAAGAGGGAAGATAGACTTTCATCCTCACCAACAGCACTTCCGCAGTCGGACCTCTTACACATTTTTTCATATGCTTTCAAATGGCGTGGTTCAACTAAAGGCAATACGAGGATGCAAAAATGGCTTTTTACGTGCAATATCAATGGCCATAACAGCTGATCTCCTTCTGGTTCTTTTTTAATACTAAGACTTATGACATGTCTTGTGATTGGATCATCCACCCACGAATCTGATCCTTTAACTGATGGTACTACACGTATACCAAACCCACGAGTAGACCCCTCCCTGCATCATACAGGTAAATTCAGTAAGGATAGCCATATTTGTGAAATTTTGAAGAAAAAATTTGCGTCCATTACATATAGGATATTAGGATTAACCATGACAGTATAAAGTTCACAACCATTATAATGTATAACTTCTAATTTTGAGTTACTTGACTCACTTTTTAGCTATCCTAGCAACGCTCATCTGAAGTCATCTCCTATAACTAGGAGAAGTATAGATTCTTTTTGAACGTTCAAGTAACTATGGTAGATAAAAACTACTGATTAGGTATGCTATTACTTAAATTTTCTAGATCCGTTTCCATAATTTGTGGACTAGTCTAATTGTATCTCAGTCCTGTATTTACTATGGCTATGGGGAACTGTTTTTGTCTTCTGAAGAACAGAATTGTACTTTATCTCCTAATGTTGCCTGAGAAGTGAGATGTTAACTGTTACCGGAAAAATCTAATATTGCAAGTCTTGCCAAATTAGAAGATAGCAAGTAATGAGGATTGCAGTTGCTCAATTATCTACGACTACATTATGCAGTTTCTAATCACAGTTGGCTGAGTTGATTTTCATATTTATGAAGCAATAAGAACAGTGGATCAGTAAATTCTGAGGTTGGACTAACAGGCCTACTTTTCTATCACTTTTCTCCTTTTCTAAAATAGAGAGTGTTATCTTCTAATATTGTTAGAACTTGTGTGCACTGAAGCATACTTTTGGCAGCTTAACAGATAGACAATCATAGATTGCTCTTTTTATGTATTAAAGGCCATGTAGGCCAAGATGATTCTGCTCAGACATACTCCAAATCTTGTAAAAAAATTGGTAGTGACAATAAACCCCTTCCATTGATTACAAAGGTAAGACCATGTTATTTACAATAGAAACAAACACATTCAGCTTTTTGAGCGGAAAAGTTAATAAATTAAACTGACACTTATCATGTCATTAACATTAAGTATGACTGAAAATGGTTAACTCTTAACAGTCGAATTACTCTTACGTTTCTAGCCTATTGTGTTCTCCATTCTCACTCAAAACCAATCAAATTCAAAATCCATAACAATATATGAGAACCGCCACGCATATAAGAGCAACTCCAATAGGTTAGTTATATGAGAAACTTTGGGGAATGTAGAAGAGATTAGAGCTCCAACAATATCCTAGTGCTTCCTTAAAAATTGGAATCCTCCTCTCATGTCTTATTTATAAGTAATCAAAAGTAATTCCTTATCTTGCTTTTAATACTAAAATATACATTTCTCTCTCCTTCTCCACTTCAAAAGCATAATTAGAGTTTAAATATAATTATATAATAACATTAGGATGCAATTATAAGGAATGTTATTGGAGTTGACATACGATAAAATGCAAAATCTCTATAATCAATTATTTTAATAATATTTTTAAGAAATGTACTATGATTCTGTTGCGCACACTAATTACCAATTTACCATAAACTTGGACACTCCATTAGAATAGATAAATACACGGACTCTCTCTCTCTCTCTCTCTCTCTCTCTCTCTCTCTCTCTCTCTCTCTCATCCATTAAAACTTCGATAAACTACTAACCTCAACATATTAACATTTTCACAGTGTATTTCTAATATCCACAAATTCACAAAAATTCTCCGATACCGAGGCTATTAATCAGTATATAATCTACATGTAAGAGAGAGAGAGAGAGAGAGAGTTTGACCTCGTCCTACGATCAGCGAAAGCAGTAGCTAATTCGGAATGAGAAGGAAGAACCGGAACGACACGCTCATCCTCCGTAACACTCTCTTCCTGCATTTTACAAGCGGCACGCCACCGTCTTTCTACAACAGGAAACCTCCTGTACAAGTTACAAATCACATCAATTAAATGTCGAAAAATGCACTTCACTAGTACCTTACTATAACTGAGATCCAAGTAAACACCATAAATACATAAATGTATGTATATCTATCATTATAAATATCAAATTGAAGTATTTCCCCAAAATAAATAAACAACAAACCCTAGAAACTAAGCTAATTAAACAATTGAAGTATATACATACAGAAATGTGTGTGTATATGTGAAATTAACCTGGAGTAGACTACAGTATGTTGAGGATTGAGGATCCATATAGCTCGAATGCTGCAACCACTGCTACTACTCATCTCTCTCTCTCTCTCTCTCTCTCTCTCTCTCTCGCTCGCTCGCTCTGTGCTAAACTGCTAATCTCTTTGTTTCACACACACTGTGTAAATACTTTCGATCTGCTTAAGAGCCATGTATTACTCAACACGGCGCCGTTTTATGTCGTTTGTACTTTGTATGTTTATCCCTTCCTGTACTGTATTTTCTATTTTGTAATCCAAAATACTTTTAATATTGCTTTATTTGACTTATAGTACAACTTCAGCAGTATTTCTATTTATTTTTTTTTACCTTTTTCACTTTTTTTATTGATGCTGTGAAGATTTTAGAAAATACCAAAGTAATTAGTATCTTTTCATACATTTCAAAAAATTTAAAATTTAATCAATTTAAAATATTAAAAGAATGTTCTAGTACTTTATTTTTACGATTACTTTAATAATTTAATTAATTTAAATATCCCGAAAAAAAGATTACAAGCTTTCACTCTTGAAACTTTGGTCCAAGTGTTTGCAAATTGTTTAGTGCTGTAAGTTTGATTGTTTTGCTTAAGAAGAAAAAGCATTGTCATAAGTGTTTTTATCACACAAAACTTGTATGCATATGCATGCTTTCCTTGAATGCTCATGTTTATAGGATGGACTAATGAGAATATGAGAGTGATTGAAGCTTTATATTTCTTAAGATGATTTCAACAACACGAAAGAAAAGCGAAGTATTTCTGTACCTCGAACTTGCATTGGTTAAATTTGATGTTGAATCAAACCAATTAGGAAAAGTGCCAATGCACAAGTCTGATGATCTGATTTAGCATGCTCGTTTAGTGCATCACAAATCTGTTGCATTAATTTATGAAATTTCCGGTATTCTGTATTCTTCTATGGTTCTACCCTCTAACTGAGCTCGTTACCTTAAAAAGAATAGGGAGACAATTAGACATTGACTAGCATATCAGTAGACGAAAAATGTTTATCAATATGAACAGGTTGTTGACATATATGTTAATATATATTATTATGAGAAAATATGGAGAGTTGCCTCTATTATATTATTAATAAATAGGGTGAGTTCCTTTATTATGTTAATTTTCGTTATTATTGAATTAGGGATTTGCTATATAAATCATTGCGATATTGTAATAAACTTGAGGTTTATGCCTCCAACTGTGAATGAGAATTCATTATATTGTACGGAAGTGAATATTTGAAGAGGAATCATCTGAGTCATATGCATGCTTTCTCAGTTAGTAGCTTAAACAATATTGATCAGTAATTAGAAAGATTTAATGATTTATCTGCACAATTTGCCAAAATCTAAAGCTTACTTGTTTCTGAAAATCAAAACAGCAGATTAAGCTAGGTAATGATACTTCCGAAGAGAAGAAGACATGTTGTTTCAAGAAAGAAATTCTTGATTCACATCATGGACTACCTGTGATATGATTGAAGAGGAGATTGTAACACAAGTTTTAACCCTAACTTTGAAAAAAGTTTTTTTCAGAATTTCAAGGGAAATGGTTGGAGAAGCTCTTGATTACCTGATTACAGGCCCTCTGCAAGAAAGATGAGTATATCGCACAAAAAGGTTTTAGGCCTTCACAAGCCAATCCTGCTGCAAAAGTTACAGCATGTTGTTCTGCTATTCCAACATCAAAACACATGCTGGGAAACCGCCGTTGGAAAAGGTTCATGCATGTTCCTCCACCCATTATTGCAACTATTCCTTTATCACTCTGTGCTTCCGCAATCAAAGCACCTGCAAAGTACGTTGTGTAAGGAGTTATGCATATACCATGGTATTTGTCTGCAACTTTTTCTATCATCAGCCTTTCTCGGTGATAACATGAATCAATACAGGACCAGTTGACTTGGTACTTTTAACCTCTTTCATAATGGCAACAAGGTCGTCAATGTTGTGACCATCGACATGACCGATGTAATAGAGTCCAAGTTCTTCAAATAAACTTGATCCAGAACCACTAATCATCCCACGTGCATATTCGTCAACTTTTGCTGCAATTTCATGCATAGGCCCACCAATCTGTTTGGTAACTCCCTGCAATAATCCCAACAACAAAGTGAATAGAGGTTATTAATAGATTGTATAAATATGCAGTACATAGTAATGGACAACAAGAAGAAGTAATAGACTACATTGTGAATTGCTTGGATATTTTACATAGCTTGACATTGCACAGTTATATAGCAAGTTTGCACATGGTTTATGAACAAACCAGATCGCATTAGCTACTACTGCCATACACTACATGTGCTGCCACACTATTGCTACCATTAGTGTTTTACATGTGGTGAACATGGTAACATTCATGTGCTCAGCATGTGTTGACAGATAGGCTGCTACATATTCTAACATCCCTCCTCAAGACGAATGTGGGAGAGAAACGGAAACATTTGGTTTGAACAACAATGACAACCAACTAACATCCCCCCTCAAGATGAATGTGGGAGTGAAACGAAACATTGATCTTGAACAACAACGGCAACCAACCAACTTGAAGAAACAGCAACGAACAAGAGGCTCAACTGCAGCAAATGGAGGAATAACAAGCAACAGTAGCAACTCAAATCCGGGCAACAAACGGAGCATTATAAGCTCGACCAACATGGGCATAACGGCTCTCTATGGAGCAGCCTTTCAAAGAGGCTTTGATAACGGTTGGATTTCACTATCCGCCTTGAAAATAAATAGCACATCTTGAAGAGTCTTCTTAGAGAAAGCTTAGAAGGAGATTAGAAGGAAGATTTCACAAACACACTAGCTATCTACATGCCATAAAAACAGATATAGACATGCCGGACGTGAAGCTATCTACATGCCAAAACAGCTATAGACATGCTCGAAGAAACTGCAGAAAAAAGAAAAAAAAAGTTTTTGTCGGGGCTTCGACTGAGCTGCTAATGGATCGAACACATGATTATGATGGTGTTGGTGGTGCACTGAAGTAGAGGATAATTCCAACAAGAAAATATGGAGAGGGGCAGAAGAAAGACATGCTGAAAATGATGAAAAACTGCTAAAGAAAGCTGTGAAAAACATGCAGAAAATGTTGATGAAAATTCTTAATTTGCTCAAAAAAAAGAAAATGATGAGCAAGATTTGTAAGAGGGTCCTCATTAAAAACCACTTGGGGAAAAAAGTGACCTCTAGAACGGAAGCATTAACTTGAAACTATAACAAACGAACGCAGCGGCAACAAGAAGAAATGACCCTCTCTAACGTTAACTTTTGCGGACTTGAATTTGATTGCTCTTGGCTCGTGCTATTTGGCTCTTGGCTCTTTTGGCTCTTGGCTTCTGGCATCGGCTTCTAAGCTAAACAAGAACAGCCGCTTGAATTGTAGCTTTCAATGTGGTCGAGAAGTGATGTTGGAGATTTCAGAAAATGTCTGCAGAAAATTGAAAAATGCAGAATGTGAAAAACTGAGCAAGATCGAAGGGAGGGCTGTGAGGCCCTTGATGCTCCCTCCTAGCTCTGATACCATAATAGATTTATAAGAACAGTAGATAATAGTATTGCAAAGTAAGTTCCATAACAATTGAGAGATGAAGAAGATAGTGACTACATTGTAAATGCTTGAGATACATGGAATAACAAAACAAGGCTATTTATAGAACTCCACTAGCTACATAGTTGTCCATGTGATGCATGAGGTGGGAACATGTGAACATGACAGTAACAGGAACATGGCAAGAACAGCAGGGTTAGAACATGGAAAGAACATGACAGCTATCCATGTGATGCAGGAGGTGGGAACATGTGAACATGACAGTAACAGGAACATGGCAAGAACAGCAGGGTTAGAACATGGAAAGAACATGGCAAGAAATGATGGGAGTAATGATGGTGACAATGCAAGTAACATGGGGTAACATGTGATGTCTTATTACGCCCCCTCAAGAACGGCGTTGTGTCAATAACGGCGATCTTGGAAAATTGAGACTTGAACGAAGATTTGGGTAGAGTTTTAGTTAATGATTCAGCTATCTGATATCATGTAAGATAGAGCTCAGCATGTGCTTTGAAGAGGCTTTGAAGAAGGGTTGGATTCACTATCCGCCTTGGAGAAACAAACGTCACAATTTTGGAGAGTCTTCTTTGAGAATGCTTTGAGAAGGAAGCTTTCAAACACCCCAGCTATCTACATGCCATAAAACCTAGCTATAGACATGCCGAAAGTGAAGCTATCTACTTGCCGAAAACAGCTATAGACTTGCTCGAAGAAACTGCAGAAAAAAATGGTATAAAGAGTGATTCTGTAATGTTTGACGCACTTGAGATTGTGCAAGTTGTGGCTGAGTTTGATACTGCGAATTAGACAACTGATTTTGACCATGAGATGGTTGCATTAAAGACAACAAATTTGATAAGTACTGCAATGAAGATAAATAATAACCCTGTGCTGGAGTCACATTGTGAGATGGCTGTTGTGGCATGGGCTGCTGGTTTTGAATCTGTTGGAATTTAACAGTACAAGAAAGAGGATGTCTGTTATTGTGAGATTTGAGGGGAAACTTTTGCTGCTCAGAGAGCATGTGGATGAGTATGCTACATTTGCTGCTCAGAGAGCATGTGGATGAGTATGCTGAAGCAGGTTTAAGAACATTGATACTTGCTTATTGTGAACTCAATTAAAAATAATACAAAGATTTTAATGAGAAATTCAAAGCAGAAGAGAATTCAGTAAGTGCAGATCGAGAATTCAGTAGGGATGTACTGCAAACATGGAAAGAATCATGGAGGAGCTGAGGAAGAGAGCTGAAGTTGCTAGCACGACTTTGGAGTACCGAAAGGAGTGTACCAGGGACAGTGTGCTTGATTCCCTTACCTCTGTTCTGGAAAATGGACTTGTTTCATATGAGGTGATGGTTTCAATGGCGAAGATGGATGCAACAGCAGAAGAGCTAATCGAGGAGAAGGCACTGGCTTATTCATGATTGTACTAGGAGCGGTAGGGAAGGCTGTTAAGCCTTGATACTCCCCCCAGGCTCTGATACCATAATAGATTGTATAAATATGCAGTAGATAGTAATGGACAACAAGAAGAAGTAATAGACTACATTGTAAATTGCTTGGATATTTTACATAGCTTGACATTGCGCAGTTATATAGCAAGTTTGCACATGGTTTATGAACAAACCAGATCGCACTAGCTACTACTGCCATACACTACATGTGCTGCCACACTACTGCTACCATTAGTGTTTTACATGTGGTGAACATGGTAACATTCATGTGCTCAGCATGTGTTGACAGAGAGGCTGCTACATATTCTAACATTTCTCTGTCAAACTACTAGATACTTTATCCGTTCATTGTTACCCAATTTACAGCAAAGTTGTACTAACCTTGGCAACTTCTCTTAATTCTCTGAGAGGCCTGTTGGACTGTAACCTATTAAGAGCACTGCTCAAATCCCCAACAGGAGCTGCTGGCCCATCCAAAGTAGCTGCCGGTAAAGAGACCTGTTTATTGTCATTAAGAATGACAATCATGTCCGAATCCAAGTATCCAGCATTGTTCATAGCTTCATAAGCTTGCCCCCGTGTCATGGCACCATCCCCTATTATTGCAATTACATCATTGTTTCCTCCCTTTAAATCCCTTCTCACAGCCATTCCTGTTCATTGTGAAAATACAGTGAATCAACATTCAGAACAATGTTGCATTAGCAATGTGGCACGACCAATAAAACACGAGGAAATTGACCCATGAAATGATACCATGTGAAGTATGAAAGCTAATCACTCTCACTCAATACTATCACTCTCGGAACGCTTGGTAAATCCTGCCAAGCCATTCGTTTGTCTCAATGTGTGCATCTTGTCCCTTCTTCTAGTCAATATTTTGTGCGGGTATGACTGCAATTTCATAAGTTAGGAACAAATCGAATACAAAATTACCACAGCTTCCTTATCTTTCAACACTAAATCTTTTTTAGTTAGATTCGGAAATAAAGAGAGACGATCACCTGATGACCAACATCCCACAGAATCTTGTGTTGGGGAGCATTAAAGACATAATGAAGAGCTATTGTGAGCTCAACAACACCAAGACTTGAACCAAGATGACCACCGGTCTTGGAAACATTGAAGATGACATCTGACCGCAGTTCATCTGCCATGTGCCTGCAAATGAGAAGAATGCGAGGGATTGTCCCCCCGATTCACCTTCGGTGTGAGAATCAGTTAAACTGGTCCTTGAAAGGTTAGATGAACGTACAAGAGCTTGTAAATTTGTGTGTGTAGAATTAAGTGAATCTCAAACCTGTTTGTTGTGTTCATATATCTCCCCTTCAATCGGGGGGCGACTAACCTGGAGGTGGAGTTAGTGGGGGAACGTATCCCACGATCTCAGGAATTAGAAACTGATTACACCGTTGCTTGCATACATAGATTATGAAAAATATCACTTTCTTGTAATAAAAAGAAACTCAATTTAGTCGTGAACATCAACTGAAATGCTGTCACGGCTCTGTTTCAGTGGTTTGGCTGAATGAGCAAAACCAAATTTAAGAAATATAACAAGTGAAACAAGTAAAGATTAAATTACACTTCAAGAGACTAAAAATGTACTGAATAAACCATAAGAGAACACAAGGTTTTTTGTGCTGAAATTTTGAATTTAACTTATGTCTTACATAAAATTCGTTGTTGGTTGCTGAAATTTTGAATTTAGCTTATGTCTTGCATAGTCTGTTGTTTTTAACGGTCAAAATTAGCTTAAAACGTTAAATGGGTTCAAACTGTAGCGGGATTAAAACAGTCGAGATGCAAATTGCAATTGTTTGAATTTTCGGATGTAAAGTGAATTTTGGCCTAAATACAGGGGTACAAAATGCAATAAAGTCATATTAATACCTTTTTAACTATTCATATATACTTTACCAAGGCTTAAAGAATATTTTTTCATAAATTTTGATAGTAATGTTCTCCTTATTTGTTTCCATATTAGCAAATAGGTTTGTCATGGCTCGATCAAATTGGAGAAAAAGTCCCCAATATCATAATTTTAAAGTAATTGATTTAAAATGTCACAACTTAAAAAATTGACCTAAAAAACCATACTAACACACACGATCGTTTTATACAATGCTACATCGTGTAGCATTTAGGGGGATTGGAACGCTACACAATGTAGCATTTTAGGTGGTAGGAGATTAACGCTAAAACATACAACGTTTTGGGGTGGGAACTGTACTGTAGAATGTAGCGTTTAGGGTGGGGGACTTAGGTTAACATAGTATTTTGGGTGGGTGGGTGTGTGTTTGGGGTAGGTAGCACTTAGGGAGAGAGATTCAAAATTTTAAATTACTAAAATATAAAAATTATTCAAATTTAAAATTTTATATTAAATTTTTAATTTAATATTTTACAATTTTATCGATAGTTCCTTTGGGATTAAATAATTTTTATTTGGGGTTAAACGGGTTCCATTTGGGGTTTAGAAATATTCAATTCTTTAATTAAAATTTTATATGTATTTTCTTAGGGGTTCAACATTTTCATTTTGGGTTTTAGAAATATTCAGAACGACGAATAAACCATATACGAACTTAGGGTTTTGGGTTTACCAAAAACCCTAACTTATCCTGATTTTTAAAAAATCGGGACTGACCCCCGAATTTTTAAAATCAGGCATCCGGATTCAATTTTTCAATTAAAAAATTTCAATTTTATCTGTATTCTCTTGGGATTTCAACAGTTAACCTTTGAGGTTCAATAATTCCATTTTGAGAAATATTCATAACGACGAATAAACCGCATACGAACTAACCCTAAACCTTAACTAATCCTGATTTATAAAAAATTGTGGCCCCCGATTTTTTAAAAATCAAGCCGCCGGATTCAATAAAAAAATGACTGAATTAACCATTTGGGTATAAGTTTTATAATATTGTTTGCAAATACATATTTAGCAAATAAAAAATAATAATTTGCAAATACATATTTAGCGAAAAGAAATAAAAGAGTAAAACACCCCAAACGCCATTTGAAGTTGAAGTGGCCTCCCCTCCCCTCCCAAGCGTCACTTGAAGTGCCATCGCCCCTCCCTCCTCCCAAAAAATGCTAGACGATGTTGCGTTAAAAAAAAAATTCAAAATGCTATACGAAATTTTCTTAAAATGATATATGGGGCCATCCTTTCGTATGATATTTGGGCCGTTTAGTTTAAAATTATGATAGATTGGACTCAACTCACAAATACAAATAACTCGAAAGCATTTTTTATACAAAACTGTTTCCAATCCACCCCAAACAGTTGTTTATACCCTCTTACTGAGCTTGTTGGCTCACAAAGAATAGGAAGACACTAACTAGCATATCGCATTTGCAAATTGCAAGATGCCATTGCCATCTTTCTGCGGAGCAGATAGCAAATGAAAAATGTTTATCATCACTGATATGCGGAGATTTTTATGTAGTACGGACGTATATATTTAAGAGGAAACCATCCATCCCAGGCATAAGATGTTTATCTTGGTAATTTAATCAATATTGATTGGTAATTACAAAGACTCAATGAGTTGTTTGTAGAATTTTCCCGAATCTCAGGTCAAAGCTAATAGGTTTCCAGAAATTAAAAGAGCAAATAATTCCGTCAAGGGGTAATGACGCATGCAAAAAGAAGAAGACAATACTGTTTCGAGACAGAAATTATTACGTATATCGAGAATAAGTTATAAGTTGAAAGTTAAGAATTCCTAACATTCAACTTATGAACTTATAAGTCATAAGTTTAGCTAAAACTTAGGGCCTGTTTGGGAACTCATTGGGGTCGTTTGGCTTACCTTAAAATGAGTAGCTTATGACTTATAAGCATAAGTGTCATATAAGTGATAAGTAGATCAGAAATTATAAGTTAGTCAAGTGTTTGGTAAATCAGAACTTATAAATCAGTAGAGTGTTTGGTAAATCAGAACTTATAAGTTATTTTTTTTTATTATTTTCAAAATATTTGTTTTTTAATATATATCAATGGATGTCAATGGATAGATCTCGATGAGTAGAGAAATTTGATATATACATATCAATTTTCTAATGAACGGATCAAAAGATATATTATTTTGAAGATTTGAAGGATAATATATATTGTGTGTATCGAGAAATAAGTTATAAGCATAAGTTGAATGTTAGGATTTCCTAACATTCAACTTATCAACATATAAGTCATAAGTTGAGCTAAAACTTAAATAGACAAACACCCCTCATAAGTGCTTATGGACTTATAAGTCATAAGTCAACAATACCAAACATGCACATTTTGCTGTCAACTTATGGCTTATAAGGCCATAAGCACTTATGGGGGTTGTTTGCCAAAATTAGTTTTAGCTAAACTTATAACTTATAAGCCCATAAGTTGAATGTTAAGAATTCTTAACTTTCAACTTATGACTTATTACTTATTCTCGATATACGCAATATATAATATCATTCAAATCTTCAAAACCATATATCTCTCGATCCATTCATTAGAAAATTGATATGTATATATCAAATTTCCCTATTCATCGAGATCTATCCATTGATATCCATTGTTATATATAAAAAACAAATATTTTGAAAATTATAAAAAAAAATTAACTTATAAGTTATGATTTACCCAAACAATCTACTGATTATAAGTTCTGATTTACCAAACACTCTAATCTCTACTCTACTTATCACTTATATGACATAAGTGCTTATAAGTCATAAGCTACTCATTTTAAGATACCCCAAACATACACTTATTTTGGCAAACACCCCCCATAAGGACTTTATGGCCTTATAAACCATAAGTTGGGTAGGAAATGAATTCCCAAACAGGCCCTTAACATTCAACTTATGAACTTATAAGTTATAAGTTTAGCTAAAACTTATTTTGGCAAACACCCCGCAAGGACTTATGGGCTCATAAGCCATAAGTTCCTCCAAATAAGTTTAAACAAACAGCCCCTAAGTGATATGTAGATCAGAACTTATAAGTCAGTAGAGTGTTTGGTAAGTCAGAACTTATAAATCAGTAGAGTTGGTAAATCAGAACTTATAAGTTAACTTCTTTTTTTTTTCAAAATATTTGTTTTTTAATATATATCAATGGATATCAATGGATAGATCTCGATGAGTAGAGAAATTTGATATATACATATCAATTTTCTAATGAACGGATCAAAAGATATATGATTTTAAAGATTTGAATAATATTATATATTGCTTGTATCGAGAAATAAGAATAAGTTGAATGTTGAATGTTAGGGTGGGTGTTTGGGGTATCTTAAAATGAGTAGCTTATGAATTAAAGCATAAATGTCATCTATACTATTATATTAAAGTCGAAACATTGAAAGTTTTGAAAGTTTTGGTTTTCGGTTTGATTATCCTAATTATTAAAATAAATAATTAAATTACAAAAACAACTCAAAAAGCTAATTACTAATGATAACGTAATTATATTCCGATTAAAATTCCTTCCTCCACATTGAGCTTCTACTTGGACTCTTTTTTCTGCTCCAACAACTCAATTACCCATTTTTTCTAAAGATTTTACTATTAATTAAAACACTTTACCATTTAATTTAAAACTAATATTACAATCATTAATATATATCCAAAATATCACACCATATCTTTCCGTAATTATTTTTAGTAGTAATTTTTGTAATTAAAACACGTTACTTTTTAATTTACAATTAATCTTACGATCACTAATATACACCCAAAAATATCTCACCATCTATTCAAATCATTATTTTTAGTAATAAATAAGAATCGTTAGATCTAATAATAAGATATATTATTTGATTAAACTAATTTACTAAAAATTCAAAGTTCGAACCCGTCGACGACATTTGTAATGTAGAATTTTACAAAATAAATTTTAAACCATGCATATCATTATATAAATTTATATTAAATAAAATTAAAAAATTATTAAAAATAAGGATTATATAAAAACATAATTATAATGTTAAATAACTTTTATAACCTATCAAAAGAAACCCGTACTTCACACGGGTTATAAACTAGTATAAGTGATAAGTAGACCAGATCTTATAAATTAGTAGAGTGTTTGGTAAATTAGAAATTATAAATCAGTAAAGTGTTTGGTAAATCAGAACTTATAAGTTAATTTTTTTTATTATTTTCAAAATATTTGTTTTTTAATATATATCAATGGATAGATTTCGATGTGTAGAGAAATTTGATATATATATATATATATATCAATTTTCTAATTAACGGATCAAAAGATATATGATTTTGAAGATTTGAAGAATATTATATATTGCGTGTATCGAAAAATATGAATAAACGGAAAGTTGAATGTTAGGAAAAGATAATATTCAACTTATGAATAATAAGCTGTAACAAGTCCATTAAACTTATTTACCCAAACGATATCTTAATTATACATGAGCACTTTCTAGGACTAATTTGATTCGTTACCAAGTTTAGCCGTTTAAACAATCTGAGGGACAAAAACACTTCGCTTACAATGTTGTTCAAATCACATGAGCATTTAAAGAAAACATACGAGTTTGTAAGTTGACATAAAACTCTCTCTCTCTAAATTCTAGCCGTTATCGGCCTGCACTGTATTTCTGGGCACATCTGACCGGCGGATCGCCGGAACAATAATTGTAAATCAGCGTAGCAATAGCCTTTTCTTCTTTCTTTCCCCATTTCTATTCTCGTGTACCTGCTTTTTGTTCTAGAGTCCTCATCGGTCACCTTCGCTCCTTCCGCTTCTGCAAATCTACCTCAGGACATTGCTCGTACTGAGTCTGCGGTCCCTTAGCATCTTCGTATCTTTAATCGCGTTAACATCACCACTCTGCACCTGGTCCTTGGTCTTCGCCTCAACCATCATCATCTTGGCTCCATTTCTTAAACCGTCTCCTTCTCCGGAGTCTTCATCGTCTTTTTCACCGTTTTCGCAGCCACCCCCTTTGAACCTCCGCCCTTTCCCCGCCTTCTTACTAGCATCCCCGTTCCACCGCCATCCTCCTCCCCTCAAAGTCTCTCACCGCCGATTCTAACTCCCCCCCTTTCTGTTCCGCCCATTTCCCGCCGTCCCCTCCATTCCGCCTCCCCCCAACATCCCTCCGTCTCCCTTACCAACCTCCACTGCAATCCCCAGCCTCCACCCTCCTCCCTTCCGTTCATCTCTAGCCTCTCCACTTCTTTTTCATCTTCCCCTCGCGTCCAACCCCGTATTTCTCCACCTCCTATTTTCTTCCCCCTCCTGGCTCTGTTTTTTCTCCACCTCCTATTTTCTTTGTGTTCGTATATCCGCCTCCGGCCACCTACTCCGTTCCCTCCATTCCGTACTTTCCCCTTCCCCCTTTCTCTCCTCCCTTTCCTCTCCCTGCCCCCCTTGTAATTCGTTTGCTTTTGTATTTATTGTAGTTCTTTTTGTTTTATTAGTTACGGCCCTTTCTCTTCTTTGTTCTGTTTTTCTTTTTATTTGTATTGGTTTCTGTCCTGTTGTTTCCGTCTGCTTCTCGTTTTTTTTCGTGTGTTCTTATTTTTATTCTTCTTTGTTTCGGTGTTTGTTCTGTATTATATATTTTTATTCGTGTGTTTTTATTGTAATTTGTTTTATTTTTATTTCCTCTCGTTTGCTGTTGCCGGTTCTTTGATGTTGCGTAATTTGCGTGTTGGGAGTTTGAATTTAGGTACCTTGACTGGCAAATTTCTGGAGCTAGTGGACGTGTTGAAGAAGCGTAGAGTGGATGTGGCGTGTATCCAAGAGACGAGGTGGAAGGGGGCGCGGTCAAGAGAAGCGAACGGGTATAAATTGTGGTATTCAGGTCTTGCCAGCTCGAGGAACGGAGTGGGTATTCTTTTGGCGGAAGACCTTAAAGACAACGTCGTGGAAGTGATAAGAAGCAATGACAGGATCATGGCCGTCAAGGTGGTGGTAGGGGAGATTGTGGTGAATGTGGTGTGTGCGTATGCCCCGCAAGGCGGTCTGGGTGATTCTGAGAAGGAGGCTTTTTGGGTTTGTTTAGACGGGCTGGTAGGTAGTATCCCTGCAGATCAATTCTTAGTGTTGGGTGGCGATTTCAACGGTCACATCGGCGAGAGGTCAGATGGTTTTCCCATGGCGCATGGGGGTTTTGGCTTCGGGTCCAGGAATGTCGGTGGGTCCGCCCTGTTGGAGTTCGCCACGGCCCAGGAGTTGGTAATTGTGAATTCTGTTTTTCAGAAGAGGGCTGAGCACCTCATCACCTTTAGTAGTGGGGGTCGCAGCACTCAAATCGATTACTTACTTGTGCGCAGCCGGGACATTAGAGCATGCGTGGACTGCAAGGTGTTCAGGAGTGAGGCGTGCGCTTCCCAGCACCGGCTGTTAGCTATGGATCTTTCCATGGGGGGTCGAGTTGTGCACAGAAAGAGAGAGTTTAGACCTAGAATCCTTTGGAAAGACTTGAAGGGCGAGAAGGCGGCGGAATTCAGGGAGGCTTTGCTCAACGAAGGTTGTTTTACGAGTGCTGGAGATGCTAACTTCAGGTGGTCCATCATGGCAAAGGCCATTCGGTGTGTGGGCGAGAAGGTGGTGGGGGTTTCCTCAGGTAGGGTCAGTGGTCATAAGGAGTCGTAGTGGTGGAATGAGGAGGTTCAGAAGAAGGTTAAGGCTAAACTTGCGCTCTTTAAAGAGCTTTTATCGTGCTGTGCAGGGCCGGAGAGGACTCGGAAGTTGGAAGCGTACAAGGTGGCGAGACGAGAGGCAAAGAAGGCAGTGGCGAAAGCTAAAGAGGAGGCTTATGAAGGGCTGTTCAAGCGCCTAGAAACCAAGGAAGGAGCGAATGCCATCTTTAAGCTAGCTAAAGCTCGGGAGAGAGAGAGGCGCGACCTGGGTTCTGTTAAGTTTGTTAAAGATGATTCAGGCCAAGTGTTTTTGAATGAAGATGCTATTAAGGACAGGTGGAGTTCGTATTTCCAGAATCTTTTCAACGAGGCTAGGAGGAGTGGTGCCGGTGTGGAGCAAGAGGTCTCTCTTTCACCTGTGTTTTCCTTCGACCCCTGTGAGCGCATTAGCAAGGATGAAGTCAAGGGTGCCTTGCAAAAGATGGCTAGAGGGAAGGCGGTTGGTCCGGATCTTATCCCAATCGAGGTTTGGCTTTGTCTTGGTGAGGTTGGCGTCCAATGGCTGGCAGATCTGTTCAATGTTCTTCTCTTGGGTGATAAGATGCCAGCTGAATGGAGGCGTAGTGTTGTGGTCCCTTTTTTCAAGAATAAAGGCGATGCTCAAAGTTGTAGTAACTACCGGGGTATTAAATTACTCAGTCATACTATGAAACTTTGGGAGTGAGTGGTTGATAGTCGGCTTAGAAGAGAAGTTTTAATCTGAGAGAATCAATTTGGATTTATGCCGGGGAGATCAACGATCGAGGCCATTCATCTCGTTAGACGCCTTATGGAGAAGTTCAGGGAACGTCGCAAAGACCTCCATTTGGTGTTCATTGATCTTGAGAAGGCCTATGATAGCATCCCCCGTGAAGCTATTTGGAAGAGCCTTGAGGAGAGGGGAGTTTCGTCGGCGTTCGTTAGGGTGATCCAAGACATGTACTCCCAAGCTAGTTCTTGCGTTCGGACCCCAGTGGGGGACTCCCGTTTCTTCCCGGTTGAGTTGGGGCTTCATCAGGGATCGGCCCTGAGTCCTTTTCTTTTCGCCCTTATCCTTGATGTCATGTCGCGGGGGATTCAAGACGATGTCCCTTGGTGCATGCTCTTCGCGGATGATATCGTGCTAGTGGCGGAATCGAAGAGGGAGGTGAACGACAAATTGGAGCTTTGGAGATCTACTTTGGAGTCCCAAGGGTTACGTATGAGTCGTTCTAAAACCGAGTATCTCTGGTGTAACTTCAGTGGTGAGGCCAACGAAGAAGGGGTGGAGGTCAGGATTGAAGACCAGATCGTCCCGCAGACGGATAAATTCAAGTATTTGGGTTCGATCATCCAGAAGGAAGGTGAGATTGAAGCCGATGTCACGCATCGCATCAAGGCTGGGTGGCTAAGGTGGAGGGCAGCGTCAGGGGTATTGTGCGATAAGAAAGTCCCTTTAAAGTTGAAAGGGAAATTCTATAGAGCGGTTATCCGTCCTGCGATGTTGTATGGTTCTGAGTGTTGGGCGGAGAAGAAGGCTTTCGTAAGTAAGATGGAAGGGGCTGAAATGAGGATGTTGCGGTGGGCTTGTGGGCGCACGATGTTGGACAAAATCCCGAACTCGGTGTTTAGGAGCGAGCTTGAAGTGGCTCCTTTCTCTGCGAAAGTTAGGGAAGGAAGGTTGAGATGGTTCGGCCACGTTCGAAGGAGGCTGGCGGAAGCCCCAGTTAGGAGGGTCGAGAGTCTGACGGTTGTTGGGGCGAGGAGGAGAGGCAGGCCAAGGAGGACGTGGGAAGAGCAGCTCCGGATGGATTTGAAGGCATTAGACTTAAATGAGACCATGCTCGCGGATAGGTGTTCTTGGAGGCGGCGTATCAGAGTGGTGGATTCCCTTTTAGGATGTGGCTCTGTTGTCGAGAGCCTCAGAGTTGCCTTGTCTCGGTTAGCGATTTTTAGAAGCTCGGCTTTAGAGTGCTCACTTTTCGTTTTGAGTGTCTTCTATTTTCTGGTTTTGCAGTTGCAGGGAGCTTGGCTCGGTGTTGTCTCTGTGCGGGACTTGCCGTGTGGTTGGAGCGCAGCAAGCTAGGAGTATCATAATCCCTCGCAGGTAGGTATGCCCCATGTGGAGAACGCCATGGGCCTCAGGTAAGTCATTGTCCATTTCCGTTTCATGTCCGTTGTATTTACCACACTCTATGTATGTTGTGCACTCAGCCGAGGGTCTTCACGGAAACAGCCTCCCCGCTCCAATAGTGGGGGTATGGTCTGCGTACATCCTACCCTCCCCAGACCCTGCTCTGAGCGGGATATACTGGGTATGTTTGGTTTGGTTTGGTTTATACGAGTTTGTAAGTTGTACATTGTTCTCTGTAACAAAACCACTGTTGTTAACCTTAACCAACACTTAATCAGCAAGGCGTAGCTGCGATAAACAAACTGCAAACACTTCGACCAAGTGAAAACTCGTAACATTGGTTTTTGATGGTTAAAATATATAAACTGTTACTGGTAACCAGAGGAATAAAGAAACAAAACTTTCTAAAATTTTGAGGTGATTGAATATATATTGTTTAATCGAGTAAATTACATAGCGATTTACACGGAATTTCAAAAAAGTGACTACATTTTCAAGTTTGCAAATTGATCACCAACTTTTGTTTTCTATCTATTAAAAGAATACCAAACAAACCAAACATACCCAGTATATCCCGCTCAGAGCAGGGTCTGGGGAGGGTAGGTTGTACGCAGACCATGCCCCCACTTTTTAGGGTAGGGAGGCTGTTTCCGTGAAGACCCTCGGCTGTGTGCACGACATATACGGTGTGTGATATATACAAAGGCATCTAAAGGATACGTGACAAAGTTCACAGCAATACCTGAGCCCATGGCTTTCTCCACACGGGACTTACCTACCATGCCCCTAGCTACCACCAAGCTAAGCTCCCCCCTGCACCTGCACAACCGGGAAACATATGAAAATAAAAATACTAAATGATAATGGAAAAAGATAGCAGAAAAAGGCAAACTCCTATGATAAGGTCATCCGAGACAACCCAACTCTGAGGTTCTCAACTACCGCGCCGTCCCCTAGAAGAGAGTCCACCACTCTGATTTGTCGCCTCCACGAACACCTATCCGCGGTCATGGTCTCACTTAGGTTCATAGCCTTCAAATCCAACCTAAGCTGCTCTTCCCATGACCTCCTCGGCCTGCCTCTCCTCCTCACCCCAACAACCGAAAGACTCTCGACCCTACGCACTGGGGCTTTCGGCCGCCTCCTACGGACGTGGCCGAACCATCTCAACCTCCCTTCCCTAACTTTCGCAGAAAGAGGCGCCACTTCGAGCTCTGTCCTGAACACCCTATTAGGGATTCTATCCAGCATCGTGCGGCCACACGACCACCTTAACATTCTCATTTCAGCTGCTTCCAACGCGCTCTCGTGGGTCTTCTTCGCTGCCCAGCACTCAGAACCATATAACAACGCAGGCCGGATAGCCGCTCTATAGAATCTCCCTTACAACTTCAAAGGAACCTTCTTGTCGCAAATCACCCCTGACGCTGCCCTCCACCTTAGCCACCCAGCATTGATACGATGCTTGACATCGTCTTCAACCTCACCTTCCTTCTGGATGATCGATCCCAGATACTTGAACTTATCCGTACGTGGGACGATCTGATCTTCGATCTTAACCTCCACCCCTTCGTCAATGTCCTCGCCACTGAAGTTGCAGCAGAGATACTCGGTTTTAGTTCTACTCACCCGCAAGCCCTGTGACTCCAAAGTTGATCTCCATAGTTCCAACTTCTCGTTGACCTCCCCCCTTGACTCCGCCACTAGCACAATATCGTCAGCGAAGAGCAAGCACCACGGGACGGCGTCTAGGATCCCGCGGGACAAGACATCCAGGATAAGTGCGAAAAAAAGAGGACTAAGGGCCGATCCCTGATGAAGACCAATCTCCACAGGAAGAAGCGAGAGTCACCCACTGGGGTCCGGACGCAAGAATTAGCTTGGGAGTACATGTCTTGATATCTATTAAAAGAATGGTTTCCGTTAATTTTAAAAGTGAAAAGAAGCCATTCTTATAAAAGGTGGAAACAAAATTTGACCATTTTTTAAAAAAGAAAAAGTTAAACCGAACCATTCTTTTAAAACGAGATATATTAGAACTGGTCAATAATTTGTAAACTTACTTGAAAGTTTGAAATTTTTTCGAAATTTGGTATAAAATGCGATCACCATTTTGTATTTTACTTTATTTAATCTCCAAAATGATTATTTTACAATTGGTCAGATAACTTTCTTTATTATATAACAAATAAATAATTCCAGGACTACTGAATATATACTGGTACATATTTTCCGATAAAAAAACTAAAATAATAAATCTGATATTTCTCTTAAACTTTTAAAGTTGCTTAATTAAATGTAAAATAATGCGATGTAGTAAATTCAAAATTTTTAATCACAAAAAAATAATTAATTATCAAATTCATCACTAGCTTTATTCAATGAAATCCACGGAACTAAAATGTTTAATGATTTCAAATGGCCGTTAAGTTTTTAAAATATCTTGGTAGAAAACTTAAAGGTTAAACATTAAAATGATCACCGGAGAATATACCAAATAGGATAATATGTTCGTATAGTTAACTTTAGGAAATTCTCCTAAAGTTAACAATTAAGATTGTGACACATATGCACAATCAATAATGCCCCCTGCGGGGCCCTTTTAAATAAGAAAAGAAATCCATCAAAACTAGCTAATTTTAATGGGTTAACTTTAGGAAATTTTCTATAGTTAACTATAGGACCATTTTTCTTTACCAAATATTAGTTTGCTCATCGCATATCATTTAAATAACTTAAATTATAATAGATATCATGCATTTGCATGTGTGTTCGGGAAGTAAAATATTTTTTTACTTGAATTTTATACATTTGTTTGCATATTACAACAACTTGTAAATTCTGGTATTTTACATAATATACACAATTTTAAAGAAATTTGTTACTATTTATGTTTAATTTTATAAGTTTTTTCTTTGATTTATTTTTTAAAAAATATCATAAATATAAAAATTCTTTTTTTTTGTACGATACCACCTAAGGATAAAATCATATGTATAATTTCATTGTTTATTTTTTTTTCAAATTTATTAATTTTTAAATATATTTTTACACATTATGTTAATTTAAAATGGGTTAAAGGATAAAAATACCGAATTAAAAATAGGCTGTTATAGGAATACCGGGGGCGCTGGACGGTGGTCATATATACCAGCCTATTACACATTTTATGAAAGGATAATAGCTGTTACATATTCCTAAACAGCTTAATACAGTAAAACCTCTATAAATTAATATAGTTGGGACCGAGGAATTTTATTAATTTAGAGAGATATTAATTAATCGATAAATCAATAATTATTAATTTATAGAGAATTTTTGACATAAAAAAATAATTTCCAATTATGTACATTTAAATAGAATGAATTGTACAATTTTTATTTTATACTTAATTCAATATATATTGTTTACAAATTTAATGAGCATTTGCGAGATTGAAATTAAATATTCATGTATATTTAGATGATATCAAGGATAAAATAACATTTTTTGAACCTTTTTCGCGTAAAGAAGCATCCAAGACATCAAAAATATTGATTAATAACTTCTTAATGCTTTATGAAAACACCATATTCGAACTTTTGGATGCAACAAAGATGTTAAAGATGAGTTTCATATAGATTCAAATTTTAAGCACGCTAGAATCATATTTTACAAAAGGGTAATACATATATTTTATGATTATAAAAGAATTATTAATTTGTAATGTCATTGGGACCATATATTTATATAAGGTATTTCAAAAAAATTATTATCTTATTATCTTATCGAAATTGATCATTTTTTGAACTGGTCCAAGTTGGGACCAGGAGAAATTAATAACTTGGAGAGATTATTAATTTATCGAGTATTAATTTAACGAGGTTTTACTGTACATGTATTTCATTTTTCTACAAAACTTGCTTAATTTAGATCAGGAAAATCGTGCGGTTTTGTGAAACCATGTTCTATGGCTCCAATTCGTAGTCAATCCTATTTCCGATAGGGACAGTTGACAATTGAATCCGACTTTTCTCATAATTTTTATATCCGTAATAATGTGAAAAGAAGGCCCGGCTCCAAGTTGTTCAATACACAATCTATCTATTACGCATTTACCTAATGGATAACAACTTCTATTACCCATTGTTGGGATGGTTAATAACTTATTACGTATTTTCCATCAGGATTATAGTAATTAATTTTTTTTTTGCTAAATATATATTTACAAACATTATTAAAAACATATAATCAAATGCTTAATTCAATTTGTATTTTCTTAATGAGTCTGGCGACATGATTTTTTAAAAATCAGGGGTCATCCCAGATTTTTTAAAAATTAGGATTTTGAATCTAGGGTTAGGACCTAAACATAAACTCTTAGTCCATATATGATTTACTCGTCATTTTGAATATTTTTAAAATCCAAAATGAAAAAGTTGAAACCCAAATGTTAATCGTTGAACCCCTATGGAATACAGATAAATTTAAAAATTTTAATTAAAAAATTGAATAATTTAACAAGTTCGGTGGCCTGACTTATAAAAAATCGGGGCTAGCCCCGATTTTTTAAAACTTAGGATAAATTGAGATTTTGGCTCCCTAACCCTAAGTCCGTATACGATTTATTCGTCATTCTGAATATTTCTAAAACCCAAAATGAAAAAATTGAACCCAAAGGTTAACCGTTGTACCCCTAAGATAATACAGATAAATTTAAAATTTTATTTACAAAATTTAATATTTCTAAATCCCAAATATTGGAACCCGTTGATACTCGAATGGAAACTTTTTAACCCAAATATTAAGCTATTACGCATTTCATATTTGAGTATTGAACCCAAAGTCTTTTTTTTATACATTTAAAGAATGCGTGTTAAGTGATCAGTTTCTTTTTTTTATTGTTACATATTTTACAGTTACTTAACAGAGTGGTATTATACTATTATTGACTATTTAAATGCGATTTGTTATTTTGGTAACAAAAACTCTAAAAAATTGGTAAAGATGTCATTCTTTCTTTAAAATTTGACAGAATGATATTTATACTAATTTAAACGAAACCCGTCAAACGATAACTAAACTATTTTAATATCAATATCAATCAATCAATATATATAAAGGATGATATGCGAGAGTTTAGGTGGCGCCCTAAGATCGTCTCAATCTATTTTTCTAATTTTTTAGAATTTTATGAATTTAAACACTATTAAATATAAAAATATCTTTTAACATATTAAAAGTAGAAAAGGTGTTCGAATTTATAGATGAAAAGAGTTCAAATTTATAAGAAGACGTATAATTAGAAGTTCTATTGGAAGTAGAATATGTATTTAATTATAATGCATATGATTATTAAAAGTTCTATTAGAAGTAGAACATGAGTTCGAATAAACACTAATAAATATAAAAAAAAATCTTTTAACATATTAGAAGTAGAATAGGTGTTCAAATTTATAGATGAGAAGAGTTCGAATTTATAGGGAAGACATATAATTAGAAGTACTATCGGAAGTAGAATAGGTATTTATAAGGCATATGATTAAAAGTTCTATTGGAAGTAGAATAGGAGTTCTAATTTATAGAGAATAACAGGGGTATCTATAATATAAAGAGAAAATAAGATGTTTTTTTATTGGGATATTCTCTTTAGTACACTCGTGGAATTGGCTTTTGCCAATAGTACCATCACATTTTTGGCTTCTATACATGGTACACCTGACATATTATTTCTCTCTTAGTCATGCCCTTCTGTTAGACAACTGTTAATATTTCACGTGCACCACCTATAGAAGCCAAAAATGTGATGTTATCATTGGCAAAAGCCAATTCCACGAGTGTACCAACGAGAATATCCCTTTTATTTTTAATAGCCATTAACAGTGATTAAACGGTGTTTAATGTTTTTTTAACGTTTTACTTAAAAAAAGGTATGACTAAGAAAGAAATAATATTTCAGGTGTACCACGTATAGAAGCCAAAAATGTGATGGTACCATTGACAAAAGCCAATTCCACAAATGTACCAAAGAGAATATCCCTTTTTTATTTTTTAAAACTCCATAAATTTTAGAAAGCTTGGAGGAAATAAAAATTGGAATTCACTCTATTTTTAGGTTTTGATTTTAAGGAAAAAAGTTGTATAAGATAAGTATCATCAATAATATGTAATGAAGTTGGGATTTCGATCCCAAACGAGAACGGATCGAAACGTGTTTAACGGGAAGACGGCTCACTAGAAAAGATTGTATCAGCTATTAGAATTTGATATTGATGTTAATTATAAATTTTATTTCATTTTTAGGATTCGATTTTTATGAATAGGCATTGTTATATAAGTAATATATGTAAAAATTAGGGTTTTGATCTTAACGAGAGAGTAGGAATGACCATGTTTAACAAGAAAGCGGTTCGTTAAAGAAAATCGTGTTGAATAGTAAAATTTAATATTGATGATATAATAGAAAATAAATATATTTAAATTTTTTAGAATTTTAGGATTTTAAATATTAATAATTAAAAAATTATCTTTTAACATTTTAGAAGCATAATAGGTATTCAAATATATTTAGAATAAGAGTTTGAATTTATAGATTAGACATATAATTAAAAGTTTTATTGGAAGTAGAATAAGTGTTTGTAAGACATATAATTAAGAATTTTATTGTAAATAAAATAAGAGTTTTAATTTATAAATAAGAAGTGTTTGAATTTATAGAAAATACATAGTATAATTAAAAAATCAATTGGAGGTAGAAAAGATGTTTGGATATATAAAAAATTCATATAATAAAATGTTTTATTGGAAGTAGAATACGAGGACGGTGGAGACGTCTTATAGATTTTTTAAAATTTTTATATCTTTTTCCTAGAAATTCTTATTTTAACTTTTTTATACAAGTTAATTATACTTGCATTAGAAAAATATGTCCATAAATTTAATATTATTTCCGCAATGAAAAGTCTTCACATTTAAAAAAATTGATGTCTTAACATAATAGAAAAGCATTTCCATGCGAAAGCTGTAAATTAATACATGAATATCTATAATATATAGAAAATAAGATGTATTTTTATCTTTTAAAACTCTATAAATATTAGAAAATTTAAAGAATGTAAAAATTAGAATTACGTTTTAATTTTTAAGAAAAAAAGTTATTTCATAAGATAAGTGTCATCAATAATCTATACTATACTATTATAAGCGAAACTTGGTATAATTGGTTGGTCAGTCGGTCGGTTAACACCTTCCAAAAATTTTGCTAACACCTTCCAAAAATGAAAAAATAAATTAAAATACATATAAAATGTAATTTTACAAAAGATAAACCACATATTTAACTTAATAACAAACTCTTTTAATTACAATCCAATTAATATACAGCTACATACTCTTTTGGTTATATTTGAGATAAAATTCTTCAGCTACATCCAACTTTTTTAGACTTTTTTAATTACTTGAAAACCAAATATTTTCAAAATCATTTTTAATAATTTTAATATAACATATTTATTAACAGATTTACAACAAATTATAAATCAACGAAGCGAAAACAAACTAAAACTATATAATAAACAATAAAAATTTCACACAATTACAAATTAATATTAAATTCTATTTTAAACAAATACGGAGTATTACATTATGCATTATTATAGAATCATAATTTGAATATTATAATATCAACAAAAGTTTGAATGTAAGTATATATGATACTTCCATTTATATTTATATTATTATGACAAAATTTAGTCATAATTCGAATAATATATCATACAGTTAAACCATTATTATTTAATAATATATATTATGCCAATATTATATTAAGTAATATATATAAGATAAATAATTATTAAAATACAAATAAAAAATTATTTAATTTTAAGAAAACCGTGCATCGCACGGGTTATAGGCTAGTATATTATGAAGTTAGAATTTCGGTTACGAATAAGAACGGCTCGAAACATGTTTTAACGGGAAGACGACTCACTAGAAAAGATTGTATTAACTATTAAAATTTGATAATAATGTCAATTTTTTTTTATTTTTAGGGTTCGATTTTTATTGATAAAAATTATTATAAGTCTTTATTATATATGTTAAAGTTTGGATTTCGGTTTTAACGAGAGAGCGGCTCAATCGAAAGAATCATGTTTAACAAGAAATCAGTTCGTTAGAAAAAATTATGTAACTTTTAAAATTTAAGATATTGATAATATAATATAACGTAAATATGTATTGAATTTTTTTAAAAAAATTGTAATGCCGCCGCGAAGCGCGGCTTTATCAAGTAGTATATATATAAAGGAGGATACGCGGGAGCTTAAGTGGTGCTCTAAGATCGTCTCAATCTATTTTTCTAATTTTTAGAATTTTAGGATTTTAAACACTAATAAATATAAAAATATTTTTAACATATTAGAATTAGAATGGGTGTTCGAATTTATAGAGGAGAAAAGTTCAAATTTATAGGAAAGACATATAATTAGAAGTAAAGTTCTATTGGAAGTAGAATAGGAATTCGAATCTATAGAGAATAAGAGTTCGAATTTATAGGCTAGGAAAAGCATATAATTAAAAATTAGGGAAATTTAGTCATAATATAATAAAAAATTAGGAAAATTTATTCATAAATCCAATACTATTCTCATAAAAGAAGTTTTCGAATTTAAAAAGAAAAGAATTGATGTGTTAATATAATAAAAAAAAAACATTCTCATGAGTTCGTATGTATAGAGAATAAGAGTTCGAATTTATAGAAAATACATATAATTAAAAATTATATTCGAAGTAGAATAGGTATTTAAATATATAAAAAAAATATAATTAATATCAATCATCAATCAATATCTATATATAAAGGAGAAGACGAGAGCGATGATGATATACAGGGAGAAATCAATGATATACAATTTTTTTTGTTTCGTTCAATGCTGTGCTGGATCTTCTAATAATTTTATTAATTTTTTGTCTTTTTCGTATTGCAAGGTACGACCAATTATCTCACTAATACTCAAGTGTGATGAATCAAAGATTACTCTTTTGGTTGAATCAAACATGAGCATGACATCTGCACATAGGGTATACATAGAATTAACTTATGTGGTCGTTAGTAGTAACAAAGCCGTGTAAGTTGCTCCAGTAAGATTTTCGAATATAATATAACTTTGTTTATCAAAAAATAAAAAAAAAAACTTATTGTGTCTTCTTTCTTAGCGAATCATAAATATCTAGTTATAATAGATTAATGTATGCTTTAGTTTTCGGTATTTTTTTGTTATCAATTTCGAATTCTTGATCTTTCTCATGGATTACAGTTTAAAACACATGAAGTAAAGGTGCATAGACATGTGGCGCCCATCTTTCACCCATTATTTATTGAAGAAAAAGGTATAATACATGTTTATATTCTATTTAATTCATATGTTTACGGGGTGTTTGGGGGAACTTTTTTCAGAATAAGTCAACTTATTTTAAGACAAAGTTAGAGATTCCTAACTTTCCAACTTATTTTCCAACTTATTTTTACAACTTATTGAATCTCAAAGATATATTAAATACTTGTATAAAAGAAAATTTTCAAAATATAAAATTTTTACCCGAAAATAAGTCCATAAGTCCTTAAAATAAGCGGAGCCAAAGAGGCACTTAATCTCATGTTTATGTTTTTTTTGCTACGTAATCTCATGTTTTTTTTTATTACATGGTAATTTATTAAATCAACAAATTACAAGGATAATTTTTCGATTTATAAAAGTTTTAATTTATAGGGAAGACATATAATTAGAAGTTCTATTGGAAGTAGAATGTGTATTTATGAGACATATAATTAAAAGTTTTATAAGATAAGTATCATCAATGATATATAATGAAGTTGGAATTTCGATCTCATACGAGAGCTGCTCGAAACGTGTTTAACAGAAAAACGACTCACTATAAAAAATTGTATTAGATATTAGAATTGATATTGATGTTATAAGTTAATTTTATTTTTAGGATTAGATTTTTATTCATAAACGTTGTTATACAAGTAATATGTAAGTAAAACACGAGTTCTAATTTATGGAGAAGAAGAGCTTGAATTTATAGAAAATATATATAATTAAAAAAAAAATATTGGAGGTAGAAAAGATTTTTGAATATATAAAGAATACATATAATAAAAGTTTTTAGTGGAAGTAGAATACGAGGGCGGTGGAGATGTTTCATATGATTTTTTTTATCTTTTTTCCTAGAAATTCTTTATTAACTTTTTTAAACAAGTTAATTATATTTGCATTACAAAAAAATATCCACAAATTCAATAGTATTCCTGTCGCGAAAGTCTTCGTACTTAAAAAAATTGATGTGTTAACACTAAACATAACACAAAGACATTCCCATGAGGAAACTGTAAATAAATACATAAATATATTAAATATACATAAAATATAAGATATATTTTCATCTTTTAAAACTACATAAATATTAAAAAGTTTAAAAAATGTAAAAATTGGAAGTTACTCTCTTTTAAGGTTTTAATTTTTAAGAAAAAAAATTGTTTTATAAAATAAGTGTTATCAATAATATGTAGTTAAAAAATTTCAGTTTCAAATTTGGATTGTATTTTTAGATGCCGTATGACTTTTGATTAATGAATTGATTCAATTTTTCAAAAAAAAAAAGACTCAAAACGTGTTTAACGGGAAGACGGCTCACTAGAAAGGATTGTATTAGCTATTAAAATTTGATAGTGATGTCATATATTTTTTTTTTAATTTTTAGGGTTCGATTTTTATGGATAGAAACTATTATATGAGTCTTTATAATATATGTTAAAGTTGAGATTTCGGTTTTAACGAGAGAACGGCTTAATCGAAAGAATCATGTTTAACAAGAAATCGGTTCATTAGAAAATATTATGTAACTACTAAAATATATTATTGATAATATAATATCACGTAAATATGTGTTGACTATTTTTTTTTAAAAAATTGGGCCGCCGCGAAGCGCGGCCTTATCGACTAGTATATATATAAAGGAGGATACGCGGGCGCATAGGTGGCGCTCTAAGATCGTCTCAATCTATTTTTTTAATTTTTTAGAATTTTAGGATTTTAAATACTAATATCTTTTAACATTTTAGAAATAGAATAAGTGTTCGAATTTATAAAGGAGAAGCGTTCGAATTTATAGAGAAGACATATAATTAGAAGTTCTATTAGACATAAAATAGGTATTTATAAGATATATGATTAAAATTTTTATTTGAAGTAGAATAGGAGTTCGTAGTAGAATAGCTATTTATAAGGCATATGATCAAAAATTCTATTGGAAGTAGAATAGGACATATAATTAAAAGTTTTATTTGAAGTAGAATAGGAGTTCATATTAGAAGTTGAATAGCTATTTATATGGTATATGATTAAAAGTTCTATTGGAAGTAGAATAGATATTCGAATTTATTGAAAAGAAGAGTTCGAATTTATATGAAAAACTTTAATAATGCCTGTTGTGAGGGAAAATTGGTACATCACTTCAATAAAATAATTACAAGAATAATCCGAGAACCATCCAAGAATTTTTATTAAATAAACCAATTTATAAGCCAAAAACCCTAAGTTCATAAACCCTAACCCGAGAGGATGAATGGTGGATATTTGGACTGAATTTGCAAGAGCCTTGAGCTATGTTGATCGAGTAAAACCTACCAAATCGAGAGCCAATAACTAAAAGCTTGTGTTAGAGAGGTGTATGTGTGTCTCCCCTTGCAAAGTGCCTACATACTCTTATATATATAAGAGATCAAGTCCCATGTAGTTCTTGATTATTATCCACGATCTGATAAACCTAACCCTCCGTAACAGACGTGCAGTCATCGTTTATCTCCACTGATGTAGTGATCCTTCTGTTACTCCATCCTTTTCCCGTAATTATCCCCCGATTCTTATCATATATCCTTCCATATATATATATATATATATATATATATATATATATATATATATATATATATATATATATGTATTCCATGTATATCTGACATTTATCCTCGATAACAGCTATTATTGGGTCGCTCCTAGGACCTAGGAACTATCCACTGGGCTGCTAGGACGTCCCTTATCCAATACCCTACGATTTAGGAAGTTCCGAGATTGCTGGTACATTTTCTGGAAACCTTCAGGGTTCATGCACGTACCCCTTGCCTGGTAGCCTACTACCCAGCTGAATCCCTGCCAAGCCTCGATACAACGCTACCCATATCCGGGGTTCACATGCTCGTACCCTTACATGAATACACCCCAAACCAGATGCCAGAGTCCTGTTCTTCAGTTCGTTTCTAAGGCACATTAGATCATTATGCCCACATTCTTAGCCCAACTTATCCCTTCATATTCAGGTAATCCGAGTCCATATCCTTAATGGGCCTTAAATCAAGCCCAAGGCGGATTTTGGGCACAACAACTACCCCCGGTTCCTTGTAGCCATTTGAATGCAAAAGGAACATAATGCCATTCGTACCCTAGTCACACCTTCATTCCACGTGAACCCCTAAGCTTACGTGAGCGTACTCGTTGTAAGAAACAAGGGATTCAACCATGAAACTCCTGTGTTAACGATTGTACCTTTGAGCTCAAATCCTGGGGTTTACCCATTTTCATACCGGGGTACCATTATTGAACCCCTCAGGTCAAAACCTTCCGTGTATACATCCATTTTCTTGATAATTAGAAAATTGTATTTGGATAAACATTCCTCTTAAACGATAAACCTCAAAAATAAATAAAGTCCCATTTGAATTGTGATTGATCGAACTCCAATTCCAAATAAATGCTCCTGCTTCCCTCCTGAGTTCAACGTATCGAGCCTACCATCCGTCCGCATTCAATGTCCTACATTCCCAAAAATTGCTGATAATTATCCTTGTTATTATTTTGCTCCTTTTTTTTATTTTTGCATGCGAGCTCGCCAGGTGTCCTACCTGTTCGTATCTCTATGTCCCTATATATACACACACATCCTCACGCCTTTTCCTCTTTCACTTTTTCACAAAAACTAAACGAAAAAACCCCTCTCCCTTTATCCCTAAATCGCTTCATTTCCACAGACTCAACTCCGGCGAGGATCTTCAATTTCCGATCGTTCTCCAATCTAAAGGTATCTTTCATTTTTCTCTTCATATCAGTCTTTGTACTTTCGTGTGCTCCGTTGTTTATAGGTATACTGATGTACACAAACTCACATTTGCACTTCATATTTATGCTCTTTTTATGTTTGATCCATCTTGCATGCCATTATTTGGATGATTTTGCCATCATTTGTAGATGCATGTCGAATTAAGTAGATCTTCTCATCTTATGTGATGTCTTTAACTTCGCCTATCCATGTTCACCCATACACATAGCTATGCCCAAAAGTGGGTCCTTTAATTGTATGCGCGCTTTGGCATTCCTGTATGTTTTTTCGTGTACTCGCTAGTCAATTTCCCACTAATACTCCTATCCCTAGTGTTAGCTGATCCTTATGTACACTTTGTTCCATTTGGCCTTAAATTGAGTGTGTCTGACTCTACCCTTAGTTCCTTATTACTGGGGTTCATCACCCATAGCCTTCCTTAGGCAGATTAGCCTTGACCTCCACTGACCTTGCTAGATGAAATGCCTTACTCGCCTCTTTCCCCATAATCTGCAACCCTTGTTGACCCAGGGATTCTTATGGATGAACCCCAGCATTAAGTTTGACACCATTGACCCTTCCTTGTTGAAACCCGAAGGGGGCTTAATCCCAAACATCTTGGAGGTTCTCATGCTTGGACCCCCATAAGAGGTGGCGTCCCTCCATTCTCTTTACATGCCCTAGTCTATACCATTATTGCCCTACTGTGAAAATTACTCCACAGACTCAAGGCTCACTCTGCTTTTCTTTGTGTAGATGTCGAGCCGAACCACCTCCAAGGAGTCCCGGAACTCCACAGCCAAAGAGATATCCCTGAGCATGGCAACCTCTGAGGCTGACTCATTCTCACCACTAAGCCCTACATCAAAACTTCCTCCTCTGACCTCAACGGTTAGTGGACGTACCCGCTCTAAAGTCAAAGCCTTGACCCTACTGTTGCTCAAATTTCAATCAAACCTTACTCCTCAAATCCTTCTTCAGTTGCACCTACTACTATTAGTTCTGATTCCCTAGAATCCGGGGAAGAAATAGACTCACTGGGACATTTATCCCCGATAGATGAACCCTTCAATGATCAGAATGAAGGTAGCCAGGATGAGGTTGCTCCTGCAAAAGCTTCTGATGCCACCACCCCCCAATTCTCTTGTGCCAACACTCGTTCATCCATGACTACCCAGAGATTGGCAAACCTGTTGGAAGCATGTGTACCTGGGTGTGCGCTTATCGTACCCCAACCAGAAGAAAGATGTCATGATTTCTCCAATTTCGAGTTAGACCAAATGATTCCTTGCGCTGTCTTGTCTTCCCAGTTCTTTCGATTAGGGCTGTCACTGCCTCTCCACCCTTTTATCACTAATATCCTTGACACCTACAAACTTGCTCCCTTGAAATTAATGCCAAATTCTTATCTCATGGCCATCTGTATGTACATTTTATATGACTCCATGTTCTAAATTAAACTGACTGCTCGTGAGTTGGGTTTCTTCTACAAACTCAAAGAGACTGGGAAAACTACTGGCTTCTTTTATCTCACCACCTGGAACGTCCATCAGGGGAAGTGTATAAAAGGAAACAAAAAAGGAATGTCAGGATGGCATAAGTAGTTCTTATACTTCTATGACTGCCCAGAATACAGAAAAGAGTTTAATCCTCATCCAGACATGCCTGTTCAAACCATACTAGAAGGAGATGAGTTAAAAAGAGCTCGTAAAGCTTTAAGAATGAGTGCAGGGCTAGGAGATGGTGCTAGCCTGCTCACCAAGAAAAAATTAATCCGTTTAGGGTTCAGCAAAAAACTCAGCTCCAGGCCCCCAGGGGATGCTCGTACCCCTGTTGAGGAAAGCCCTGTTGATAGAACCCCTAATGACACAGGTTTCCCTAGTACCCTTGCTTGTAGTCAGACCTCCTATTGTTGCCTTTTCTTTTTTTTTTTTAGCTATGAATACTCCGCATCTCTGTTTATATAAATAGCATACTTGATTTCTTTCTGGCAAATATCTTTAGGGTTATAATGTTTTGACCGTGATCTCTTTTGTCAATGCAGACATGTCTTTCTCTATTCCATCTTTCATCACCAAGAGATCTGCCCAGAAGAGGTCTACCAAAAAGGATCCGGGTATGGCCATTCCTACTATGACAGCTTCTCCTTCTCCTGCCAAGGCCAAATCAACTCCAGTGGAAAACACTCAATTCTCACTTAAGAGAGCTTCCCACCACGCATCTGAACCCTCCGGCACCTCTGGTTCGCGTAGCTACAAGCGCTCGAAGACTGACTTGAGCAAGGGTTTGTCTGAGGTGGTTCCAACTTCACCCTTAAATGCCTTCATCAACTCTATCAAAGACAAGGTCCCTCTGGAAACCATCCTAGAATGGAACAATGTCGGCCCAGAGGAAACAGCAAACCAGGTAACCATGGCCAACACTCAAAGTCTATTCCTCTACTTGAAGTATAGCAACCAGATTACAGAGGCTGCTAAGGGTGATCCCAGGGTGCGTGAGGAGCTAGCCAGGTTACGTTCGGAGGTGAAGGCCTACCATGATGATAGAAAGAAGCTCCTAGAAGAAGCTTTACGAAAGTGAAGGTGTATTGCTCCAAGAGAAGGAGGAACTTGTGAAGGAGAAGGAGATCACGAACACCATACTCAAACTAAAGAAGGACAGAGAAGATGTCGCTGCATCCCACAAGGAAGAGAGGGAGAAGCTCTTGCTGAAAGTGCGATCTCTCCAGGGGGCCGTTGCCAAGTATAAAGTCATTGCCTCCAAGCATGGAGATAAGGAATATAACATGGGTTATAAGGCCGGAATCAAAGATTATATGGCCTCGACATATGAGGCCTTCCCAGAGTTAGAATGGAGTCTCCTAGGCCAAGATGCAGTTGACGTAATTGATTTGATTAAAGCTGAACAGGCTGCGAATGCTCCTAAGGTGCACATGGATGAGGCCCCCCGAGATAATGTTGAAGAGGTTCCTGCAGATGTTGTTGCAGAGGGTGCAGTTGAAGCTACAGACACCCAATCAGTTGAAGCTAAAGATGGGGGTTTAGCCATGGAACCTCAGGTGGAAGCCACCCCATCTGATCCCGAAGCTGCGAAGACCTCTCCAATCAATGAGAATCCCTCCACCTCTCCAATCAATTCAAGCCAGTAATTTTATTATCAACTTTTTTTTAAAGAAAACTTTCATGAATCCTCTCGGTGTTAATTACCGTGAACTCGATATTTTGAGGGTACGGGCTTCTCTAAAGGCCTCGCGAGATGTAATCCTTAACTTGGTTTCTTTCAGAACTTGTGTTGAACGGTTTTCATGAATTTAGTTTACCTTTTGTCTGATATACGCTTGCCATGTGATTAAGTTACATATACACATGTGCACACACCTTCGTTTAATTCAGTACTTAATGCTCCTTACTTTGAATGCCATGCCTACTAAGATATTTCTGTCGTACATTGTCCTATTAGGTGACAGTATCCTTCTTCCCCTTAGGATATCACGTTTTCACTAACTTTGGGGTTCCCCGTTTGTACCCCGGGACATTAATGAAATAAACGTGTATCCCTTTCCTAGAAACCATAGGTAATCCACCTGCCATCTTCCAAACCTGTCTTGACAAACCCTGTCTGGATATTAATAGTTTGTAGATCCGTAATCCAGGTGAGCTCCTCACTAAACCTACCATTTCCATCCCAAGTCTTTAATTTATAACCAATCCTTATTATCCATAAGGCCTTCGCTAAGGGATGACTGGTGTTCCACCAGTCATACCCCTGGGTGCGTTACCCTTTAAACATACTAGGCTTCCACCAACCTTGATTCCCATTTTCATGCGATTTCCTCGCAAGACCAATTTTCTTAGTCATTCCATTTACCAAAAGGTTAAGCCTCACTCACCCAGCTTCCCTGGGATCGTAACAAGGTCATTTTTCCAACTTGCACTTAGCTTCCACAGCTGTGCACAAGTCCTATAATGAGATTGGTTATCCATCATACTGATTACACGGTAATTCGGGGTTCAAACGATTGAACCTCCCCATAAGAGATCCTCATGTCTCTAGTTTCCCTAGAACCTTTCTGCCTTGGGGTTCCATCCCATTTCATGCATAAGCCATACATGTTCCAATCCGTGCGCACGTAATCCACGTACGTTCCCCTCCATGTACCCATATAACCCATACATATTCCATATAACCCGTGTAATCTGTTAACATGTATTCCATATGTTTTTCGTGTAATCCATTAACAAATAAACCATATGTTTTCCATCCCTAAGCATATAATCCGTATGCTTCCATTCCATTACATAAATCTAAATTTAAATTTTTCCTTTAAAATTTACCATTTTTTAAGCCCAACTTATCTTTCCATTAATTAGTGTATACCTACTACCCCTCGAGTTCTTTAATATAATTAGACTTATAGTCAAGAACTAGGTTCAACAGTCGTATACTCTTTAAAACATGAATAAAGCAGGTTACACATAGCATGCATTTATCCACATAAATCCATACATTTTTTATGCATAAAACATAGATAAAAGCAAAACAAGTTGATTCATATTCATTAAATCAAATCATAATGGGTGTTCAACAGGTAGGCGCACATTCACAAGCCCCCGAGCACTTTATTAACATGAAAGGGAAATTCCTAATCGACTGATCCTAATATTATGGTAGCTACAACCAATAAGCCACTTTTATTCTCCTACACCTGAAAGAGGTCTACAAGAAATGTTACCTGGGTTCAACTACTGGTAATATTTCTTAAGGTGTTCGGCGTTCCACGCCCTCGGAATTAGCTTCCCGTCCAAATCCTCCAAATGATAAGTACCTTCCCATAAGACCGATTTGATCACATATGGGCCTTCCCAGTTTGCCTCAAAGGCCCCATGTCCTGGAGTCCTCATATTAGGCATCATCTTCCTTAAAAGCAGATCGCCAACCTTTAAAGGTCGTGCTCGAACCTTGCCATCAAAGTACTTGCGAGTCCTTTATTGATAGGCTGCAAGCCTCAGCTGAGAGGTTGCACGGACCTCTTCCACCAAGTCCAAATACAAATGATGATTAACTTCATTTTCCATGGGATCAAAATTATCCCTTCTGAATGAGTTGGCACCGACTTCCACGGGTACCATTTCTTCACACCCATAGGTTAGAGTAAATGGGGATTCACCAATCGTAGTCCTTGGTGTTGTATTGTAGGACCATAACACCATTGGGAGCTCTTCTGGCCAGCAACCCTTTTTATCTTCCAACTTTGCCTTTAGAGTGTGTTTAATGATTTTATTGACGGCTTCAGTCTGACCATTGCTTTGTGGGTGACAAACTGTAGAGAAGCCTTTCACAATTCCGAGGTCTTCACACAAACCTCTCATTTCCTTGCTATCAAACTATTTGCCATTGTTAGATATTAACTTGTAGGGAACCCCAAACCGGCATACAATTGCCCGGAACACGAACTCCTTGAGCTTGGTTGCGGTGATCGTAGCCAGGGGTTCAGCCTCTGCCCATTTCGTAAAATAATCCACAGCCACGACAGCGTACTTTACTCCTCCCTTCCCCTTTGGGAGTTCTCCAATCAAATCAATCACCCAAACAGCAAAAGGCCATGGGCTAGAGAGTGGATTTAATGGCGCAGCAAGGTTCCTATTGGAATTGGCATACCTTTGACACCGATCACATGACTTTGAGAATTTGTGAGCATCCTGTTGTAGAGTCAGCCAATAGTACCCCTGTCGAAGTATCTTATGGGCCAATGAGGTTCCTCCAGAGTGGTTTCCACATATGCCTTCGTGTACTTCCTGCATGATATATTCGCACTCACTGCCTGCTATACATCGTAGAAGCGGCTTGTTGAAGCCCCTCTTATATAGCTTTCCATCGTAAAGAGCATAGTGTGTGGCCTTGTACTTCATTCTTCTGGTTTTATCCTTTTCAGTTGGTAGAACCCCCTTTGTGATGTACTCCAGAATGAGAGTAATCTATGTATCCTCCATCTGAACTTCAATATCCATACAATCGAACCTTGAAATGCTAGGTTGTTGCTGTATCTCCAACGGTATCACCCCTAACATAGTCGCTTCCCTGGTGGAACCCAACTTAGCTAAGGCATCAGCACTTGAGTTTTCCGTCCTTGGAATTTGTACAAGGTTTATCTCCCCGAACATGCTCATCAAATCTTGTGCGTACATCATGTACAAGTCAGTGAGTGGACCCCTAGCTTGAAAGTTGCTTTTGATATTGTTAGGCCGAATACACAAATAATAATCAACTTTTTATGAGAGATTAACAAGTAAAAGCGTTTATGCACTTAAAAAACTTCTTGTATTTCAAACCCTCTTCGTGATGTAAAATATCACAAAGAGCTGCTAGGTTACAATAATGATAATTCGTTATCGATACCCTTCTAGGGTTAACCTATCTGTATTTATATAACATACAGCTACGATACAATCTCTAATTGATATTCCTAATAATCAGCTATACAATGATATCAATTACAGATTGTCACACGTCTCCTATGTCAACTCGATCTCTTTTATAGCTATCCAATCTTCAAAGATATCGCTTCCATAATTAATCTTTAATCACTGTTGAACAGTAGACGCGCTTCCTCCAGACAGAGTTTAACAAACTCTGTCGAGCTTCCAACTGTCAGAGTTTACACAAACTCTGACTGCTTCCAGCTAAACTCTGATAACTCCCTGTAACACTTAAACACTGATCAAAACACATCAATTATATTTAACAATCTCCCCCAACTTGTTCATTATCAAAAATGTACAAGTTAATGACAATAATTGATGATGTCAAAACAAATGATAAATACAGTGTTTATATAGATTCAGAGTTTAAGCTTAAAAACTATAGAGAATAAGAAAATTCTTACAGAACTTTAATCTCTAATCATTTCAAGATCTGGCATGGTTCTGAGATAATCAATCAGCAATCTTCTTTCTGCATTCTCAAGTTCAATCTTCATTGCTTCTTTGATTTCTCTGAGTTGAGGATCACTTTCATCTGTTTGGTAAATAGCAGCCCTAAGATCATAAATCTTGTTTCTTCTCATTTCATTACCCAGTCTGATAAATCTGTCTTTTTCTGCCTGAGTATTAAAGTCAAGTACTGTGATTCCCAAATCAGTTTTTAACTTTGCAGTACCTTTCTTCATTTCAATGAGATTGCCTTGGTAATCCCTGTACTTAGGAATGTATCTGCTTTTGTATTTCTGTCCTCTAATAGCCAGATTCTGAGTCATCTTCTGTCTTAGTACATTAGCAACAGATTGAGTCCTTCGACTATTCACCTTGAGAAGATATAGAACATACTCTAGTTCTTCCCAATATTTCAAGCCGATATCATCCTCACCAACTTTGAATACTGTCCCATCAGCCATGAAGTAAAGAAGAAAATCTTTGTCTAAACTCTTCTGATGAACCAACTGCACTGATTCCAGTCTATCCAGACTCTCTTGAGGTACACCACGACCTGGAACAGCCAGTGAAGAAGGACCTCTAGGACCAGTATATTGCCTTCTGTCTCTATGTGAGCCTAATCCAGCCTTATTATTTCCAATCTTACCAGATAAAGCTTTTCCATCAGAAATATTCATTGAGACTCCAGATAACACATCTGGATCATGAAGTGTTCCTTTACCAAAAACTGATTTCAACTGAGAAGATAGAGGTCTAAACACAACTTGTGTAGCAACAGAGGTTGTATCTTTCTTCTTTGAATCTTCTCCTTCCATAGCAATGCCTTTCAGCTTGTGTTTAGCTTCAGCTTCTGTTGATTTCTTAGATAAATGTGATCTTTGATCAGCATCAACATTTTCCTTGATCACAATGCCTTTAAGAACAGGCCTAGGAGCTTTTTCTTTTTTGTACCTTATCAGACTTTAAAGCTTTAAGATGTTCTTCTTGTAAACTCTTTTCCTCAGCTTCAACGTCTTCAATCGTTACTCCTTCCTCATTCTCTTCAATGAACAACTTAGCAGCCAACTCTTCATCAGTTTGTGGATTTGAAAACAACAGTAAACTCTTGGTCCTTGAAGTTCCTTGAGTATCAGTATTTCTCCCAACAGACTGTGATTTGAATGACTTACTAGTTCTCAGAGTTTGAACCTCCTCAGCCTTTTTCTTTCCTTTGTCTTTGTTACTTGCCCCTCCATCTCCAGCACTATCCCTTCTGACAACTCTCTCCCCCTTTTTGACATCATCAGGCATAAGGATAGAAGTAATTAACTCCAGGGAGGTAGCAATAGAATCAATTTTAGCAGATAAATCAGACTGATTCTCTTCAACTTTACTCAGTCTGGCAAGGATATTGTCTTGAGCTTTAGAGAATTTTGTAGTCACTAGTTTTGAATGTGTTTCCATTTTCATCTCTCTAGCTACAACCTCATTTCGCAAAGAAGTGATTGCTAAATTAGTGTCATCAAATCGTCTATCCAGAGTTTTAACTTGAACTATAGTTGCTTTCAAGCAAGAAAGAATCTCTGGATTAGAGATAGTATCAGCACTTTGCTTAACAAACTTAGCTGCTCTTCTTGATGAAAAAATACAATCTTCTTTGTACCATTCAGCAGCATTCTTGGCAAATTGTGCTCTCTCAACTTCATGAGAAGTACAAGGTTGAGAAAAAGGTGTATGTTTATCATCAGTTTGTACTGGTGCACTCAGAGAAGTATCAGAGTTTGCACTACTGTCACCTTCAGCTTCAACACTTGTAGCTTTAACTGGTTCATCTTCAGCCATAAATTTAGCAATATCTTCTGTAGGCTTTTCAGGATTTTCTTCATGTTGCACAGACTCAGCAACAGGCATTGACTGAGAAGTTACTTTGGTTGCCTGATCAATTTCTTCACCTTCTTCAACAGTGTGGTGAGCATCAGATATTATCTCAGTATGAGATGCCACAGCTTCAGAAGGAACAGATGTAAGTTGATCAACTACACCAATATTATAGATAGGATCAGATAATGGCTTAAATGAATCAGGAACAGCATTTATTGGAGAAACACCATCTCTTGCATCCTCTTCTGCAGGCATTTTATCCTCTGCAGGTATTACATCCTCTGCAGGTATTACATCCTCTCCAGGTATTGCATCTTTCTCAACCTCAACAGGAGGTGTTTGCTGTGATACAACCTCTGGAGCTTCAATATCTTCATCCACAGAATCAGAGAATATCACTTTTCTTCGTTTTGCTAGAGGTACATTATCTGAATCCTCTTCACAAGGTGGTGACTTAGGCATGTTTGCTCGAGCTTTCAGTCTTTTCCCTTTTCTAGTGTAAACAGCTTCAGGAGATTTTCGTTTTGATTTCCTCTTTGTCTCTTCCGCCTGTCTTAGACTGGCATGTCGTGCAGCAAGTGCTTTCTTAACGCCTTGAGATTTAGACTTTGATTTTAATGGAGAATCAGAGTTTGAGTTTGAAGTGGGTGAAGATTGCTTTGCAGGTGATTCAGTGTTTGGTTCTGGTTGAGGTTCAGGGTGTGGTTCAGGTTGTTGTGGTTCTTGTTCAGGTTCATCTTGTTGTGGTGCATCGTGTTGTGGTTCCTGTTGATCTTGTTGTGGTTGATTTAGAAAATTTCGTAGAGCAAGAGGCATGATAAACTCAGGAAGATTTTCTTTACCAACATCCTTGTTAGTCATATCAGAGAATATGCGCTTATTGACTCTAAAAGGATCAACTTTATCAGTTTCATCAATTACAAGACCAGGTACACATGCATTGAACAACATTTGACAGAAACGAGCATAGTAGACAGTGGTAGTCTCTGACAATTTATCACCTAAGCTCATCAAAACATATCGACCAAAATCAAAATTAATACCATAAAGCAAAGAATACCCGATATGGAGACTATCCATTGGAATGGCATCCCAGTTTGTGACTTTCTTCTGGAATGTTCTTGTTATGCAATCAAAGAAGAAATTCCATTCCTTTCTGAGATTTGGTCGCTTTATACTGCCAAGCTTGTCAAGAGATTCCATGTAACCTATCTCCTGTAGCATGTCTCTCAGATAACTTTCATTAACCAGAGTATAAGAAGTATGTGTGTCAAAACCCATCGTATCTCGTACAGTCTGTGGAGTAATCACATGGTCTTGGTCTTCATAGGTGAAGATAATGGTAGGAGTTCCACTTTCTCCTCCATTCACATAAACTGAGTTATGCCAGAATGAAGCAATTTGAGACGCGGAAAGAGTAGCAGGTCCAGTCAGAGCTTGTCCAATCTCTGAATCCCTCAAAAAATTCTGCATGAGATGAAACGATTCTGGAACGCGTTCATGATAGAGTGGAGCTTCATAGTTATTAGGAACAAACCGTAAGCCAAGAGCAGTGAATGCTTTAGATGCCATTGAGTTAAGAATTTCCAAGAATTTCCAAAAGATATGAATGTAGAAAAGGTGTTTGCGTGAGTGCCCAAGAGAAAAATAAGAAAACTGTGAGAGTAAGAATAAAGCAAACTCGTTTGGACACAAAAGTGATTAAATTAATGAAAACTCAATCTCTTATCTAACAAACACTCAATCAGTTCCTTGATTAATGTGTAGTGGGACACGATAATAGGTAAGTGGGACACATTAAGGGCGAGTGGGTCATGTGCGCCTATTTTTAAAAAGAGTATATTAAAATTAAAACATTAAAATATTTGATTTTAACAAAAATCAAATAATACTCTTTTAAAAATATCTGGACCCAAGTAAAATCAGAATTTGAAACGTTTACCTGTTGCCTTTAATAACCAGAATACGAAGCGATTAAGGACTTCGTTCTTACCCATCTCTATTTAAGGCCTAGAGACTTGATCAGATTATTTCATTAAACCTTTAACCTTTCAGTCTCCCCTGGAAAATCACAAACCTTTCAAACCAAATACTCTTGAAAAACAATGGCTAACCTTACCATCAAAGAGAAAAACCTTCATCTTGTCGAAAATAGAGACATCTTCAGCTATTCTCGTGAAGAGTTTGAAGAGTTTGAGTGGGAAAGGCAGCTTGAGACGCTGTGGCTGCAAATGGATGCTGGTCTGGAAGAGCTCGAGAGAGAGAAACCTGCAAGGGTGATCGACATCGATGCTGCCCTCCAAGCAACATTGGCATGGCTCTCCTCGAAGGCATCCTCATCCACCACCACCAACCATTGTTAATGAATATGTCAGCAAAAATAACCTTATCCCTTCAACTTCCACCCAAATAAAGTGGCAAAGATGGGATCTGGGAATTTTTGCTAACAATGGAGTGGTGTGGACGGACCTTTTACTTTCCTGTTGAATAGATTAGCAGATAGAGAGAACAAAAATATGTAATATTTGCTTGTAATCTCTTTCTTATTATCAATGAAAATTTTGTTTTTCTAATCATATTCATTGTGTTCTACAACTGTTATATGTGTTATATGAACTGTTCTTCAAGAAAATGCATCAAGAAGAGAATATGAAAACTAATTAAAGTAATCATATAAAGAACACATTCATGAACTATCCACTGATTAACAGTTGTCAAAAACCCTACTTACTCCAAGACTTTCAAATTGTCCAAGTGAAAATTTACCTTAGAGTGCAAATCACGAATCAACAGCGTTTGTCAATTCTCCAACTTTATCATCGAAACCCTTTCATAAATTGCACAGTTGTGAATATTTGTGTGTGTGAAGCAGAGTTTACTAAGTCAATTTTTAGAGCATCTAATTTTTCATAAAATCCATAAAGTAAATCAATAAACACTGGATGCACAGACTGTCATAGTAAACACTGACTGTATGATGAAAGCTAAACTCTGAAGTAATCGAACTTTATACAGTAATTTTTATTTTATACCCTCTTTATATACACATTTTTTTTTATTCCTTTTTTTTTTTTTATTTTTTTTCATTTTTTTTTAATTTTTTTATTTTTCATTCCAGTAATCAGAGGTTGGAACCAGTCACCAAAAATTCAAAAATTTTAGCCCTTATCATTTTGATAAGTTCCTGGGTCATCCTAGTATTTAACTAGTCACCAAAAATCAGAGAATTTTAGCACATATTATATACCAATAGGTTCCTGGGTCATCCTAGTATCCAACATAATCTCAAAGGAGTATAACAACCTATATACACTTTCTTTGGGGTATTGCAGTAAACATTTTATTTTATCAGAGTATAACTAACAGAGTTTAGAGTTCATCAACATCAGTAGTTCTTCGTGAAAGGTAATGCACACAGTATTTATTGACTCAGAGTTTAGGACAAAATAAACTAAGAGATGCTATAAATATGAGCCAGTATCATGCTGTGTTAACTTTCTGCACAATCTAAGATTAGATCTCAATAACTCAGAAAGATTCATGATTAATTGCTGAGAATCATGCTTCATACATATTTCTTCATTGGTATTTTCATTCAGACAAAAATCAACTCAAAGTTCACAGAGTTTATCAAACTTATTAACAGTGTATGACATACAGACATGCTGACAGAGTTTAACAGAATATGCATAACAGAGTTTAATCAACAGAGTTCACTTAGTATTTAACCAATCAGGAAATATGATTAATACATCACATAAGTAAAGTTTGAATCTAACCAACATTTCTAGTCAGAACCAGAGATCATTCCTAGTTCATTAACCAGCCTTGTAAATGTAACTTCACTCAATGGTTTAGTGAAGATATCTGCAAGCTGTTGTTCTGTAGAGACAAAATGTAGTTCAATATTTCCTTCTTCCACATGTTCTCTAATGAAGTGGTACCTTATGCTGATGTGCTTGGTCATTGAATGCTGTACTGGATTACCTGTCATAGCAATAGCACTTTGGTTATCACAGTAAATAGGTATATTACTGTACCTCAATCCATAATCCAGCAATTGATTCTTCATCCATAAGATCTGTGCACAACAGCTACCAGCTGCAATATACTCTGCTTCAGCTGTAGATGTGGAGATTGATTTCTGTTTCTTGCTGTACCAGGAAACAAGTCTGTCACCAAGAAATTGACAGCTTCCACTAGTGCTCTTTCTGTCTACCTTACAGCCTGCAAAGTCTGCATCAGAATATCCAAGTAGCTTAAAATCTGATTCTCTGGGGTACCACAGACCTAATGATATGGTGCCCTTGAGATACTTGAAGATTCTTTTCACAGCTGTCAGATGTGGCTCTCTAGGATCTGCCTGAAACCTTGCACAAAGACAAGTTGCATACATGATGTCAGGCCTACTAGCTGTCAAGTATAGAAGAGATCCTATCATGCCCCTGAAGTTTGTCATATCCACTGAAACTCCTGTGTCTTTGTCCAGTTTAGTTGTCGTTGCCATGGGAGTTGATGCAGATGAACAGTCAAGCATACCAAATTTCTTGAGAAGATTTCTGGTGTATTTTTCTTGATTAATGAAAATTCCATCTTCTGTTTGCTTCACCTGTAGGCCTAGAAAGTAACTAAGCTCTCCCATCATGCTCATTTGATATCTGGACTGCATGAGCTTGGCAAACTTCTTACAGAGTTTATCATTAGTAGACCCAAAGATGATGTCATCAACATAAATTTGAACTAAAAGGAGGTCACTTCCTTGGTTGAAATAAAACAGAGTTTTGTCAATTGTACCTCTGTTGAATCCACTTTCTAGAAGAAACTGAGCAAGTGTCTCATACCATGCTCTTGGTGTCTGCTTAAGTCCATATAGTGCCTTATCTAGCCTGTAGACATAATCTGGATATTTGGGGTCCACAAATCCTGGTGGTTGTTCAACAAACACTTCTTCTTCAAGCTTTCCATTCAGAAAAGCACTTTTCACATCCATCTGGAACACTTTGAATTTCTTGTGAGAGGCATATGCTAGAAAAATTTTGATTGCCTCCAATCTTGCTACTGGAGCAAATGTTTCATCATAATCTATTCCTTCCTGCTGTGAATAACCTTTTGCTACCAGTCTAGCCTTGTTCCTCGTGATAACACCTTCACTGTCAGTCTTGTTTCTGAAAACCCATTTAGTACCAACAATAGATCTGTTCTTTGGCCTTGGTACAAGGGTCCAAACTTCATTTCTTTCAAATTCATTTAACTCTTCCTGCATTGCTGTTATCCAGTCTGCATCTTGAAGAGCTTCTTCCACTTTCTTTGGTTCATTTTTAGACAAGAATGCATGAAATAGACATTCACTTGCAGTAGCACTTCTTGTCTTTACTTTTGCATCTGGATCACCAATTATCAAATCAGGTGTATGTGATTTAGTCCATTTCCTAGCAGAAGGCAAATGACTTCTATCAGCATGTGATCCTCCCCCTTGATCCATGCTCTCCTGATTCTGTTGTGATCTATTTTCGTTTTCTGAGACTCCCCCTGAACTTGACTGTCCAGAGTCAGAATTTGAATTTTCAGAGTTTGAAGCATCAGAGTTTGATCCAGATTTTTCAGTTGACTCAGTATCAGTGTTTGAGTCTTCATCTTGATCATGCTCCCCCTCAACTGGTTCTCCTCTTTGTTGTGACTCAGAAGTTTCTCCAGAATTTACCAGTAGAGGTTCAGAGTTTGTTTCAACAGAGTCTGTCAGAATTGTTTCATCAGAGTTTCCTTCATCAGAGTTTAAAACTTCATTTTCAAAGTTCAGTTGATCATATTCGTCTTTGTCTTCAAGTCCAGTTATCTTCTTATCATCAAAAGAAACATGTATAGATTCCATGATCACTTTAGTTCTCAGATTGTAAACTCTGAATGCCTTTGTTGACAGTGGATAGCCAACAAAAATTCCTTCATCTGCCTTTAACTCAAACTTGGTCAACTGTTCTGGATGAGTCTTCAAAACGAAACATTTGCACCCGAAAATATGAAAGTATTTCAGGTTAGGCTTCTTTTTCTTCACCATCTCATATGGTGTCTTTCCATGCTTATTGATCAGTGTTGCATTTTGAGTAAAACAAGCAGTTTGAACAGCTTCTGCCCAGAAATAAGTTGGCAATTTTGCTTCATCAAGCATAGTTCTGGCAGCTTCAATTAATGTTCTATTTTTCCTCTCAACTACACCATTTTGTTGTGGTGTGCCAGGTGCTGAAAATTCTTGTTTCACTCCATTGTCCTTGCAGAATTCTTCCATTGTTGCATTTCTGAACTCAGTTCCATTATCACTTCTAATGATTCTAACTTTGTTGCTTGATCCTTTGTCCAGAAGCTTCACATGCTCCATCAGAGTCAATGCAGTTTCATCCTTCTTTGCTAGAAAATACACCCAGGTGAATCTAGTGTATTCATCAACAATGACTAAAGCATATTTCTTCCTTGCAATAGACATAACATTTACTGGACCAAATAGATCAACATGCAGAAGATGATGGGGATCAGTGATAGAAGATTCTGTTTTGCTCTTGAAAGATGACTTCCTTTGTTTAGCTTTCTGACATGAGTCACATAGGCCATCAACATTTAACAGGGTCTTTGGGAGTCCTCTTACAAGATCCTTTCTGATCAGTTCATTGATGTTGTTCAAGTTCAAATGTGAGAGTTTCTTGTGCCACTTCCAACTCTCTTCACTAGACATTCTTGTAGACAGGCAAACAGCTTTTCCAAAGAGAGTCTATCAAAAGCTTGATTTCATAAATGTTGTTTTGCCTGTGACCAACTAGAACAACCTTTCCTGTAGATTTGCTGATAACTTCACAATATTCAGGTTGGAAATCTACATGATATCCCTTGTCACAGATTTGACTCACAGATAGCAAGTCATGCTTGAGTCCTGGGACATGAGCTACATTGTTGATGATGACATTTCCAAGATTGATATTGCCATATCCCAATGTTCTTCCTATATTGCCATCACCATAGGAAACTTTTGGGCCAGCTTTCTCCTCATATTCTGATAGCAGGGCTTTATTTCCAGTCATGTGTCCTGAACATCCACTGTCCACGACTAGGGTTGCCTCCCTGTTACCCTGCAATCACAAACAATTACCGAGGATTAGTTTTAAGGATCCAGACTTGCTTGGATCCTTTGGCATTCTTAACTTTGTTAGCTTTTGCAGCGGAATTAACATTATCAGAGTTTGAGCTAACAGTTTCAGTGTTTGCACTTGCAGTATCAACTTTAACCCATTTTAGATTGGGTTTCAGTTCATAGTAATTATGATAGATAGCATGATATTTTCTGCAAGTATAGATGGAATGCCAAGTGCTTCCACAGTGTGTGCATAGAGTCTGTGGCTTAGTTCTAGCAAAATCCTTCTTTACCTCAGACTTTGTAGGTAAAGAATTTATATTTTTATTTTTCTTGCAGAAATTTGCAAGATGCTTAGTACTACCACAGTTATGACATGTCTTTCTTGGAGCATAACTAGCGAGCATTGGTTTATTTCCTGAAGTGATGCCTACTTTTCCATTTCTGTTCTTGTTTGACACTTTCTTTTTCTCAATAGATTTTAACTCCTTCAGTTTATGTTTGAGTTGTTTATCTGTCATTGAACCAATATTAACCTGATTAACACTAGTTTTTACTGGTTTTCTTTTGACAGCTTCTTTTTCATTCTCAGACAAAAATTTACTGGTTCCATGAACAAATTTAGTTCTGACTTTAACTTGATTTTGAAATCTAAGTTCATCTTCCTCATTATAACCTAGACCAACAGTGTCTGTTTGAAAAATCTGTTGAGTGTCCTTTCCAGAATTTGTCCAAGTCCTAATTTTCTTATTTGCTTCCTCCAACTCAGATTCTAGTTTATATTTCTGAAGCAAAATCTGTTCTTTGCAAACAGCATCATCTCTCTCTTTCTGAACTTGTTGCATGTTTTCAAGTTTCTCTTCAACAAATTTATTTCTCTCTTTAAGTTCAGAATTTTCAGCTTTTATCCTCTCATTTTCTAAAGTCTGATCCCTATAACTTATATGCAATGACTTAAGAAAAATTCTTAATTGAGCAATGTCATCAATATTATAAGCATAGGTAGTTGGAGGTACCTGATTTTCAGAGGATTCTGATTCAGTAGTAGCCATGAGAGCATAGTTCACTTCTTCATCAGAATCTGAAGTATCTGCCCAATCTCTGCCTTTAGTGTAGAGTACCTTTCCAGTTTTACCCTTCTTGCACTCAGGAGCATAGTGACCCATCTCCTTACACTTGTAGCATTGAATTTCAGACTTATCCTTCTTCCCTTTAGAATCTCTCTTATCAGACTTCCTGTAGCTTTTCCTGTCTTCATTTGAATCCCTAGAAAACCTTTTTCCTTTCTTGAAATTCTTGAAGCCCATTTTCTTGAAAGTTTTCACCATCAGCACAGCCATTTTTCTCATTTCTTCTTCATCATCCTCAGAGTCAGATGATTCAGAAGAGTTTGAATCATAATCAGAGTTTGGTGAATCACTTTCTGAGTGTATGACCAAAGCTTTTCCCTTCATTTTCCTTCTTGTTGCCTCTTTCTTCTGAGGCTTCTCTTCAACATTAAGAGCAACAGACTTTTCTTTTCTACTTGATCTCCTGTTTCTTTGCTCCATTTCCAATTCATAAGTTTTGAGCAGTCCATAAATTTCATCAATCTCTGTTTCAGCAAGATCATAGTTGTCTCTAATAGTGGTTGTTTTCACATCCCACTTTTCAGGTAGAGAAAGAAGAAACTTGAGATTCGAGTCTTCTAGATCATATTCTTTGTTGACCAATGACAGATCATTAATCAGTTTACAGAATCTATCAAATGTTTCTGTCATGGTCTCTTCAGGTTTAGCCTCAAAATGCTCATACTCTTGTGTGAGTATGTTTCTCCTATTCTTCTTAATAGCTGCAGTTCCTTGACACCTGACTTCAAGTGCATCCCATATCTCTTTTGCAGTGGTGCAGTTAATGACTTTGTTAGACATGACATTGTCTAAGGCACTATGAAGTAAATGCCTAACTTTTGCATCCTTAGCAATTGATGATAGATCTTCAGGAGTCATGTCCTTCTTTTCCTTTGGAACCATTTTTGCTGCTTCACCAGCAACTGCAACAGATAGCTTTGTAGGATTGTGAGGGCCTTCATAAATCCTATCAAGATATTCTGGATCTGTAGCCTCCAGAAACATAGTCATCTTGACCTTCCACATAGCATACTCTAATGGCCTCAGAATAGGAACCCTGATTGGTTCATAACGACTCACAGTAGTAGGAGCCTTTTCAGAAACAGTAGGTGTTGGTGGAGGAATTTCTGACATGATTATTGTTGTGTTTGGATCTTAACCTGTAATAAAGTAACAGATTGGCTCTGATACCACTTGTTAGGCCGAATACACAAATAATAATCAACTTTTTATGAGAGATTAACAAGTAAAAGCGTTTATGCACTTAAAAAACTTCTTGTATTTCAAACCCTCTTCGTGATGTAAAATATCACAAAGAGCTGCTAGGTTACAATAATGATAATTCGTTATCGATACCCTTCTAGGGTTAACCTATCTGTATTTATATAACATACAGCTACGATACAATCTCTAATTGATATTCCTAATAATCAGCTATACAATGATATCAATTACAGATTGTCACACGTCTCCTATGTCAACTCGATCTCTTTGATAGCTATCCAATCTTCAAAGATATCGCTTCCATAATTAATCTTTAATCACTGTTGAACAGTAGACGCGCTTCCTCCAGACAGAGTTTAACAAACTCTGTCGAGCTTCCAACTGTCAGAGTTTACACAAACTCTGACTGCTTCCAGCTAAACTCTGATAACTCCCTGTAACACTTAAACACTGATCAAAACACATCAATTATATTTAACAGATATGACCCACCACCAACATGGAATCACTATACACAATCATATTTACCACCTTCACTTCAAGAGCCAGCTTCAAACCTGCAATCAGGGCTTCGTATTCTGCATCATTGTTCGTAGCTTTGAATGTAAAATGAATCAAGCTTTGTAACTTGTGGCCCTCGGGGCTTATCAGTATTATTCCAGCACCTGCACCGTTTCTATTAACAACTCCATCCACATATAATGTCCACAATGGTGGGTTTCCGGTGGAGTCCCCTTCTCTAGGGGTACAATTACCCCTTCCTTGGCTCCCACATCAACAGATGATGGGAATTCCAGAAAGAAATCAGCGAATGCTTGACCCTTAATAGCTGTTCTTGGCTTGTATTCGACATCAAATTGGCCTAACTCCACTACCTATTTCATTAACTTTCCCGAGGCTTCAGGTCTGTGCAAGACCTGCCTTAGCGGGAACGATGTTCGTACCTCCACCTTATACGCCTGGAAGTATGGCCTTAACTTTCTCGATGCCAAAATCAGAGCATAAGCCAGCTTCTCCATATTTGTATACCGAGTTTCAGCATTCAGAAGCCTCTTACTTACACAGTATACCGGGTATTGTATTTGATCTTCCTTACGGACCAGAACCGAACTGATAGAGTGTTCAGAGACTGCCAAGTACAAAATCAAGGTTTCACCTTCCATGGGCTTTGCCAGCAGTGGGGGGCTTCCCAATTGCTCCTTCAGCTTTGTGAAGGCAGCCTCACATTCGGGCGTCCACTCGAAACCTTTCCCCTTCTTAATAGCCGTGGAGAATTCTCTACATCTGTCAGAGGATTTTGAAACAAACCTATTCAGAGCCGCTACTCGCCCCGTAAGGCTTTGGACTTCCCTCACACTTCGGGGGAATCTCATCTCGACCAATGACTTTATCTTAGCAGGATTGGTCTCGAGTCCTCGCTGATTCAAAATGAAGCCCAAAAACTTCCCAGATTCAACCCCAAAAACACATTTTTGGGGGTTCAACTACATCCTGTACCTCCTCAATATACCAAACATCTCGGCTAGGTGAGTGACGTGTTCATCTGCCCTCTTGGATTTAACCAACATATCATCGACGTACACTTCCATGGTTTTCCCAATTTGATCCTTAAACATCTTGTTAACCAGCCTTTGGTAAGTCGATCCAGCGTTCAACAGTCCGAAGGGCATCCCAATGTAACAGTAAAGGCCTCTATCGGTTATGAAAGAGGTATGCTCCTAATCAGGTCCGTACATCGGAATTTGATTGTAGCCCGAGTATGCATCCATGAAACTTAGTAAAGCATGACCAGCCGCAGCATTAACCAACTGATCGATACGTGGGAGTGGAAAGATATCCTTGGGACATGCCTTGTTCAAATCAGTGAAATCGATGCACGTACGCCACTTGCCATTAGGTTTCTTTACCAAGACTGGATTTTCCAACCACATGGGGTAAAAAGACTCTCTTACCAGCTTGGCCTTCAACAACCTGTCCACCTCTTCCTTCAATGTAATGGCTCTTTCCCCACTTATTGCTCTCCTCTTCTGTCTTACGGTCTTCATTTCTGGATCGATGTTTAGATGATGACACATCACCCTTGGGTCTATTCCCACCATATCCTTGGGGCTCCATGCAAATATATCTAAATTGTCTTTCAAAAATGAGACCAGTGCTTCCCTGATCTCAGGGTTCACCTGTTTACCAACTTTCAACTCCTTAGTGGGATCAGCTGCATCCACTAGAATAGACAAAGTGTCTTCAGCCGCCCCGGTCTTCTCCTTTGTTTTTGGCATACGTGGATCAAGATCAATTTCCACAGGGTTCACCTTGCTTAAACCCTGATGGGATTCCATCATCCGGCAATTAGACTTCTTTGATTCCTTCAGATTATTTTCATCATCCAAACCTTCAAAATCACTGTCATTTACGTCTTTAACTATTCCTTCAATCAATGATTCTCCAACCTTTGAATTTTGAAATTTCGGGGCTTCCAACATTAGTACCCCACCAGGGGTATCTACCCCCTGAAAAGTTGCAACATTATGTATAGGGCTCCTCACCTAGATGTTGCACAATCATGATAACATTGCACATATCTCTTGCTGGCTTTACTTCCTTTCTGCATAAGGATTCATCCCCCTGTCCTACGCAGGGGTCCAAATAGCGGTAGCATGGCTCAGAGGAACCTCCGTCCACCAAAAACAGATGTTTGCAAGCTTGCTTGGCTGTGTGCAAGGCTTTGTTGTAACACTCCCTTGAGTCAGATTGGCATCCCTGAACACATCCGATTCCTTCTGGAGTCGAGAATTTCATTGATAGGTGGTAAATAGACGTTACCACTCGCATCTCCTTGAGTAACGGCCTTCCAAGTATCCCATTATAAGAAATGTCTTCATTCACCACCATGAATTCCACCACTTGTGTAGCAGACCGGGGTTCATCTCCCAAGGTAACAGGAAGCTTCACTCGCCCCACAATTTGTACGAGATTTCCAGTAAATCCATATAACTCGTTGTAGGAAGGAGCCATTTCTTTGTCAAGTAACCCCATCTTCTGATAGGTGCTGTACGCCAAGATGTTAACCGAGCTTCCATTATCCACCAACACCCGGTGTACGTTCAGACCTCCGATTGCAGCCTTAATTACCAAGGCATCGTTATGGGGATGGTGTACATGTCTGGCATCCTCCTCAGTGAATGTTATATCAGCTGCTTCGCCTTTAAAAAGTTTGGGTGGCCTTTCAGACAAGTTGTACACATTTGTGCGGGGTGCGCTCCTGGCTTCCCGAGTGTAATTTTTATGGGCGTTCCTACTCATACCCCCAATATAAGGTCCACCTATGATAGTACGAATGCTATTCGCTCTTATATGGCGCTCCGGATTCACCTTTTCTGTTTCCTTATTAATTCTGTCATTCTTGTATCCTTTCACTTCTTGAGCTACGAACTCAGTAAGGTAACCCCTTCTTATAAGATCTTCAATGTGATCCTTCAAATGGCGATAATCCGTAGTTTCATGCCCATTGACATCATGAAAAGTACAGTAACACCCTTCATCTTTCTTTCCTGGAGGTCCATTTTTTGTCGGCTTCCTAAACATCCCAGCCGTATTTCGCACTTCGTACACCTGCTCAATAGAGGCTGTGAGCGGGGTATACTCATTATACTTACCCATTCTTTGAGAATCCTTCCTTGCTGGATATTTATAATTCACCGTCCTTCCAGTATTGGTTGTATTCACAGTTATAGGAGCCATTTTTTCATCACGATGGGTGGACCTAGAAGAGGAGCTTCCACCATAAGAGGTTCGCTTGTGGTACCCCCTGTCTTTTGGGCTATAGGATCTGCGCCTCTTACTTCTGCTCTATTCCCTAGAGCTACGACTCTTCTTAAGCTTAGCCACTGATTCTTCAATCACCTTGTGAGTTTCAACCTTGGCATAGAAGTCTGCCAAGGTTTTGGGCTCCGCCCCTTGTAGCTCTTTCCAAAAATCGGTACCTGGGCGTGCGCCCGCGATCAAAATTTTTTTTAGGTCTCATCTGTGGTCTTCCTCACCTTTGGGACCTCCGCATTGAACCGTTTAAAATATTCAGTGAGAGTTTCATTTTCATCTTGCTTAATGTTTGCCAGCATATTAGCTGGGGGTGCGAACGCAACCGAAGCCCGAAATTGGGTTACGAACAGTTCACTCATTTGCCGCCAGGACCGAATAGAATTAGGACGTATCCTCTTGAACCATTGGTGAGCACTATCCCTTAATGTGGCTGCCAACAAACGACATTTCGTCAGATCCTTAACCTGATATACCTCCATTTCCGTGTCAAACCGACTGAGGTATTCTGTTAGGAATATGTTGTACTTGATGATAACTTCACAATCAATCAAATTGTATAAGTATTGTAGCTGTCAATGGATGGGGATTTATAACTCTATCTGTTGACAGGTAGCTCATCAACGGATGAGGTTTTGTAGCATACTGCAGTATCTCTATGTTATCAATTGATAGTGTTTTTATCCACAGTCATGTTGACCATCAATGGACAGGCAGAATAGGGTTTCCAATTGTAAATAAGCTATGCTATGCAATTCTGTTTAAGTGAAAGTGTATCAACGGATGAAGACAGAACTCTATAAACGGATACAGCTCAATCTATTATCAAAGGATGACAGTGTACAATGTCAACGGATAATCATTAACACTTTCTTCTATGCTAGCTGGGGATTAGCAGTTGATAAAGATAGGTTTGACTAACAGATCACATGGGTTGATAGTAGATACAAAAAGCAGTATGGCAGCCATACTTTGGAAATGCAGAAGAAAGAAGCATTCCGTTTACACTATGAATACAAGAAAGGTGCAGGGGACATGTCTGTTCACAAGGACAACCTTTCGACTACATGTGTATTTGGAGTGAAGTTGCAAGTCAACTTGAATTAGATTAGTATTATCTTATTCCTGTAGTACTTGTAAACCTGGGATATATAACCAAGTGTAGCAACTCTTTAGAAGCTAAGAAAACAGATACATTTGCTTAAGGTTTTCTTGAATATCCTTAGAAAGCAAAGAGTTGTAAAACAGCAGCTGTGTACATTTGTATCACAGAGTTTTCTTCAAATAAAATCTTCTGGTGGTCATTTAACTACCTGATTTTATATGTGTTTGTGCATTAATCTTTATACAGCAATTATCTTCTTATAGATTTCTGGAGTTCTTATCAGGAATTTATAAATATCAAGAATTGTATTCAACCCCCCCTTCTACAATTATACAAGTGTGTAATCTGGGAATAACAATTGGTATCAGAGCAAGCTTCTAACATATTTGAAGTTTAAAGATCAACACACTTCCAACATGTCTAAGAAGGATTATGGAGTAAAGACACCAGTTCTTGATAGAGAGAATTAGTTTAACTGGAAAGTAAAAATGCGTCTACATCTCTTGTCCAGTGATGAGGGTTTTGTGGATTGCATTGACAAGGGTCCTCATGTTCCGATGAAGACTGCAGCAAGAGTTGGCCTTGCTGACGATGCGCCTGACACTCTCATTCCCAAACCTGTTTCTGAATGGAGTCTTGAAGATATGGTAGAAGTCCACAAAGAAAAAAAGACCATGAATATACTGTTCAATGGTCTAGAAACAGACATGGTTGACAATGTTATCAGCTGTACTACCTCCAAGGAAGTATGGGACACTGTTCAAACCCTTTGTGAAGGAACAGAACAGGTGAGGGAAAATAAGATGCAACTATTAATCCAACAGTATGAACACTTCCATTTCAAGAGTGGAGAAACATTGAATGATACATTTAGTAGATTTCAAAAGCTACTAAATGGCTTGAAACTGTATGGAAGAATCTATCAAGTTAAAGATTCTAACCTCAAATTTCTGAGATCATTGCCCAAAGAGTGGAAGCCAATGACTGTTTCTCTAAGAAACACTCAAGAGTACAAGACATTTACTCTTGAAAGGCTCTATGGAACTTTAAAGACATATGAGCTGGAAATGGAGCAGGATGAAGAGATTGAGAAGTCTCAAAAGAAAACTGGGTCAGTTGCACTTATTGCCAACTTGGAGCAGAAGGAGGAGAAAAGGACAGAAGCTGCTTGTTCTACACCAAACAGGGAGGTTTGTAAAGATGGAGCAGAATCAAGCAGGAGCAAGGAAAAGGTGTCTGAAGAATTGAATGTCCTTCAGCAGGATGAATTGGATGAGATGGATGAGCACTTAGCCTTTCTGTCTAGGAGATTCTCTAAGCTGAAATTCAAGAGAAACTCTGGGGTGGCCAAGCCATTTAACAAGGATTATTCCACAAGGAACTTTGTGGATAAATCCAAAATTAAATGCTACAATTATGGAATTGCTGGTCACATGATAAATGAATGCAGGAAGCCCAAATCTGAGAACAAGGGAAAGCCAATTGAAGCTGTTGACTACAAGAAGAAATATTTTGATCTTTTCAGGCAGAAAGGAAAGGCATTCATGACCCAAGAGTATGATTGGGCTGCTGATGGAAATCATTCTGATGATGATGTTGAGTATGTCAACCTTGCATTGATGGCTGATTATGGAGAGCAGGAAGCAAGTTCAGCTAGCAATCAGGGAAACAGAAGGAATCTATGGTACCTAGACAGTGGATGCTTTAGGCACATGACAGGAGATTCAACCCTGCTCACAGAGTTCAAGGAAGGAGCTGGCCCTAGAATTACCTTTGGAGATGACAGCAAAGGATATACTAAGGGATATGGCTTGATTTCAAAAGACAATGTCATCATTGAAGAAGTAGCCTTAGTTGAAGGTTTGAAGCACAATTTGCTGAGTATCAGTCAGATTTGTGACAAAGACTATGAAGTAAGGTTCACAAAAGAAGCCTGTGTTGTTTCTGCCAAGGAAGACAACAATGTGGTATTGACAGGCTTTAGAAAAGGAAATGTTTACATAGCTGACTTCAATTCAGCATGCTCAGAATCCATTACTTATCTCTTCAGAAAAGCAAGTAAGGATGAGAGTTGGCTATGGCATAAGAAGCTGTCACATTTGAATTTTAAAGTTATGAATGACTTGGTAAGAAAGGATCTTGCTAGAGGAATCCCTCAATTGGAATTTATCAAAGATGGACTGTGTGATGCCTGCCAATTAGGGAGACAAAAGAAATCATCCTTCAAGAGCAAGACAGAGTCATCCATTGTTAAGCCACTTCAATTGCTGCATATGGACTTATTTGGTCCAGTAAATGTCATGTCTATTTCAAAGAAAAAATACTGTCTGGTGATTTTAGATGATTTTTCTAAGTTTACATGGACCTGCTTCCTGCACTCCAAGGATTGTGCAAGTGAAATCATCATCAATCACCTCAGAATACTAAACAATGGTTCTGAAGACAAAGTACAAAGAATCAGGAGTGACAATTGTACTGAATTCAAGAATTTCATAATGAAGATTTTCTGTGAAGAAAATGGAATTGTCCATGAGTTTTCTGCTGCCGGAACACCTCAACAAAATGGGGTTGTTGAAAGGAAAAACAGAACTCTCATTGAAGCAGCTAGAACAATGTTAAGTGAATCAAGATTACCAACATATTTCTGGGCTGAAGTTGTCAACACTGCATGCTTCACTCAGAATATTTCCTTGGTCAATCAAGCTAGAGGAATGACACCTTATCAGTTGTTAACCAACAAGAAACCAACTTTAGCTTTCCTTCATGTCTTTGGATGTAAGTGTTTTGTACTAAGGAATCATGGAGATAACTTGGGAAAATTTGAAGCAAAGGTAGATGAAGCTATTTTTGTTGGATATGCAGCAGGGAAAGCCTATAAAGTCTACAATCGAAGAACCAACATTGTTATGGAATCTGTACATGTTGTGTTTGATGATCAAAAGATTCTAGGTCTAAATGATGGAGGCTCCCATGAAAAGTTGAAATTTGAGAATGAGGTAGAAGGAAGAATGTACAATGATGATGATGAGGAAAATGAAGATCATGACCATGAAAATTCACCAAGAGTTGTTGGCCCAACTAGAAGTGATGCTCACACTGGAAATGAAGCATCCGTTGACAGTCATATTGAAGCATTCGATACATCCGTTGACATGCATCCGTCGACAGGAAAAATGGAGCATCCGTTGATAGACAAGGAGATGCATCCGTTGACAGTTAACTTCATAATTCCGCAAGGACAACAAACTCCGGGGGAGTTTCTCAAAGTCAAAACTCAATGACTAATCAACAAGATCATGCTCATACAGATGAAGCGACCTCATCCAGGTCAAATCTTCCACCTCCAAGAAAATGGACTAGAGATCATCCATTTGAGTTAATCATTGGTGAATCAAATTCAAGAGTCCAAACTAGGAGGGCCACTCAAGCAGAATGCCTATACAGTAGGTTCTTGTCTTAAGAGGAACCTAAGAAAGTGGAAGATGCCCTTCTAGATCCAGATTGGGTCTTAGCAATGCAAGAAGAGCTAAACCAATTTGAAAGAAATAAAGTTTGGAAGCTTGTGCCCAAACCTGATGATAGAAGTGTCATAGGTACTAAATGGGTTCTCAAGAATAAGACAGATGAAAATGGCATAATTGTGAGGAATAAAGCTAGATTAGTGGCAAAAGGTTATTCTTAAGAAGAAGGGATAGATTTTGATGAAACTTTTTCTCCAGTGGCAAGACTTGAGGCAATTAGAATCTTCCTAGCCTATACAGCACATGCCAATTTCACAGTCTATCAGATGGATGTCAAAAGTGCCTTTCTAAATGGGGAACTGGAAGAAGAGGTCTATGTCCATCAACCTCCTGGCTTTGAAGATCCAGAATTTCCAGAATATGTATATCTTCTCATGAAAGCACTTTATGGTTTGAAGCAAGCACCAAGATCCTGGTTTGACACTTTATCTCAATTTCTTTTGGAGAATCACTTCACTAGAGGTACAGTAGATAAAACCTTATTTCATAGGAATATCAATGGCTTAAATACTTATTCAAATCTATGTAGATGATATTATTTTTGGGTCTATAGATGAGAAGCTTTGCAAAAGGTTTGCCAAACTTATGCAAAGTAGGTATGAAATGAGCATGATGGGTGAATTAACTTACTTTCTTGGCTTACAAGTAAAGCAAGTTAATCAGGGCATTTTCATAAGTCAAACAAAATATATTTATGATCTTTTAAAGAAATTTGACTTAATGGATTGTACCTCTGCAAAAACACCTATGGCTACTGCAACTAAGCTTGAGTTGAATACTAAGGAAAAGTCTGTGGACATCTCAAGCTATAGAGGCGTGGTAGGTTCACTTCTATACCTAACAGCTAGTAGACCTGATATAATGTTTTCTACTTGTCTTTGGGCTAGATTTCAAGCTGACCCTAGAGAGTCTCACTTGATAGCTATTAAGAGAATTTTCAGGTATCTCAAGGGAACACCAAACCTTGGCATTTGGTTCCCAAGAGAATCTGGTTTTGATCTAACTGGCTACTCAGATGCAGATTATGCGGGTTGCAGAATTGATAGGAAAAGTACTACAGGTTCCTATCAATTTCTTGGAAACAGGCTTGTTTCATGGTTCAGTAAGAAACAGAACTCAGTCTCCACTTCTACAGCTGAAGCTGAGTACATTGCTGCTGGAAGTTGTTGTGCACAGATTCTATGGATGAAAAATCAACTTATTGACTATGGTCTAAAAGTTGAGAAGATTCCAATTTTCTGTGACAACACAAGTGCTATTGCCATCACAGGGAATCCAGTGCAACATTCGAGAACCAAGCATATTGACATCAAATACCACTTCATTAGAGAACATGCGGTGAATGGTACAGTAGAAATGAACTTTGTGCCAAGTGAAATGCAGCTTGCAGATATCTTCACCAAGCCTCTTGATGAATCCACATTCACAAGATTGGTAGGTGAACTAGGTATACTTAATTTGTCATAAATCCTAGTGATATTTGATCTTACTGCTTTGCAGCTAGAAATGTGTTTTGATTTACTTGAGAATTAAAAACTCTCAGAAAAAGTTTCTGCAGAAATTTTGTCTAAGGCAAAATTATCTTATCAACGGATATCCTTTTACCCGTAGGTAATATAAACACATTACTAGATTTTTGTATATCAACGGATAACAGGTTGTCCACAACATCGACGGATAAACTGTTTCTCAACCGTTCATCTTATATCCGTTGATATACATATTTTCTTTTAAATATAGCCATTGGTAAACGTGTATATATAGGCATGGTTGTATTTATTTTCTTTTATTATGTTAACACTAAAACACGCAAGCGTACGTGGTCACAAGTAATATAGATAGAAGTCAAGTTCGTTCCCACAGAGATCTGGTTAGGTTTCAATTCAGTTCATGCACCTATGCAACAATGTATGATTATTATTCACTGCTAAGACAAATAACAAGATTAAGTTTTTACTAACTATAATTAACTAGGATATAAATTAACAAACTACAAATTACTAACTAATGAGAATTAAAATTGAATTACTTATATGCAAGAAAATATGGAATCCTAACTTCATTAAATACTTCGCTTAGATCTGACGCCTTTAATCTCTATATGCAATGGTTATGATATCTGATCGGATAACATGAAACACGTATACGCTTGTTATTCCCAGATTACACACATGTATAATTGTAGAAGGGGGGGTTGAATACAATTCTTGATATTTATAAATTTCGGATAAGAACTCCAGAAATCTATACTTAGATAATTGTTGTAGAAAGATTAATGCACAAACACATAAAAATCCGGTGGTTAAATGCACCACCTGAAGCTTTTATTCGAAGAAAACTCTGTGATACAAAAGTACACAGCTTCTGTTTTACAACTCTTTGCTTTCTAAGGATATTCAACAAATACCCTAAGCAAATGTATCTGTTTTCTTGGCTACTCAAAGAGTTGCTACCCTTGGTTATAAATCCCAAGTTTTAAAAGTACTACTGGAATAAGATAATATTAATCTAATTCTAGTTGACTTGCTACTACACACCAAATACACATGTAGCCGAAAGGTTGTCCTTGTGAACAGACATGTCTCCTGCACCTTTCTTGTATTCATAGTGTAAACGGATTGCTTCCTTCTTCTGTGTTTCCAAAGTATGGCTGCCATACTGCTTTTTGTATCTACTATCAACCCATGTGATCTGTCAGTCAAACCTGTCCTTATCAACTGCTAATCCCCAGCTTAGCATAGAAGAAAGTGTCAATGATTATCCGTTGATATTGTACACTGACATCCGTTGATGATATATTGAGCTGTATCCGTTGATATTGAGACTTGAGCTGTATCCGTTGATAGAGTGGATTTAAATTGTATCCGTTGATAGAGTTTTGTCTTCATCTGTTGATACAATTTCACTTAGACAGAATTACATAGCATAGCTTATTTACAGTTGGCTACCCTATTCTGCCTCTCCATTGATGGTCAACATGACTGTGGATAAAAACACTATCAACCGATAACATAGAGATACTGCAGTATGCTACAAAAACCTCATCCGTTGACGAGCTACCTGTCAACGGATAGAGTTATAAATCCTCATCCGTTGACAGCTACAAAACCTTATACAATTTGATTGATTGTGAAGTTATCATCAAATACAATATATTCCTAACAATCTCCCCCAATTTATACTTGATGGCAATAAAGCATAAATTCAGGACCTTGATGATAATAAAACATTCCTAAAGATATATATAGAACAATGCAAAAATTGTATTAAGCTACAAGAATTAAAAACTGAAAGTTTGAGAAATTTACAGAGAAGTGCTCCTCTAGACTGAGCAGATTAAGACTGTTTCTTTTCTCTTGTTGGCATCACCCTTGATTTTCCTTCTTTGGCAGAGTTGGACTCAATCTGCATTTGGAGTTGCCTATAGAAGGCATCTTCTTCATCAACCTTTGGATTTAGCTTTTTTGTAACCATCTCAGGTATTGAGAACTAGCCTTTGATAGGGTCTTCTAACCTGAAGAATCTCCTGTTACCATCTTTATCCCTGAACTCCATCATCCAGAAGGGTTGAAGGTGGATTTTCTGTCCATTGTATAGGATCTTCATCTTCCTTGGTATACTTGATGGTGAGTTCCATTCTCTCCTTATCTGTTCTATTCTGTCCAGTATCTCCCCTTTTGCTATCTTGGAGAACCCTGTGTATCTCTTGATTGCAGAGAACACTTTGGTTAAGGTCAGATAATTTTCTCCAAGAACCCTCTGTAGTGGCCATGTCCTTTCCTTTCCTCCCTTGTATACAAAGACCAATCTCTCAGGCAAATTTTTACATTTGTCAATTCCTCTTACTTCTGACAATTCATCCAGATACAGATTCATGCCAGAGTATTCTTCAATATCTGCCTGATAGATAAAATCATCCTTGTTTTCCAAGATTGGATGCTTGACAATAGCAGGTACCTTAGCAACCTGAATTGGTTCCTTTGAAGGTTGCTTCCTTGGTATCCTTTTCTTCTGTATAGGCTTTTGTTGAGGCTTCAGCAAGAATGAAGGAACCTCAATGGAGTCAAGATTCATTGGTTCTTCTTTAGGTACTATAGGATCACAATGGAAATTCACAGATGGGTTGAATACTTTTACAGAAATAGGTTGTGATGAGCCAACTGTTTCCTTGCTTTCAATTTCTGGAGAGACAGGCCTCCTTGCCTTTGATTTCACTCTCTTAGATTTGGATTTGGGGACTGATTTCACTTTCCTTTTGGATTTGGGGACTTGCTCATGTTCCCTCATTTCATCCTCTACCTCATCCATTAACTCCTGAGCCAGCATGGCTTGCTTCTCATCTGAGTTTTCATATTGATTTTCTTCACTTGGATGAGCTTCCCTTAGAAGTTTGGAGGTCTCCTCTCTTTTTGCTTCAACAAATCTAGGATTGCTGTTGGATATATTTAACACTTTTCCATTCCTTATTATTACAGCCATCCAATCTCTTACACTCTTATTTGTCTTTTCCTTGAACTCTTTGATTGTCTTTCCCATTAGCTTCTCATCATCATCCTTGGGAAATGGAAAGTCCAATTGTAACTTGTTCTTCCCATTTGCCTTTGGTGGAGAGTAGGCTCTGGTTTTTATGTATGGTTCAAATTCTTTGACATAAGATGGTTCAGCATCATAGAATGTAGGAGCCACAATCTCTGGAGTGAGCACCTTCAGAATTGTAGTTGATATTGTTGGAGCCGAGGACTGATTAGAGAACAGAGTTGATACCATTGATTCATTGATCATCCTTTCTGTTCTCATCATTCTTTCATTTGCCTCCTTGTTGATCTTCTCTAATTCTTTAATTCTGGCTTGCCTCTCATCTTCTGAGATTTTTGACAGGTCAGGAACTGGAAGCACAGCCTTTTGTTTCTTCACAGGGGAAGCCTCTATAGTAAACTCTTTTGGGTTGACCACTATCATTAGTTGTTGCTCCCCCTCAATTTGTGTTATCTTGCTACTGGAAGCTGGAATTTGACTAGAAGTAGCTGCCTCTTCTACCTTTTTCTCCCCCTTTTTGTTAGCATCAAGGGCTGGAGGTGAGGCTGCAAGCAGCCTTTCCAGTAGCTCAGTCTGTTTGGCTTGATTGGCAATGAGTGTCTGCATTTGAAATTCCATACTATCCACTCTGGAGGAGAGATGATGAACAGATTTGGCCAGGCTATCTTCCTTCAATAATTTGCTAGTCAGCACCTTCTGAGTGGTAGTAGGGGCTAGTGCCTCAATCCTGGCATCTAGTTCCACTTTCATTTCTCTAATTGCAGTTTGGACCTCCTCCTGTTGTGTTCTTTGAATGACCATGTGCATTTTATGAAGTTTCAGGGAGTCCATTAATTGCTGAAGGACAGCCTTTCTCTGTGGATCTGCATTTTGGTGCTCAGCCTTAGCAGATTGATATTGCTTCACAATCTCCACATTGAAGTCACCAGCCACAGTGGCAGTAGAAAATAGCCAGTCTGGAGTATCTGCCACATTGACTTCTTCATCATTTGCTGTGCTGTCACTGTCATCACTGCCAAACTCTTCACTGTCAGCATCTGAAGGCAGAGTTGTCAAAGCTTCCTTTGCTCTTTGTAGAGATTGTGAGGTGTGCACTAGGTGCATTGCCTCCTCTGCCTCCACATTGCCCTGTTGTGCCATGACTTGATAGGCAGAAACAGGATGAGTAAAGGTTTCAGGATCCAAAGAGATGGAGTCAATGATTGACTGATATTCTTGTCGAAATTCCATCTCTTTAGAAGCTTCATTAACCTCCATTAACTCACTTGCAATGGATGGATCTTCCTGCCTTATTTCTCCTGTAGTCCCTTCTCTCCACTCATCTATCCTTTTGCCTGCTCACAAGGCAGCCTCTCACTCCCTTCCCTCAATCCTAAAAGTGTTTCAACTACTGAGAACTCCTCCACACTTGACACAGGAATGTCAGATATAGCAGTGGTAGAGTGAGTTATCAACGGATAAGGGATATCCGTTGATGGAGTAGTTATAGCTGTCAACGGATGGCTAGACATAGGCGCATCCGTTGATGGAGAAACACTTGTCAACGGATGAAGGATATCCGTTGATGAAGGAATGATAATATCCGTTGAAGTGAAAACCAACACTGAATCTGTGGAGATTGATTTTAAAGATGAGGCCACAGATGTTATTGTGAATTCAGGAATGGAAGGTTGATGGCCCAACAAATCATCTAAAAGATGATGACCACCAATTGCAGAGTGGGGCTTCTCCAAGAATCTTAAAGATGGAGAATCAGGAATTGATGTAGATATCATATCCACATCCAGAGATGGAGTTGGTGATGGTGGATTGTAATGTGTATCGATTTGAAGGTTAAGATCAAGGGGCTGTGACTCTAAATTTATTGAAGTCACATCAAACTAAATTTGAGAAGGTACAGTTTGCTGTACTGTGTGTGCACCCTGTGCTTCCCCTATGGTTTTAGATTTTACTCTTCTTTCATAGGTTTTTGAGAGAGGGCTAGTGTCCCTTACCCTTTTGTGCAGAGTTTCTGTAGAACTAGTAGTCACACCCTGTTGAGAGGATGTAACTTGGGCTTGGCTATTTGGTGCACTTACCTCACCTACCTTATTCTTAGGGCTTGCACCCTGTCCCTCACCACTCACTACCTCCTTCACACTCCCCTCAAGAGCTGTGGTAGTTTTTGCAACAGATGCTTTTTGAGAAATACCTGAGGTTTGTCTCTTAGATTTTGGTTTGGAAACTTTTGTTTTAGTCACTTGGGTAGGAGCCTGTTTGGTCACTACTACAGACTCCATTGTGACTGAGGAAGGCAAAGAAATTTGGGGGTTAGAGATAGGAGTTTCAAGGTTAGAAAGAGTTCCCTGAACAATTGGTAGATATACCAATTGTACTTCTGCATTGGAGTTCATTCGAATTAAATCACTTAAGACTCTCTTCTCCTGAACAAAACATGTGAACTTGCTATCCGGGTTAGCAATGGATAGCTTATTCTCAGATACATGCAGTGCTAAGAGCATCAAAAATCTATCAAAATAGATATTCTTGCTCCTAGTTTCCTTTTTACCTAATTTTGCTGCTATCTCATACATGACTAGTGTGCCAAAGTTATAGAATTTATCAGTCAGAAGCATACACAACATAACTAGCATGGAATGGGTAACAGCATCAAAGTTACTAATTTTGCCTGAAAAAGTTTTAATGAAGGCATCACAAAAATAACTCCATTCTTTAACCATCCCTTTCCTAACAATTTTCCCTAAATTATCAGTACTAACGGCATAATTTATGGAATTAAGCATGGCAACTATTTCAGCATCACTGGGTACTTTCAGACAGTTATTCTCAGGCAATTTTAAACAAGCAGTTATCACATCAGAGTTAACTACATAGTTTTTACCCTTTAGAGAAAAGCAATTGTACCGTCTGTGCCATTGAACTCAGCAGATGCCCACACCTCTTCGATTACCTCATGGATTAGAGGAGTGGTGGTAGTCATAGCATACGAAAGTTTACTGTAATAACCCTAATTTTAGCAAAGCTACAGTGACCCCATGAATAGTAAATTTTGAGGATTTAAAGAAATGGTATGTAAGTACTCAATACTTGAAACTGAAAATGAGTAAACAGAAACCATATTAGGGATATACTATAAAAATAAGTGACTCGAAATGACGATAGATTTCAGAAATTCCTGAATATGGATTTTTGAGGATTTTGGTTTCGAATGAGTTTCTATTGGATGTCAAGGAGCATGGAGATATTAACAGAATTATATATTGAGGAGTTAGGGAATTAGTATAAATTAAAGGATTATTAAGTTAAGGAAATATCAAAGGAATTTGGATTGTTAAATGATTTCAGAACCACTGAGATAATGAGGTATATTCGAGACGAATCACAATTAGACGATTAGGAGAACCAAGCAACCAAGATTAGCAATATAACAAGGATACATACCACATTGTTAATTACCAAAAGTGTTAGTACAATACTTAGGAAAAACAATAAAAAGAGAATTATGAGATCATGAACATGACATCACATTCCACTAATAGTTTTAAGGGTAAATTAGTACATTAGCAAGCCTTTAATCACAAATATCTTCCAAGGCTTCTAAGACAAGCTAGGATTAATAAATATCAACAAGATTAGAGTGAGATAAGATCAAAAATCAAGAGAAAATCTCTCCCCTCACCATTCCATTCGGCCAAAACAGGAACAGCCCAGTAAAACGAGCATAACTTCTTCGTTTCTCAGCCAAATTTTGCGTTCTATAGCTTTTTAGAAAGCCCATGAGATAACCTACAAGTCGTATTTCACAAGAGTTTTCCAGAAAAGCAAGGTAAGGGGGTCGTTTTTCATGTTCTTTCAGATGATGAATAGTAACTCCGAATTGTTAACTTTGTTTTCATGGTTCCTTTAGTTGATTCAAGCTATATTGAGGTTGTTTAAGGACTACCCAAGGTTTATTAAGTGATGTTGAAGCTACAAGGAAGGTATATTACTTGAGACCCTAACTTGAATTATGAGTTTATGGTTGATTATGCTTAGTTTAGAAGTTAAGTGATATAAACCATGAAATCTTGATTATATAGTTGTGGATATGTGTTTTGATTTAATATGAAAGGATTATGTGCTTGTAACCATGGCTGGTAAGATGGCCACATGGTGTAGGTGATGGTGTTTAAGGTGGATGATGGATTTGGAGGAGTAATGTTTTAGAAAGTATGAAAATATAGCCGTTATAATGCCCGATTTTTGTTAGACTAAAAAAACTACCCTGTTTTTGGACACCAATGCCGTTTGGTAACACACGTCCTAAGGTACCATTCGACCATATAATGATAGAGCTTGGTTCATAGGTTGTTTTGATATAAATTACGTTAAAATCTGATGAACGGTTTAAAAGAAAAGTCAGTTTTAGTGAAAGACGTTCGAGAACCGAGAAAATGTAATTGTATCAAATTGAAGGCTATGAATACCATACTTAAACATTTTTAAAAATTATAAAATTTTGGGATATTGTAGTGGAGTGGTCAAAGAGTCATTTACAGTTGACCTTACATTAAAATTCGAAATTGAGATTTTATGAGAATTTTTATAGTCGGGTATGGTTGTTAAGGGAAATGGTGAATAAGCACCGAAACCTTGATTTAACCTAAAATGGTTAGGTTTTTGGAACACTTGGGTTATGAATAACATGTGAAACATATATTAAAGTGTCAAGGGTATTGTTATGCAAGAGTGAGGTGAGTAAGAGATGTGGTATTCTAACGACGGTCCTTTTCATGTTTATAGAAACTCCGGGAGAGCCACGAGCCATACCTTCAGGACATCGAGATCGAGGCAAGATTTTTTCTATCCCTACTTGGAAAACTATTTATCTTCAAAGAAACTTGATTTCATGGAATATATATGTGATGCTATTATTACTATATTGTGAAGAAATTGTCTTCCTTGAGTATTGATATCGAAAAGAAAGGTATACGAAGATGTATATGAATATGGATATGAGTATGAGATGGATATGAATATGGATATGAGTATGAGATGGATATGTATAGAGATGATTATGCATGAAGTGAACATGCCTTATGATTAAGAGAATATGAGAGAATGGTATCAGTTGTTATCTAAAGTAAATAAAAGAATGGTATCAGTTGTTATCTAGGGTTATATGATTTATAATATTTTGCTAAAGATATTCTTTTTAAATATTGTGATTTAATAAGTATTATTTGATTATTATCTACTATTTTTAAAAGTAGATGGAACAACATATATATATATATATGTATATATATGTGTATATAAGAGAGCAAGATTTCTTCTACTCTTACTTTAGAAAACTATTTTTTTTTAAAGTAAAATGTTTTCTTAGAATATATATGTTTTTCTACGATGCTATATTGCTAAGGATTTATTTCCTGACTTCGAGAATTAAAGAAAGATAGATACGAATATGGATAGAGCGAATATACTTTATGTTCTAAAGGCATATTTGACTTTAATAATTATAGAAAAGATGTATGAGTCATAATTAAAGTATTATGACATATGATTTAAAGGTGATGAATAAATGTGAATGGAAATGTGAATGGAAATGGAAATGGAAATGATAAATGTAAATGGAAAAATGATTTGACAAAAAGGGGGATTGCAACAGACTTGCGTAAGTGGCTGTGTCAGGGCTGTGTGCGACACAGTCCAGCATTTATTATTTTTATTACGGCACGAAGATGCCAAGGGAGGATGTTAGCAGGTGGCCTTCCTCCAGGGATGATCTTCATTCCTTCTACCGGTAGTAAAAAGAGAGCAGGTACGATTAGACGACTGATCACCGTCCTAACGTATCAGGCGACAGCAGATATCCCCAATGATTTTGAAAAGAAAGAATTGATAATGGTTTTCAGATCTGTATTCTGAAAAAGGAAAATGGTATGAAATGATGGAATTGTTTTTACAGTAAGAAGAGAAACTGATTTTATAGTATTTTTATATAATTGTTGTATAAATAGGGAAATGGAAAGATTGTATTGAGAGATGATGTGCAGATGATATATTATCTTGAAATATTATGCTGAGGTGATGTAATGGTTTTTAATTATTATTGAAGAAAAACTGATATTATATTAGAAGAGAAGTTGATATTAGAATGCTATATATTTCTTTTAGTATAAAAATACTTGGAAGAAGTAGTTATCAAATAAAAATAAATTTTTTTTATAATAATTATGATTTGTCTTCTGTTTATTATACAGATACATTTATGTTTCTTTTGAAGCTAGTTTATAAAATTTATCTTGCTGAGCTATTATAGCTCACTCTTGCTATTTATTTATATAACAGCTAGATCAGGTGCTGAAACGTCGCAGTACAACCCGGAAGAGGGTAAAGGGGAAGTCTACCTTATGAGAGAGTATCGACACCTGTTCTCAAGGTAGTATATACTTATATATGGGTATAATAGATGGTATTCTGGGATTGTAACAATAGTTTATCTTTAACTGCTATCATTTATGGATATTGTTCTCTGAGCATATGACTGGTGTGTGTTAATATTAAAGTGTGGGGTCTATTGTGTGTGTTTTATTATGCATTTATATTCCAGCTGCAAAGAGTAGAATTTTAATGAAATGGAAATTGGACCGTGATGACCTGGATCCATGACCCCGAATCTAGGGATGTCACATTTACAGTTCTTCACAGAATTCATCATGGTGTGATAAGCTTCTGGGGCATTCACTGTATCGACATAGGTCGCGAAATTGTTCTTCTCATAGGTGAACCCAGTGGCAGACATCATCTTAACAATAGGCGCCATTGAAGAGTTTGAACTTTTGTTGCAGAGAATTTTTGTGAAGAAGATGCAGTTTACTTAAGAGAATCTTGAAAGTCGATAAAAGTGAGATGTGAGAGCACAAGACAGCCTTTTATACTTTTCAAGAATTGAAAATGAAATAATTAAAAGTAATTACCCATTGGTCAAAAGTAATTGTCAAATAATAAAAGAAAATAAATATAACCAGTCCTATATAGATACACGTTTACCAAAGGTTATATTTAAAAGAAAATATGTATATCAACGGATATGAAATGAACGGTTGAGAAACAGTTTATCCGTTGATGACGTGGATAAGCTGTTATCCATTGATATACAAAAATCTAGGAATGTGTTTATGCTATCAATGGGTAAAAGGATATCCGTTGATAAGATAATTTTGCCTTGGACAAAATTTCTGAAGAAAATTTTTCTGAGAGTTTTTAATTCTCAAGTAAATCAAAACACATTCCTAGCTGCAATGCAGTAAAATCAAATATCACTAGTAATTATGACAAGTTAAGCATACCTAGCTCACCTACCAATCTTGTGAATGTGGATTCATCAAGAGGCTTGGTGAAGATATCAGCAAGCTGCATTTCACTTGGCACAAAGTGCATTTCTACTGTACCATTCATCACATATTCTCTAATGAAGTGGTATTTGATGTCAATGTGCTTGGTTCTCGAATGTTGCACTGGATTCCCTGTGATGGCAATAGCACTTGTGTTGTCACAGAAAATTGGAATCTTCTCAACTTTTAGACCATAGTCAATGAGTTGATTTCTCATCCATAGAATCTGTGCACAACAGCTTCCAGCAGCAATGTACTCAGCTTCAGCTGTAGAAGTGGAGACTGAGTTCTGTTTCTTACTGAACCATGAAACAAGCCTGTTTCCTAGAAATTGACAGGAACCTGTAGTACTTTTCCTATTAACTCTGCAACCTGCATAATCTGCATCTAAATAGCCAGTTATATCAAAACCAGATTCTCTTGGGTACCAAATGCCAAGGTTTGGTGTTCCCTTGAGATACCTGAAAATTCTTTTAATAGCTATTAAGTGACTCTCTAGGGTCAGCTTGAAATCTAGCACAAAGACAAGTAGAAAACATTATATCAGGTCTACTAGCTGTTAGGTATAGAAGTGAACCTACCATGCCTCTATAGCTTGAGATGTCCACAGACTTTTCCTTAGTATTCAACTCAAGCTTAGTTGCAGTGGCCATAGGTGTTTTTGCAGAGGTACAATCCATTAAGTCAAATTTCTTTAAGAGATCATAAATATATTTTGTTTGACTTATGAAAATGCCCTCATTAACTTGCTTTACTTGTGGGCCAAGAAAGTAAGTTAATTCACCCATTATGCTCATTTTATACCTACTTTGCATAAGTTTGGCAAACCTTTTGCAAAGCTTCTCATCTGTAGACCCAAAAATAATATCATCTACATAGATTTGGACAAGTATTGAAGAGTCATTGATATTCCTATGAAATAGGGTTTTATCTACTGTACCTCTAGTGAAGTGGTTCTCCAAAAGAAATTGAGATAAAGTGTCATACCAGGCTCTTGGTGCTTGCTTCAAACCATAAAGTGCTTTCATGAGAAGATATACGTATTCTGGAAATTCTGGATCCTCAAAGCCAGGAGGTTGATGGACATAGACCTCTTCTTCCAGTTCCCCATTTAGAAAGGCACTTTTGACATCCATCTGATAGACTTTGAAATTAGCATGTGCTGCATAGGCTAGAAAGATTCTTATTGCCTCAAGTCTTGCCACTGGAGCAAAAGTTTCATCAAAATCTATCCCTTCTTCTTGAGAATAGCCCTTTGCCACTAATCTAGCTTTATTCCTCACAATTATGCCATTTTCATCTATCTTATTCTTGAGAACCCATTTAGTACCTATGACACTTCTATCATCAGGTTTGGGCACAAGTTTCCATACTTTATTTCTTTCAAATTGGTTTAGCTCTTCTTGCATTGCCAAGACCCAATCTGGATCTAGAAGGGCATCTTCCACTCTCTTAGGTTCCTCTTGAGACAGGAAGCTACTGTATAGACATTCTGCTTGAGTGGCCCTTCTAGTTTGGACTCTTGAATTTGATTCACCAATGATTAACTCAAATGGATGATCTCTAGTCCATTTCCTTGCAGGTGGAAGGTTTGATCTTGATGAGGTTGCTTCATTTACATGAGCATGATCATGTTGATTTAGCATTGAATTTTGACCTTGAGAAACTCCCCCTGAGTTTGTTGTCCATGCTGAATTATGAAGTTGACTGTCAATGGATGCATCATTTTGCCTGTCGACGGATGCTTAAGAATCTCTATCAACGGATGCATCTCTAATATTGTCAACTGATGCTCCAGGATGACTGTCAACGGATGCTTCATTTCCAGTGTAAGCATCACTTCTAGTTGGTACAACAACTCTTGGTGGATCTCTGTGGTCATGATCTTCATCTTCCTCATCATCATCATAGTACATTCTTCCTTCACCTTCATTCTCAAATTCCAACTTTTCATGGGAGCCTTCATCATTTAGGCCTAGAATCTTTTGATCATCAAACACAACATGTACAGATTCCATAACAATGTTGGTTCTTAGATTGTAGACTTTGTAGGCTTTCCCTGCTGCATATCCAACAAAAATAGCTTCATCTGCCTTTGCTTCAAATTTGCCCAAGTTATCTCCATGATTCCTTAGCACAAAACACTTACATCCAAAGACATGAAGGAAAGCTAAAGTTGGTTTCTTGTTGGTTAACAACTGATAAGGAGTCATTCCTCTAGCTTGATTGACCAAGGAAATATTCTGAGTAAAGCATGCAGTGTTGACAGCTTCAGCCTAGAAATATGTTGGTAACCTTGATTCACTTAACATTGTTCTAGCTGCTTCAATGAGAGTTCTGTTTTTCCTTTCAACAACCCCATTTTGTTGAGGTGTTCTGGCAGCAGAAAACTCATGGACAATTCCATTCTCTTCACAGAAAATCTTCATTGTGGAATTCTTGAATTCAGTACCATTGTCACTCCTGATTCTTTGTACTCTGTCTTCAGAACCATTGTTTAGTATTCTGAGGTGATTGATGATGATTTCACTTGCACAATCCTTGGAGTGCAAGAAGAAGGTCCATGTGAACTTAGAAAAATCATCTACAATCACCAGACAGTATTTCTTCTTTGAAATAGACATGACATTTACTGGACCAAATAAGTCCATATGCATCAATTGAAGAGGCTTAACAATGGATGTCTCTGTTTTGCTTTTGAAGGATGATTTCTTTTGTTTCCCTAATTGGCAGGCATCACACAGTCCATCTCTGACAAATTCCAATTGAGGGATTCCTCTAGCAAGATCCTTTCTTACCAAATCATTCATAACTTTAAAATTCAAATGTGACAGCTTCTTATGCCATAGCCAACTCTCATCCTTACTTGCTTTGCTGAAGAGACAAGTAATGGATTCTGAGCATGCTGAATTGAAGTCAGCCATGTAAACATTTCCTTTTCTAAAGCCTGTCAATACCACATTGTTGTCTTCCTTGGCAGAAACAACACAGGCTTCTTTTGTGAACTTTACTTCATAGTGTTTGTCACAAATCTGACTGACACTCAGCAAATTGTGCTTCAAACCTTCAACTAAAGCCATTTCTTCAATGATGACATTGTCTTTTGAAATCAGGCCATATCCCTTAGTATATCCTTTGCTGTCATCTCCAAAGGTAATTCTAGGGCCATCTCCTTCCTTGAACTCTGTGAGCAGGGTTGAATCTCCTGTCATGTTCCTAGAGCATCCACTGTCTAGGTACCATAGATTCCTTCTGTTTCCCTGCACACATTTCAAAAACAAATCAAGTTGATTTTGGTACCCAAGCTTCCTTGGGTCCTTTCTTGTTAGCCTTTGACTTTGCACTCTTAGCATTCTTCAACTTAGGTGTAGATGCTTGAGTGATGGGGTTTGACAAATGCTCATTTGCATGAATATTTGATGCATGCATTTGTGGAAAATTGGCATACATATTATTCATGCTAGGAATGCTCTATGACATTTGTGGCACATTCACAGATAGAAAATAAGGATTAGACACATATGGCATGTTCACATATGGATTTTAAAAACTAGCATTTTGATACAAACCAGGCATTACAGGCATACATGGTATTGTTTGAGGTACATGAACAGGAGCCTTGTTGACAATCTTGCAATTAGAAGATAGGTGATTGACAGTATTACAATTACTACAAGTTTTCCTAGGAGAAAAATTATCAGGAGAATAATTGTTTTTCTTGTTGATGCCTATCTTACCATTTCTGTTCTTTTTCTTTTTACCCTCAATTTCTACCTTTTCATTATCTGATTTACCAACAGCCTTTTTGTTATGTAAATCACCTGCCTTAGCCTTCCCACTAGATTTGGTTTTGCTACTCTCACCACTAACAAAGTTCTTGTTGACTGGACCATACTTGATATCCAGTTTCCTGAGTTCCTTCTTACTAACAAACTTTTTGTTAGTCGACGGATACCTCTCATCCGTTGATGGTTCATCTGTCAACGGATGATCACTATCCGTTGATTCACAAATAGTCTCTAGATCCTCAAGGCCAGGTTCTAGCTCCTTTTTCTTTTGAGTCCAGGTATCCTTCACAAACGATTCTATTCCCTGGACTTCTATTATGTTTTGAGAAATATTCCTACAACTTTGAAATTTAGCAATTATCCCTTGTTCTTTTTCAAGCCGGTCTTTTAAAATCAGTTCTCTTCTTAACACAGCTTCAAGTTCACTTTTAGCATTATTGCAATCAACTCTCATTTTCTCAAATTCTAGAAATTGAGCTTCTAGAGCAGCATTTCTATCACTTAAAAACAGATTAGACTCTTTAATCCTATTGTTCTCTTTAGTAAGTGATTTAAGGGTAACACTTAAGTGATATAGTTCAGTAGACATTTCATCTATAACACTATTGCATTCCTCTTTGGTGAGCTCAGAGAGATTAGTAGAAAATACCTGATTGCTAGCTGAACTTGCTTCCTGCTCTCCAGAATCAGCCATCAATGCAAGGTTGACAAACTCAACATCATCATCAGAATGATTGTCATCAACAGCCCAGTCATACTCTTGGGTCAAGAATGCCTTTCCTTTCTGCCTGAGAAGATCAAAATATTTCTTCTTGTAGTCAACAGTCTCAGTTGACTTTCCCTTGTTCTCAGATCTAGGTTTCCTGCATTCACTTATCATGTGACCAGCAATTCCACAATTGTAGCATTTAATTTTGGATTTATCCACATAGTTGCTTGTGGAAAAATCCTTGTTAAATGGCTTGGCCACCCCAGAGTTTCTCTTGAATTTCAGCTTAGAGAATCTCCTAGATAGAAAAGCTAAGTGCTCATCTATTTCATCCAATTCATCCTGTTGAAGGACATTCAATTCCTCAGACACCTTTTCCTTGCTCCTGCTTGATTCTGCTCTACCTTTACAAACCTCCCTGTTTGGTGTAGAACTAGCAGCTTCTGTCCTTTCCTCCTTCTGCTCCAAGTTGGCAACAAGTGCAACTGACCCACTTTTTTTTTTAGACTTCTCAATCTCTTCATCCTGCTCCATTTCCAGCTCATATGTCTTTAAAGTTCCATAGAGCCTTTCAAGAGTAAATGTCTTGTACTCTTGAGTGTTTCTTAGAGAAATAGTCATTGGCTTCCATTCCTTGGGCAGTGATCTCAGAAATTTGAGATTAGAATCTTTAACTTGATAGATTCTTCCATACAGTTTCAAACCATTTAGTAGCTTTTGAAATCTACTAAATGTATCATTCAATGTTTCTCCACTCTTAAAGTGGAAATGTTCACACTGTTGGATTAGTAGTTGCATCTTGTTTTCCCTCACCTGTTCTGTTCCTTCACAAAGGGTTTGAACAGTGTCCCATACTTCCTTGGAGGTAGTACAGTTAATAACATTGTCAACCATGTCTGTTTCTAGACCATTGAACAGTATATTCATGGTCTTTTTGTCTTTGTGGACTTCTGCAATATCTTCAAGACTCCATTCAGAAACAGGTTTGGGAATGAGAGTGTCAGGCACATCTTCAGCCAGGCCAACTCTTGTTGCAGTCTTCATTGGAACATGAGGACCCTTGTCAATGCAATCCACAAAACCCTCATCAATAGAAAAGAGATGTAGACGCATTTTTACTTTCCAGTGAAAGTAATTCTCTCTATCAAGAACTGGAATCTTTACTCCATAATCCTTCTTAGACATGTTGGAAGTGTGTTGATCTTTAAACTTCAAATATGTTAGAAGCTTGCTCTGATACCAATTGTTATTCCCAGATTACACACTTGTATAATTGTAGAAGGGGGGGTTGAATACAATTCTTGATATTTATAAATTTCTGATAAGAACTCCGGAAATCTATACTTAGATAATTGCTGTAGAAAGATTAATGCACTAACACATAAAAATCAGGTGGTTAAATGCACCACCTGAAGCTTGTATTCGAAGAAAACTATGTGATACAAAAGTACACAGCTTCTGTTTTACAACTCTTTGCTTTCTAAGGATATTCAACAAAAACCCTAAGCAAATGTATCTGTTTTCTTGGCTACTCAAAGAGTTGCTACCCTTGGTTATAAATCCCAAGTTTTACAAGTACTACTGGAATAAGATAATATTAATCTAATTCTAGTTGACTTGCTACTACACTCCAAATACACATGTAGCCGAAAGGTTGTCCTTGTGAACAGACATGTCTCCTGCACCTTTCTTGTATTCATAGTGTAAACGGAATGCTTCTTTCTTGTGTTTCCAAAGTATGGCTGCCATACTGCTTTTTGTATCTACTATCAACCCATGTGATCTGTCAGTCAAACTTGTCCTTATCAACTGGTAATCCCCAGCTTAGCATAGAAGAAAGTGTCAATGATTATCCGTTGATATTGTACACTGACATCCGTTGATGATATATTGAGCTGTATCCGTTGATATTGAGACTTGAGCTGTATCCGTTGATAGAGTGGATTTGAGTTGTATCCGTTGATAGAGTTTTGTCTTTATCTGTTGATACACTTTCACTTAGACAGAATTACATAGCATAGCTTATTTACAGTTGGCTACCCTTTTCTGCCTATCCATTGATGGTCAACATGACTGTGGATAAAAACACTATCAATCGATAACATAGAGATACTACAGTATGCTACAGAAACCTCATCCGTTGATGAGCTACCTGTCAACGGATAGAGTTATAAATCCTCATCCGTTGACAGCTACAAAACCTTATACAATTTGATTGATTGTGAAGTTATCATCAAATACAACATATTCCTAACAACGCTACTTCTCAGTATACGAATACCAAACTACCCATACATCCACAAAAGAGATAGAAGATGAATAGACACCAATTATGCTTAGACCCTATATGTCTATAGAATTTGAAAACATAACGGTTGAAGAGCAAGTTATCCATAAAGATCACACAGGGCAATATAAGTATTCTCATCTCATACTATGAATCATGTTGATAAACAATCATTAACCTATGCTAGCATGGCAAGTTCTAAATCTCAAGATCCACTTTCACTTCACAAGAGATTAACAAATTAGATGTTCATGACGCATCTATCAATTAAGCATAACCATACGAGGATATCAAATATACATCACACACAGATCTTTAAGCAATCAAGATACTAAGTTCCATAAATAAATCCGTTAGAATCCCATGACAACGATTAGTTCAAAATTGAACCTCTCGTCATCATGGGATCAAGTGAAACCATGATAACAAACAAGATATGGAAGAAAGAAGCAATAATATTATTAAAACTAAGAGTTAAGAAAACAAATCTATAATCCAGAATAACACAAAGGATGAAGTAGATCTAGATTTGTTGCTTGTCACGAGCGTTGAATCCTTCTCTCCTTTTCTCCCTTGCAGATCTAAGCTATATTACGTACAAGATATCTAATTGTCTAATTCTCTAATTGTCTAATTTACAAGGGGTTGGATGTGTTTATATAGGATTTAGATTTCTTGCCCAGCAAGAAATTACCTTCTATTACAATTAGAATTCGATTTAGGTACCAAAAACTGCCCAAAATACAATTAGAATTAGAAAAAGGGCAAAACAGTAAATTCCCTGCTCCCATCAGTCTGCTTGTCGCGCTGCCTTCTCTCACCACACGCAACTTGCGCGCACGAATCCTGTCCTAAGTTGTAGAAAATCTTCCAGGCTTCGCGTGAGCTGTAAGATCGCTGAAAACGGACTTCTAGAACTCCAGATATGGCCAAAACAGTGTAGACTGCGCAACATTCCCTGAAAATCCGAATTTTAATCAATTAATCCTCCAAACACGATAGAAGCATCACCCATAATCGACATTCTTGTAAATCTGCACAACTAAGCATATCACATCAAAACTATAATAAACTTGAGTCCAAGACAATCAATTTAAGCCGAATTGAAGCGATCCAAGTGGATATAAATCCACTTATCACACCCCCAAACTTTAACCGATGCTTGTCCTCAAGCATAAACAATTACAACTAACTAACTAACTAACTAGTACCACTTCCGTAGGTGATCACGGTTGCATTTGGCATATGCAACAAGCCCTTTTAACCCCTAGGCAGCCCTAGTGGACGAGTAAGGTCTCGTGAGGGCCTATAGCGAATGTACCTACAAAATCCATTTAACCTAATGCAATGCAATGCATGAATGCAACTAATATGAAAAATGTAACGATCCCCTTCAAACTAACCAAAACCAACTAACAAGAAAATATCTTAGAAAATGCAACTAAATCCAAATAGAGCTCGACCAAGTTCCCGTATACTAACAATACATGAACAGAAACGTGCGTGTGTGCACTGCTCATCAGAAATACTCCCAAAACTAGGTCAAAAATCATACATGCTCTTCGTCAAGACAATCACATGTTTATAAATAGAATAGACCGTAGACACTTCATAACCTAGGAACACCTCCATCCTTATCCAAGGTAGACAGAAATTCATTCTTTATTACTAACTATTACGACACATATATACAAGCATGCTTATTTAACCGTGCAATAGATGAGACCCCAAAAGGCTTATACAATAATACCCATGTAGCGAGCGTTGGGTTAGTGGATCCCAGACTATAAAAGCCTTAGGTCACTAGGCACAAAGTCCCCGCGAACTTAATTGCTCGAGTATTAAAGAGCTCACCCTAGTTAATTTTGCATATAAACAATTGACACTTTTGACTCTTTTTTTTCCCTTTTTTTTTTCTCTTTTTTTTTCTATTTTTTTCTATTTTTTTTATGCAATCTGGAATGAGAATTCTCAATTCCAACCCTAGACTACTCATATAAATATGAGCCGGCTACTAGCCATTTGACGCCTAACCATTATTGACAATTATTTACAATTTAAGCATGAAATCCCTGTTTTCCCCCAAACCTAGACTTAAGTGTTCTAGGCCATCAAGGGAATAAAAAAAATTCTAACTATAATCAAGTGATTAAATCTCAAAACATCCAAACAAGCATGACCTCAACCTAGCCCAAAAGCACCCAATGAGACTGTGTAATTAGTTTTGTTTCTGAAACATATAAGTCAATTTCATAAAAACTATAAGTCAACCCTCTATTCATCATTACCACACTCAATTAGACACCTACCTACCAATCAGAATTATCTCGTTCTAAGGGATCATGAAATATGCATACTATGCAAATGCAACTAATATGAACTCACATGGTATACGAAAAATAAAAACAGAATGTCCTATATGAAACAAACATAATTAATACGAACATATATGCATAATTTACTACTACTAATAAGCAAAGCATGAAATCCTACATGAACAAATAATACAACAACTACTAATCCCTTAAACCACCCCCAAACTTAAAATATTCAATGTCCGCATTGAATGGAAGTAAATACGAGGGAAAGTAGAAAACATACCTAACCAGCTGAGTCACCACCCTCCTCGAATGAATCTGGTGGAGGATAATGCGTACGAGCTCCATAGACTGCCCACTTCCCAAATAACAAGAATACTACAAAACCCCCAATTACAAGAACACAAATTCGTAATAAAAATAAGACTAGAGAAAAAGATTTACCCAATACGAATCGAAGAGGTGAACTTGCAATTAAACTTCCCCCAAACTTGAATCCTTCTTGAACTCGAATTTTTTAGAGATGTAGAGATGTAGAGGTTTAGAGAATGAATTGGGTTTGTATGAATAGGTGTATATATATAATGGAGGGATAGGATGAATATAAATTTGAACGTGTAAGGGAGAAATTTTGAGTGGGTATGAATTTGAAGTATGAAAGAAAAAGGATTTAATAATTTAGAGAAAAAGAATTTGAATTGATATAGGATTAGAGATTTGAATAGGAGAAGGAGGGTTTTTGAATTGATATAGGAGTAGGATTTAAGAAATTGGGATGATAAAACAAAATTTGGAATAGAATTTTGGGGTTGAAATTTTTTTATTTTATTTTTATATATAAGCAACAGCTGCCCCAAAAAAAAAAATTTGCAAACTGCATGAAGCGCAGCCTGCGTTTAGCAGGCGCAGTCTGCACCAAAGGCAGTAACGCAGGCGCAACCTGCGTTACATGGGCGCAGCCAGCGCTTAGTCCAATAACGCAGGCGCAGCCATCGTTACACAGGTTTTTTCCATTTTTTTTCCAACACTCAAATTTTTTTTTTCCTAACTAATGCGTGGGTCGCCTCCCACGAAGCGCTTCTTTAACGTCAATAGCTTGACGTTACTTCCAAGCCTCCATTAAGGATGATAATAGTTTGCCTGGTCCTCTCTTCGCGAGACTTCATCGTCATCACGGCGGCACACTTTCTGTCCCTTCTCCTCGCTTGGCCTATTCCTATAACAAATATGTCCTATTCCAATGCCTTCATCTGTTGACCCAAAATCTGTCAATCTGTAGAACAACACACATTCGCGGGCTTCGCTTGAATATAATGGATGAGGGTAACTGTAAGTTGCTGAAGCCTTTGGTTTCTCAAAGAGAACTTCCTCCATTGGCTCTAATGCATTACCTCCATCTTCATACTTTGAGACAAGTAGAAGATCTGCATCTTTCTCATGTTCATTAGCCTCTTGGAACGTACATACCAATTCTTGAAATTTGCGTAGCTCATCAGTGTCCTCTTGGTATGCACATACCAATTCTTGAAATTTGTGTAGCTCATCAGTGTCTGTCCCGAATTGTGCCCTTTCCAATTCATCCACCTCACTAGCTTGATCAAATTCCTCACATGGCTTGTGAACGCTCACCTCACCTTGGAATTTGTCTTCTTCAATTATGCATGCAGTACCTTGCTCCAAGTCACCGTTATTTTCTGGAATTGCCTCTAATATGCATTGTTGTTTCTCTTGTTCCAAGGCACTCAAAACTTGAGCAATTAGTGTCCCCATAGATTTGGTAGACTCCTCATAACTCTTTGCAAGCATCCTAATCTCCTCCATAACATCAACCTCATCTGACTGAAAAGTAGGAGTAGGTTTCTGATATTGAAACTCTTCACTTCCAAAGAAATATGACCTATCTGGAACATCTTGCTGGTACTGTTGAGGATGGTATTGAAAATATGGTTGTTCCTCATAAGTGACATATGGATCAACTCCTTCGTAGTAACAATATTGTGAGGGATCATGAACACCCAAACACTGCTCACATTGCTGAGGCATGGATGTCCTCGAATATGCCCACCATGGTAACTGCTCGCATGCCATCTTCAAACACTCAAGTACTTGAAACACACCGAACTAAACAAGATAGGTAAGAAAAAATCTGAGTCAGTGAACTCTAACGACCACTATTGACAAGCACATAAAATAAAAATAAAAGGGATAAAATTTATGAGTCCCCCCAATCTATCCAAGATTGAACTTTTTTTGGCCACCATAAATTTTATCCAAGACACTTAGGCCACCATAAATTGTATTATTTTTGTGAATGCAGGGGGGGCAAATGATATATTTCTTAGTTTAGTGGCTTAAATGAGTCCCCGTGGAAACTGGGGAGCTACTTGATACTTTTTAATGAGATCAGTGGCCCGTTTGATATAAAACCCAAAAATAAAACACCGATGATCCCCGGTAGCGGCGCCAAAAACTTGTTAACACTAAAACACGCAAGCGTACGTGGTCACAAGTAATATAGATAGAAGTCAAGTTCGTTCCCACAGAGATCTGGTTAGGTTTCAATTCAGTTCATGCACCTATGCAACAATGTATGATTATTATTCACTGCTAAGACAAATAACAAGATTAAGTTTTTACTAACTATAATTAACTAGGATACAAATTAACAAACTACAAATTACTAACTAATGAGAATTAAAATTGAATTACTTATATGCAAGAAAACATGGAATCCGAACTTCATTAAATACTTCGCTTAGATCTGACGCCTTTAATCTCTATATGCAATGGTTATGATATATGATCGGATAACACGAAACAAGTATACGCTACTTCTCAGTATACGAATACCAAACTACCCATACATCCACAAAAGAGATAGAAGATGAATACACACCAATTATGCTTAGACCCTATATGTCTATAGAATTTGAAAACATAACTGTTGAAGAGCAAGTTATCCATAAAGATCACACAGGGCAATATAAGTATTCTCATCTCATACTACGAATCATGTTGATAAACAATCATGAACCTATGCTAGCATGACAAGTTCTAAATCTCAAGATCCACTTTCACTTCACAAGAGATTAACAAATTAGATGTTCATGACGCATCTATCAATTAAGCATAACCATACGAGGATATCAAATATACATCACACACAGATCTTTAAGCAATCAAGATACTAAGTTCCATAAATAAATCCGTTAGAATCCCATGACAACGATTAGTTCAAAATTGAACCTCTCGTCATCATGGGATCAAGTGAAACCATGATAACAAACAACATATGGAAGAAAGAAGCAATAATATTATTAAAACTAAGAGTTAAGAAAACAAATCTAGAATCCAGAATAACACAAAGGATGAAGTAGATCTAGATTTGTTGCTTGTCACGAGCGTTGAATCCTTCTCTCCTTTTCTCCCTTGCAGATCTAAGCTATATTATGTACAAGATATCTAATTGTCTAATTGTCTAATTTACAAGGGGTTGGATGTGTTTATATAGGCTCTAGATTTCTTGCCCAGCAAGAAATTACCTTCTATTACAATTAGAATTCGATTTAGGTACCAAAAACTGCCCAAAATACAATTATAATTAGAAAAAGGGCAAAATAGTAAATTCCCTGCTCCCATCAGTCTGCTTGTCACGCTGCCTGCTCCCACCACATGCAACTTGCGCGCACGAATCCTGTCCTAAGTTGTAGAAATCTTCCAGGCTTCGCGTGAGCTGTAAGATCGCTGAAAACGGACTTCTAGAACTCCAGATATGGCCAAAACAGTGTAGACTGCGCAACCTTCCCGGAAAATCCGAATTTTAATCAATTAATCCTCCAAACACGATAGAAGCATCGCCCATAATCGACATTCTTGTAAATCTGCACAACTAAGCAAAACACATCAAAACTACAATAAACTTGAGTCCAAGACAATCAATTTAAGCCGAATTGAAGCGATCCAAGTGGATATAAATCCACTTATCATATTAACTGACAGTTACTTTTGACCAATGGGTAATTACTTTTAATTATTTCATTTTCAACTCTTGAAAAATATAAAAGGCTGTCTTGTGCTCTCACATCTCACTTTTATCCACTTTCAAGATTCTCATAAGTAAACTGCATCTTCTTCACTAAAACTCTCTGCAACAAAAGTTCAAACACTTCAATGGCGCCTATTGTTAAGATGATGTCTTTCACTGGGTTCACCTATGAGAAGAACAACTTCGCGGCCTATGTTGATACATTGAATGCCCCAGAAGCTTATCACACCTTCATGAATTTTGTGAAGAAATGCAAACTATCGTATGCTATGACTGCCACCACTCCTCTAATCCACGAGGTAATTGAAGAGGTATGGGCATCTGTTGAGTACAATGGCACAGACGGTACAATTGCTTTTTCCTTAAAGGGTAAAAACTATGTAGTTAATTCTAATGTGATAACTGCTTGTTTAAAATTGCCTGAGAATAACTGTCTGAAAGTACCCAGTGATGCTGAAATTGTTGCCATGCTTAATTCCATAAATTATGCCCTTAGTACTGAGAATTTAGGGAAAATTGTTAGGAAAAGAATGGTTAAAGAATGGAGTTATTTTTGTGATGCCTTCATTAAAACTTTTTCAGGCAAAATTAGTAATTTTGATGTTGTTACCCATTCCATGCTAGTTAAGATGTGTATGCTTCTGACTGATAAATTCCATAACTTTGGCACACTAGTCATGTATGAGATAGTAGCAAAATTAGATAAAAAGGAAACTAGGAGCAAGAATATCTATTTTGCTATATTTTTTATGCTCTTAGCACTGCATGTATCTGAGAATAAACTATCCATTGCTAACCCAGATAGCAAGTTCCCATGTTTTGTTCAGGAGAAGAGAGTCTTAAGTGATTTAATTCGAATGAACTCAAATGCAGGAGTACAATTGGTATATCTACGAATTGTTCAGGTAACTATTTCTAACCTTGAAACTCCTATCTCTAACCCCAAAATTTCTTTGCCTTCTAGTGTCACAATGGAGTCTGTAGTTGTGACTAAACAGGCTCCTACCAAGGTGACCAAATCCAGAGTTCCAAAACCACAATCAAAAAAGCAAACCTCAAGTGTCTCTTAAAAGACACCTGTTGTAAAACCTACCAAAACTCTTGAGGGGAGTGTGAAGGACAGGGTGCAAGCCCTAAGAATAAGGTAGGTGAGGAGAGTGCACCAAATAGCCAAGCCTTAGTTACATCCTCTCAACAGGGTGTGACTACTGACTTAAGTTCCACAGGAACTCTGCACAAAAGGGTAAGGGACACTAGCCCTCTCTCAAAAACCTATGGTAGAAGAGTAAAATCTAAAACCACTGGGGTTACACAGGGTGCACATACTGTACAGGCAACTGTACCTTCTCAAAGTCAGTTTGATGTGGCTCCAGCAAATGTGGAGTCGCAGCCCCCTATTCATAACCTTCAAATCGATACACATTACAATCCACCATCACCAACTCCATCTCTGGATGTGGATATGATATCTACATCAATTCCTGATTCTCCATCTTTAAGATTCTTGGAGAAGCCCCACTCTGAAATTGGTGGTCATCATCTTTTAGATGATTTGTTGGGCCATTAATCTTCCATTCCTGAATTCACAACAAAATCTGTGGCCTCATCTTTAAAATCAATCTCCACAGATTCAGTGTTGGTTTTCACTTCAACGGATACTATCTTTCCTTCATCAACGGATATCCTTCATCCGTTGACAAGTGTTTTTCCATCAACGGATGCGCCTATGTCTAGCCATCCATTGACAGCTATAACTACTCCATTAACGGATATCCCTTATCCGTTGATAACTCACTCGACCACTGCTATATCTGACATTCCTGTGTCAGGTGTGGAGGAGTTCTAAGTAGTTGAAACACTTTTAGGAATGAGGGAAGGGAGTGAGAGGCTGCCTTGTGAGCAGGCAAAAGGAGAGGTAAATAATGAGAGGCTGACCATTTCTTCAGGTCAGGCAAAAGGAGAGCAAGAGAGTTCCACCTTAGTAGGTGAAGGTGAGGGTGTGATAGGTGTGAGCCAGGGGGAGCCCCTGATGCAAGAAAAGAGAGATGAGAGGAGAGAAAGGACTACAGGAGATATAAGGCAGGAAGTTCCAGCCATTGCAAGTGACGTAATGGAGGTTGATGAAGCTTCTAAAGAGATGGAATTTCAACAAGAATGTCAGTCAATCATTGACTCCATCTCTTTGGATCCTGAAACCTTTACTCATCCTATTTCTGCCTATCAAGTCATGGCACAACAGGGCAATGTGGAGGCAGAGGAGGCAATTCACCTAGTGCACACCTCACAATCTCTACAAAGAGCAAAGGAAGCTTTAACAACTCTGCCTTCAGATGCTGAAAGTGAAGAGTTTGGCAATGATGATAGTGCTAGCACAGAAAATGATGAAGAAGTCAATGTGGAGGATACTCCAAAATGGCTATTTTCTACTGCCACTGTGGTTGGTGACTTCAATGTGGAAATTATGAAGCAATATCAAACTGCTATGACTGAGCACCAGAATGCAGATCCACAGAGGAAGGCTGTCCTTCAGCAAATAATGGCCTCCCTGAAACTTCACAAGATGTAAATGGTTATTCAAAGAACACAACAAGAGGAGGTCCAAACTTCAATCAGAAAAATGAAAGTAGAACTAGATGCTAGGATTGAGGCACTAGCCCCTACTACCACTCAGAAGGTGCTGACTAGTAAACTGTTAAAAGAAGATAGCCTGGCCAAGTCTGTTCGGCATCTTTCCTCCAGAGTGGATAGTATGGAATCTCAAATGCAGAAAATCATTGCCAACCAAGCAAAATAGACTGAGCTACTGGAAAGGATACTTGCAGCCTCACCTCCAGCCCTTGATTCTAACAAAAAGGGGGAGAAAAAGGAAACAAGAATAGAAGAGGTTGCAGCTATTACTAGTCAATTTCAAGCTGCCAGTAGCAAGATAGCACAGACTGAGGGGGAGCAACAGCCAACTATAGTGGTCAATCCAATAGAATTTTCTATAGAGGATTCCCCTGTGAAGAAACAAAAGGCTTTGCTTGTGATTCCTGACTTATCAGAAATCTCAGATGGTGAGAGGCAAGCCGGAATTGAAGAATTAGAGAAGATCAACATGGAGGCAACTGAAAGAATAATGAGGACAGAGAAGATGATCAATGAATCAATTGCATCAGCTTTGTTCCCTACTCAAGCTTCTACTCCAACAATCTCAACCACAATTCTGAAGGTGCTCACTCCAGCAATTGTGACTCCTACATTTTATGATGCTGAACCTTCCTTTGTCAAAGAATTTGAACCCTGCATAAAAACCAGAGCTTACTCTCCACCTAAAGCATATGGGAAGAACAAGTTACAATTGGACTTTCCATTTCCCAAGGATGATGAAGGGAAGCTAATGGGAAAGCAAATTAAGGAGTTCAAGGAAAATGCCAATAGGAGTATTAGAGAATGGATGGCTGTAATCATAAGGAATGGAAAAGTCTTAAATATATCCAAGCCATCCTAGATTTGTTGAAGCAAAAAGGGAGGAAACCTCTAGACTTCTCAGGGAAGCTCATCCAAGTGAAGAAGAGAGATATGAAAACTCAGATGAGAAGCAAGCCAAGCTGGCTCAGGAGTTAATGGATGAGGTAGAGGATGAAATGAGGGAACCTGAGGAAGTCCCCAAATTCAAATCCAAAAGGAGAGTGAAAATAAAGGCAAAGAGGCATGTCTCTCCAGAAAATGTAAGTAAGGAAACTACTGGCTCATCAATATCTATTTCTGCACAAGTAATCAACCAAGCTGTGAATTTCCATGGTGACCCTATTACCTAAAGAGGAACCAATGAATCTTGACTCCATTAAGGTTCCTTCATTCTTGCTAAAGCCTCAACAGAAGCCTAAACAGAAGAAAAGGATACCAAGGAAGCAACCTTCAAAGGAACCAATTCAAGTTGCTAGGGTGCCTACTATTGTCAAGCAGCCAATCTTGGAAAACAAGGATGATTTTATCTATCAGGCAGATATTGAAGAATACTCTGGCATGAATCTGTATGTGGATGAATTGTCAGAAGTAAGAGGAATTGACAAATACAAGCATTTGCCTGAGAGATTGGTCTTTGTATACAAGGGAGGAAAGGAAAGGACATGGCCACTACAGAGGGTTCTTGGAGAAAATTATCCGACCTTAACCAAGGTGTTCTTTGCAATTAAGAGATACACAGGGTTCTCCAAGATAGCAAAAGGGGAGATACTGGACAGAATAGAACAGATACAGAGAGAATTGAACTCACCATCAAGACTACCAAGGAAGATGAAGATCCCATGCAATGAAAAGAAAATCCACATTCAACCCTTCTGGATGATGGAGTTCAGGGATGAAGATGGTTGCAGGAGATTCTTCAGGTTAGAAGACCAACTATCAAAGGCTAGTTCTCAATACCTGAGATGGTTACAACAAAATCTAAATCCAAAAGTTGTTGAAGAAGATGCCTTCTATAGGCAACTCCAAATGCAGATTGAGTCCAACTCTGCCAAAGAAGGAAAATCAAGGGTGATACCAACCAGAGAGAAGAAACAGTATTAATCTGCTCAGTCTAGAGGAGCACTTCTCTGTTAAGTTTCTTAGAACTTTTTGTTTTTAATTTTTGTAGCTTAATACAATTTTTGCATTGTTCTATATATATCTTTAGGAATGTTTTGTTATCATCAAGGTCCTGAATTTATGCTTTATTGCCATTAAGTATAAATTGGGGGAGATTGTTAGGAATATGTTGTACTTGATGATAACTTCACAATCAATCAAATTGTATAAGTATTGTAGCTGTCAACGGATGAGGATTTATAACTCTATCCGTTGACAGGTAGCTCATCAACGGATGAGGTTTTGTAGCATACTGCAGTATCTCTATGTTATCAATTGATAGTGTTTTTATCCACAGTCATGTTGACCATCAATGGATAGGCAGAATAGGGTAGCCAATTGTAAATAAGCTATGCTATGTAATTCTGTTTAAGTGAAAGTGTATCAACGGATGAAGACAGAACTCTATCAACGGATACAGCTCAAATCTACAATATCAACGGATACAGCTCAATCTATTATCAACGGATGACGGTGTACAATGTCAACGGATAATCATTAACACTTTCTTCTATGCTAGCTGGGGATTAGCATTTGATAAAGATAGGTTTGACTAATAGATCACATGGGTTGATAGTAGATACAAAAAGCAGTATGGCAGCCATACTTTGGAAACACAGAAGAAAGAAGCATTCCGTTTACACTATGAATACAAGAAAGGTGCAGGGGACATGTCTGTTCACAAGGACAACCTTTCGGCTACATGTGTATTTGGAGTGAAGTATCAAGTCAACTTGAATTAGATTAGTATTATCTTATTCGTGTAGTACTTGTAAACTTGGGATATATAACCAAGTGTAGCAACTCTTTAGAAGCTAAGAAAACAGATACATTTGCTTAAGGTTTTCTTGAATATCCTTAGAAAGCAAAAGATTTGTAAAACCGTAGCTGTGTACATTTGTATCACAGAGTTTTCTTCAAATAAAAGCTTCGGGTGGTGCATTTAACTACCTGATTTTATATGTGTTTGTGCATTAATCTTTATACAGTAATTATCTTCTTATAGATTTCTGGTGTTCTTATCAGGAATTTATAAATATCAAGAATTGTATTCAACCCCCCCTTCTACAATTATACAAGTGTGTAATCTGGGAATAACATATTCCACTGGGTCGGTGGTTCCACTGAATTTCAAGTCTCCTACCCCCCGATATTTTGGTGGGAGGGGTGAATCTCTCACCTTTTTAGTGAAGGGTGAAGCCACTGTCAAGCCTTCCAACGACTATTTTTCCAATCTCAATTTCTTTAGCGCCTCACGCAAATCCTTCACCTAATAATGCTCGTCCTCACCATTTGCAAACTGGCTTCCATCGTTACTAGAGCCTTCAGCAGAACCCTTCATCCGATACTGGTCATCGTCACTGTACTTGGGGTTATGTCGAGAGCTGTAGCTTCGCTCACCTTCACCCCCTTCAGAGAGCCTGCCAGATTTAGAAACAGATTTATCCCTTCTATTTTAACTTTGGGATCCTTTTGATTGAGATCTCACATCATGAGTTTTTCGGGTCTGCCTTTCCGTCTTCCCATCAAGCTTGTGACGTAAATCCTTGACGTTCAGCTTGTTGTCCAGCCTGTCGAAGACACTCAGGCTGCGTGTGGGCGAACCATGTGACTGCTGAACCTCTTCTTCTCCTTCTTTCCAGTCCAGGTTTGTTTGGTCAGTCTCCACATCATAAAATCCTTTCTATGATGCCTCTTTTTCTAACTCCCCATCATCACTGTCAAAGTCTAACCGAACTTGTGTTACCACCTTTTTTTTTGCCTTTCGATCCGAAGAACCATGCTTTTTTTCCACTTCTTTAGCTTCTCAGATTTTTTTTCCAAAGAAACGATTTTCTTTTCTATCTTCTTAATCTTTTCTCTAAGCTCCTGATTCGTGAGTTCATTACTACGTTCTCCATCACAATCACTATGTTCATCTTCCCTCTAGAGATAAAACCTCGCTCTCCTTCTAGCGCCACAAATGTTGTGAGGGAAAATTGGTACAACACTTCAATAAAAGAATTACAAGAATAATCCGAGAACAATCCAAGAATTTTTATTAAATAAACCAATTTACAAGCCAAAAACCCTAAGTTCATAAACCCTAACCCGAGAGGATGAATGGTGGATATTTGGAGTAAGTTTGCAAGAGCCTTGAGCTATGTTGATCGAGTAAAACCTACCAAATCGAGAGCCAATAACTCAAATCTTGTGTTAGAGAGGTGTATGTGTGTCTCCCCTTGCAAATTGCCTACATACTCTTATATATATAATAGATCAAGTCCCATGTAGTTCTTGATTATTGTCCACGATCTGATACACCTAACCCTCTGTAACATATATGCAGTCATCGTTTATCTCTACTGATGTAGTGATCCTTCTGTTACTCCATCCTTTTCCCGTAATTATCCCCCGATTCTTATCATATATCCTTCCATATATATATATATATATATATATATATATATATATATATATATATATATATATATATATATATATATATATATATATATATATATCTGACATTTATCCTCGATAACAGCTGTTATTGGGCCGCTCCTAGGACCTAGGAACTATCCACTGGGCTGCTAGGACGTCCTTTATCCAATACCATACGATTTAGGAAGTTCCGAGATTGCTGGTACATTTTCTGGAAACCTTCAGGGTTCATGCACGTACCCCTTGCCTGGTAGCCTACTACCCAGCTGAACCCCTGCCAAGCCTCGATACAACGCTACCCCTATCTGGGGTTCACATGCTCGTACCCTTACATGAATACACCCCAAACCAGATGCCAGAGTCCTATTCTTCAGTTTGTTTCTAAGGCACATTAGATCATCATGCCCCCATTCTTAGCCCAACTTATTCCTTCATATTCAGGTAATTCGAGTTCATAGTCTTAATGGGCCTTAAATCAAGCCCAAGGCGGATTTTGGGCACAACATTTTTATATCAGAATCTATGCATAAGATATTTCAGAATTTTGATACAATCGTTCCATGATCCTTCATTTGTAGGTGAAAATTAAAATATTACTTGACGCCCTAGCTACTCAGCAGCACCTGCGGTTTTGGCCCAAAAAAATAGGATGGGGATGGAATAATCTCAGAAATTCAGTGCCCTCAAGTACACGGTGGTTAAAAGACATGAAATTCAACACTCAAATGAGAGTATTGTTGAAAGAAGAGTATAAACAGAGGAGAGAAGTGATTAAACTATTAAGGGAAAGTGCCAACACCCAGCTAGTTGAAATTTAAAAATATTTTCATAAATCTAATACTATTCTTATAACCAAAAATCTTTATATTTAAAAAGAAAATAATAGATGTGTTAACATACTAGAAGCACATTCTCATGCGAGAACCCTAAATAAATACGGAAGTATCTATAATATATATAAAAAATAATATGTATTTTCATTTTTTAAAATTCCATAAATTTTTGAAAGTTTAGAGAAAGTAAAAAATTGAAATTCACTCTCTTTTTAGGTTTTTATTTTAAGGACAAAAATTATTGTATACTATAAGTCTCATCAATAATATGTAATGGAGTTAGAATTTCGGTCTCAAACGAGAACAGTTTGAAACGTGTTTGGTGGGAAGATGACTCACTAGGAAAGATCTTTTTAACTATTAGAATTTAATATTGATGTTATAATTTTTTTTTATTTTTAGGGTTCGATTTTTATGGATAAACATTAAAATATATAAAAGTTAGGATTTCGGTTTTAACGAGAAAGCGGCTCAATAAGAAGTACCGTATTTAACGAAAAAACGGTTCGTTAGAGAATACCGTGTTAATTATTAAAATTTAATATTGATGATATAATAGAATATTAATATTTTTTATTTTTAAGATGCCCTTATTCTATTTTTCTGATTTTTTAGAATTTTAGGATTTTAAAAACTAATAGTTAAAAACTATCCTTTAACATGTTAGAAGTATAATAGGTGTTTAAAATCATAGAGAAAAATGATTTGAATTTATAGGAAAGACATATAATTAAAAACTTCGACTGGAAGTAGAATAGGTGTTTATAAGACATATAATTAAAAATTTTATTGGAATTAAAAGTTTACATTTTTAGAAAATATATATAATTATAAAAAATATTAGAAGTAGAAAAGGTGTTTGAATATATAGAGAATATATTTAATAATTTTTATATTGGACTTAGAATACGAGGACTGTAGAGACATCTTATACGATTTTTTAAAATTATATATTGTTTTTTCAGAAGTCCTTTATTTTAATTTTTTATACAAGTTAATTATACTTACATTAGAAAAATATATCCATAAATTCAATATTATTCTCATAAAGAAAATTCTTCGTATTTAAAAAGAAAAAAATATGGGTTAACATAATTGAAAGACATCTGCTGCGGAATATCTCTAATATATATAAAAATAAGATGCATTTTCATCTTTCGAAACTCCATAAATATTAGAAAATTTTAAAAAAAGAAAAAATTATAATTTACTCTCTTTTAAGATTTTAATTTTTAAGGAAAAAATATAAGTATCATCAATAATAATATATAATGAAGTTAAAATTTCAGTTCCAAATGAGAGCGGCTCGAGACGTGTTTAATAGGAAGACGACTCACTACAAAAGATTGTAATAGCTATTAGAATTTAATATTGATATTGTAAATTTTATTTTATTTTTTGGTTTCGATTTTTATGGATAAAAATCATTATACAACTTTTTATTATATACATTAAAGTTGGAGTTTTAGTTTTGTTAAGAGAATGGCTCAATAAAAAGAATCGTGTTTAATGAGAAAGCGGTTCATTAGAAAAAATTATGTAACTATTAAAATTTACATATTAAATTTATTTAAAAAAAAGAATTATAACGCCATCGCGAAGCGCGACTTTATCGACTAGTTTAACTTGAAAACATAATACGGGATGATTACATAGATTAAAGTAGAGCTTTTACTAAAAGGTTTATGATGGTTTCCTCATGCAAATGTAATACGCTAGGTAATGGGGTGTTTGAGGGAATTTTTTTTCAGAATAAGTCAAATATTCCTAACTTTTTTTTAAAAAAAATTAACTTCTTTTTTACAACTTATAAAATCTCAAACATATATTAAATATTTGTATAAAAAAATTATCTGTATTATCTTATGAGACAACGAGCTCAGAAGAGATGTATGAGCGAAAGTCCTTTTGTACCGCATGTGTTTTAACATCCCAAATCCCAATAAATGGGATATTTCAAATAAATAAATAAATTTCTCAAATATTCAATAATTGGCAGTCTTCTTAAAGGTTATTTATCTGAATATAATACTCTATCGATGAAAATAAATAAAAAATGAAAAATAAAATACTTCAAAATAATAAATAAATTTCTCAAAATTCAACATTTGCATTCTTCTTAAAGGTTGTCCATCTAAATATGATCACCTATGGATAAAAATAAAAAGAAATAAATGACTGGCAGTGAACGAAATGCTCATATACATATATGAATCAATACAAAAGCTGAATAAAAATTAAGCTGACAAAATTTAGATTAAAAATGAATAAAAATTAAGTCAATCTGTTCGAGTAATTTATATAATGGATAACTAATTAATTATTAAAAATAAAAAATAGACATGAATTTAAGAAATTATTAATTTGAAAGATGATATTAAGTTTTATCAAATAAATTTATCAAAATAAAATAAATCGTTCAAAAACATACCTTATACTCCATAAAGGGAGTACGAGTTAATAATCTACAATTTCACACCAGCCATAAAGGGTGTAACGTGTTAAACGGCTAAAATATTCTAATTTGACTTGGTATTAATCGAGCCGGGCTCGAACTCGAGCTATTCGTATACATTGTCGAGCAGAGTTCGAACATCAAATTATTCGGTACGTAAGTTTCGCGAGTCTAATCGAGCCTTCATAATTTTTAATTTTTAAATATTATTAATATATATTTAAATATCTTTTAAATATTTTTGAATTATTTATAGATTTAATCGAGTCGAACTTAAATTGAACCGTAATCGAACTTTTGTCAGCATATGGTGAAATCAATTTGATCTTTCGAATCGAACTCGAACATATCTAACTTTTTACGAGTCGAACTTTGGGTTTGAAATTGAAGGATCGGTCCAACTCGAACTCGAGCTCGAGCTCGAAATCGAACTATTTAGTTGAACTTGTTAGTCACAGAGGCATGCCTGAATACATCTAATAACAAGCCTAAGTATGTGTAATGCTATGCATTACCTACATGACCTCTTAACTGAGGGAACCTCTAGTTGTAGAGTTTCTATTTGTTCTGTACTTGTAATAGGCATCAAATTCTAGTTGTGTTACTGTAATTATAAAGTCAAGAATAATGCTTGAAAGAAGTTCCAAGGTTCATGCCTCAAGCAAGGAGATAAAGACTGCCAAATAATCACAGTTGGGATTTGAAGAAATGAAGAATTTGCCTAAGTACCAATTCGAGAAGTACATTTGTCTATTCGAGAAGTCAGAGATTCGATATCTCAGAAGCCACTATTCGATATCTCTGAATACATTGTTCGATATCTCATTCGATATCTTAGAGATTCGATATGTCTATCACTCTATTCGAGAACTCATGGAGTCAATAAGTCAAAGCATCATTCGAGTTCTCTAAGAGTCAACAAGTCAATGATCTATTCGATATCTCAAGGACTAAAGAAGCTATTCGACATCTCAGGGATTCGATATGTCAAAAAGCTCTATTCGATATCTCAAGGAGTCCCAGAGAAAAGAGCTATTCGAGAAGTGATTCGATATGTCAATATAACACTATTCGAGAACTCAGAGTTATCGATTAAGTCAATTCGAGTTCTCGAATCAATCACATAACCACTTCTCGAATACATTCTTGGAGACAAAATACTGAAGGATTGTACAAGTCAGAAACCTGCAACAAGACAAGACGCTTTATTTGACTATGTACTATAAAGCAGATTGGAAAGCCTACAAAGAAGCTTGGAGAGATAAGACAAAGGGACAAGGAGCTAAAGAAGTGGATCTGAACAGGCTTTGCAAAGTCAAATCTGTAACCGTTTGGACTCTTACTCAAATAAGATAGACAGACTGGAAAGTATTTTGTTTACCTACCTTATTTGTAGTAAGTAGGTGTATCCATGTCTATAAGGATACAGCCTCACTTCCTTAGCTAGAGTGATAAGTTTTTCAATATACATCTCAAGAAATATCTCTCTAAGAAAAACGAAGCTGAGAATACTACCATTTGTATTCACAGATTGTAGCAAAATATTTATCTAATAAAATATTATATTAAAGTGATATTGTGTTGTGTTTGTCTTTGTTATCTGCACTTACATATCTCACACACTAAACACATATCTTGTTGCAAAGATTCAAGAACAAAGAAAAGTTCAAGAATCCATTCACCCCCCCTCTGTATTCTTTTACTGTATTCAATACTCAACAAGTGGTATCAGAGCGGGCTGTTTAATCTAAACAGAAAATGATCATGAGTTCGAATACACCAAAGACTACAGGTACGGTGAAGGTCCCTAAGTTCGACAAAGAGAATTACAACCTCTGGAAAATAAAAATGCTGTTGTTCATCAAAGCTGCCAATCCTCTCTACCCTGACATCCTCAAAAATGGTCCATTTGTACCACAACAAGAAATTGCTGAATCTACAGTGGGCACAATAGTCATTCCTAGATCATATGTTGCAAAAGAGCCATCCAAATGGACGGACTCAGAGAAGGAAAAGGTTGCCCTAGACAGTCATCTCATGTTGCTGATCATAGACTCCATGGATATGTCGATGTTTGCTAATATAGCATCATGCACATCAGCCAAGGACATGTGGAACCACATCGAGGTGTTATGTGAAGGGACAGATGAGGTAAGAGAAAATAGGAAACAAATACTGGTCACACGGTATGAAGCTTTCATGGCACAGTCCAAAGAAAGTATTACTGACATGTTTGAGAGATTTCACAAGCTGGTGACCGAGCTTCAAATGAATGGGAAGGTTTACAGCACTAAGGAATTAAACATGAAGTTTCTACTATCTGCACCAAACCATCTAGAGCAAAGGGTCATATCTCTAAGAGAAAGAGATTTGAACAAAGTCACATATGATGTGCTCTATGGGGTTTTAAAAACTCATGAGCTTGAGTTGCTTCAGAAGAGGGCTATCCAAGCCAACCAAGGCAGAATGATAAACACATCCTGTGCCTTGATTGTCAACAAATCCGTTCAAGACCTAGAAGCATCTACAAGTCAACTGAGAATAGAAGAGATAGTAGATGATGAAGAGACTGAAGAAGAAGTGACTGAACCTGTTGATGAAAAGGAAGAAGATGAGTTCTATACTCTTGAAGAGTTGGATGCCATGGAAAACACTTCATATGCTTTTATGGCTAGAAAATTCCCAAACAACAGATTTAAGAGGAATCAGCCCTTCAAGTCTAGATCTCAAAATCATTCATTCAACAAGAGCAAGGCACCTGTGAAAGCAAACAAAAACAAATTCAAAACCAGCTATGTGGATAGGTCATCTGTGAGATGTTATAGATGCAATGACCTAGGGCATTTTGCCAGTGAATGCAAGAAGCCTAAGAAGAAGGATAAGGAGTTTCTTGAGCTTGAAGCTAAGTATGAGGCTCTGCTAAAGAAGAATGCACCAGGTAAGGCCTACATAGCTGAAGGGAAGTGTTGGGATGATTCTGATAGTGATGGAGAAGAACAAGAATTCTGCAACTATGCCTTGATGGCCAACTCCAAGGAAGAACCATCTGAATCAGACTCTCAGGTACCATCCCTCACTACTATAGACATGTCTGTTTCTGAATACAAATCTATGGTTGAACAACTATCTGTTGAGATGTTTAATATTCATACTAGTATGACTGCTGCTAATGAAGAGATTGCTAAACTGTCCACTAGGAATGAACTGCTAAACAAAAGAAATGAGGAACTAGAACTAATTGCTATGCAAATAGAAAACCTTAAACAAGAAATCGAATATCTAAAGAATAAGGTTCTATTTGCTAGTCAAGTTGAGAAAGCTCTTAGGGATGAACTAGCTGAAAATGAATTTAAATTGAAAACATTCAAGAATTCCTCTAGTCTATTGCAGTCCTACCATGAGAAAAATCTAGCTAGACCTAAGGCTGCTATTGGACTTGATTATGACACTCTCAAGCAGAGGAAAGGCTATGCAGTCATTGAAGATGACATTGTTGTTCAAGAGGAAGTGCCTCAGGTTTTGAAAAAGGCCGAGACTCCAATATTTAAAACACCAACACTTGAGATTGATGAGGATGCCTTACTCATTAAGCAAATGTTGGATGATGAAGATAAGGCACAATCAAATGAACAACAAGCATCCTCTAAGAGTGAGAATGTCAAAACCAAAGCCAAGGAGTCAGTAGGAGGTAAACCTAGACTTGAGAAATTTGTGAAGTTTGTTTCAGCTGGGAATAATGAATTTGAGAAGAAAGTGGCTAAAAAGAAACAAAACAGGAATGGCAAATTAGGGATTAACAAGGACAACAACTATGCTTATGTGCCCAATGCCCCTAGGAAAGTTTGTCAAAATTGTTTTAGTACTAATCATTTAACTCATGCATGTAAGAAACCATCTGGTAGTGTTGCTAAACCGTTCTATGATTGCTCTGTGCCTTTAAGACATAGAGACTCTCCTTTCTGTGATAAATTTGATTGTATGCCATGTAACATGAATGTAATGACTAGTTGCTTTAATTTGAGAAGACAATTCATGGAAGGATGCATCAGTCACAATGTTCACACACACTACACAAGAACAAAGTCTTCAAGTCCTCTTAAAGTTAGGAAGGTGCCTCTGTCACCTAAGTCTAAGAACCCTGATTCTAAGACTTCTAACAGTGACAAGAAGACTAACATCAAGAAAATTGATAAGCATGCTGTTTATGATAAGACTGTTGCTAAGCCACATGGACCCAAACTTGTTTGGGTACCAAAGGAGAAGTAATACCTTTGTGTTTGCAGGGCAAAGAAAGTGAAAGAAAGGTCATGTGGATTTTGGACAGTGGATGCTCAAACCATATGACCGGTGATATGGCCCTGCTATCACAGTATGAGGAGAAGGCTGGCCCAATGGTTGCTTTTGGAGATGACAGCATTGGCAACACACTGGGATATGGCAAGTTGGAATTTGGAAATGTCATCATTGAGAATGTAGCACTGGTCAAGGGACTCAAGCACAATCTACTGAGTGTTGGTCAATTTACTGACAGAGGCTTCAAAGTGAGTTTTGACAAAGATGAATGTTTGATCACCCACAAAAAGACTGGTGACTTTGCTCTATCTGGAGTAAGGAAAGGAAGCCTATTTGTAACCAATATGAACTCTGCAAACAAGGACAAAATCTGTTGCTTTTACTCAAAAGCATCAAATGAAGACAGTTGGCTGTGGCATAAGAAGCTATCACACTTGAACTTCAAAGGCATTAATTCTCTAGTCAAAAGAGAGTTAGTAAGAGGCATGCCCACACTTGAATTATGTCAAGAAGGAGTGTGTGAGGCTTGTCAAAAGGGGAAAATGAAAAGATCAAGCCACAAGTCAAAGACAGTGACATCAATAACCAAGCCCCTACAACTAATTCATATGGACTTGTTTGGGCCTGTCAATATTATGTCACTGGGAAGGAAAAAGTATGCTCTGGTGATGGTTGATGATTTCACAAGGTATACATGGGTAGAATTTCTGGCATCAAAAGATGAGGCTCCCCAAGTAATCATTGAGCATATAAAGAAAATTGACAAGGAAGCAAAGGCCAACAATGCGAGTGTGATTGCATTAAGGAGTGATAATGGAACAGAGTTCAGAAATTCCATGCTTGAAGCATTCTGCAAAGAAAATGGTATTTCTCAACAATTCTCAGCTCCAAGGACTCCACAACAAAATGGAGTTGTTGAAAGAAAGAATAGAACTCTGATTGAGGCTGCTAGAACAATGTTACTTGATGCAAAGATGCCTACATGTTTTTGGGCTGAGGCTGTGAGCACTGCATGCTATATCCAAAACAGAACCCTCATCAACAAAAACACTGGAAAGACACCTTACAACTTGATGACTGGAAAGAAGCCCACCCTAAAGTATGTTCATACTTTTGGAAGCAAATGCTTTGTTTTAAAAAATAACTCAGAATATGTTGGAAAGTTTGATGCAAAAGCATTTGAAGGAATTTTTCTTGGCTACTCTATGGAAAGAATTGCATACAAAGTTTATGTCATCACTCAAAAGAAAGTTATGGAAAGCACAGATGTGACATTTGATGACAGCAAACTACCTGGATTAGAAGAAGCCAATGATGAAGATAAAGATCCTTTGAAGTTTGACAATCTAGATGATTCTGATGAGGAGATTGAAATTGAATTTGAGCCCACAATTCAACAAACTCAAGTGAATGAAGAACCTGTGTCAACCAACAATGAAGAAACAAGCATCCAAGACACACCTGTGATTAGTGGAAACTTCACAGGGGGAGGAAATGTAAATGATCATGATCTGGATGATGAAGCAACATCAAGGCTGAGAAATCAATCTGAACATACAAGGAAATGGGATAGATCACATACTGCAGATCAGATAATTAGAGATCCAAATACAGGAGTGAGAACAAGGAGAGCAACTCTAAATGAATGTCTCTATAGTTGCTTCCTATCCCAAGTTGAGCCTAAGAAACTTGAAGATGCATTGTTGGATCCTGATTGGATAATTGCTATGCAAGAGGAGCTAAACCAATTTGAAAGAAGCAAAGTATGGGAACTTGTGCCTGCACCAAAGGATAGAACCATTGTTGGAACAAAATGGGTTCTAAGGAATAAGATGGATGGAAATGGTGTAGTCATAAGAAACAAATCAAGGTTGGTTGCAAAAGGATACTCTCAACAGGAAGGCATTGACTATGATGAGACTTTTGCCCCTGTTGCCAGACTAGAGGCCATCCGAATTTTCTTGGCATTTGCTACACATTCTAATTTCAAGGTCTATCAAATGGATGTCAAGAGTGCATTTCTGAATGGGGAGTTGGAAGAAGAAGTATATGTGCAACAGCCACCTGGCTTTGAGGATCCATAATGTCTACAGATTGCTTAAAGCATTGTATGGACTTAAGCAAGCTCCTAGGGCATGGTATGACACATTGTCACAATTTCTACTTGAGAATCAATTCTCTAGAGGCACACTAGACAAGACACTGTTTTACAAGAAACATGGTGATGATATTATCTTAGTTCAAATCTATGTGGATGATATCATATTTGGCTCTACAAATGAGAAGCTGTGTGAGAAATTCTCTAAGCTCATGCAGAGCAGATATGAGATGAGTATGATGGGAGAATTAACATTCTTTCTTGGGCTGCAAGTGAGTCAAAGGAAGGATGACATTTTTATAAGCCAAACCAAATACATCAAGGATCTATTGAAGAAATTTGACTTAGAAGAATGCTCACCTGCAAAGACACCCATGGCCACTGCCACCAAGTTAGATGAAGATGGTAAGGGCAAGAAGGTAGATATCTCAATCTACAGAGACATGGTTGGTTCTCTACTCTACCTCACTGCTAGTAGGCCAGACATCATGTTTGCAACATGCTTGTGTGCAAGGTTTCAATCAAATCCAAAGGAATCACATATGATAGCAATAAAGAGGATTTTCAGATATCTGAAGGGCACACCAAACTTGGGGTTATGGTATCCTAAGGACACAGGGTTCAATCTGGTTGGTTATTCTGATGCTGATTATGCTGGATGCAGAGTGGATAGGAAAAGCACCTCAGGTAGCTGCCAGTTTCTTGGACAAAGGTTAGTCTCTTGGTACAGCAAGAAACAACAATCTGTGTCAACTTCCACAGCTGAAGCTGAGTACATAGCTGCTGGAAGTTGCTGTGCTCAAGTGCTTTGGATCAGAAACCAACTTAGAGATTATGGACTTGTGTTGGAAAGAATTCCAATCATGTGTGACAACACAAGTGCAATCTCTATAGTTTCCAATCCTGTCAATCATTCTAGGACAAAGCACATTGACATCAGATATCACTTCATAAGGGAGCATGCAACTAATGGAACCATTGAGTTACATTATGTTCCCACAGAGAAACAACTAGCTGACATATTCACTAAGCCATTAGATGAAGCCACCTTCACAAGGTTGGTTAGTGAGATTGGAATGCTGAATTCTTCAAATTCTGGCTGAGTGAATATATCGACTAGATTGTTGCAGCAGTAAATACTTACTTTATCAAATGCTCAATATTATTAACGTAAGTATTGGCTGGATTATGATTTATAAATATTTCACAATGCTGCATATGTTGAAAATCATACATCTTTAGCTTGAAATTTCTGTGAAATTTTGAGAAAATCACTATTTAATTTAGTAGAATATTCTTCAATGAATATTTCTGGTAATTTTAAAAGATAGTGAAAATTGAACTTTATGAGTGAAAAGTATAGTTCGATAAGTCAGACTTCTCGAATGGTTCATTGTTTTGTCATGGCTCGAGTTCTCGAATAGGCCTATCAAGAACCCTTCTGAGTTCTCGAATAGTGTCTTTTGAGAAATCGAATAGCACACTTTAAGTTCTCGAATAGAGTATTTTAGTTCTCTAATGATGGAGTTCTCGAATACTGTATTTGAGTTATCGAATCAGTTGAAAAGGCTGATTTCTCGCTGACACTTATCGCTTTTTGGATTTATATTCAAAATTTCATTTCGCTCATAAAAACATATTTTATTTAGCTTAGAATTATTTTCTGAGTTAAATAACTGCCAGCTGTGAGTTACAAACTGCTTGAGATATCGAATAAGCCTTTCTTGACTTATCGAATAGTTGTTTTATACTTCTCGAATGACTGACTTGTCGATACAAAACCTATATCTAATCGACAACTCAAGTCACTCACATATATACAATTCCACAACTGTTCAAATCATTTCATTCGATTTCTCAAGCAGCTAAAGTTCCAAAACCTCTGTAAACCCTAACGTCAAAAGCTAAATTTCTTCTTCAACCTTCATTCTCTTCTCATCTCTCTGTGTAACAATGGCAAATACCCAACTCACAATTCCTAAACACACCAATTTCATAGCAATAACCAACGATGTTGAAGCACCCAATGCAAACTTTAAGTGCTTCGTTCGATGGATGGCTGAATAATACATCAAGGATGCACTCTCAGCCAACCCAACTCTGTATCTAGATTTACTGGAACAGTTTTGGAGAACTACCACTGTGGAGGTCGTGGCCCTAGAGAATGCAATAACTTTATACGTAATCTATTGCAAGATTCAGGACAAGGAAATCACCATTACTACTGAAAATATGAATCAAGCACTGGGGTTACAACAAGGAGTGTATGACAGTCAAGCAACTGATCAGGAATTGGAAGATTTCTTTGATTTTATCAACTACTCAGATAGAATCAAGCTTGGAAATTTGAATAGGAAGTACTTGAGGAAGGAATGGAGCTATGTCTTTGCCACTCTTCTTCAAGTCTTCACAGCAAGGAAGTCTAGCTTTGATCAAATCAGCACACCTGTTCAACAAATAGGATATGCTCTTGCACATGGGAGAAAGATTGATGTTGGTTTGATCATAATGCAAGAATTGTATGGGAGACTTGGTAAGAACTCAGCCAAGAGAGGTAATGAAATTTTCTTCCCTCGCTTTATTCAATCTGTACTTAATTTCATAGATGTTAAATTGATTGAATTGCCTGGGTTAGACAAAAATAGAATAGGCTATCCGAAATCCATGACCAAACTCATTTTTGGTAGCTTGGAGACTAGGAATGATGTGGATGTAAGGCTCAAAATAACTCCCCTTATGGAGAGTTTATTTAGGACTTACCCCCACAACATGCCAATATGTGCCTCAAAATCTGAGTTAGCTAGGCCCAAGCAAGTAGAGCAAAATGATAACCCAGGGCCTGCTAACCAACCCTCTCAGCCAAACACTTTACCAAACACAGAGACAACTGCATCATCCTCTCAAAAGGATGATGTTAGTAAAAAGAAGAGAAAACAGGTTGCTTCTGAACCTCTAAAAATCTTAACTGAAGCAGCCTTGGCTGTAGAATTAGGCATAGTAAGTGAGGAACCTGAGTCACCCTTACTAAGGCCAAAGAAGAAGAAGAAGTCTAAAACCACCTCCTCAGTCACCCAAATGGCTGAAGTTGTAAAATCAGGGGCAAACAACTCACTAGGTGTATCCTCTCAACAGGGTGCATCTATAGAATCAAGCATTCTCCCCAATGCACCTACTTGTACAGAGTCAGCACATGGGAGTGATAAGGCTGGCACAACCCTGAGTGGAGAGCACATCACAATTGAAACTCCCTCTATCTCTCAGGGGGAGTTGCCAAAATCTAATCTACAACACACTTCTCTTCCAGAATCTACCACTCATATTTCTTTGGAGCCTGCAACTCAAGCAATTGAGGAGAAAGGCATTGATCATCAAGAATTCTTTTCTCTTGATGAGCCAATGGATTCAAGTAACTTGGTGCATGACACCTTGCTCACCACCCAGGTACCACATTTAGATGGTCAGGGAATGCATGCTGGGGCATCTCCGAATGACACCATCACAAACACAGAGGATTCACTAGTTTTAACTAGAGACTCTGTGCCTGTGTCAACTACTGTTGTAACTCATCCCACTTCTGTGGAGACAACAGTAGCAGAGTTTTTTCATCCGGTTACAGAAGTTGCATCTGTAACTGAGGAGTATAGCTTGCCTAACTCTAGCTCTCACTTTTTGTCCCAATGGCTGAAGCCCGTGCAACATGACAGTGCTTCAGGATCAGGGTCTGTTCCACCACAAATGTCCATTGAAGCTCTTCAAAGCTATGTTGTGGATCAGATTCCTGAGTTTGTCAAAATAGCCCAGAACCTTGTCACCTCCAACATCTCAAATCCAGATTATGAAGCCATCCTACTATGTCATAGGGATGATGTGGAGATGCAAAAGGCCAAGATTATTGATGATGCTGAGAGAGATGGCAATGTAGATGCCTAGATGCAAGGAAAGTATGATGTAACTCTCAGTGAAGCACTTCAATATCTTAGAGAGGAATACATCACTTCACTGGGTTCAAATGCAAAATCCCTGTCCCCTAGTGAAGTGTTTGAAGCTGTCAATGATTCCTACAAGGGTTTTCTCAAGGCTGCACACTATCTTGGCAAGGGAGTCAAAACTGAAGTCAACAAGGTGAGTGACAAGACAGCCACTTCAGTAAAAGAGATAAAGAGGGCCTTTGATGCCGAATTTCCTCAACTAGATAGTGTGGTCAAAGATATCAGACACTACAACACCACCTGCACCAAGATGGATAATAGTCTAGCTCTCCTTAAAGATACAGTCACAGGTCTAGGAAGCAAATTTCAAATTCTATCTGATCAGACTACAGATGCCAATGCCATGCTTAGGACACTCTTTGCAAATCAATATGGAGACAAGCTGGTAACTGAGGTTCCTGTGCATGAGCTGTCTAGATTTGAAGTGCAGAGACTTAAAGAGCAATCCCTTTCTGGCTTCAAATCTAATGCATTATTCAGTAAGGTAGATGCACTTGAAAAGGAGGTAGCTACTCTCACTCAGTTCAATGCTCATCTTACAGACAAGGTACAGACTCTCACTGAGCAGTTGAACACTCAAGCCACCACCACAGCTGATGTTCTTCTGCATCAACAATCAATGTTGTCTGCAATGATGAAGCACATGGGTCTCCCTCTACCTGAAGAATCTTCAACCCCAAAGGTCAATACTACAGCCTCTGTGCCTGACAACAAGCCTAAGGGGGAGAAGAGGACATCAAGGAACTCAAATTCAAAGGGGGAGAAACCACCAGTAAAGGGCATCAAAATCACTGAAGGTGCTCATCAAAGAACTTCAAAATCTCTAATTCATGTGCCTGGCAAAGGAAAAGACAAAATTGATGAGCCTCCTACTTCTCTGCCAATTGTCACTCTACCAACTGTGCACATCACTACCTCCAGTGGTCAAAAGCAAACTATCACAACCACAGTGGTTGCAGGGAGTATGTCATCTGATAAACCTTCACTCTCCATATCTAAAAGTGCCAAGCCTGTAGAAGTGAAGGTGGTCACTGAGGCCAAGCTACAAGAAATTGCAAACTCAAATGTTTATCATGATGATGTATTCTTGGAGTTTCTGAAAGTCTCAAGAGAACAGGCTGGTGACACTCAATTGTATCTAAGGAGCTTGAAGGATCAGATCGATTACTTCACTGTGGTACCTAGAAAAGTTAATAGCTCATGGCTCAAGGAAGTAATGATGGTAGCAAAATCCAGAATCTGGCATCTAACCTACAAAACTCTACATGCCCTGAAACATTCAGAGATAGATGCACTGATAGAGCTCATAGAGAAGAGGAATGTAAATGAAAACAATAAGAGTCTGTATGATGACTTGAGGAATGGCCAACCTTCAAGGCTGCCAGAAGTGATTAAGAAGCCATGGACCATTATCTATCAATCTGGCACTAGAATTGAAGAGATTAAACAATTGGTCATTCCAAATGATCTCACCTCTCGAAATCACAGACTCATTATTGCCATCATTGATCTACTGCAAAAGAAAAAGGGGACAAGTACTGCTGAAGAGATAGAGGCACTACACATTCTCAGATCATTCATTGCAACTGGTGTAATTCCAGAAATGGCCAAGTCTAGGAGGAATAAGGATGATGAAGATGAAGACAAGAGTGATGGGAGGAGAAGTCATCACAGGAGTGATAAGGGGGATGAGGATAAGAAGAAGAAAAAAGACAGCAAGGATAAGAAGGATGATGACCAAGGCAAAGTCTATGAGAGGAAGAATGGAAAATAGCAAGCCTTAGGCATTGCTAGCAGTAATCTCACCACAACACAAGACTCTAAGTCTAGGGTGAATGCTGTTAGTAATGACCTACCAAAATCTAATCCCATGGCTTCTGCAACTGTTTTACCACCTCAAGAAGAGAAGAAGATTCAAGTCAAGAAACCATCTGTACATTTCAAAAAGCATACTGCTAATGGAATACTACAATGGTCCACAAACAAAGGTCACATGCTACTGCCAGGCAACCATGTCAAAAGGATCAAATTCAAACAAGCTGCAAGGAAACCAAAGCTATCCAAGTCAAGGACTCTGACAATCTATCCAGGCTTAAAACTCCAACCACTAGATGAAGATTTTGATGAAGACCAACTGCAATTCTTATAAGCTCAAAGAATCTATCATGTTGCCATTGTTGATAACTGCCTTGAGATTAAATATACTGATGGAAGGGAGGAGAAATTCAAACAAGGAGGATGTCAACACTGGGGCAAACTACATGACATAGAAAGAATCATTGCATTGCTGAGCTCAGAAGATAAAGTGGAAAGAGTATGGAAGCTGGAGCTAATTGATTTTGTGAAGATGAAGAGAGATAAGGAGAAAATCAGAAAAGAGTGTCTTGAGAAATGGCTAGCAAGGGAGAAAGAAATTGAGAGACTGGAGATTGAAGCAGAAAAACTAAGGGCAAAGGGATTGTGTAGAGTTCAGTTTAACCCCTATGTGGTGAAGTATAGGAGGAGAAATGGGAATCAGATCCACATCAGAATGAATCTACTCAACCACTATCCTACAAGCATTCTGAATTCAGTACTTGAAGATTTCAAAGACTCAATTTTGCTTGAAGAATTGGATGCTATGGTAGAAATAATAAAAGCTATGGATGAGAATACAAGGAAGGAGAAAGAAAGAAGACAGAAAGCATATGATGATTTGCAAGCCAAAGCTATGGAAAGGGAAATAAATGACAATGGCTAGTACTTCATCATAGGCTATAAGATTACTCACCCTGTAGTTCTATCCACATTGCTAATCAAAATTCATACATGTACTGTCAAGTTTTATCTTTATGTATGTTAGGCTTGTTATCAGACATGAAATTGTGACTAAGGGTCTTACTCACAATTTGGGGGAGATTGTTAGTCACAGAGGCATGCCTGAATACATCTAATAACAAGCCTAAGTATGTGTAATGCTATGCATTACCTACATGACCTCTTAACTGAGGGAACCTCTAGTTGTAGAGTTTCTATTTGTTCTGTACTTGTAATAGGCATCAAATTCTAGTTGTGTTACTGTAATTATAAAGTCAAGAATAATGCTTGAAAGAAGTTCCAAGGTTTATGCCTCAAGCAAGGAGATAAAGACTGCCAAATAATCACAGTTGGGATTTGAAGAAATGAAGAATTTGCCTAAGTACCAATTCGAGAAGTACATTTGTCTATTCGAGAAGTCTAGCATTCGAGAAGTCAGATGTTCGATATCTCAGAAGACACTATTCGATATCTCTGAATACACTGTTCGATATCTCATTCGATATCTCAGAGATTCGATATGTCTATCACTCTATTCGAGAACTCATGGAGTCAACAAGTCAAAGCATCATTCGAGTTCTCTAAGAGTCAACAAGTCAATGATCTATTCGATATCTCAAGGACTAAAGAAGCTATTCGACATCTCAGGGATTCGATATGTCAAAAAGCTCTATTCGATATCTCAAGGAGTCCCAGAGAAAAGAGCTATTCGAGAAGTGATTCGATATGTCAATATAACACTATTCGAGAACTCAGAGTTATCGATTAAGTCAATTCGAGTTCTCGAATCAATCACTTAACCACTTCTCGAATACATTCTTGGAGACAAAATACTGAAGGATTGTACAAGTCAGAAACCTGCAACAAGCCAAGACGCTTTATTTGACTATGTACTATAAAGCAGATTGGAAAGCCTACAAAGAAGCTTGGAGAGATAAGACAAAGGGACAAGGAGCTAAAGAAGTGGATCTGAACAGGCTTTGCAAAGTCAAATCTGTAACCGTTTGGACTCTTACTCAAATAAGATAGACAGACTGGAAAGTATTTTGTTTACCTACCTTATTTGTAGTAAGTAGGTGTATCCATGTCTATAAGGATACAGCCTCACTTCCTTAGCTAGAGTGATAAGTTTTTCAATATACATCTCAAGAAATATCTCTCTAAGAAAAACGAAGCTGAGAATACTACCATTTGTATTCACAGATTGTAGCAAAATCTTTATCTAATAAAATATTAGATTAAAGTGATATTGTGTTGTGTTTGTCTTTGTTATCTGCACTTACATATCTCACACACTAAACACATATCTTGTTGCAAAGATTCAAGAACAAAGAAAAGTTCAAGAATGCATTCACCCCCCTCTGTATTCTTTTACTGTATTCAATACTCAACAGAACTCGAACTCAAGCATAATAATGTTAAACCGGGCTCGATTCGATTACATCCTAAAATATATCCTTGACAAAAAAAAATGGAACCGACTCTAATGAGTGGCCTGATTATTAGTGAGGCGTATTTTCATTTTTTAATTAATTAAAAACAATTTCGAGAAAAAGGAAGAGAATATCCAACTTACTATTTATACTATACTATTGTTTTTGTTTTGTTTTTGAAGGATGCAATACCAGGATTAATCTACCGTATAAAGAACCACAATCCGCATCACTGAACTAAGATCTCGGACTCGTCTCTTAATAGTGAGGTGTATGATAATGTTAAAAATGTATTAAGGGGTGGTATTGTATTATGACATTTAATGACAATTTTTGGGGTAATGATTTTTATGAATTTTATAGACTTTTAATTATTCTTAATGATTCTTGTTGAGTCACCAAAATTTCGAAATACTTTTGATGACACCTAATGAAATGACTTCTAAAAACTTGCAAAAGATCGCACCCTCAATAATATTGTTTACTAAATGAATAAAATATGGAAATTGAAAACCAAGAAGAGGAAGAAAAAGAGGTGGAAGAAGAGGAAGAAAGAGAAGAAAAGCGACAGGAAATTTTAAAAAATTTATTGACACTAAATGAAACAATATTATTCAAGTAAATGAAACAAATTTATTCAAGATGATTTTTATAGAATTATTAGAAACTAGCATTAAAACCCGTGTGAGGCACGGGCCGCTAGCTTAATTTGTATTTTTTAATTAAACTATTCATGATCAATATCGTTTGAAATATGAGATTGATTTTCATAGAGTTCTTCTTGTTACTGACATATGTGGTTATTGTATACTTACTTAAATATGTTCAAATTTGTACTTTGGAAACTAATACGAGTAGTATTGATATCAACCATGTAAGTTTTTAATTTTGTTGTGGGTCATAGAATATAATTTGAGTATTCTATGGGTGTTGTCTAATTAAGACTATTTTTCAGAGCACCTACAATCCTAAACTTTCTTAAAAAATGATGCATCCATTTAGCTGGACCTCCAATAGTATTCAAGGTAGAAACTTAATAATCTTCAAGATGTTGCATTCTAAGAGTGTAGGTTTCAGTCCTGATTGTAATCAAAAACTTCGTAAATCTTCTAAAACGCTTCTCAGGTCTTGCGTTTTTACTTCTTAAAACTACATTTCTAACTCTTTTATTTGTTTTATTCTAATTTCTTTATTTTAAGCATTTTTTGCCTTTATCTCTTCCGGTGTCCGTCTGACTTTCATTGAGTTACCTCCATAAATAATATATAATATATGATACTTTTTTTCTAGAAAATGTCATATTTTAAATTGAACATTGGCTAATTTGTATGTAAAAGGTAATGTGTTATTTGTAGGATTCATCTTTTTAAAGCCAAATATTTTTACGACCCGAATAGTTTCACTACTAATTATTGTATCTTTTTCAGTAATATACAAATTTCATTTTACGTTAACACCTCAATATTTTTTATTCTAATATAGTGTTAGATAAAATCCATTATATTAATTATAATATCGTTTTATAACCCAATTTTGTATTTTACGTAATTCTTTAATCGATAAATGATAACCATTGAAGAGTCCATAGTTCATTTAAAATCCAGTAATATTTCATCAATATCACACACATACATATTGTGTGTATGATTTAAAATAAATGTGAATGTGTGGTCTAATGGTATGAAGATGCACCATTTAACTCGGTGATCGAAGTTCGATTACCGATGAAAATAATGCTTCTGTATATAAATAAGAACTTAGGGGTAAATTGACGCTTTCAAATCAGTAATAAACTATTTTAATTATTGACTTGATCTTATATTTAATATTTTTCACAAAAAATACATTATGCATTTCATATTTTTTCTTTATATAAAGCTAAATATTGCCCCCGATTAAGCGGTACACACAAAGATATCATGTATATTATTGAAAACACGTATATAGATGAGCTTAGTTTGTTTAAGGGAATAATAGTTATATAGTAATTGTTTTATTATTATTATTATTATGTTGATTATTATTGTTGTTACAATTTTATAATATAATCAAACCATATATTATGTATCAATAATTGATATTTTGATATAATATATTATAGTTCAAATCAATAAATGTAAAAGTAAAATCATGACACAAAATTGTTAATGTGTCGTAATAATTAAAATAATAGATATTTATTTCACTCAAACAACAGACACGTCCATCTATAATGTTTATGATTTAGAACATACTAGCATGAAAGCCCGTGCAAAGCACGGGCAGCATGTTAATTTTTATATTCACGTATTTCATATATTTTTATTAACTTATTATTGTGATTATTGATGGTAAATGAGTATTTTAGATGTTATCGTATAAAAAAATATTTATTACGCGTATATCTCATTTATTATTTTTTCACAGAAATTGTGGATGTCATTGTATTTTTTTACATGAACTACATTTTAATTATTATTATTATTATTATTATTATTATTATTATTATTATTATTATTATTATTATTATTATTATTATTATTAAGCATATATTGAAAGAATGACAGGATTGACCTTTTTTGAAATTTTGTCACTGAAATAACCTTTTCTGAGAAGTTGAGCAAAAATGATCGGTGGGTTACGTATATGGGGTTAGGGTATTTGGGATATGCATTTTGAAAATTCGTATCTAGTACAAATGCTTTTTTTTAAAACTCTCCATAATGTGGGCCCAGCATGGAGACAAAAAAAGGAATATGCATTTTAATAATGCATATCCGGTATTACTCCATTTCTAATTGTGTATTCTACCTTTTATTTTCAAACAGATACCTTGGGGTTCAACGGTTTTGGTTGGGGTTTATAAATATTTAATTTTTAATTAAATTTTTTTAATTTTATCTATATTCCATTAGGGTTCAACAATTAATATTTGGGGTTCAACGTCCCCATATTGGGTTTTAGAAATATTCAGAATGAAGAATAAATCGTATACGTACTTAGGGTTGCGTATCCCAGGATACAAATTTAGCAAATGCGCATTTTTTCATAACAGGTTAATTTGGTTACTTTGGCTATTAAAAAAGATCATTTTTGTCCTTTATCCGCATATATTTATAGCAAGTCATCACTATCGTGGTTACACGGTGATAGATTGCTAAATATGTATTATAATTTGTAAATATTACATTATCAAAATTAATAATGCACTTCTTATCAACTAACTTTATGCACCGTTGATCTAGATGTCAATGGTCATATTTTACATTTCCAATTACGACTACAACCTCACGACATAAACTTTTAGTTTATTAAAAAACTATTGACAAATCATTTAAACTTTTTCTAATTAAAAGTAGATGTAGTCCAAACTTTTGCTTGTAAATAAAATTCGTAATGTAAGTTTTTCTGTGTTTAATTGAGCTCAAGCTTTAAAACTATATATAGTTTAATTTTAAACTTTTTAATTAAGCCACTTCCATGATAATCTAGTATAATCGTTTTGTAATGTAAAGAGTATTTTTTTCACATGTTAACTGGGTTGAATTCATAAAATACATGAACGATTTTAAAATTGATTACACAGTAAACTAATCTTTAACAATTTAATGATTAAATTGGACATTTATTTTATCTAATATTAATCATGTAATTAATTTAATATAATTGTACTTAATATAAAATAACACACTAATGTCAAATCTATAGAATATAATTCTGATTCAGTGTTTGTGAATTTAATTTCAATTTAATTTAGAGGTCGTAAATATATTTTCTATATTCATGATAATAAATGAATTCCGAATTTATATTCGTGTCCTGTTTTCGTGTTTCATCTACATGAATACCAAATTTGATATAAATGAACTGATGTCATCTCATGTACCATGTATTTTCGTGTCATATGTGTAATATAATGAAAGTATTGTAATAATATAATTTCATGAAATTTTATCATGTACCAAAAGTCTAAATTTAACATAATTAATTTTGTCATCTCGTGAATAAGTAATTTAGTCTTGTATTTACGTGTCATTACACATAATACAATGAAAATCCTATTATTTAATCAATGATCAGTATAAAATCCAAATTTTATATGATATTTTTTATTTTATTTTTTCTATTATATGATTAATTTGATTTATAATATTATATCCAAAACCAACACGTGTGATGGCCCAAAATATTCATATGGGAGCCATGCTGGTCCTTTTTACTGACCAGACACGGAAGACCGTGTACCGTGATATAAGGGGTGTTGCGGAACACGATCTTTCGTATCATGCATAATACGGTACACCGTGTTCCGTATCATGCACGAACACGGTACACCGTGTTCCGTATCATGCCTGAATACGGTACACCGTGTTCCGTATCACGCTAACACGGAATACCATGTTCCGTATCATGTATAATACGGTACACGGTGTACCGTATTTAGCTAATACGGAAGCCGAAACTCCGTATCCCGTCGATATTTCGGGTCATTTTTTCAAAATCAGTATTTTGGGCAAAAACTTGTGAAAAATAGGCATTTTGGTAATTCTCTCAACCAACTATGGATTATATGATTTTGTCCAACAACGGAGCATATGTCTAAATTATATGTAAGTTATTCCTAATTATAATATCACACACACACACACACACATATTCATATTTTTGAAAGTATATAATTATTTTAATCATTTTATTTTAAATTTTTTTAATGTAAATTTTAAATAAAATATATAATAAGAGTTCTTTGGCATGTAGATATGTATTAGATGAGTTTCAAATTTGCTTTAATTGAGTTTCTAGCCTAATGGTTGTAATGTGACCATAATGTATATTAGCATCAAAAGGTCATGGGTTCAATCCATGACAACAAAAAATATAGGGGTGTTTTAGTAAATTACTAAATTGCATGAAAAGGCATGTTAAGTTATAATAGATATAAACCAACTATGGATTATATGATTTTGTCCAACAATGGAGCATATGTCTAAATTATATTATATGTAAGTTATTCCTAATTATAATATCACACACACACACACACACACATATATATTCATATTTTTGAAAGTATATAATTATTTTAATCATTTTATTTTAAATATTTTTAATGTAAATTTTAAATGAAATATAGAATAAGAGTTCTTTGGCATGTAGACATGTATTAGATGAGTTTCAAATTTGCATTAATTGAGCTTCTAGCCTAATGGTTGTAATGTGACCATAATGTATTTTAGCAACAAAAGGTCATGGGTTCAATCCATGACAACAAAATTTTTTTAGTATATTTTTATGATAATATAGGGGTGTTTGAGTTATTTTAGCAACAAAAGGTCATGGGTTCAATCCATGACAACAAAATTTTTTTAGTATATTTTTATGATAATATAGGGGTGTTTTAGTAAATTACTAAATTGAATGAAAAGGCATGTTAAGCTATAATAGATATAAAGGATGTGATTGAGTGTTGTAGTGGTAAAGAGATTTTTTAATTAACATGGAGTCCCAAGATCAATTCCCACCAACCACAATTTTTTCAAAAAATTGAGAATAGAGGGATAAATTAGTAATTTCAAGAGATGAGGGGTAAATTGGACATTTCAAATGCATTAAAAAGTCTCAAGAATTTTATCTTGTGTTGGTGTATTATATATATAATAGATCATGTCAAATCTTATCAAAAAACTCTTGACTTTTTTTAAGGGATATAGTTATAATTTTTGTTAAAAGTCAATAAAAGTCATTCTCATTAAAAATCATTGACTTTTTGAATAACACAATACTTATAAACAGTCTATAAATGTCTAAATTCAATATCGTCCTACTTTTAAATACTTCTTAAAAATCTTAATTGAATAACACCATACCTTTAAATACTCTTTAAATGTTAGAATTGAATACTCCATGACTTTTAAAATCATTAAAAGTATTTAAAAGTCTTAATACAATACCACCTCCTAAGTGTCCATTTGGCAATGGGCTTTAAGTGGAGCTTAAAGTTATTTTTTATTTTAAAATAAAAAAATATTTGTTTGTGTAATAAGTCAGAAATTGACTTAAAGTCAACAAACAGTTTAAAGTTAAAAGTTGGTGGGATGTACTTTTTTGAATAACTTATTTTGTTTTGGGAATTTTATTTAATTAAAGTTATTATTCATTCAAATAGATAATTAATCAAAATTATTTTTATGTTTACATTTTTAATAATTCATGAGTCACTCATAATATAAAATTACCTAAATAAATATTAACTTAAAATTTTTACTTTTCACTTTAAGCAACTTTAAGTCATAAGTAATAATTTTAAGTTTAGCCAAACAACCTCTAAGTCAAGACGTTTTAAAGAATGTGGTGACAGAAAATCTAAAATTTTTAGAATAAAGATCAAAATATGTTTACTTTTTGAAGGGAGATAAAAATATGTTTGGATTGTTAGAATAAAAACCAAAATGTGGTTTGCTGCATATTGGGCCGGAGGAGGATATTGGGCCTGGCCTGACCTGTGAGAATTAAACATGATAATTCGGATAATCGGATCGGTTTTGGATCGGATTGGATCAACTTTCAATTATGATTTTAAACAGAATTCGGCACAAATCGGAATGGATTTGATTTGGTTCAGATCTAATTTCAATTTAAATAAAATTCGGATTAAGATCGGATAACATCGGTTCGGATCCTTTCGGAGCATCACTCATTCGTTATTTTAATTTATAAAATTTTAAAAGTACCATATTATTAAATATTATATTTCTAGTGTAAAATTATGTACTTTTCAAAAACAAGATTAAATAATTAAGTTAAATTTGATATAGATTTATTTTAAATCTGCATCTTGGTTATGAATGGATAAATATTGAACGAATGGTACGGGATTGTATAAAACCTTTTCGTTATAACCCTTTAAAATTATTACAACTATTTAATTAATCATTTTTTAATTCAGATCTAAATTGGATACAGTATTTCGAATTATATAACAACTACTTAATTAATCATTTATGTAATTCAGATTTAAATTGGATCCAGTATTTCGAGTTATATTTGGTTCGGATAATTTTTTATTCGATTTTAATCGGTTCCTGATCGTAATCGGGTCTTGTATTTCGGATGATTTTTGGTTAAATTTTCAGTTCAAATTTTTTTCGAATCGGATCAAATTGAGTTTCGAATAATTATCAAATTTTCCATTTTAATAAATACAAAATTAATTCGATTCCATGCATTTCAGTTCAATTATTCGAATCTAGACCCATTTTACGAGGTTTAGTGAGAATTGACACAATGCTACATGAATGAATGGATCTTCACATGCTATGGAAATTAATAATTATAAGGACAAAAGATTGAAATATTATTCAATTCTGTTCTTCTCATAAAATTTTAGGGTGTAATTTAGATAGAACTTTTTGATTTTTTTTTTTTAAAAGTACTCTCTCAACATATTTTTAACATTAAGCTTGACAAAATATGACGAATTTTATTTATGTATTTGTTAAAAGTTATTTCCATCCAGACCTTTTAATTCTTTTATTTCAAAATGGTTTATATCAAATTAACCACACTAGGTTACAATATTCATGTAACACATTCTCGGTCACTTGTTTGACTTTTTTCTTGTCAAATTGATCAATTTCATAATTTGTTAAATATAATTAACAAAAAATATTGTAAAAACTGTTAGTTATTATAATGTATTTTTTTAAATTTCTAAAATTTGAAATTTGTCTAAAAAACTTGATCCGAAAAACTCAAAACCAACCAAATTGAATTGGGGTAATTAGACCTGGCAATTCGGGTCGTTCCGTGTACTTTCGTGTCGTGTACATTCGTGTTCGTGTATCGAAAGGGTAAACCCATATCCATATCCATTTAAGGTTAGTGTACCTTCGTGTTCGTGTACCTTCGTGTTCGTGTAATTTCGTGTCGTTTATTCGTGTCGAGTACGAAATTACCGGTTCTAATAAGCATAAACAAGTATACTATATTGCCACGACTTATTCTATATGTTTCCTTTTGTACACTTTTTAAAATAGGGGGTGTCAGGAAAAACTAACGGTTTTTGCTGCAGAAGTGCTAGAATTCAAGTTACTTTCTCACCACCTACTATTTTAGGACCATTAAGTTGCTAGAACTGCACTGTCCGGCTGCATATAACACCATTTTTGGCTTCTAGGACTGATTAATTAATTACATCTCTTTGATTGTATATATCGATCATTGATATTATATTATAGTCATCTTGGAACATGTCAGAACTTGAGCAAAATGAGTGTTCAAAGTGTGTTGGTAACATGCTCCAAGAGTTTACAATATACATTTATATAATTTTAAAATATTTTATTTATTTATTTCGTGTACTTTCGTGTCGTGTATCTAAGGTAAACCCATATCCATACCCATTTAGGTCTCGTGTTCTTTCGTGTTCGTGTATCGAAAAGATGAACCCATATCCATATTTTTCGTGTCGTTTTCGTGTCATTTATTCGTGTCGTGTACCAAATTGCCGGCTCTATGAGTAATGCACCAATGTAGTAGTACAAAATTTTAACATGGCACACGTCACAATGTGGTCCGATTCATGACATAATTCATGACATAGTTTGGAGTTTCAATAAAAAAATAAATTAAGTTTTAATACTCTTTGACTCTGTCTTAATTATTTTAATGTAAATTGTTAGGTAGCAAGGAAATTGGAAACATTTTACTCATTTAAATAAATGATTAGTTGTACCCAATGTTGATAAATATACGTATTCCGTTGACTTTAATGAAGGCAAAAAATAAAATAACTTTGCTTGTAAAATTGAAAAATTTATTCAAGTTTTACTACGTCGCAAGTTTTCATTATTAAATTTAAGGGGTGTTTGAGAAACAAATAAAATTCGGAAATGAAAATAAGAAGGAAGAAAAAGTATGATTCTGAATTGTTTAATTTATTTGATTTTGATTCGAAAATGGAATGAAACTTTTTATGAAAAATTATATAAAATTATTTTTAATTTATAAAAATATTAGGATACAAAATAAAATAGGGGACGGGATCTATGAAGAAGAATATTGGGTAAATCTAACATTAATGGAAACGCTTTCATTCCATGAAAATCGAATAAGAAGCATTTTTGACAAACTCGAACCAATTTTATTGCGAACAAAACGTTAAATTGTTCGTGAGCTGTAACAATAATAATTCTAAATGCTGAACTTTTTTCTTTTTTTTTCACTGGTCAACTAAGGTTTAGGAAGGAATGGTGGTTGAACCTTTTATTGTGAAATCAATTCAACAAGTTTTCTTTATTTAGCATGTGAAAAATAGATCGAAGAGGCCGTATGAGATGGATCTGGCTGGTTCTTCTAGGCACGATTGAGTATTTATTTAAGATTTTTCGAGTGTATCGGTGAAATATTATTATTGACTAATACGAGTATTTGCGAATACTTTACTAGGTAGCTACCAGTGATATTTGGTTTTGTACTGTGCAAGTCAAGCACTATCTGTAGCAAGCCTATATAAGTATGTTAAGATATGTAATGTTGAATAATTGATCCATCTTAAGACTTAAGTAGATCATCAATTTAGCGTGCATACATTCATACATCTAGATATCTCCTGGTTGAATTATATCTATGATTCTGGATATTGATACTTTGTTTACGGAGGCCATTGCCGGAGATGCTGATGCTATAGCGCAATTGGAAATAATAGCTGATCAGCCGAGCAAAGACGACGATAGAACTATCCTTCACATTGCATGCATGACTGAAAAAACAGAACAGGTGCAATTTATCCTGAAGGAGTTTGCGAACAAAAACCTTTTGGTCAAGCTGGATAAACATAAGCAAACTGCACTTCACCTTGCAGCAGCTCGTGGATACACTGAAGTGGTCGAGATCCTCATTGATGCAGCCAGACGTACATTGCCTTTTTCGGATACTGATGATACTCAAAATCCAGTCAGTCCTGTTGAAAATTTTTTGAGGCAAGCAAATTACATGGGGAACACTGCCTTGCACCAAGCGGTGACAAGTAAAAATGCGGCCACTGTTGAGCGGTTAGTGCAGGCAGATCCAAATGATCTACATGTTCAAAATCTTGGAGGTTATACTCCAGTATACCTTGCAGCTAAATCTGGGTACAATGATATAGTTAAGATGATCTGTAATACTTGCACAACACCATCCTTAATTGGCCCCGAAGGTACAACTGCTTTGCATGCTGCCATTAACCAACTCCATGAAGGTATGCAGTACATATTTATGTACCAATAAGTGACACTCAATTTTCCTCGAATTTTACCTTTGTATTAATACCCGCAATTCAATTCACTTTCAGCAAGAAAAAGCGACAAAGATATAGTTATGGTACTCATGGATTCGGCTAAACGTTCATTTTGTTTAAAGGATGCACCAGATTACAATTTTGAAGCTTTATTTACTAGAACTGACCAACAACATCGAACTCTCTTAAGCTTAGCAGTGCTGAAAAATCACCCGGACGTGGTTAAGTTGATATTAAAAGAAGATCCGGCATATGAACGTCCAACTAGAAGTAAAAAGAGTGATCTCAAGTCTCTGATCTCCATGGCACCCGGAGAAGGTTACAAGGATATCGTCAAAATACTCTGTGAAAAATACGAAGCTGGAAAAACTGATCATGCAGGTCATGTCCTCTTAATTGAAGCTATCAGAGGGGGCGAAAAAGGTACACAATTCTTATCATATAATATTTTTAGTTTCCATTTTTCTAATGTTCCATTTTAAATCCTCATCTTCACTTTCATTTAACCACTCTCCAATACAAGAAAACAGAAGAAGAAAAAAGAGCAGTGAAGAGAACTTATCGATTTTATATTTTTCACCTTACAATTTACAATATGTGTGTGGGGACTGAAATCGATTTGGGGCGGAATGGTATCTATATATGTAATTTATGTTGTTTTATCTGGTCGAAATTTGTTGGTTAATCCTGTTGGGCTGGTATACTGATTACTGACTAGTTGCCTGATTCACCTGATTAACATAAATATTTTTCCTCTTCCAGAATTTGTTAATGTTTTATTGGATTACGACCCACGGCTTGCTACTTATGAAACTTACTTAAAGTGGACAGCACTTCACTATGCTGCATTTCACAATTTTGATTCAATAATTGACCGTATCATAAGAGCCCAAGAGATTGCTGGTTACAAACCTGTGTATGGAGCAAGCGTAGAAACACCCCTTATTCTAGCAGCCAACAGAGGATATACTTCTACAGTTATACTACTGATGAAATCATTGCCAGAATTGTCATGTGTAGCTGTTAATCATGAGCGCCAAAACATACTACACATCGCGGTGGTTCGAGGCAACAAAAATATGATACAGAGTATTTTAGCACATTGTCCACAAAGATGTACAAAGCAGATTCTTAATGCCAAGGATGACAGGGGTAATACACCTCTCCATCTGCTTATTTCTCACGGTTGCTTTGTCTCCGAGCTCATCAAACACAAGGAGGTTGATCTAATGGCAAAAAACAACCAAAACTGGACTCCATTAGATATGTTATATTCCCAAGACAAAATCACAGCAGATCAGGTACGTACAAAAATCGAATTTCTTAAAACTACATACACACACAAACAGCACATTTAAAGGGTTCTGATCATTTCTTTAATTCTACCTCAATGAATTAAACTCTATAATTTCATCCAGATAAACATACTCTCATCAGTAGTATGGTCACTTAGTTTCCTAGTAGTAGTGTCAAATTTCCAAGTCTCTTTTTTAGTTGTCAGGGATTTTTTCCTTCTCCGCCTTTCTAAGGTGGGAATTGTTGTGATTTCATAAAAATATTCTGGCCCGAGGGATAGTAAGTGGCTTGAAGTAGTTCTCTATTACTCTTTCGCGTGCTGTCTGCTCACTAAACACCAATGGTGGGAAAAAAATTTGTAGCCTAACAAACAAGAAGCAGAGAGAAACCTGAGCATATTAATGTAGAATCATGCTTGCACCAGTCACCCCTGTATCCCTCAATCGCTAATCACTCTGTTAAATTTTAGGCTTGGATTTGAACCAAAACAACAGTTTGTCAGTTATGAATTTCTTTTAATCGACTTCACTAAAAATAGTTAGAAACAAATATCGAGACTTTCATCTCTCCTAAAATCTTATTATAGGGAAGACTGTGTCACACAACCAACAACGAATTTTATGCAAGACATAAGCTAAATTCAAAATTTCAGCACAAACAACCTTGTGTTTTCTTATTGTTTATTCAGTACATTTTTAGTCTCTTGAAGTGTAATTTAATCTTTACTTGTTTCACTTTTTATATTTCTTAATCCTGGTTTTGCTCATTCAGCCAAACCACTGAAACAGAGCCGTGACAGCATTTCAGTTGATGTTCACGAGTAAATTGAGTTTATTTCTATTGCAAGAAAGTGAAATTTTTCACAATCTATGTATAACATATTTCAGAATTTGATCTAATAGTTCCATGATCCTTCGATTTTAGGCCAAGATTAAAAAATTACTTGATGACACACAAGCTACTCAGCAGCAGAAGTTTTGGCCCATAAGTATAAAAGGGACATCGAAAAATCTCAAAAGTTCACTGCCGCCAAGTGCACGGTTGTTAAAAGATGCAGAATTCAAGATACGTATAAAAGAATTTATGAATAAAGAGCTTGCAGAGATGAAAGAAGAGCTTAAACGGTATAGGGAAAGGACCACCACACAGATAATAGTTACTGCACTAATTACAACAGTAACTTTTACGGTGGGATTCACCATGCCTGGGGGATACCATCAAAGTGGAGAACCGGAGGAAGGGCTGGTTCTTCTTTCAAGGAAAAAGGCTTTCAAAATATTTATGGTATCAGATGCTTTAGCTCTTGCACTATCAATAACTTCTCTGTTTATCTACTTTATTTCATCATTGTATGATAATCCCAGCCAAGTTTCGAAATTTGATGCTGCATCAACTGGCCTCAACATTGTTTCCGTGATGGCAATGATTTTGACCTTTATAGCAGGAGTACATGTCGTGCTATCTCATTCACCAGGCCTCGCTATGATCGTTTGCATCATTTGTTCCACCTTCTTCATTTCCATTACAGTTCTATTGATTAAGACAATGTGTGATTGTAGAACAAGTAGGAAAATGAAAGTGTGAGAACGTTAGTCATCATTTTGAACCGTTTAGTGTACTTCCAATTTTCATCATGTATTGTTCGGTCTATTTTCATGACATTGTAAATATGATATTAAGGGGGTGTTTGCCTATTTAAGTTTTAGCTCAACTTATAACTTATATGTTGATAAGTTGAATGTTAGGAAATCCTAACATTCAACTTATGCTTATAACTTATTTCTCGATACACGCAAGGCAGTGTTCCCCATGTAATTTGCTTGCCGTAAAAAATCTTCAACACGAATAACTGGATTTTGAGGATCATCAGTATCCGAAGAAGGCAATGTACGTCTGGCTGCATCAATGAGGATCTCGACCACTTCAGTGTATCCACGAGCTGCTGCAAGGTGAAGTGCAGTTTGTTTATGTTTATCCAGCTTGACCAAAAGGTTTTTCTTCGCAAACTCCTTCAGGATAAATTGCACCTGTTCTGTTTTTTCAGTCATGCATGCAATGTGAAGGATAGTTCTATCGTCGTCTTTGCTCAGCTGATCAGCTATTATTTCCAATTGCGCTATAGCATCAGCATCTCCGGCAATGGCCTCCGTAAACAAAGTATCAATATCCATAATCATAGATGTAATTCAACCAGGAGATATCTAGATGTATGAATGTATGCACGCTAAATTGATGATCTACTTAAGATGGATCAATTATTCAACATTACTTATCTTAACATACTTAAATAGGCTTGCTACTGATACTCTGATAGCTTGACTTGCACAGTACAAAACCAACAAAACCAAATATCACTGGTAGCTACCTAATAAAGTATTCCAAATACTCGTATTAGTCAATAATAATATTTAACAGATACACTTGAAAAGTCTTAAATAAATACACAATCGTACCTAGAAGAACCAGCCAGATCCATCTCATACGGTCTCTTCGATCTATTTTTCACATGCTAAATAAAGAAAACTTGTTGAATTGATTTAACGATAAAAGGTTCAACCACCATTCCTAAACCTTAGTTGACCCGTGAAAAAAAAATCAGCATTTAGAATTTAGAATTATTATTGTTACAGCTCACGAACAATTTAACGTTTTGTTCGCAATAAATTTTTTTTTTTGAATAAATGATATTTCATTAAAATCAAACATTCGATATAAGTGTCTCCAACACAGAGGAGAAGACGAGTAACCAAAGAAGCTATTAAGCATACAGAGAAGCCTAGCCAACAAATGCGCGACCCTGTTTACTTGCTTCTTAACAAAACTCAAAAATACATTTACTCTACTACTAATAATAGACCTGCAATGATCGATTAAAACTCCCGCTTCAAGATGATTTTGTCACACCTAGAAGTGAGTCATTCTTGACACAGAAGCCCTGATCATGGAATTCAGAGGTCCATTTAAGAATTTCCAGGATGCCGACCAATTCAGTCTCAAGAACTCCCACTCTGCCAGCAAACCTCCTAATGAAAGCGTCTCCATTAATTTTAGATTTACCCAATATTGTTCTTCATAGATCATTCCCGTCCCCTATTTTATTTTGTATCCTAATATTTTTACAAATTAAAAATAATTTTTATATAATTTTTCATAAAAAGTTTCATTCCATTTTCGAATCAAAATCAAATAAATTAAACAATTCAGAATCATACTTTTTCTTCCTTCGTATTTTCATTTCCGAATTTTATTTGTTTCTCAAACACCCCTTAAATTTAATAATGAAATCTTGGGACGTAGTAAAACATCGAATAAATTTTCAATTTTACAAGCAAAGTTATTTTATTTTTTTCCTAGATATTTTACGTGAATCCAGATATCCTTGATTAAAGTCAACGAAATACGTATATTTATCGACACTGGGTACAACTAATCATTTATTTAAATGAGTAAAATGTTTCCAATTTCCTTGCTACCAAACAATTTACATTAAAATAATGAAGACAGAGTCAAAGAGTATTAAAACTTAATTTATTTTTTTATAGAAACTCCAAACTATGTCATGAATTATGTCATGAATCGGACCACATTGTAACGGGAAAAATGACAAATTTAACAGTTTTTAAAACTTTATTACCCGAAATATCACATGTCGCTAAGTTTGCCCAAAATACTGACACAGTTGCATATTTACTGAATGCGTGTGTTCACTACACATATCCTTTATTACATTATCCTTTAAAACAGTACTTCCTCAATTGTTTTTAATACATTAAACCTACTACCAACATTTTCATGTCTCCAAAGTATGTACTTGTCGTTTTTAAGGGTCCAGTCAGGAGAACCTTCATAAAAAATATCATAAATTAACTCATCAATATTGTGGAAAAAAAGTATTGTTCAGTTTGGACATAAAAATCGGGACTGGTCCCCAATTTTAAAAAGATCAGGTCGCCTGATTCATTAAAAAATATTAAATTTTTTAATTAAGATTTTTAAATTTTATATGTATTGTCTTGGGGTTCAACAGTTAATCTTTGGGGTTCAACAATTCCATTTTGGGTTTAGAAATATTTAGAACGACGAATAAACTGTATACGAATTTAGGGTTTAGGGATCGGGAAAGGTCCCCTATTTTTTAAAAATTAGACCGTAGGACTCAGTAAAAAAACAATTTGAATTAATCTTTTGGTTATAAGTTTTTAATAATATTTACGAATACATATTTAGCCAAAAAAAAAAAAAATCAACGCCACTTAAGTATTCGCATTCAGATTATGTGCATACATGGTATTCGCATATGGAAGATGCGCATGCATCTCATACTAACTAACTACGGAATCCAGGTATGCGTATATTGTGAAATAAAGTTTAAAAAAGAATGGTTTAGTCAATGTACGCATCCAAAAATGCGAACCCAAAGTGTTATTTTGGCCAGCTCGCGTGACATATGGTATTCTGGGCACTAGGGGTGAGCAAAAAACCGAAATGAAACCGAAACCGAACCGAAACCGACCAAAACCGAGCCGAAAAAACCGAAACCGAAGCCGAACCGGCGGTTGCGGTTTTTGATTTTTAAAAACCGAAATTTTCGGTTTCGGTTTTAGGTTAAAACCGAACCGACTAAAACCGAACCGAACCGATTATTAAAATAAATATATAATTTATATAAATTTATAAAACTTTCCGGTGATTGCTCCGGCTGGTAACTTCTCATTTTCGTAAACTATATATATAGGTTTCTACTATCATGTAAATTGTATTAAAACTACGATTATATTGCATTCAATTTACATATTACATGAGAAAGTTCTAATTTGCTTTTGTATTAGCAACTAAGAGTACATTTTGTCATTTACTCATATACTGGTTTCTGCAAGGCATTAAATTTGTGCAAGTTAAGACTTAATTAGGTATGATTTATTCATTGCACATTATCACACATGCATGTATAAATTTTGTTAAAATATATTGTGAGCCCTGTATAACTTATTAGCTTACTAATGTCATATGATATTGTCATATAACATTACCACTAACAATCTAACATATACACAGAGTGTATTCATTCAAAAACTTAGTTACTTTGTTTAAAAATCGAGAACGTTGTAATTTATAAATTTAAAGTTTTGTAATATATTTATGATTTTTTCGTTCGGTTTTATAACCGAAATCGAACCGTTAAAAACCGAACCGAGCTTTTTAAAACCGAAACCGAAACCGACGATTCGGTTGCGGTTGCGGTTTTCAATTTTAAAAACCGAAGACATGCGGTTTCGGGGCAAAACCGAACCAAACCGAACCGTGCTCTCCCCTACTGGGCACACATACTTCAAAAAGTCATAAATCAGAATCAGACCTTCACCCATTGTGACGTGTGCCATGTTAAAATTTTGTACTACTACATTAGTGCATTACCCCAATTCAATTTAGTTGGTTTTGAGTTTTTCGGATCAAGTTTTTTAGACAAATTTCAAATTTTAGAAATTTAAAAATATACATTATAATAACTAACAGTTTTTACAATATTTTTTGTTAATTATATTTAACAAATTATGAAAATGATCAATTTGACAAGAAAAAAGTCAAACAAGTGACCGAGAATGTGTTACATGAATAATGTAACCTAGTGTGGTTAATTTGATATAAACCATTTTGAAATAAAAGAATTAAAAGGTCTGGATGGAAATAACTTCAACAAATACATAAATAAAATTCGTCATATTTAAAAAAAATTCGTCATATTTTATCAAGCTTAATGTTAAAAATATGTTGAGAGAGTACTTTTTTTTTTTAAAAAAAAATATATCAAAAAGTTCTATCTAAATTACACCGTAAAATTTTATGGGAAGAACTGAATTAAATAATATTTCAATCCCTTGTCCTTATCTATACTATTATATAAATTCCGAAACATTAAAAGTTTTGGTACCAGTTTTTTGGTACTAAGTGAATTTACTTATTTACCCTTCATTATCAAGAAAAATAAACACACCTAAAATAAATAATAACATAATATAATTCATGGTAATTAGTCGAGATATTACCTTTTATAAACATCTAAAAACCTCAATCGTATCATATATTTCCATCATTAATATTTCCTTTCGAATTAAAACACGTTACCATTTTAATTTAAAACAAATCTTACCATCATTAATATATACCTGAAAATATCACAACATAAATTTCAAGAAAAATATTACACCTAAAATAAATAATAACATAATATAATTAATAGTAATTAGTCGATTAACATAATAAAATTAATGGTATTAGTCGACTACCTTTTTCACATTAGCATAATAAAATTTATGGTAATTAGTCGATTGCCTTTTCACAGTTACTTTTAGTTGAAGATATTACCTTTTATAAACACCTAAAAGCATTCATATCATATCTTTCGATCATTAATATTTCCTTTCGAATTAAAACACATTACCTTTTTAATTTAAAACAAATCTTACAATTATATATACCCGAAAATATCACACCATAATTTTCAAGAAAAATAGAACACCTAAAATAAATAATAACATAATATAAGTAATTGTAATTACTCGATTGCCTTTTTCACATTTACTTTTAGCTGAAGATATTACTTTTTATAAACATCTAAAAAGATCAATCGTATCATATCTTTTAATCACTAATATTTCCTTTCTAATTAAAACACGTTACCTTTTTAATTTATAACAAATCTTACAATCATTAATATATACCCGAAAATATCACACCATATTTTTCAATTATTAATAAAATATACTAAAAATTGTATATATTGTTTATAATAATAAAACATTAATATAATCCGTAAACATTAGTATATTAAATTACATCAATTTAAAATTAAAAAATTATTGAAAATAATGATATAAAAAATATAATCATAATATTAAATAAAATTTATAATATCTATACTATTATATAAAAGCCGAAACATTAAAAGTTTTGGTACCTGTTTTTTGGTACGTAGTGAATTTACTTATTTACCCTTCATTATAAAGAAAAAAATATATGATTATATACTATTAAAACTCATAAAATAAATAATAATATAATATAAATTAATGGTAAGTAGTCAATTGCCTTTTTTCACATTTACTTTTAATTGAAGATATTACCTTTTATTAACACCTAAAAACATCAATCGTATCATATCTTCCAATCATTAATATTTCCTTTCGAATTAAAACACGTTACCTTTTTAATTTAAAACTAATCTTACATTCATTAATATATACCCCGAAAATATAACATCATATTTTTCAATTATTAATAAAATATATTAAAAATATGTATACATTGTTTATAATAAAAAAACATTAGCAGAAACATTAAAAATTTTGGCACTTATTTTTTTGTATATATTTTTTAGTATTTCGTAAATTTACTTATTTAACCTTTGCTATAAAGAAAAATATATACTATATCTATACTATTAAAACACCTAAAATAAATAATAACATATTATAATTATGGTAATTAGCCAATTATCTTTTTCACATTTACTTTTAGTTGAAAATATTATCTTTTATAAACACCTAAAAGCATCGATCATATCATATCTTCCGATCATATCATATCTAGCAAAAATTAATATATACTAAAAAATATCACATCATATCTTCTAATCACTAACAAAATATAATAAAAATCCTTATACTACGAATAATGACCATTAAATTTTTAGTAAAAAATCAAAATCGTTAGATCTAATGATTAAATATATTATATTCAAGGTTCGAATTCTATCAAAAACGTATTTATTTTAAAATTTTATAATATAAGTTTTAAACCATGCATACCATTAATTAAATTTATATTAAATTATTAATATTAAAATTAAAATAAAATATTGTAAATAATGATTATATAAAAATATAATTATAACATAAAATAAAATTTGTTACATATCAAAAAAATCCGTGCATCGCACGGGTTATAAGCTAGTGTTGAGTATTGAATACAGTAAAAGAAAACAGAGGGGGGGGGGTGAATGGATTCTTGAACTTTTCTTCGTTCTTGAATCTTTGCAGCAAGATAAGTGATGAGTGTGTGAGATATGAAGATGCGGATAATTAAAGACAAACACAACACAATATCACTTTTAATCTAATATCTTATTAGATTAAGATTTTGCTACAATCTGTGAATACAAATAATAGTATTCTCAGCTTCGTTTTTCTCAGAGAGATATTTTCTGGGTATTTTGAGAAACTTCAACACCTTAACAGCTAAGGAAGTGAGGCTGTATCCTTATAGACATGGATACACCCACTTACTACAAATGAGGTAGGTAAAACAAAAGCACTTTCCAGTCTGTCTATCTCATTTTAGTAAGAGTCCAAACGGCTACAGATTTGACTTTGAAAAGCCTGTTTAGATCCACTTCTTCAGCTCCTTGTCCCTTGTCTTATCTCTCCAAGCTTCTTTGTAGGCTTTCCAGCATGCTTTATAGGACAGAGTCAAATAAAGTATCCTGGCTTGTTGCAGGTTTCTGACTTGTACAATTCTTCAGTATTTTGTCCTCAAGAATGTATTCGAGAAGTGACTAAGTGAGTGATTCGAGAACTGGAGTTGACTTGATCGATAACTCTGAGTTCTCGAATAGTGTTATCTTGACATATCGAATCACTTCTCGAATAGCTCTTTTCTCGGGGACTCCTTGAGATATCGAATAGAGCATTTTGACATATCGAATCCCTGAGATATCGAATAGAGCATTTTGACATATCGAATCCCTGAGATATCGAATAGAGCATTTTGACATATCGAATCCCTGAGATATCGAATAGCATATTGAGAGATATCGAATAGTGTCTTCTGAGATATCGAACTCCAGACTTCTCGAATGCTAGACTTCTCGAATAGACAAATGTACTTCTCGAATTAGTACTTAGGCAATTTCTTCATTTCTTCAATTCTTCAAATCCCAACTGTGATTATTTGACAGTCTTCATTTCCTTGCTTGAGGCATGAACCTTAGAACTTCTTTCAAGCTTTATTCTTGACTTAGTAGGTACAGTTACACAGATAGAATTTGATGCCTATTACATAGTGCAAACAAGTAGAAACTCTACAACTAGAGGTTCCCTCAGTTAAGAGGTCATGTAGGTAATGCATAGCATTACACATACTTAGGCTTGTTATTAGATGTATTCAGGCATGCCTCTGTGACTAACAATCTCCCCCAAATTGTGAGTAAGACCCTTAGTCACAATTTCATGTCTGATAACAAGCCTATCATACATAAAGATAAAACTTGACAGTACAGGTATGAATTTCCATTAGCAATTTGGATAGAACTACAGAGTGAGTAATCTTACAGCCTATGATGAAGAACTAGCCATTGTCTTTTGATTCCCTTTCCATAGCTTTGGCTTGAAATTCATCATATTCTTTCTCTCTTCTTTCTTTCTCCTTCCTTGTATTCTCATCCATAGCTTTTATTATTTCTGCCATAGCATCCAATTCTTCAAGCAAAATTGAGTCTTTGAAATCTTCAAGTACTGGTTCCAGAATATTTGCAGGATAGTGGTTGAGTAGATTCATTCTGATGTTGACTTGATTTCCATTCCTCCTCCTATACTTTACCATGTAGGGGTTGAACTGAACTCTACACAAACCCTTTTTCCTCAGCTTTTCTGCTTCACTTTCCAGTCTCTCAATTTCTCTCTCCCTTGCCAGCCATTTCTCAAAACACTCTTTTCTGACTTTTTCTTCATGATCTCTCTTCATTTTCACAAAATCAATTAGCTCCAGTTTCCATACTCTCTCCACTTTATCTTCTGAGCTCAACAGTGCAATGATTCTCTCTATGTCATATAGCTTGCCCCAGTGTTGACATCCTCCTTGTTTGAATTTCTCCTCCCTTCCATCAGAATATTTAATCTCAAGGCAATTATCAACAATGGCAACATGATAGATTCTTTGAGCTTGCAAAAATTGCAGTTGGTCTACATCATAATCTTCATCTAGTGGTTGGAGTTTTAGGCCTGGATAGATTGTCAGGGTTTTTGATATGGTAGGCTTTGATTTCCTTGCAGCTTGCTTGAACTTGATTCTTTTTACATGATTACTTGGCAGCAGTATGTGACCTTTGTTTGTAGACCATTGTAGTATTCCATTAGCAGTTTGCTTTTTGAAACATACAGATGGTTTCTTGACTTGAATCTTCTTCTTTTCTTGAGGTGGCAAGACAGTTGCAGAAGCCATAGATGCAAATTTTGAAAGGTCACTACTGGCAGCATTCACCCTAGACTTAGAGTCTTGTGTTGTGGTGAGGTTACTGTCAGCAATGCCTGAGGCTTGCTGTCTTCCACTTTTCCTCTCAGAGCCTTTACCTTGATCATCATCATTCTTCCTCTTCTCATCATCCTTCTTCTTCTTCTTGTCTTCATCACCCTTATTACTCCTGTGATGTCTTCTCCTTCCATCACTTTTATCTTCATCCTTGTCTTGATCTTTGCTTGGGTTGAACTTAGCAGTCTCAGATACAATGCCAGTTGCAATATATGACCTGAGATAAGATATAGCTTCTAATTCTTCTGCTGTTCTTGATCCCTTCTTCTTGATCAGTTTCTCAATGATGGCTATGATGAGATTTTTATTTTGAGGAGTTAGATGCTTAGGAATGACCAGCTGCTTGATATCTTCAATTCTTGTTCCAGCCTGGTAGATAATAGTTCTAGGATCTGTGAAAACTTCAGGTAGCCTTGAAGGTTGACCATTCCTCAATTCATCATGAAGACTCTTGTTGTTCTCATTTCCCTTCTCAATTAGTCCAAGGAGCACATTCACTTCTGAGTGCTTTAGACTCTGTAGAGTATTGATGGTTAAGTGCCATATCTTGTTCTTTCCTACCATCAATATCTCCTTGAGCCATAGATTATTAAGCCTCCTTGGTACTACAGTGAGACAGTCAATCTGACTCTTCAAACTTTCATGATATAGCAGAGCATCACCAGCCTGTTCTCTAGAGACTTTCAGAAACTCCAAGAATGCATCATCATGATAGACATTTGAGTTTGCAATTTCTTGTAGCTTGGCCTCAGTGACCACCTTCACTTCTACTGGCTTGGCACTCTTAGATATTGAGATTCGAGGCTTGTCAGATGGCATACTCCCCGCAACCACTGTGGTTGTGATAGACTGCCTTTGACCATCAGGAGTAGTGATGTGCACAGTTGGTAGAGTGACAACTGGCAGAGAAGTGGGAGGCTCATCAACTTTGTCCTTTCCTTTTCCAGGCACATGAGTAGTAGATTTCAAAGTTCTCTGATGGCCACCCTCAGTGATCTTGATGCCCTTTTCTAGTGGTCTCTCCCCCTTTGGATTTGAGTTCTTTGATATCCTCTTCTCCCCCTTAGGCTTGTTGACAGACACAGGGACTGTAGGAGGCACCTTTGGAGTTGAAGATTCATCAGGTAGAGGGAGACCCATGTGCTTCATCATTGCAGACAACATTGATTGTTGATGCAGAAGAACATCAGCTGTGGTGGTGGCTTGAGTGTTCAACTGCTCAGTCAGAGTTGTCACAGTGTCTGTAAGATGAGCATTGGACTTGTGGAGAGAGACTACCTCCTTTTCAAGAGTATCCACTTTAATGAAGAGTTCATTGGCCTTAAAACCAGATAGGGATTGATCCTTCAGTCTCTGCACTTCGAACCTTGACATCTCATGCACAGGAACCTCAGTGACCAGCTTGTCTCCATATTGATTTGCAAAGAGGGTCCTGAGCATGGCATTGGCATTAGTTGTCTGATCTGATAAGGATTGAAATTTGTGCCCAGACCTGTGACAGCATCCTTGAGAATAGCCAAACCATTGTCCATCCTGGTGCAAGTAGCATTGCAGGTTCGAATGTCCTTGAGAACAGTCTCCAATTGAGGGAATTTAGCATCAAAAGTCCTCTTGATCTCATGCACCTCCTTGGTTGTAGCTGAACACACTACATCAATTTCTGTCTTTAAGCCTTTACCAAGATAGTGTGCAGCCTTGAGAATGCCTTTATAGCTATCATTCACTGCTTCAAACACATCAGTAGGGTTGAGAGATTTGGCATTGGACCCTAGTGAAGTGATGTACTCTTCTCTGAGGTACTGGAGACCTTCTGAGAGAGGGATTGAATTGGTTCCTTGCAGCCAAGCATCGATATTCCCATCTCTCTCAGTTTCATCTATGATCTTCTCCTTCTGTAGCTCTACATCCTCTTTGTGACATAGGAGAATAGCTTCATAGTCTGGATTGGGCATGTTTGCAGTGAGAAGGTGCTGAGCAATTTTTGTGAACTCAGGGATCTGATCCACAACTAAGCTTTGAAGTGCTTCAACCGTCAATTGTGGTGGAACAGACCCTGATCCTGAAGCACTGTCATGTTGCACAGGCTTCAGCCATTGAGACAAAAAGTTAGAGCTAGAGCTAGGCTTGCTAGGCTCCTCAGTTACAGATGCAACTTCTGCAACCGGATGAACAGACTCTACTACTGCTGTCTCCACAGAAGTGGGATGAGTTACAACAGTAGTTGACACAGGCACAGAGTCTCTAGTAAGAACTAGTGAATCCTCTGTGTTTGTGATGGTGTCATTAGGATATGCCCCAGCATGCATTCCCTGACCATCCAAATGTGGTACCTGGGTGGTGAGCAAAGTGTCATGCACCAAGTCACTTGAATTCATTGGCTCATCAAAGGAAAAGAATTCTTGATGATCAATGCCTTGCTCCTCAATTGCTTGAGTTGCAGGCTTCAAAGAAATATGAGTGGTAGATTCTGAAAGAGAAGAGTGTTGTAGACAAGATTTTGGCAACTCCCCCTGAGAAATAGAGGGAGTTTCAGTTATGATGTGCTCTCTACTCAGTGTTGTGCCAGCCTTATCACTCCCTTGTGCTGACTCTTTACAGATAGGTGCATTGGGGAGGATGCTTGATTCTATAGATGCATCCTGTTGAGAGGATACATCTAGTGAGCTGTGTGCCCCTGATTTTACAACTTCAGCCATTTGAGTGACTGAAGAGGTGGTTTTAGACTTCTTCTTCTTCTTTAGGCTTATGATAGGTAACTCAGGTTTCTCACTTTCTAACCCTAGTTCTACAGCCAAGGCTGCTTCAGTTAAGATTTCTAAAGGTTCAGAAGCAGCCTGTTTTCTCTTCTTTTTACTAACATCACCCTTTTGAGAGGATGATGCAGTTGGTTCTTTGCTGGATAGAGTGTTTGGCTGAGGGGGTTGGTTAGCAGGCCTTGGGTTAGCACTTTGTTCTCCTTGCTTAGGCTGTGCTAACTGTGATTTTGAATCAAATATCGGCATGTTGTGGGGGTAAGACCTAAACAAACCCTCCATGTGGGGAGTTATGTTAAGTCTTACATCCACATCATTCCTAGTCTCCAAATTACCAAAAATGAGTTTGGTCATGGACCTAGGATAGCCTATTTTACTCTTATCTACTCCAGGCAATTCAATCAAAGAAGCATTTTTAAAGTTAAGCACTGATTGAATAAAGCGAGGAAAGAAAATTTCATTACCTCTCTTGGCTGTGGTCTGACCAAGTCTCCCATAGAGTTCCTGTAGGATGAGAAGTCCAACATCTATCTTTCTCCCATGAGCCAAGGCATAGGCAAGCTGCTGCACGGGCGTACTAATCTGATCAAAGCTTGATTTCCGTGCAGTGAATACTTGAAGGAGTGTAGCAAATACAAAGCTCCATTCTTTCCTCAAGAACTTCCTATTCAACTTTCCCAGCTTGATAGTATCAGAGTAGTTGATGAAGTCAAAGAATTCTTCCAACTCATCATTGGAGGCCAGAGCATCATACGTCTCTTGCTGCATATCCAAGGCTTGATTCATGTCTGCAGTGGTGATAGTGATATCCTCTCCTTGGATCTTGCAGTGAACAATATAAGAGGTGATAGCATTCTCAAGAGCGATGACCTCCACAGTAGCAGTCCTCCAGAATTGTTCCAATAGATCTATGTACAGAGTTGGGTTGGCTGAGAGCGCACTCTTGATGTATGATTCAGACAACCACCGAACAAAGCACTTGAAATTGGCATTCGGTGCTTCCACATCACTGGTGATTGCGATGAAATTAGTTTGGGATGGTATGGTGAGTTGAGTGTTTGCCATTTGGGTAGAGAAGAAAAGTGAATTAGGATTGAAGAAGAAATTCGCAATTAGGGTTTTTCAGAGGTTTCAGGAGTTGAGATGCTTGAGAAATCGAACGAAAAGAATTGAATAGTTGTGAAGTTGTATATATATAAATGTCTTGAGTTGTCGATAGATAAGTGTTCTGTAGCGACAAGTCATTCGAGAAGTATGAAACAACTATTCGAGAAGTCAAGAAGGGCTTATTCGATATCTCAGGCAGTTTTCGACTCACAGCTGGCAGTGATTTAACTCAGAAAATAATTCAAAGTTAAGAATATATTTTTATGAGTGAAATGAAGGTTTGAATATAAATCCAAAAAGCGATTAAGTGTCAGCGAAAAATCAGCCTTTTCAAATGATTCGATAACTCAAATGCAGTATTCGAGAACTCTATCATTAGAGAACTAAAATACTCTATTCGAGAACTCAAAGTGTGCTATTCGATTTCTCTAAAAGACACTATTCGAGAACTCAAGAGGGTTCTAGATAGGCCTATTCGAGAACTCGAGCCAAGACATAACAATGAACCATTCGAGAAGTCTGACTTATCGAACTATACTTTTCACTCATAAAATTCAATTTTCACTATCTTTTAAAATTTACCAGAAATATTCACTGAAGAATATTCTACTAAATTAAATAGTGATTTTCTCAAAATTTCACAGAAATTTCAAGCTAAAGATGTATGATTTTCAACATATGCAGCATTGTGGAATATTTATAAATCATAATCCAGCCAATACTTACTTTAAAAATATTGAGCATTTGATAAGGTAAGTATTTACTGCTACAAAAATCTAGTTGATATATTCACTTAGCCAGAATTTGAAGAATTCAGCATTCCAATCTCACTAACCAACCTTGTGAAGGTGGCTTCATCTAGTGGCTTAGTGAATATGTCAGCTAGTTGTTTTTCTGTGGGAACATAATGTAACTCAATGGTTCCATTAGTTGCATGCTCCCTTATGAAGTGATATCTGATGTCAATGTGCTTTGTCCTAGAATGATTGACTGGCAACTATAGAGATTGCACTTGTGTTGTCACACATGATAGGAATTCTTTCCAACACAAGTCCATAATCTCTAAGTTGGTTTCTAATCCAAAGCACTTGAGCACAGCAACTTCCAGCAGCTATGTATTCAGCTTCAGCTGTGGAAGTTGACACAGATTGTTGTTTCTTGCTGTACCAAGAGACTAACCTTTGTCCAAGAAACTGGCAGCTACCTGATGTGCTTTTCCTATCCACTCTGCATCCAGCATAATCAGCATCAGAATAACCAACCAGATTGAACCCTGTGTCCTTAGGATACCATAACCCCAAGTTTGGTGTGCCTTTCAGATATTTGAAGATCCTTTTTATTGCTATCATGTGTGATTCCTTTGGGTTTGATTGAAACCTTGCACATAAGCATGTAGCAAACATGATATCTGGCCTACTAGCAGTGAGGTAGAGTAGAGAACCAACCATGCCTCTGTAGATTGAGATATCTACCTTTTTGCCCTTAGCGTCATCATCTAACTTGGTGGCAGTGGCCATGGGTGTCTTTGCAGGTGAACATTCTTCCAAATCAAATTTCTTCAGTAAATCTTTAATGTATTTGGTTTGACTTATAAAAATGCCATCCTTCCTTTGACTAACTTGCAGTCCAAGAAAGAATGTTAATTCTCCCATCATACTCATCTCATATCTGCTTTGCATGAGCTTAGAGAATTTTTCACACAGCTTCTCATTTGTAGAGCCAAATATGATATCATCCACATAGATTTGAACTAGGATAATATCATCATCATGTTTCTTGTAGAACAGTGTCTTGTCCAGTGTGCCTCTAGTGAATTGATTCTCCAGTAGAAATTGTGATAATGTGTCATACCATGCCCTGGGAGCTTGCTTGAGTCCATACAATGCTTTAAGTAATCTGTAGACAAAGTGGGGAAACTGTGGATCCTCAAAGCCAGGTGGTTGTTGCACATATACTTCTTCTTCCAACTCCCCATTCAGGAATGCACTCTTGACATCCATTTGATAGACCTTGAAATTAGAGTGTGCAGCAAATGCCAAGAAAATTCTGATGGCTTCTAGTCTAGCAACAGGGGCAAAGGTCTCATCATAGTCAATACCTTCCTGTTGAGAGTATCCTTTTGCAACCAACCTTGCTTTGTTCCTTATGACTACACCATTTTCATCCATCTTATTCCTTAGAACCCATTTAGTTCCAACAACGGTTCTATCCTTTGGTGCAGGCACTAGTTCCCATACTTTGCTCCTTTCAAATTGATTTAGCTCCTCTTGCATAGCAATTATCCAGTCAGGATCCAACAATGCATCATCAAGTTTCTTAGGCTCAACTTGGGATAGAAAGCAGCCATAGAGACATTCATTTATAGTTGCTCTCCTTGTCCTTACTCCTGCATTTGGATTTCCAATTATCTGATCTGCAGTGTGTGATCTATCCCATTTCCTTGTATGTTCAGATTGATTTCTCATCCTTGATGTTGCTTCATCATTTAGATCATGATCATCTACATTTCCTCCCCCTGTGAAGTTGTCACTCCTCACAGGTGTATCTTGGATGCTTGTTTCTTCATTGTTGGTTGACACAGGTTCTTCATTCACTTGAGTTTGTTGGATTATGAGTTCAGATTCACTTTCAATCTCCTCATCAGAATCATCTAGATTGTCAAACTTCAAGGGATCTTTATCTTCATCATTGGCTTCTTCTAATCCAGGTAGTTTGCTGTCATCAAATGTTACATCTGTGCTCTCCATTACTTTCTTTTGACAAATGACATAAACTTTGTATGCAATTCTTTCCATAGAATAGCCAAGAAAGATTCCTTCAAATGCCTTTGCATCAAACTTTCCAACATATTTTGAATTATCTTTTAGCACAAAGCACTTGCTTCCAAAAGTATGAACATACTTTAGAGTAGGCTTCTTTCCAGTCATCAAGTTGTAAGGTGTCTTTCCAGTGTTTTTGTTGATGAGGGTTCTGTTTTGGATGTAGCATGCAGTGCTCACAGCCTCAGCCCAAAAACATGTAGGCATTCTTGCATCAAGTAGCATTGTTCTAGCAGCCTCTATCAGAGTCCTATTCTTTCTCTCAACAACTCCATTTTGTTGTGGAGTCCTTGGAGCTGAGAATTGTTGAGAAATACCATTTTCTTTGCAGAATGCTCCAAGCATGGCATTTCTGAATTCTGTCCCATTATCACTTCTTAATGCAATCACACTTGCATTTATGGCCTTTGCTTCTTTGTCAACTTTCTTTATGTGCTCAATGATTACTTGTGGAGCCTCATCCTTTGATGCCAGAAATTCTACCCATGTATACCTTGTAAAATCATCAACCATCACTAGAGCATACTTCTTCCTTCCTAGTGACATAATATTGACAGGCCCAAACAAATCCATATGAATCAGTTGCAGGGGCTTGGTTATAGATGTCACTGTTTTTGACTTGTGGCTTGATCTTTTCATTTTTCCCTTTTGACACGCCTCACACACTCCTTCTTGACAGAATTCAAGTGTGGGCATGCCTCTCACTAACTCCCTTTTGACTAGGGAATTAATGGCTTTGAAGTTCAGGTGTGATAGCTTCTTGTGCCACAGCCAACTGTCTTCATTTGATGCTTTTGAGTAGAAGCAACAAATTGTGTCCTTGCTTGCAGAGTCCATATTGGCTACAAACAGGCTTCCCTTCCTTACTCCAGACAGAGCAAAATCACCAGTCTTCTTGTGGGTGATCAAACATTCATCTTTGTCAAAGTTCACTTTGAAGCCTCTGTCAGTGAATTGACCAACACTCAGTAGATTATGCTTGAGCCCCTTGACCAGTGCTACATTCTCAATGATGACATTTCCAATTTCCAACTTGCCATATCCCAGTGTGTTGCCAATGCTGTCATCTCCAAAAGCAACCATTGGGCCAGCCTTTTCCTCATACTGTGATAGCAGGGCCATATCACCAGTCATATGATTTGAGCATCCACTGTCCAAAATCCACATGACCTTCTTTTTACTTTCTTTGCCCTGCAAACACAAAAGTATTACTTCTCCTTTGGTACCCAAACGAGTTTGGGTCCATGTGACTTAGTGACAGTTTTATCAAAATCAGCATGCTTATCAGTTTTCTTGATGTTGGTCTTCTTGTCACTGTTGGGAGTCTTAGAATCAGGGTTCTTAGACTTAGGTGACAGAGGTACCTTCCTAACTTTAGGAGGACTTGAAGACTTTGTCCTTGTGTAGTGTGTGTGAACATTATGATTGATACAGCCCTCCATGAATTGTCTTCTCAAATTAAAACAACTAGTCATCACATTCATGTTACATGGCATACAATCAAGTTTATCACAGAAAGGAGAGTCTCTATGTCTTAAAGGCACAGAGCAATCATAGAATGGTTTAGCAACACTACCAGATGGTTTCTTGCAAGCATGAGTCAAATGATTAGAGCTAAAACAGTTTTGACAAACTTTCCTAGGGGCATTTGGCACATAAGCATAGTTGTTATCTTTGTTAATCCCTAATTTGCCATTCCTGTTTGGTCTCTTATTAGTCACTTTCTTCTTAGTCTCATAATTTCCAGCTGAAACAAAATTTACAGATTTCTCAAGTCTAGGTCTACCTCCTACTGGCTCCTTGGCTTTGGTTTTGACATTCTTACTCTCAGAGGATGCTTGTTGTTCATTTGATTGTGCCTCATCTTCATCCTCCAACATTTGCTTGATGAGTAAGGCATCCTCATCAATCTCAAGTGTTGGTGTTTTAAATATTGGATTCTCAGTCTTTTTCAAAACCTGAGGCACCTCCTCTTGAACAACAATGTCATCTTCAATGACTGCATAGCCTTTCCTCTGTTTAAGAGTGTCATAATCAAGTCCAATGGCAGCCTTAGGTCTAGCTAGATTTTTCTCATGATAAGACTGCAATAGACTAGAGGAATTCTTAAATGTTTTCAACTTAAATTCATTTTCAGCTAATTCATCCCTAAGAGCTTTCTCAACTTGACTAGCACATAGAACTTTGTTCTTTAGATACTCAATCTCTTGTTTAAGATTTTCTATTTGCACAGTAGTTAGCTCTAGTTCCTCATTTCTCTTATTTAACAGTTCATTCCTAGTAGACAGTTTAGCAATCTCTTCATTAGCAGCAGTCATACTAGTATGAATGTTAAACATCTCAACGGATAGTTGTTCAACCAAAGATTTATATTCAGAAACAGACATGTCTATGGTAGTGAGAGATGGTACCTGTGAGTCTGATGCAGATGGTTCTTCCTTGGAATTGGCCATCAAGGCATAGTTGCAGAATTCTTGTTCTTCCCCATCACTGTCAGAATCATCCCAACACTTCCCTTCAGCTATGTAAGCCTTACCTGGTGTCTGCTTCTTTAGAAGGGCCTCATACTTAGCTTCAAGCTCAAGAAACTCCTTATCCTTCTTTTTAGGCTTCTTGCATTCACTGGCAAAATGCCCTAGGTCATTGCATCTATAACATCTTACAGATGACCTATCCACATAGCTGGTTTTGAATCTGTTCTTGTTTGTTTTCATAGGTGCCTTGCTCTTGTTGAATGAATGATTTTGAGGTCTAGGCTTGAAGGGCTGATTCCTCTTGAATCTGATGTTTGGGAATTTTCTAGCCATAAAAGCATATGATGTATTTTCCATGCCATCCAGCTCTTCAAGAGTGTAGAACTCATCTTCTTCCTTGTCATCAGCAGGTTCAGTCACTACTTCCTTAGTTTCTTCATCATCTACTATCTCTTCTATTCTCAGCTGACTTGCAGATGCTTCCAGGTCTTGAATAGATTTGTTGACAATCAAGGCACAGGATGTGTTTATCATTCTGCCTTGGTTAGCTTGGATAGCCCTCTTTTGAAGCAACTCAAGCTCGTGTGTCTTTAAAACCCCATAGAGCACATCATACGTGACTTTGTTCAAATCTCTTTCTCTTAGGGATATGACCCTTTGCTCTAGATGGTTTGGTGACGATAGTAGAAACTTCATATTTAATTCCTTAGTGCTGTAAACCTTCCCATTCATTTGGAGCTCAGTCACCAGCTTGTGAAATCTTTCAAACATATCAGTGATACTTTCCTTGGGCTGTGCCATGAACGCCTCATACTGTGTGACCAGTATCTGTTTCTTATTTTCTCTTACCTCCTCTGTCCCTTCACATAACACCTCGATGTGATTCCACATGTCCTTGGCTGATCTGCATGATGCTACGTTGGCAAACATCGACATATCCAAGGAGTCTATGATTAACAACATGAGGTGGCTGTCTAGGGCAATCTTTTCCTTCTCTGAGTCCGTCCATTTGGATGGCTCTTTTGGAACGTATGATCTAGGAATGACTACTGCGCCCACTGTGGATTCAGCAACTTCTTGTTGTGGTATGAATGGACCATTCTTGAGAATGTCAGGGTAGAGAGGATTGGCAGCTTTGATGAACAACAGCATTTTTATTTTCCAGAGGTTGTAATTCTCTTTGTCGAACTTAGGGACCTTTACCGTACCTGTAGTCTTTGGTGTATTCGAACTCATGATCGTTTTCTGTTTAGATTAAACAGCCTGCTCTGATACCACTTGTTGAGTATTGAATACAGTAAAAGAATACAGAGGGGGGGGTGAATGGATTCTTGAACTTTTCTTCGTTCTTGAATCTTTGCAGCAAGATAAGTGATGAGTGTGTGAGATATGAAGATGCGGATAATTAAAGACAAACACAACACAATATCACTTTTAATCTAATATCTTATTAGATTAAGATTTTGCTACAATCTGTGAATACAAATAATAGTATTCTCAGCTTCGTTTTTCTCAGAGAGATATTTTCTGGGTATTTTGAGAAACTTCAACACCTTAACAGCTAAGGAAGTGAGGCTGTATCCTTATAGACATGGATACACCCACTTACTACAAATGAGGTAGGTAAAACAAAAGCACTTTCCAGTCTGTCTATCTCATTTTAGTAAGAGTCCAAACGGCTACAGATTTGACTTTGAAAAGCCTGTTTAGATCCACTTCTTCAGCTCCTTGTCCCTTGTCTTATCTCTCCAAGCTTCTTTGTAGGCTTTCCAGCATGCTTTATAGGACAGAGTCAAATAAAGTATCCTGGCTTGTTGCAGGTTTCTGACTTGTTCAATTCTTCAGTATTTTGTCCTCAAGAATGTATTCGAGAAGTGACTAAGTGAGTGATTCGAGAACTGGAGTTGACTTGATCGATAACTCTGAGTTCTCGAATAGTGTTATCTTGACATATCGAATCACTTCTCGAATAGCTCTTTTCTCGGGGACTCCTTGAGATATCGAATAGAGCATTTTGACATATCGAATCCCTGAGATATCGAATAGAGCATTTTGACATATCGAATCCCTGAGATATCGAATAGAGCATTTTGACATATCGAATCCCTGAGATATCGAATAGCATATTGAGAGATATCGAATAGTGTCTTCTGAGATATCGAACTCCAGACTTCTCGAATGCTAGACTTCTCGAATAGACAAATGTACTTCTCGAATTAGTACTTAGGCAATTTCTTCATTTCTTCAATTCTTCAAATCCCAACTGTGATTATTTGACAGTCTTCATTTCCTTGCTTGAGGCATGAACCTTAGAACTTCTTTCAAGCTTTATTCTTGACTTAGTAGGTAAAGTTACACAGATAGAATTTGATGCCTATTACATAGTGCAAACAAGTAGAAACTCTACAACTAGAGGTTCCCTCAGTTAAGAGGTCATGTAGGTAATGCATAGCATTACACATACTTAGGCTTGTTATTAGATGTATTCAGGCATGCCTCTGTGACTAACAGCTAGTAATTATTAATTTCCATAGCATGTGAAGATCCATTCATTCATGTAGCAATGTTCAATTCTCACTTAAATGGGTCTAGATTTGAATAATTGAACCGAAATTCATGGAATCGAATAGATTTTTGATAACGTGTATTTTATACACGTTTTGTCATTTATTCTCTTGCATTTTTGTTAGTTTCGAATGTTGTTTTATCGATATTAATTATGTTTTCATCTTTCAGTGCCTCACGCTTAATTGTTGAAAAGATGGCTTAATTTGGGCATGAAAGCAAAGATTATTCAAGAGGGTGGTTAGAAGATGCAATCTTGCGATGCCGGGAGGTTTTTAATGTGTTATCTTGAAGATTTTATCTCGCACGACCGCTCCGCAAGCCGTTCGCTAGGCCGTTCAAAGAGTTTAAATGATGCAGATTTTTGCACGGGCTACTGCACGGCCGTGCAGCAGGCCGTGCAGAGTGTTCCAAGTAGTGCAGAGTGCAGTTTTTCTCACGGGCAGTTGCACGGCCGTGCAAAATCCTGCTGTGTATTAAAAGAAGCCAAACCCTACATTTTATAACATCTAACTTCATCTCATTGGCTTGGGCTCTAAAAGAACATAAACTAGGGTTAGTAGAGTAGAGAGAGATACATCAATTACTCATAATCTAGCATTGATTATGAGTAACTAACATCATATATTTGGCTCAAGGAGGATCTCTTGTACTAAACCCATCTCAATTTAAGTAAGATTTATTTAACTCTATCTTGAATGCTTGAGTTGTATTGTTTATGATTTTGCTTGGAGAATTGTAAGTTGCTTCAATTTGCTCTTCTTGTAATATCAATTGCTAATTGTTTGTGCTAATCCGTAATTGTTAGTACATTCATTATAGTAGCACAAGTTTAGTGTACCTAAATTCTCAAGATTCAAGTGCAAATACCTAGGTTGAGCTTCTCATCCTTGGGTTTGTCCTAGCCTCTCTTTGATTGATTCCTTGATTTGGTTATACTAGTAGTGCTTCATTATTGGTAGCTATTATCAAGAGAGCTAATTTATGTGCTTCACTAAATTAGTGTTTTTAGAAGAGAAATAAGTGATTGTGTGCTTCACCAATTATCTTGGTTAGGTAGAGTTGGTTATATTTTGCTTGTTGGGTTGAAGTGCTTGATTTTCCATTATCCTTGGGTCAAGTATCTCTTATCTTGCTTATTCATTCATTGTGCTTGTTGTGTTTGTAAATTTGGATAGTTGCCATTAACTTAGTTGTATTTTTGTAGCAATTTATTTATTGTATGCAAGGTGTTTGATAAAACACCACAACCAAATCAAAACCCCCCATTTACACACTTCTAGATTGTAAGAGACAATCTACTCGGAATCAATATTGAGAGTCCTTCCCTGTGAACGAACTTACGAAAAACACTACCTTCAAATTGGCGCCGCTGCCGGGGAAGGCAACAATATTAATTTTGAGTTAATTGTTTCTTATATTTTAGATTTTATCTTTGTATATAATTTTTTCTTTCTTTCTTTCTTTCTTTCTTTGTTGTTTTTATTGGTGTGTCTTCATGTTTATTGTATATAGACATGAACTAACTCTTTCAGGAGACGATGGATAACTATTTTGGTTGGAATAAAGCTCAAGATTTCACCTATGATCAAGAACGATATCAAGATTTTAATTCTTTTCAGAATTTTAATGCGTATCAGGTGAATTCTTTATATTCTACAAACTCATGCTATGCTCCTTACCCTCCTAGCATCGATTATTCATATGCTTGTGAAAACCAATGTTATGATCCGCAATATAATTCCCAAGACCATCAAGGGTCTTCTTCATCTACATTATCATCACTTGAAGAAATGATGAAGCAAATGGTGGCAAACAACCTCCAATTTCAAAACACCACATTTCAAAGTATATCCAACTTGGAAAAGATCATTTCTCAAATGGAAAAGAACACTTCTCAAAGCTTATCCAACTTGGAAGAGCAAATGAGTCAACTAGCCGAATCTGTGAGTCGATTAGAGGAGGTCAATTCTCCTACTAATCATGATTCTTGTTTTATAATTGATGAAAATGTTGTGCATGATGAATTTGCTTGTTTAGTTGACGATTGCCCTAAGCTTGACAATGATAAATTGGATGTCGTTGAGAATCTACCAAATTTAGAAAATATTTTTGAGCTTAATGAATTGGTAGATGAGATAAAAATTGATGATTGTCCAATTAAAATTGAGAAGGAATTTGAGCCTAAGATGGATGAGGTTGAAATTTTTGCTTGGGTATATAAGGATCCAATTTGGGAACAATTTTTGAGTCATAGTTATAATGATTATTCTGACGATTTTTCTAACTATTTTGCCTTTTCAAAGTCTCCCGAAGATGTGAAGATCATAAAAATATTTTTATATTTTTATGGATCGAAGGTATATTTGCACACCTTGTTCTTATTATTGATTCGTAGGTATGTGCATTTATTTGCTTTTTCACCTCATTAGTTATGGTACTTGTATAAATAAGTCGAGCCAACGACATTAAACAAAGGCGCTTTTTTGGGAGGCAACCCAAGGTACACATGTATTTATATATTATGTGTATGTCAAATTTTTGGTCCTCACTCGCATTTATGAAGGGTGTTATGCATTTTGTGGGTTTGAGGATTGATCTAAATATTAATGAGTGGGATCTTCTTTTTCATCTATTTTATTTTCTAAAAAAAAAATATATTGATTGCTTTTTATGTATTTTTGTGATGTGTCTAGTGAATTCTATTTCACTGCAAAAAAAAAAAAGAAAAAAAGAGAAAACAAAAAAATAGTGACCCGCTCAATAATATTTAGTATCGCTAATTCCAATTTTTATGATTTTTTGTATTTGTTCCACTCGTGCCTTGATGTGTTTGTTCATGTTTTCAGGAATTAATATTTTGCTAAAGCATTCAAGGATTTATGTTGATTGTTCGTGGCATTAATTCAATTCATGGCTTGCACATTTCGAAGTTGGATTTTGACAAGTATGAGTGGTTTTGCTCCCGGTTCTTGTTCTTTATTTTCAGGGGAGTTCCTTTCACTCATATCTTTACTTCGTTTTATTTGTCATGCATGAGGACATGCCATGTTTTAAGTGGGGGAAGGATTGTTGATTTTGATGTCCGTTTTGTTTACATTTGGAAAATAAGTTTAGTCATGAGTGTGTTTACTTGTTTGTAAAATTTATGACATTGTGAGCTTGTAGCTTTGTTTTCTCCTATTACGTGTCTAGCATTATCAATTTGATGTGAATCTATAAGTTGATGCACCTTTTTGCACACACTCACACTTAAAATGACATGAAAAGTCTAGATTGTTTGTAATTAAATTGTGACATGACGATTATCTCTTAGAATGCATGGAATCAAATCGAGAAGATGTTATTACAACTTAAACCTTGTGAGGCCTTGAACGATGATTCTTTTGCTTGTGTGTTGCTCCCTCTTTATGTGTGTTTGTTGCTCTAGGGCTTGCATTAAACCTTCATTCATGGATGCACCATAATAAGGAAATTCTATTTAGGATAACATTTTTTGGCCTTTTAGCTTGTGAACCATGAAAATAATCCCTAGTTACCCCTTTGAAGCTTATATCCATATTTTTCTTCGTCACTCTCCCCTTTTATACATGAGTCATAGCCAAATACTTCACTCTCGACCTAGCTGAGCTAGTTGAGTCTTGGAAAGAATTGTTTGATGAGCATGTGAATTTGGAAAAGTTGTGAAGAGGAAGAATTCTATTTATTGTAAGCGGGAACTAGTTCGACGTGTATATCTAGATGTGGTTCAAGATTCATTGTAATATTTATATATAATGCATCCCCTTTGCTAAAAAAAAAAAAGGGGCAATAAGAAAGGGGATGTTAAAAAAAAAAAAGAAAAAAGAAAAAAAAGCAATAAATCATTGTACATTATTTTGATTCAATTTTCTTGGTAAATGTGGTTGTGTTTTGTAATTGTAAATGAGTGAAGATATTCTTTAGTTTGGAATGTGGTGGATGAAGCGAGCAAGCGTCATTTTGACTCAACTAGCGAAACTTTTACACCTTCTTTGGACTTAAATTTTCGCACCTTCACCCAAGCCCCATTACAACCCATTTTATGAATTCCTTGTTTTTGGTGCAATCCGGAATTTAGGTGAATATGCAAGGTCAAGTAGAGCGCATGCATTTAGACTTGGAATTGAGTGAAATCTCTAGCCCATACTTGTGTGATGCATAATTGAGAGATGTGAGATTTTTCACCATACAATTTCATCTTCTTAATGCGAGGCCATGTATGCTTTGTGATCATCTTGTCTAGTGTTCACGATTGAAGTGCAATCATTCTATCTTTAATGTCATGGTTACATTTTGCACAAGGTGTGTTATCTTGATTCTTGAATTGGTTGTTAGCTCGTTATTGTGGATGATAAGGTGAATAGCTCTATATGTTTGATTTTAGTTACAAGTAGAAGACTCGGACATGTGAGTGTAGTAGTTAGTTTAATTAGTAGATATTGTTAGTTTCTTGTTTATTAGTGGTTTTTGTGATTTTGTGGGTACATCATCTATAAACCCTCACGAGACTTCACTCGTCCACTAGGGCTACCTAGGGGTTCCAAGGGCTTGTTGCATATGCCAAATGCAACCGTGATCACCTACGGAAGTGGTACTAGTTAGGAGTATAGGGTGTTGCTAATATTAGTTTGCTCGGGACTAGCAAAGTTCAAGTGGGGGAAGATTTGATAACGTGTATTTTATACACGTTTTGTCATTTATTCTCTTGCATTTTTGTTAGTTTCGAATGTTGTTTTATCGATATTAATTATGTTTTCATCTTTCAGTGCCTCACGCTTAATTGTTGAAAAGATGGCTTAATTTGGGCATGAAAGCAAAGATTATTCAAGAGGGTGGTTAGAAGATGCAATCTTGCGATGCCGGGAGGTTTTTAATGTGTTATCTTGAAGATTTTATCTCGCACGACCGCTCCGCAAGCCGTTCGCTAGGCCGTTCAAAGAGTTTAAATGATGCAGATTTTTGCACGGGCTACTGCACGGCCGTGCAGCAGGCCGTGCAGAGTGTTCCAAGTAGTGCAGAGTGCAGTTTTTCTCACGGGCAGTTGCACGGCCGTGCAAAATCCTGCTGTGTATTAAAAGAAGCCAAACCCTACATTTTATAACATCTAACTTCATCTCATTGGCTTGGGCTCTAAAAGAACATAAACTAGGGTTAGTAGAGTAGAGAGAGATACATCAATTACTCATAATCTAGCATTGATTATGAGTAACTAACATCATATATTTGGCTCAAGGAGGATCTCTTGTACTAAACCCATCTCAATTTAAGTAAGATTTATTTAACTCTATCTTGAATGCTTGAGTTGTATTGTTTATGATTTTGCTTGGAGAATTGTAAGTTGCTTCAATTTGCTCTTCTTGTAATATCAATTGCTAATTGTTTGTGCTAATCCGTAATTGTTAGTACATTCATTATAGTAGCACAAGTTTAGTGTACCTAAATTCTCAAGATTCAAGTGCAAATACCTAGGTTGAGCTTCTCATCCTTGGGTTTGTCCTAGCCTCTCTTTGATTGATTCCTTGATTTGGTTATACTAGTAGTGCTTCATTATTGGTAGCTATTATCAAGAGAGCTAATTTATGTGCTTCACTAAATTAGTGTTTTTAGAAGAGAAATAAGTGATTGTGTGCTTCACCAATTATCTTGGTTAGGTAGAGTTGGTTATATTTTGCTTGTTGGGTTGAAGTGCTTGATTTTCCATTATCCTTGGGTCAAGTATCTCTTATCTTGCTTATTCATTCATTGTGCTTGTTGTGTTTGTAAATTTGGATAGTTGCCATTAACTTAGTTGTATTTTTGTAGCAATTTATTTATTGTATGCAAGGTGTTTGATAAAACACCACAACCAAATCAAAACCCCCCATTTACACACTTCTAGATTGTAAGAGACAATCTACTCGGAATCAATATTGAGAGTCCTTCCCTGTGAACGAACTTACGAAAAACACTACCTTCAATTTTGTATTTATTAAAATGGAAAATTTGATAATTATTTGAAAATCAATTTGATCCGATTTAAAAGAAATTCGAATAGAAATTTAACCAAAAATCATCTGAAATACAAGACCCGACCGATTACGATCAGGAATCGATTAAAACCGAATAAAAAATTATCCGAACCAAATATAACTTGAAATAGCTTAATTATTTAATCCTTTTTTCGAGGAAGTACATAATTTTACACTAGAATACAATATTTAATAATATGGTACTTCTTAAAATTTTATAAATTAAAATAACGAATGGGTGATGGTCTGAAAGAATCCGAACCATATCTGATCCGAACCGAAGTTATCTGATCTTAATCCGAATTTCATCCAATTTAAATCGGAATTAGATCCGAACCAAATCAAATCCGTTCCGATCTGAGCCAAATTATGTTTAAAATCATAATCGAAAGTTGATCCAATCCGATCCGAAACCGATCCGATTATCCGAATGATCAGATTTAATTCTCACAGGTCAGGCCAGGCCCAATATCCTCCTCCGGCCCAATATGCAGCAAACCACATTTTGGTTTTTATTCTAACAATCCAAACATATTTTTATCTCCCTTCAAAAAGAAAACATATTTTGATCTTTATTCTAAGAGTTATTAACGAAAAAAACCAATCAACTTTCAAGATTTTTGCACTTTAACCATTGAACAATTTTTTCAGCATATAAAACCAACTAACTATCAAATATAATGGAAAAATTTAACCATGATTAAAATTCAAGAACATGGAAGTGTATATGTCTAATCAATTCTTTTAAATACTTTTATGTATTAAATAAAAAAATTGAACAATTTATTCGAAATCGGAAGTATGTAAACTTTTTTCCTTTTATCATTTGAATTCTAAATAATTAATAATTAATTTAAAAATGGGTATGTAACGTTTTGTGAAATTATTTAGTAAACTAATTTAAAATTACCATTAATTGAAAAAGTTCAACATAAATTATAAAAAATAACCCGCTAATTAAGTTGATTGTTTGTGCAACTCATTACATTTTAGTTTATAAAAAATTGATCCAATTTTATTAATTGTTAACAATAATTTTTAGTAATAATAGTAAAATTAAAAATTATTTATAGTCTTATTACTAAAGAAGTTGAAAAATATCAAAGCAAATTTTCAAATTTATTTATTAAATAATTTTAGTTTCAAGATGTAAAATAAAAATTACCATGACTAATTTTCTAACAATGTTGATAAATATTTAATTAAATTTAATTGATTTGAATAATTCACACCATCTTTCTTAACTACGGTTAGACTTTTCCAAATTTTCTAGTAGTTCAATGGTTTTATATGCTAAAAAAAGTGTTGGATGGTTAAAGTGCAAAATAAGCTATAGTTGATTGGTTTTTTTCCGTAAATAACTCTTATTGTAACAATTTCAGATTTTCTGTCACCACATTCTTTAAAACATCTTGTCTTAGAGGCCATTTGGCTAAGTTTAAAATTATTACTTATGATTTAAAGTTACTTAAAGTGAAAAGTAAAAATTTTAAGTCAATATTTATTTGGGTAATTTTATAGTGACTTATGAATTATTAAAAATGTAAACATAAAAATAAATTTGATAATCATCTATTTGAATGATGATAATAACTTTAATCAAATAAAATTCTCAAAACAAAATAAGTCATTCAAAAAAATACCACCTACCAATTTTTGATTTTAAACTGTTTTATTCACTTTAAGTCAATTTCTGACCTATTACACAAATAAACATTTTTTTACTTTAAAATAGAAAATAACTTTAAGCTCAACATTATCATACACCTCACTGTTAACAGACGAGTCCGAGATCTTAGTTGAGTGATGCGGATTGTGGTTCTTTATACGGTAGATTAAACCTAGTATTGCATCCTTTTTTTTTCTTTTTAATTTTTTATGAAAGGGGATAATTCAATACATAAAAGCCATACGACATCTACAAGAATGATCAAATCGATCAAATATAGAACATGATGATACGTCTGTCTTCATAAAATGAGACAAATAAGCAGTGTGAAAAAAAAAGTGATATATCTATAGATACTTACTCTACGCTCTATATCTTCTCCAAAGTCCGTTTGAGCTATCGACCACAAATGCAATTCGTAACAAGCTTTTATCTTTGAATCCGAACCAACTCTCACAAAAAGGAGAGAAATTCACCCTCTCACCGAGGAGAGAAATCCACACCCTCTCACCAAGGAGAGAAATAAAACTGAAATTACAACCTAAAAATCCAAACTACAATACCAAATAAAACAACCAAGCCGAAAAATACAAGCCAACAACCGAATAAAACAACTTGAAAATACAAAAAATTCAGAAAAACTTAGATCTGACAAATGAAACCACAGATAGGCGGCTAACTCTCGAAATCCCCGCTTGAATCGAAGAAGAAAGATGGCCGGAAGCTCCGATAATGTAGATCTAGAAAAACAATCCAACGTAAACCAAAAGGATATAAATCCTTACCCAGAAAGGGAGATTATTGAAAAAGATAAAACAAACAAAATAAGAGAAGGAATTTGGGGCTTTCCACCGGAAAAACCGATGGAAGCCCCGCCGACATTAGTATATAAATCGTAAGTTCGATATGCTCTTCCTTTTTCTCGCAACTGTTTTTAATTAATTAAAAAATGAAAATACGCCTCACTAATAATCAGGCCACTCATTAGAGTCGGTTCGATTTTTTTTTTCTCAAGGATATAGTTTAGGATGTAATCGAATCGAGCCGAGTTTAACATTATCATGCTTGAATTCGAGTTCAACTAAATAGTTTGATATCGAGCTCGAGTTCGAGTTGGACCGATTATTCAATTTCAAGCCCGAAGTTCGACTCGTAAAAAGTTAGATATGTTCGAGTTTGATTCGAAAGTTCGAATTGATTTCACCGTATGCTGACAAAAGTTCGATTACGGTTCAATTTGAGTTCGACTCGATTAAATCTATAAATTATTTAAAAAAAATTAAAAGATATCTAAATATATATTATTAATATTTAAAAATTAAAAATTAAGAAGGCTCGATTAGACTCGCGAACTTACTCATTGGATAAATGCGTAATAGATTGTGTATTGTATGTTGAAAAATGAAATACATGTATTAAGCTGTTTAGGAATGCGTAACAGCTATTATCCTTTTATAAAATGTGTAATAGGCTGGTATATATGGCCTCCAATCAGCGTCCCCGCTATTCCTGTGACTGTCTATTTTTAATTCGGTATTTTTATCCTTTAACCCATTTTAAATTAACATCATGTGTAAAAATATATTTTAAAATTAATAAATCTTGTTGATTATTGAATACAGTAAAAGAATACAGAGGGGGGGGGTGAATGGATTCTTAAACTTTTCTTTGTTCTTGGATCTTTGCAACAAGATATGTGTTTAGTGTGTGAGATATGTAAGTACAGATAACAAAGACAAACACAACACAATATCACTTTAATCTAATATTTTATTAGATAAAGATTTTGCTACAATCTGTGAATACAAATGGTAGTATTCTCAGCTTCGTTTTTCTTAGAGAGATATTTCTTGTGATGTATCTTAAAAAAAAACTTATCTGCTAAAGAAGTGAGGCTGTATCCTTATAGACATGGATACACCTACTTGCTACAAATAAGGTAGGTAAAACAAACTACTTTTCAGTATGTCTATCTCATTTGAGTAAGAGTCCAAACGGCTACAGATTTGACTTTGCAAAGCCTGTTCAGATCCACTTCTTTAGCTCCTTGTCCCTTCGTCTTATCTCTCCAAGCTTCTTTGTAGGCTTTCCAATCTGCTTTATAGTACATAGTCAAATAAAGCGTCTTGGCTTGTTGCAGGTTTCTGACTTGTACAATTCTTCAGTATTTTGTCTCCAAGAATGTATTCGAGATATCGAATACATTCTGAGATATCGAATAGTGTCTTCTGAGATATCGAATCTCGAATAGTGTCTTCTGAGATATCGAATAGTGTTTTCTGAGATATCGAATAGTGTCTTCTGAGATATCGAATCTCTGACTTCTCGAATGCTAGACTTCTCGAATAGACAAATGTACTTCTCGAATTGGTACTTAGGCAAATTCTTCATTTCTTCAAATCCCCACTGTGATTATTTGGCAGTCTTTATCTCCTTGCTTGAGGCATGAACCTTGGAACTTCTTTCAAGCATTATTCTTGACTTTATAAGTACAGTAACACAACTAGAATTTGATGCCTATTACAAGTACAGAACAAATAGAAACTCTACAACTAGAGGTTCCCTCAGTTAAGAGGTCATCTAGGTAATGCATAGCATTACACATACTTAGGCTTGTTATTAGATGTATTCAGGCATGCCTCTGTGACTAACAATCTCCCCCAAATTGTGAGTAAGACCCTTAGTCACAATTTCATGTCTGATAACAAGCCTAACATACATAAAGATAAAACTTGACAGTACATGTATGAATTTTGATTAGCAATGTGAATAGAACTACAGGGTGAGTAATCTTATAGCCTATGATGAAGTACTAGCCATTGTCATTTGTTCCCCTTTCCATAGATTTGGCTTGCAAATCATCATATGCTTTCTGTCTTCTTTCTTTCTCCTTCCTTGTATTCTCATCCATAGCTTTTATTATTTCTGTCATAGCATCCAGTTCCTCAAGCAAAATTGAGTCTTTGAAATCTTCAAGTACTGGTTTCAGAATGTTTGCAGGATAGTGGTTGAGTAGATTCATTCTGATGTGGACCCGATCCCCATTTCTCCTCCTATACTTCACCACATAGGGGTTAAACTGAACTCTACACAATCCCTTTGCCCTTAGCTTTTCTGCTTCAATCTCCAGTCTCTCAATTTCTTTATCCCTTGCTAGCCATTTCTCAAGACACTCTTTTCTGATTTTCTCCTTATGATCTCTCTTCTGAAGGGTTTCGAGCATCAAACGCAGCGGAAAATTAAAACAAAAACAATAATTATCGAAACCCTACCGCAGGATCCATGCAAAAACATGATATTTAATTCGGAGATTGATGATTTACCTTAAAGAAGCTTTACGATTGTATGTCTAATGGATATCCAAGCTTTCACAATCGTTGAGTGCTCCTCTTCGAAGCCTCCTCTACGGTATCCACACGAACACTCCAAGAACGATTCTTGATTGGAAGGGAGGTACTAGCCTCCAATGAAAATATGAGATCTTCTTTTTAGGTTTTGGTTCAAGCGGCTGGGGATTATTTTTGTCGTACAAAATTAAAATTACCTTCTTTACCTATCATCATATATTTATATGATAGTGTAAGGTAAAAGCCCAACTAAAAACCTAGCCCAAGTTTGATTAATTAAATAATAGAATCAAATCCTATTATTTAAATAAATAATAATTAAGTCATACTTAATTATTAAAATCATATCTCATTTGTATTTTATTATATCTTAATTAAGTCCCACTTAATTAATATAATAAAATACAACTAATCATTTAATTAATTTAAATTCATAATTTAAATTAATTCTTCCTTAAAATGTTCTATGTGTGTGACCCTGTAGGCTATCATTTAATTGGCAATAATTTTATTCTCTAATAAAATTATAAACAATGAGCGGCATCTAGTAATACATCATTGCTACCCAATTAAATAATAATTAAATCGTGATTCGATAAAACCTTTTGTGATTAATGTTCCCGTGTAATATAATCCCTTTAACCAAATATTATAGATTAAACTCGAGGCATGTTTCATGTCATCCTCTTCATAATTTAATCCGGGTTTACTTGATCCATGAGTAGACTATTAATAACAAATCATTATTTGAGCACGGCCATGCATTTTATAGTCTCACTCAATCAAGAGGCCAATAATATCTCTCCAAATAATAGGAGGGTTAAATCCTTTATCTATCATTCATATTTCTCATACGATTCACAATATACCCGATGTCCACTTTTATCATTACCCGGTCAAAGGTAACTTTTAATGTAGTCAAAGTATATTATCCTCGTATAGAAATATAATGATCTCAAGTCAAAGGATCATTACACCATTATCACTGTGAGTCTTTCTTATGACTTAATTAACATGAAGAATCTCACGGTGGGTCTGTCCAGTACCATGTACCCTACATGTACCTATGTATTGACTTTAGTATCTCCATACTTATAACCAATGAGATGTGGTTATCAGTCAAAAACATACTAGTCTATTTATGTATTATTATTGTCCTGTATAATAATACTCGACTAGGGACCTTTAAGAATATGATATTATATAATCTCAAATTCAAGTTGTAAACTTAAACTATATAATGTGTATCATTATTCTAAGGACATTTATTATGCTAACAAATATCGCAGTAATTCGAGTCATAATAAATACATTTATTTAATAATCAAATGACATAAGGTTTATTTAAGAAACAATGTATTGCCTCTAGGGCACCTACACTAACAATCTCCCACTTGCACTAGAGCCAATCACCCATGTATCTAATACCCATGGAACTAGTGTGACCGTCGTGCTTCTGCTGCGATAAAGCCTTGGTCAGTGGGTCCGCAACATTTTCATTGGTATGCACTTTACATATATGTATATCTCCTCTCTCGTTTATCTCTCGAAGAAGATGATATCTTCTAAGTATATGCTTTGCCTTGGAATGGGACCTTGGTTCCTTAGCCTGCGCAATGGCTCCATTGTTATCGCAATACAGATCAACTGGATCTGCGATCGACGGAACCACACCAAGTCCGGTAATAAATTTCCGAATCCAAACAGCCTCTTTGGCTGCTTCACTAGCGGCAATATACTCAGCTTCCATTGTAGAATCAGCTACTGTCTCTTGCTTCGAACTTTTCCAGCTTACAGCACCTCCATTTAGACAAAACACGAATCCAGACTGGGACACAGAATCGTCCCTATCTGTCTGGAAACTAGCATCAGTGTAACCTTTTACGACCAGCTTCTCATCTCCTCCGTATATCAAGAACGAATCTTTAGTCCGTTTAAGGTACTTAAGAATATTCTTGACAGCTGTCCAGTGACCCTCACCTGGATTAGACTGGTACCTGCTCGTCATGCTTAAAGCATACGAGACATCAGGACGAGTACATATCATTGCATACATTATAGAACCAATTGCCGAAGCATATGGTACTTTACTCATACGGTCCTTATCATCTGATGATTTAGGACAGTTTTCCTTTGAGATCACTATCCCATGAGACACCGGGACAAAGCCCCTCTTTGCCTCTTGCATTCCTAAACGATGCAATACTTTGTCAATGTATGTACTCTGACTTAGGCTGATTAATCTTTTAGATCTATCCCTATAGATCCTGATCCCTAAGATATAGGTAGCATCGCCTAAGTCTTTCATCGAGAAACTTTTTCCCAACCAAGTCTTCACAGCTTGTAGAGAAGGAATGTCATTCCCTATTAGTAATATGTCATCCACATATAATACTAGGAATGCCACATGGCTCACACTAACCTTCTTGTAAACACACGGCTCATCCTCATTTTGTTTGAAGCCAAACTCTTTGACTGTTTCATCAAAACGGATGTTCCACCTCCTTGAGGCCTGCTTCAATCCATAAATAGATCGTAGCAACTTACAAACCATTCTAGCAAACTTTGGATCGACAAAACCCTCAGGTTGTGTCATGTACACATCCTCTTTTAAGCTTCCATTTAAGAAAGCAGTCTTGACATCCATTTGCCAGATTTCATAGTCATAATAAGCCGCTATCGCAAGCAAAATCCTGATGGACTTGACCATAGCTACCGGTGAAAAAGTTTCATCATAGTCAATACCATGAATTTGCTTGAAACCTTTCGCCACCAGTCTTGCTTTGTAGGTCTGTAAATTTCCATCCATGTCAGTTTTCTTCTTGAAAACTCACTTGCACTCTATGGGTTTAATCCCATCAGGTGGTGCAACCAAAGTCCATACTTTGTTTTCATACATGGAATCCATCTCAGATTTCATGGCTTCCAGCCATCTCTCGGAATCTGGACTATTCATAGCATCCTTGTAGGTGAGAGGCTCATCATTATCTACAAGCATCACATCACCACCTTGAGTCAGGAGAAATCCATAATATCTCTCTGGCTCATGGCGAATCCTACTTGATCTACGAACAACCTGTGTTTCTTGAGCATTATCGTTATTCTGCTCTTGTTCCACCTCAGGTTCAATGCTATTTTGTGGTTCTCGATCTTCATCGAGATCTATAGTCCTCCCACTGTTTCTTTTGGAAACAAAATCTCTTTCCATGAAAACAGCATCTCGAGCAATGAACACTTTCTGCTCAGAAGGATTATAAAAATAATACGCCTTTGTTTCTTTAGGGTATCCCACAAAATTGCACTCTTCGGATTTAGGTCCAAGCTTGTCAGATACTTGACGTTTTACAAACGCCTTGCATCCCCAAACTTTCATAAAGTTCGTGCTTGACCGTTTCTCCTCCCATATCTCATATGGAGTCTTTTGAACCTTCTTAGTTGGAACACGGTTAAGTGTGAAAGCTGCTGTTTCTAGAGCATAACCCCAGAAACTTATTGGAAGATCTGCATGACTCATCATCGATCGTACCATGTCTAACAGGGTACGATTTCTCCTCTCTGAAACTCCATTCCATTGAGGAGTACTTGGCGGAGTGAGTTGTGATACAATAACACACTCCTTTAAATACTCTTTAAATTCGGTGCTTAAGTATTCACCCCCACGATCGGATCGTAAGATTTTAATACTTGCACCTCCGCCTATTTGCTTCTCTACTTCAGCCTTGTATTCTTTGAATTTTTCAAAAGAATCGGATTTGTTCTTCATAAGATATACATATCCATATCTACTGAAGTCATCAGTAAATGTTATGAAGTAGTAGTAGCCTCCTCTAGCCATCACACGCATTGGGCCACATACATCACTATGTATTAGCTCCAAACGTTCAGTGGCCCTTTGACCCTTACCAGTAAAAGGAGCTTTAGTCATCTTACCAAGCAAACAAGATTCGCATTTTTCGTATGATTCAAAATCAAACTTATCCAAGTATCCATCTTTATGTAATTTGGAAATGCGTTTCTCATTTATATGGCCTAGACGACAATGCCAGAGGTATGTTTGATTTGAATCATTAACTTTAAGTCGTTTGTTTTCTATGTTACAGATAGGATTATCTAAATCAAGAACATATAAACCATTAAATAAACGCGCAACACCATAGGTTAAATCATTCAAAGCAAAAGAGCAACTGTTGTTCTTTATTGTAAACGAAAAACCTTTCTTGTCCAAACAAGAAACAAAAATAATGTTTTTGCGAATCGCAGGCACGTAATAACAGTCATTTAGTTCTAAAACAAGCCCAGAGGGCAAAGATAAATAATAAGTTCCTACGGCTAAAGCAGCAACTCTTGCTCCATTGCCTACTCGTAGGTCCACTTCTCCCTTAGCCAAAGTCCTACTTCTCTGCAGTTCCTGCACATTTATACAAATGTGAGAAGCACATCCAGTATCCAATACCCAAGATGTAGAAATAGACAGATTGACTTCTATAACATAAATACCTGATCCAGAAATCTGAACACCCTTCAATTTCTTCAGATCCTCCAAGTAAGCATGACAGTTTCTCTTCCAGTGACCAGGCTTGTGACAATAGTGACAATCACCTTTGTCAGCCTTTGCGACATCTCCCTTCGGCTTTTTAGCCTTTTTGAAAGAGGGCTTAGAAGGACCAAGATCTTTCGGTGTAACCTTTTTCTTGCCCTTCCATTTCCCCTTTCCCTTAGCACCTTTCTTGCCCACCATCATTATGGGAGCCTTCTCAGGTGCCTTGACCATATTTGCTTCAGTGGTCCTCAGCATGGCCAACAATTCCATAGGAGTCTTATCTTGCTCAACCATATTGAAAGTCATTATGAACTGAGCATAGTCGCTGTTCAAAGATTGCAAGATTATATTGACTTGAGCCTCTCGCTGAAGCGGGAAACCCAAACGAGCAAGGTAATCACAATACCCAATCATCTTTAGAACATGTGGTCCGACTGGTCCATTGCCCTGCTTACACGAGAAGAGTGCTTTGCTTGTGTTGAACTTTTCAACACGAGCCTGTGATTGAAACATCGTTGAAAGATGTTCAAACATAGTATAAGCATTCATATCAAAATGCTGCTTCTGGAGCTCAGCATCCATAGTAGCAAGCATAAGACAAGCCACATCAGTTGCATCATCAATATGCTTCTGATAAGCATTTCGTTGAGCAGCAGTTGCATTGTTAGCAGGGGCTGCGGGTGGAGGAATATCAATCACATAAGATTTCTTTTCCTGCATGAGAACAATTCTCAAATTCCTAGACTAGTCAAGGAAGTTCGATCCTGTCAGCTTGTCCTTCTCAAGGACTGATCGCACAGAGAAAGTGTTGTTTGTATTTTGTGCCATTTGTTTTCTACAATGATAAAATGCATAAGATAAGTTATATTGTTACATTAATTATGTTCAAGTGATTATGACATATTCATAATATATCTCCCACTATTTTTATCAAATTAATAGCCCTTACTATTAAATCGGAAAGAATATCTCATAAATCTTTCTAGTGAGCCAAGATCCATATTTCGTCATATCCTAAGTCAACCACTGGTAGTCCTTAAAACATGATTATTTAGGTAGACAACAGTTGTCAATTATATCATATATAATTCTTGGATAGTTTGGTGAACAACAATTGTTCTTGTCTATCTAATAGATTTTGAACCAAACTCTATGCTTCTAAGTTCATAATAATTGAATATAACCGTTTATTTTCACCTTATTATGACGACTCAGTTAAGTTAAACCCAATGATACAACGGTCGAATATAACCGCTTATATTCGTCACATCTCACCACGATAGACAGGAGTCCCCTGCCACTGGCAGTCATTCCCCTTATCGATCTAGGATTCAATGAGTGTTCATTCATTGGAAAGCATCCGATAAAAGAACTTAATATTTTGTTAAGGGGTTTTGTATTAAAACGACCATGATCCCATCATAAAGAGATTCCCAATTTTTCCTTCAATTAAATACTTAAAATCAATATTCATCAATAGTTTGATTTCCAGGTTGTTGGAGGAGTCACAAGTGGCCTCACTTAATACCCAACTTCCTTACAGGTAAAACCCGTTTTTGACAAAATCTCCCCATATCTAAATAGTTGAAAATTCGTATTTAATTCCGTGTTTCATAAACACAGAAATCTCATGATCGTTTGTTTATTTTAAAATCTCGATCGTTACAGATTTTATCTTGTTTAGCATGGCAAGCATGGTATGGGTGACGTATCTAATACATGCATACATCATTAATCTAATTAAAACATGCATACATTTGCTACTCTACACATGCATCATATGTAAAGTAAGTGCATTATGTAAACGTGATTGGTTATGGCCTTTATCCTATATGATCCTTTCAAGCTAATGAAAGGATCAAGGACAATCTATGGGTGGTTTAAAATACTATACTATTACATGTCTTCTTCTTTGCTGCTACAATGCCTCCTTGGATCGCCTCCTTGCTTGCTTGTCTTCATGTATTCATGTACATTACATAAACAAAACAACTATACTAATGTACTTACAAGGAGAACTCGAGTTACATTCGAGATTTAATCATTACAAGGAATGACGACATGCAAGTCGTATTTAGAAACCAAACCATAAACAAAAACCTCTATCCTATGGGTCTCAAGGCCATAACCATCCACCATGCTCAAGTAACAATTAAATAACATGTCATATTATCTAATCATGTTATACCATATCATATTTCAGATGATCCAATCAAAGAAATCATATAACGCAAAAATCAGAAAATCAGAATCAAATTCTGAAAACAACAAATCGCGTTTTTCATGCACTAAACGGCGTCAAACGCCTTACAGACGAGTCGGTGATACCTATGGTATCAGTTTTGTTCAGACACTCGTTTCCAGTCAGAAATCACATATCGTTTGCGAAAATCTGACACTGGACACAGATTTCACCAGATCTGCGCAGCGTATACAGAAATCGTATCGTATACAATCCCCATATCATGAACAAACAAAAATCATGTATATATCAATATACATACAGATTATATGATCATCATATGATCATCCCAATCATCATTAACATACAGTTTATACATATATATATCAAAATCAACGCATCATACATGACAATCATCAAACATGCTCGTATATATATCAAAACTGTAACATATAACCGAATTAAAACGTTTTTGCAAGTAGCTCTGATGCCATTGAAGGGTTTTGAGCATCAAACGCAGCGGAAAATTAAAACAAAAACAATAATTATCGAATCCCTACCGCAGGATCTATGCAAAAACATGATATTTAATTCGGAGATTGATGATTTACCTTAAAGAAGCTTTACGATTGTATGTCTAATGGATATCCAAGCTTTCACGATCGTTGAGTGCTCCTCTTCGAAGCCTCCTCTACGGTATACACACGAACACTCCAAGAACGATTCTTGATTGGAAGGGAGGTACTAGCCTCCAATGAAAATATGAGATCTTCTTTTTAGGTTTTGGTTCAAGCGGCTGGGGATTATTTTTGTCGTACAAAATTAAAATTACCTTCTTTACCTATCATCATATATTTATATGATAGTGTAAGGTAAAAGCCCAACTAAAAACCTAGCCCAAGTTTGATTAATTAAATAATAGAATCAAATCCTATTATTTAAATAAATAATAATTAAGTCATACTTAATTATTAAAATCATATCTCATTTGTATTTTATTATATCTTAATTAAGTCCCACTTAATTAATATAATAAAATACAACTAATCATTTAATTAATTTAAATTCATAATTTAAATTAATTCTTCCTTAAAATGTTCTATGTGTGTGACCCTGTAGGCTATCATTTAATTGGCAATAATTTTATTCTCTAATAAAATTATAAACAATGAGCGGCATCTAGTAATACATCATTGCTACCCAATTAAATAATAATTAAATCGTGATTCGATAAAACCTTTTGTGATTAATGTTCCCGTGTAATATAATCCCTTTAACCAAATATTATAGATTAAACTCGAGGCATGTTTCATGTCATCCTCTTCATAATTTAATCCGGGTTTACTTGATCCATGAGTAGACTATTAATAACAAATCATTATTTGAGCACGGCCATGCATTTTATAGTCTCACTCAATCAAGAGGCCAATAATATCTCTCCAAATAATAGGAGGGTTAAATCCTTTATCTATCATTCATATTTCTCATACGATTCACAATATACCCGATGTCCACTTTTATCATTACCCGGTCAAAGGTAACTTTTAATGTAGTCAAAGTATATTATCCTCGTATAGAAATATAATGATCTCAAGTCAAAGGATCATTACACCATTATCACTGTGAGTCTTTCTTATGACTTAATTAACATGAAGAATCTCACGGTGGGTCTGTCCAGTACCATGTACCCTACATGTACCTATGTATTGACTTTAGTATCTCCATACTTATAACCAATGAGATGTGGTTATCAGTCAAAAACATACTAGTCTATTTATGTATTATTATTGTCCTGTATAATAATACTCGACTAGGGACCTTTAAGAATATGATATTATATAATCTCAAATTCAAGTTGTAAACTTAAACTATATAATGTGTATCATTATTCTAAGGACATTTATTATGCTAACAAATATCGCAGTAATTCGAGTCATAATAAATACATTTATTTAATAATCAAATGACATAAGGTTTATTTAAGAAACAATGTATTGCCTCTAGGGCACCTACACTAACAATCTCCCACTTGCACTAGAGCCAATCACCCATGTATCTAATACCCATGGAACTAGTGTGACCGTCGTGCTTCTGCTGCGATACTTAGAAGATGATATCTTCTAAGTATATGCTTTGCCTTGGAATGGGACCTTGGTTCCTTAGCCTGCGCAATGGCTCCATTGTTATCGCAATACAGATCAACTGGATCTGCGATCGACGGAACCACACCAAGTCCGGTAATAAATTTCCGAATCCAAACAGCCTCTTTGGCTGCTTCACTAGCGGCAATATACTCAGCTTCCATTGTAGAATCAGCTACTGTCTCTTGCTTCGAACTTTTCCAGCTTACAGCACCTCCATTTAGACAAAACACGAATCCAGACTGGGACACAGAATCGTCCCTATCTGTCTGGAAACTAGCATCAGTGTAACCTTTTACGACCAGCTTCTCATCTCCTCCGTATATCAAGAACGAATCTTTAGTCCGTTTAAGGTACTTAAGAATATTCTTGACAGCTGTCCAGTGACCCTCACCTGGATTAGACTGGTACCTGCTCGTCATGCTTAAAGCATACGAGACATCAGGACGAGTACATATCATTGCATACATTATAGAACCAATTGCCGAAGCATATGGTACTTTACTCATACGGTCCTTATCATCTGATGATTTAGGACAGTTTTCCTTTGAGATCACTATCCCATGAGACACCGGGACAAAGCCCCTCTTTGCCTCTTGCATTCCTAAACGATGCAATACTTTGTCAATGTATGTACTCTGACTTAGGCTGATTAATCTTTTAGATCTATCCCTATAGATCCTGATCCCTAAGATATAGGTAGCATCGCCTAAGTCTTTCATCGAGAAACCTTTTCCCAACCAAGTCTTCACAGCTTGTAGAGAAGGAATGTCATTCCCTATTAGTAATATGTCATCCACATATAATACTAGGAATGCCACATGGCTCACACTAACCTTCTTGTAAATACACGGCTCATCCTCATTTTGTTTGAAGCCAAACTCTTTGACTGTTTCATCAAAACGGATGTTCCACCTCCTTGAGGCCTGCTTCAATCCATAAATAGATCGTAGCAACTTACAAACCATTCTAGCAAACTTTGGATCGACAAAACCCTCAGGTTGTGTCATGTACACATCCTCTTCTAAGCTTCCATTTAAGAAAGCAGTCTTGACATCCATTTGCCAGATTTCATAGTCATAATAAGCCGCTATCGCAAGCAAAATCCTGATGGACTTGACCATAGCTACCGGTGAAAAAGTTTCATCATAGTCAATACCATCATAGTCATGGATTTGATCAAAGCTAGACTTCCTTGCTGTGAAGACTTGAAGAAGAGTGGCAAAGACATAGCTCCATTCCTTCCTCAAGTACTTCCTATTCAAATTTCCAAGCTTGATTCTATCTGAGTAGTTGATAAAATCAAAGAAATCTTCCAATTCCTGATCAGTTGCTTGACTGTCATACACTCCTTGTTGTAACCCCAGTGCTTGATTCATATTTTCAGTAGTGATGGTGATTTCCTTGTCCTGAATCTTGCAATAGATTACGTATGAAGTTATTGCATTCTCTAGGGCCACGACCTCCACAGTAGCAGTTCTCCAAAACTGTTCTAGTAAATCTAGATACAGAGTTGGGTTGGCTGAGAGTGCATCCTTGATGTATGATTCAGCCATCCATCGAATGAAGCACTTAAAATTTGCATTGGGTGCTTCAACATCGTTGGTTATTGCTATGAAATTGGTGTGGGTAGGAATTGTGAGTTGGGTATTTGCCATTGTTACACAGAGAGATGAGAAGAGAATGAAGGTTGAAGAAGAAATTTGGCTTTTGACGTTAGGGTTTACAGAGGTTTTGGAACTTTAGCTGCCTGAGAAATCGAATGAAATGATTTGAACAGTTGTGGATTGTATATATGTGAGTGACTTGAGTTGTCGATTAGATATAAGTTTTGTATCGACAAGTCAGTCATTCGAGAAGTATAAAATAACTATTCGATAAGTCAAGAAAGGCTTATTCGATATCTCAAGCAGTTTGTAACTCACAGCTGGCAGTTATTTAACTCAGAAAATAATTCTAAGCTAAATAAAATATGTTTTTTTTTATGAGCGAAATGAAAGTTTGAATATAAATCCAAAAAGCGATTAAGTGTCAGCGAGAAATCAGCCTTTTTAAATGATTCGATAACTCAAACACAGTATTCGAGAACTCCATCATTAGAGAACTAAAATACTCTATTCGAGAACTCAAAGTGTGCTATTCGATTTCTCAAAAGACACTATTCGAGAACTCAGGAGGGTTCTTGATAGGCCTATTCGAGAACTCGAGCCATGACAAAACAATGAACCATTCGAGAAGTCTGACTTATCGAACTATACTTTTCACTCATAAAATTCAATTTTCACTATCTTTTAGAATTTTCCAGAAATATTCACTGAAGAATACTCTACTAAATTAAATAGTGATTCTCTTCAAAATTTCACAGAAATTTCAAGCTAAAGATGTATGATTTTCAACATATGCAGCATTGTGGAATATTTATAAATCATAATCCAGCCAATACTTACTTTAAAAATATTGAGCATTTGATAATGTAAGTGTTTACTGCTGCAACAATCTAGTTGATATATTCACTCAGCCAGAATTTGAAGAATTCAGCATTCCAATCTCACTAACCAACCTTGTGAAGGTGGCTTCATCTAATGGCTTAGTGAATATGTCAGCTAGTTGTTTCTCTGTGGGAACATAATGTAACTCAATGGTTCCATTAGTTGCATGCTCCCGTATGAAGTGATATCGGATGTCAATGTGCTTTGTCCTAGAATGATTGACAGGATTGGAAACTATAGGGATTGCACTTGTGTTGTCACACATGATTGGAATTCTTTCCAACACAAGTCCATAATCTCTAAGTTGGTTTCTGATCCAAAGCACTTGAGCACAGCAACTTCTAGCAGCTATGTACTCAGCTTCAGCTGTGGAAGTTGACACAGATTGTTGTTTCTTGCTGTACCAAGAGACTAACCTTTGTCCAAGAAACTGGCAGCTACCTGAGGTGCTTTTCCTATCCACTCTGCATCCAGCATAATCAGCATCAGAATAACCAACCAGATTGAACCCTGTGTCCTTAGGATACCATAACCCCAAGTTTGGTGTGCCCTTCAGATATCTGAAAATCATCTTTATTGCTATCATATGTGATTCCTTTGGATTTGATTGAAACCTTGCACACAAGCATGTTGCAAACATGATGTCTGGCCTACTAGCAGTGAGGTAGAGTAGAGAACCAACCATGCCTCTGTAGATTGAGATATCTACCTTCTTGCCCTTACCATCTTCATCTAACTTGGTGGCAGTGGCCATGGGTGTCTTTGCAGGTGAGCATTCTTCTAAGTCAAATTTCTTCAATAGATCCTTGATGTATTTGGTTTGACTTATAAAAATGCCATCCTTCCTTTGACTCACTTGCAGCCCAAGAAAGAATGTTAATTCTCCCATCATACTCATCTCATATTTGCTCTGCATGAGCTTAGAGAATTTCTCACACAACTTCTCATTTGTAGAGCCAAATATGATATCATCCACATAGATTTGAACTAAGATAATATCATCACCATGTTTCTTGTAAAACAGTGTCTTGTCTAGTGTGCCTCTAGTGAATTGATTCTCAAGTAGAAATTGTGACAATGTGTCATACCATGCCCTAGGAGCTTGCTTAAGTCCATACAATGCTTTAAGCAATCTGTAGACAAAGTGAGGGAATTGTGGATCCTCAAAGCCAGGTGGTTGTTGCACATATACTTCTTCTTCCAACTCCCCATTCAGAAATGCACTCTTGACATCCATTTGATAGACCTTGAAATTAGAATGTGCAGCAAATGCCAAGAAAATTCTGATTGCCTCTAGTCTGGCAACAGGGGCAAAAGTCTCATCATAGTCAATGCCCTCCTGTTGAGAGTATCCTTTTGCAACCAACCTAGCTTTGTTTCTTATGACTACACCATTTTCATCCATCTTATTCCTTAGAACCCATTTTGTTCCAACAATGATTCTATCCTTCGGTACAAGTTCCCATACTTTGCTTCTTTCAAATTGGTTTAGCTCCTCTTGCATAGCAATTATCCAATCAGGATCCAACAATGCATCTTCAAGTTTCTTAGGCTCAACTTGGGATAGAAAGCAACCATAGAGACATTCATTTAGAGTTGCTCTCCTTGTCCTCACTCCTGTATTTGGATCTCCAATTATCTGATCTGCAGTATGTGATCTATCCCATTTCCTTGTATGTTCAGATTGATTTCTCAGCCTTGATGTTGCTTCATCATCCAGATCATGATCATTTACATTTCCTCCCCCTGTGAAGTTTCCACTAATCATAGGTGTGTCTTGGATGCTTGTTTCTTCATTGTTGGTTGACACAGGTTCTTCATTCACTTGAGTTTGTTGAATTGTGGGCTCAAATTCAGTTTCAGTCTCCTCATCAGAATCATCTAGATTGTCAAACTTCAAAGGATCTTTATCTTCATCATTGGCTTCTTCTAATCCAGGTAGTTTGCTGTCATCAAATGCCACATCTGTGCTTTCCATAACTTTCTTTTGAGTGATGACATAAACTTTGTATGCAATTCTTTCCATAGAGTAGCCAAGAAAAATTCCTTCAAATGCTTTTGCATCAAACTTTCCAACATATTCTGAGTTGTCTTTTAACACAAAGCATTTGCTTCCAAAAGTATGAACATACTTTAGGGTGGGCTTCTTTCCAGTCATCAAGTTGTAAGGTGTCTTTCCAGTGTTTTTGTTGATGAGGGTTCTGTTTTGGATATAGCATGCAGAACTCACAGCCTCAGCCCAAAAACATGTAGGCATCTTTGCATCAAGTAACATTGTTCTAGCAGCCTCAATCAGAGTTCTATTCTTTCTTTCAACAACTCCATTTTGTTGTGGAGTCCTTGGAGCTGAGAATTGTTGAGAAATACCATTTTCTTTGCAGAATGCTTCAAGCATGGCATTTCTGAACTCTGTTCCATTATCACTCCTTAATGCAATCACACTTGCATTGTTGGGCTTTGCTTCCTTGTCAATTTTCTTTATATGCTCAATGATTACTTGGGGAGCCTCATCTTTTGATGCCAGAAATTCTACCCATGTATACCTTGTGAAATCATCAACCATCACCAGAGCATACTTTTTCCTTCCTAGTGACATAATATTGACAGGCCCAAACAAGTCCATATGAATTAGTTGTAGGGGCTTGGTTATTGATGTCACTGTCTTTGACTTGTGGCTTGATCTTTTCATTTTTCCCTTTTGACAAGCCTCACACACTCCTTCTTGACAGAATTCAAGTGTGGGCATGCCTCTTACTAACTCTCTTTTGACTAGAGAATTAATGCCTTTGAAGTTCAAGTGTGATAGCTTCTTATGCCACAGCCAACTATCTTCATTTGATGCTTTTGAGTAAAAGCAACAGATTTTGTCCTTGTTTGCAGAGTTCATATTGGCTACAAACAGGCTTCCTTTCCTTACTCCAGATAGAGCAAAGTCACCAGTCTTTTTGTGGGTGATCAAACATTCATCTTTGTCAAAATTCACTTTGAAGCCTCTGTCAGTAAATTGACCAACACTCAGTAGATTATGCTTGAGTCCCTTGACCAGTGCTACATTTTCAATGATGACATTTCCAATTTCAAACTTGCCATATCCCAGTGTGTTGCCAATGCTGTCATCTCTAAAAGCAACCATTGGGCCGGCCTTCTCCTCATACTGTGATAGCAGGGCCATATCACCAGTCATATGGTTTGAGCATCCACTGTCCAAAATCCACATGACCTTTCTTTCACTTTCTTTGCCCTGCAAACACCAAGGTATTACTTCTCCTTTGGTACCCAAACAAGTTTGGGTCCATTTGGCTTAGCAACAGTCTTATCATAAACAGCATGCTTATCAATTTTCTTGATGTTAGTCTTCTTGTCACTGTTAGAAGTCTTAGAATCAGGGTTCTTAGACTTAGGTGACAGAGGCACCTTCCTAACTTTAGGAGGACTTGAAGACTTTGTTCTTGTGTAGTGTGTGTGAACATTGTGACTGATACAACCTTCCATGAATTGTCTTCTCAAATTAAAGCAACTAGTCATTACATTCATGTTACATGACATACAATCAAATTTATCACAGAAAGGAGAGTCTCTATGTCTTAAAGGCACAGAGCAATAACAGAATGGTTCAGCAACACTACCAGATGGTTTCTTGCATGCATGAGTTAAATGATTAGTGCTAAAACAATTTTGACAAACTTTCCTAGGGGCATTTGGCACATAAGCATAATTGTTGTCCTTGTTAATCCCTAATTTGCCATTCCTGTTTTGTTTCTTTTTAACCACTCTCTTCTCAACCTCATTATTCCCAGCTGAAACAAACTTCACAAATTTCTCAAGTCTAGGTTTACCTCCTACTGACTCCTTGGCTTTGGTTTTGACATTCTCACTCTTAGAGGATGCTTGTTGTTCATTTGATTGTGCCTTATCTTCATCATCCAATAGTTGCTTAATGAGTAAGGCGTCCTCATTAATCTCAAGTGTTGGTGTTTTAAATATTGGGGTCTCAGCCTTTTTCAAAACCTGAGGCACTTCCTCTTGAACAACAATGTCATCTTCAATGACTGCATAGCCTTTCCTCTGCTTGAGAGTGTCATAATCAAGTCCAATAGCAGCCTTAGGTCTAGCTAGATTTTTCTCATGGTAGGACTGCAATAGACTAGAGGAATTCTTGAATGTTTTCAATTTAAATTCATTTTCAGCTAGTTCATCCCTAAGAGCTTTCTCAACTTGACTAGCACATAGAACCTTATTCTTTAGATATTCGATTTCTTGTTTAAGGTTTTCTATTTGCATAGCAGTTAGTTCTAGTTCCTCATTTCTTTTGTTTAACAGTTTATTCCTAGTAGACAGTTTAGCAATCTCTTCATTAGCAGCAGTCATACTAGTATGAATATTAAACATCTCAACAGATAGTTGTTCAACCATAGATTTGTATTCAGAAACAGACATGTCTATAGTAGTGAGGGATGGTACCTGAGAGTCTGATTCAGATGGTTCTTCCTTGGAGTTGGCCATCAAGGCATAGTTGCAGAATTCTTGTTCTTCTCCATCACTATCAGAATCATCCCAACACTTCCCTTCAGCTATGTAGGCCTTACCTGGTGCATGCTTCTTTAGCAGAGCCTCATACTTAGCTTCAAGCTCAAGAAACTCCTTATCCTTCTTCTTAGGCTTCTTGCATTCACTGGCAAAATGCCCTAGGTCATTGCATCTATAACATCTCACAGATGACCTATCCACATAGTTGGTTTTGAACTTGTTTTTGTTTGCTTTCACAGGTGCCTTGCTCTTGTTGAATGAATGATTTTGAGATCTAGACTTGAAGGGCTGATTCCTCTTAAATCTGATGTTTGGGAATTTTCTAGCCATAAAAGCATATGAAGTGTTTTCCATGGTATCCAACTCTTCAAGAGTATAGAACTCATCTTCTTCCTTTTCATCAACAGGTTCAGTCACTTCTTCTTCAGTCTCTTCATCATCTACTATCTCTTCTATTCTCAGTTGACTTGTAGATGCCTCCAGGTCTTGAACGGATTTGTTGACAATCAAGGCACAGGATGTGTTTATCATTCTGCCTTGGTTGGCTTGGATAGCCCTCTTCTGAAGCAACTCAAGCTCATGAGTTTTTAAAACCCCATATAGCACATCATATGTGACTTTGTTAAAATCTCTTTCTCTTAGAGATATGACCCTTTGCTCTAGATGGTTTGGTGCAGATAGTAGAAACTTCATGTTTAATTCCTTAGTGCTGTAAACCTTCCCATTCATTTGAAGCTCAGTCACCAGCTTGTGAAATCTCTCAAACATATCAGTAATACTTTCTTTGGACTGTGCCATGAAAGCTTCATACCGTGTGACCAGTATCTGTTTCCTATTTTCTCTTACCTCCTCTATCCCTTCACATAACACCTCGATGTGGTTCCACATGTCCTTGGCTGATGTGCATGATGCTATATTAGCAAACATCGACATATCCATGGAGTCTATGATCAGCAACATGAGATGACTGTCTAGGGCAACCTTTTCCTTCTCTGAGTCCGTCCATTTGGATGGCTCTTTTGCAACATATGATCTAGAAATGACTATTGTGCCCACTGTAGATTCAGCAATTTCTTGTTGTGGTACAAATGGACCATTCTTGAGGATGTCAGGGTAGAGAGGATTGGCAGCTTTGATGAACAACAGCATTTTTATTTTCCAGAGGTTGTAATTCTCTTTGTCAAACTTAGGGACCTTCACCGTACCTGTAGTCTTTGGTGTATTCGAACTCATGATCGTTTTCTGTTTAGATTAAACAGCTTGCTCTGATACCACTTGTTGAGTATTGAATACAGTAAAAGAATACAGAGGGGGGTGAATGGATTCTTAAACTTTTCTTTGTTCTTGGATCTTTGCAACAAGATATGTGTTTAGTGTGTGAGATATGTAAGTACAGATAACAAAGACAAACACAACACAATATCACTTTAATCTAATATTTTATTAGATAAAGATTTTGCTACAATCTGTGAATACAAATGGTAGTATTCTCAGCTTCGTTTTTCTTAGAGAGATATTTCTTGTGATGTATCTTAAAAAAAAACTTATCTGCTAAAGAAGTGAGGCTGTATCCTTATAGACATGGATACACCTACTTGCTACAAATAAGGTAGGTAAAACAAACTACTTTTCAGTATGTCTATCTCATTTGAGTAAGAGTCCAAACGGCTACAGATTTGACTTTGCAAAGCCTGTTCAGATCCACTTCTTTAGCTCCTTGTCCCTTCGTCTTATCTCTCCAAGCTTCTTTGTAGGCTTTCCAATCTGCTTTATAGTACATAGTCAAATAAAGCGTCTTGGCTTGTTGCAGGTTTCTGACTTGTACAATTCTTCAGTATTTTGTCTCCAAGAATGTATTCGAGAAGTGGCTAAGTGATTAATTCGAGAACTCGAATTGACTTAATCGAAAACTCTGAGTTCTCGAATAGTGTTATATTGACATATCGAATTACTTATCGAATAGCTCTTTTCTCTGGGACTCCTTGAGATATCGAATAGAGCATTTTGACATATCGAATCCCTGAGATGTCGAATAGCTTCTTTAGTCCTTGAGATATCGAATAGATCATTGACTTGTTGACTCTTAGAGAACTCGAATGATGCTTTGACTTGTTGACTCCATGAGTTCTCGAATAGAGTAATAGACATATCGAATCTTAGAGATATCGAATGAGATATCGAACAGTGTATTCGGAGATATCGAATAGTGTCTTCTGAGATATCGAATCTCTGACTTCTCGAATGCTAGACTTCTCGAATAGACAAATGTACTTCTCGAATTGGTACTTAGGCAAATTCTTCATTTCTTCAAATCCCCACTGTGATTATTTGGCAGTCTTTATCTCCTTGCTTGAGGCATGAACCTTGGAACTTCTTTCAAGCATTATTCTTGACTTTATAAGTACAGTAACACAACTAGAATTTGATGCCTATTACAAGTACAGAACAAATAGAAACTCTACAACTAGAGGTTCCCTCAGTTAAGAGGTCATGTAGGTAATGCATAGCATTACACATATTAAGGCTTGTTATTAGATGTATTCAGGCATGTCTCTCTGACTAACAAATCTGAAAAAGATTAAACAGTGAAATTATACATATGATTTTATCCTTAGGTGGTATAGTACAAAAAAAATTATATTTGTGATATTTTTTAAAAAATAAATCAAAGAAAAAGAGTTATAAAATTAAACATAAATAGTAAACAAATTTCTTTAAAATTGTGTATATTATGTAAAATACCAGAATTTACAAGTTGTTGTAACATGCAAACAAATGTATAAAATTCAAGTAAAAAAATATTTTACTTCCCGAACACAAATGTAAATGCATAATATCTATTATAATTTAAGTTATTTAAATGATATGCGATGAGCAAACTAATATTTGGTATATTCTTGGGTGATCATTTTAATGTTTAACCTTTAAGTTTTTTACCAAGAAATTTTAAAAACTTAACGGCCATTTGAGATCATTAAACATTTTAGTTCCGTGGATTTCATTGAATACAGTCACTGATGAATTTGATAATTAATCTCTTTTGTGATTCAAAATTTTAAATTTACTACATCGCTTTATTTTACATTTAATTAAGCAACTTTAAAAGTTCAAGAGAAATATCAGATTTATTATTTTAGTGTTTTGATCGGAAAATATGTACCAGTATATTCAGTCGTCCTGGAATTATTTATTTGTTATATAATAAAGAAAGTTATCTAACCAATTGTAAAATAATAGTTTCGGAGATTAAACAAGAGTAAAATATAAAATGGCGATCGTATTTTATACCAAATTTCGAAAAAAAATAAATCAAATTTTCAAGTTTACAAATTATTGACCAGTTCAAATATATCTCGTTTTAAAAGAATGGTCCCGTTTAACTTTTTCTTTTTTAAAGAATGACCAAGTTTTGTTTCTACCTTTTATAAGAATGGCTTCTTTTTACTTTTAAAATTAACGGAAATCATTCTTTTAATTGTTAGTTTGATGCTTGCTGTTGAGTAGACAGGTGTTTTGGTTGACAATATGAATATAGAAGAAAAACCAGTTTTACAGAATATTTAATAGTTTTTTATTGATTGATCAGACTGAATACAAGGATATATTTATAGCTCAATCTGGGAACTGTAAAAACTCTCTAGAATAGTCTGATTCATGAACATACACCTTGTCAAAATTAATCTTATTTATTACATAAGAGAATTTTGGACATAACCAGAAATGCATTAGTAATTTTAACACTCCTCCTTAATGCACTCCGTGCAACTCCAAGCATGTCTCGAAGGTATTCAAATCTTGGCCTCAATAGCGCTTTAGTAAATATGTCAACCATTTGTTTCTCAGTTTTACAGTAAATCACCTCAATTTCTCCATTTGCTGATGCTTCTCGAATAAAGTGATGCTTGATCGCTATGTGTTTTGTTCTGTTGTGATAAACTGAATTTTTTTTCAAGTCAATTGCTGACTTGTTGTCGCAGAATAATTGAACAACTCCTCCTTGAGTTTCACCCATGTCATCACCAAGTATTCGTTTTAGCCAAATAGCTTGATTAGCTGTATTTGCTGCAGCCACATATTCTGCTTCAGCTGATGATTGTGCCACCGTTTCTTGCTTCTTGGATGCCCATGAAAAAATACAAGATCCTAGAGTGAATGCATAACCCGAAGTGCTTTTCATATCATCTTCTGATCCAGCCCAATTATTATTCGTATAGCCATGTAACTTTGAATTAGCAACCTTGTCACTAAGTGAATATCCATGAAATTTTGAGTTTGAAGTTGGCTTGTACCAGATCCTATAATCAGTAGTGCCTTGCAAGTATCTTAACACCCTTTTCGCTGCACCATAATGCATCTGACTTAGATTTTGCATAAATCTGGATAGCAAGCTAATTTGCATACATTATATCGGGTCTTGTATTTGTTAAGTAGAGCAAACTTCCGATCAAACTTCTATATCGCGAGCCTTCAATTTTTGCAGACCCATCTTCTTTCTTCATCTTTTCTTTTGCAACTAGTGGTGTAGAAACTGTTTTACAACCACTCATATTGAACTTCTTTAAAAGGTTAAGTGTATGTTGTTTTTGACAAATGAAAATGCCTTCATCTTCTTGTGCAATTTCAATGCCAAGAAAATGATGCATCAATCCAAGGTCACTCATTTCAAAAGTTTTCATCATGTCTTCCTTCAAATCATGAATAATTTTTTCATTGTTTCCCGTATAAATTAAATCATCTACATACAAGGAAACTATAAGTGTGTCATAGGTACATTGGGTTTTAAAGTAAAAAGTAGGTTCACTTGGACTCTTCCTGAATCCCAAACTTGTGAATATTCATCAATGCGACTGTACCATGCTCGTGGCGCTTGTTTAAGCACGTACAAAGCTTTATTTAACTTCAAAACTTTTCCTTCGCTTCCTTTTTTAACAAATCCGGGTGGCTGCTCTATATAAATATCTTCTTTAAGAAAGCCATTTAAAAATGCGGACTTTACATCTAATTGATGAATTTTCAATTTTTTCTGAGCAGTAGAGCCACAAATGCTCTTATGGTATCAAACCGAGCTACTGGCGCGTATGTTTCCTCGTAATCAACTCTCGGTCTTTGTGAGTAACCCTTAGCTACGAGTCTTGCTTTGTGCTTCTGTATTGAACCATCCGGATTGAATTTTGTTTTGAAAATCCACTTAACTCCAATGATTTCTTTATCTCGAGGCTTGTCCACCAACTCCCACGTTTCATTTTTTTCAATCATCTTGATTTCTTCGTTCATAGACTTCTCCTATTTCTCATCCTTGGTTGCGTCCTCATAGCTATCTGGTACAAGTTTCGTAAGATTACATCTCTCGTATATTTCTTTCAGTGATCAGAATCGAAGTGGTGTCGAGTCATAATTCTGATCCTCTTGATTTTGAGTAGAGTTATTAGGAGAGCCTAGTGAATTTGGTTGTGTTATTTCTGGCCTTGTATCTTCTTCGTATTCATTTCTATTTTCCTGAAAGACTGGCACATATGTATGTCTTTCAACCTTTTCTTCTTGCCAATTCCAGCAAGCATTTTCATCAAATTCCACATCTCGGCTGATGACCAGTTTTTGAGTTTTTAAGTTATAAACTCGATAAGCTTTTGACTGAGTGCCGTAGCCCAAGAATATTCCTCTTTCAGACTTTTCTTCCTGCTTGTGTCTTTTCTCTTTTGGTACGTGAACATAGCATACGCAGTCAAAAATACGAAGGTGCTTCGCTGATGGTTTCCGTCCACTCCAGGCTTCAACAAGTGTCTTGTTTTTCACAGCTTTAGTTGGGCATCTATTTAGCAAATAAACTGCAGTATAAACTGCTTCTGCCCAAAAATTATATGGAAGACCTTTTTCGTACAACATCGTTTTGGACATTTCAACTACTGTTCTATTTTTTCTCTCTGAAACTCCATTCTGTTCAGGAGCATATCCAACGGTTAATTGATGTTCAACTCCTTCATCTTCGCAAAATTTGTTGAACTGTTTATATGTGTACTCCTTTCCACTGTCACTTCTCAACCTTTTGATTTTGTGGCCACTTTGCTTTTCAACAAATGTTTTAAATTTGTTAAATATTGCAAATACTTCTGATCTGTCATGCATAAAATATACCCAGGTCATTCGAGAGAATTCATCTATGAAAAGAATGAAATACCTGGATTGATTCTGAGATGGAGTTCTCATAGGCTCGCAAACATCGGTGTGTACCGGTTCTAGTATTCCCTTTGCTCTCCAAGATGTTCCAGTAGGAAAAGATTTTCGATGTTGCTTACCCATACGACAGCTTTCACATTTATCTTGTATCTCCCGTATCTTTGGTAAGTCATGCATCATATTCTTCTGCTGTAGAACCTTAAGTGCACTAAAGTTAAAGTGACCAAATCGTTTATGCCAAAGCCATTATTCATCAATTTCAGTTTTCATGGCCGTGTCTTTTACATACTGCCAATGAAGTGGAAAATTTCTATTTCCCATTTTTACTTCGAAAATGATCTGTTCTTTATTTGTTTTGTCATAAATGATGCAAGAATCTCCATCAAAGTGAACAATATAACCATGCTCGATCATTTGGCCAACACTCAACAAGTTACTTTTCAAGATAGGGACAAGTAAAACATCAGAAATATATTTAGTGCCTTTAGTAGTTTGTACAACAATTGTATCTTTTACTTTTGCTTGGACGAATGCTCCATTCCCCAGTCTGACACGTGACTTTATCGATGTATCAATGCAGCGGAATATATTTTTGTCACCAGGCATATGATTGCTACACGCACTGTCGATGAACCAAGTATCATCCTTTTGTTCACTTGCAGCTTGGCAGGCATTGAATAATTGTCCATCCTTTGCTGGTGCTTCAGCTTTTTCTTCGGTGTAATTTGCTTGAAATTTACGCTTATGTCGGCTATCCTTTTCCATATGTCAATATCTTTTACAGTAGGTGCACTCGTGTTTTCCACGAAAGAAACAATTTTTTTCCAAGTGATTTGTTTTCTTGCAGATTCCACATGGAGGATAGTTTCTACTTTCTTGGTGATTAACCTGCAACCTCTGTTTATTGCTATCATATTTCCTCATGCTTCCATCATTTGATTTAGGAGTTTTTAATTTTAGTTTTGACTGAAAATCACTTTCAACAGAGCTTTCATTTCTCCGACTTCGCCTAGCCTCATATGCTTCCAGGGATCCAATTAGTTCTGTTACTGAAAGAGTCTCAATGTCTATTGACTCTTCAATAACTGTAACTATTGAATCATAATTTTTTGGCATGCTGATAAGGATTTTTTCTACGATCTTTTTATCAGCAATATCATCTCCATATGATCTTAATTTATTTATTATCTCCTTTATTCTGGAGTAGTAATCTTTGACAGACTCAGAATCCTTCATTTTAATATTTTCAAAATCTCTTCGTAGGGTTTGAAGTTTGACAGATCGTACCTTTGTAGTTCCTTGAAATTCTTCGTGTAGAATAGACCTTTGCTGTCATAGCTCCTATGATCCGTGGAAATATAGACGGTGTTAATGCTTGTTGTATGTAAACAAGTGCAACAGCGTTTCTGGTTATGTTTTTGTTCAATACATCTCGCTGATTTTGAGACAATGTCTTCACGTCATCTGAAGTTGTAAGACTAGACTCTACAATGTTCCACATATTTTGTGCTTGAAGATATGTCTTCATTCTGATGCTCCGGAAGTCGTAGTTTTCTCCATCAAAGACAGGAATTGGATATTATAGGCTGCAGTATTATTCATGATAAATTCTTTTACGCCCTTTTGGCTCTGATACCACTGTTAGTCTGATGCTTGCTTTTGATTATGCAGGTGTTTTGGTTGATAATATGAATATAGAAGAAAAACACGTTTTACAGAATATTTAATGGTTTTTTATTAATTGATCAGACTGAATACAAGGATATATTTATAGCTCAATCTGGGAACTGTAAAGACTCTCTAGAATAATCTGATTCATGAACATACACCTTATCAAAATTAATCTTATTTATCACATAAGAGAATTCTGGATATAACCAGTTAACATTAATAGATAGAAAACAAAAGTTGGTCATCAATTTGCAAACTTGAAAATATAGTCACTTTTTTGAAATTAGGTGTAAATCGCTCTATAATTTACTCTTAAACAATTTATATTCAATCACCTCAAAATTTTAGAAAGTTTTGTTTCTTTATTCCTCTGGTTACCAGTAACAGTTTATATATTTTAACCATCAAAAACCAATGTTACGAGTTTTCACTTGGTCGAAGTGTTTGCAGTTTGTTTATCGTAGCTACGCCTTGCTGATTAAGTGTTGGTTAAGGTTAACAACAGTGGTTTTGTTACATAGAACAATGTACAACTTACAAACTCGTATGTTTTCTTTAAATGCTCATGTGATTTGAACAACATTGTAAGCGAAGTGTTTTTGTCCCTCAGATTGTTTAAACGGCTAAACTTGGTAATGAATCAAACTAGTCCTAGAAAGTGCTCATGTATAATTAAGTCTGGTCTAGTGTGCTTGTTTATCGTTTCACAACTCTGTTGCAACTAATTTCTCTTCTACATTAAGTATATTTTAGATTATTAGTTTCCAGAAATCAAAAGAGCAAAGTAAGACAGTCAAAGGGTAATGATTCATGCAAGGATACAAAGAGAAACGACCTACAGCTTTAAGACAGAAAATATAAATTGAATAATTCTTGCAATGTCATGAAAACAGGATTGACAAATACATCATAAAAATTCAAAAAATAACATTTAAACGGTTGAACAAAATGACTAACATTCTCACACTTGAAAGTAATTTTTTTTGATCTTTTCTGATCAGTTATCATCTTAACCAATAGAACGGCGATGGAAAAGAATACGGTGGAACAGATGATGCAAACAGTCAGAGCGAGGCCTGGAGAACTGGATAGCACGACATACATTCCTGCTATAAAGGTCAAAGTCGTTGCAATAACATAAACTATGTTAAGCGTTGTTAATGCACCATAAAATTTCAAAAATTGTTCAGGATCTTCATACAAAGATGAAAAGAAGTAGACAAACAGAGAAGTTACTGATAGTGCAAGAGCCGACACATCTCATACCATAAATACTTGGAAAGCTTTTTTCTTTGAAAGAAGTACTAGCCCTTCCTCAGGTTCTCCACTTTGATGGTATCCACCGGGCATGGTTGTAAGATACCAGATTATTTTAGGATTTATTATTATTATTATTTTATTATTTAATTATGTTAATTAGTATTTAAAGGATGGAATTGGATTCGAGAATATCGTTGTGGAATTCAACGATATTTAGTATTAAGTCTATATAAGTATATATTGAGTTATGTGTGCCAATGTGTGCCCCAGTATTTTATTGGTATTTTTAGTGATTTAAAAATATTTAAATCAAGTATTATGGATCTTCAAAAATCTTTATTTAATTATCGGAGGGCTTAAAAATCATGGAATCTTTTGTAAAATTTTCTTTATATATTTATTGAGTTTTTAAAATTGTTGGGTGGATTAATTTGGGTGGTTGAGTATTTTAAAATGATTTTAAGAGTTTTATTGTATTTAAAGGATCAACACTTTGAAAATTCATAATTAATTCATTTTTGATCCAAAAAATATTTCGAAAATATGTGGGTGCTCGTAATTTTATATTCTTTATTTTAAAAATGAAAAGTGTAATTTTCCGGAGGTTTTATTTAATTGTGATTTATATAAATCGTTTATTAGAATGTATTTGGGCCGAAGAGAGGAAAGTGGTAATAAAAAGAGTATTGGGATAGGCCCAATAAGAGAGCCCAGCAGAAGGAAGATTCAAGAACACTGGAGAAGAGAAAGAAACGCAGGAAAAAAAGAAAGAGAAACAAAAGAGAAGAAGAGAGATTGTTCGCACTTATTCACGCAAGAGAACGTGGTCAACAAGTAATATATGGTAAATAGGATTCGTTCCCACAGAGACTCAAATTGTTCGTTTTGTTCACTTATACACCAGCTTACGATTTACACTCACTGCCAAGACAATAACAAATTTGGTTCTAATTAACTAATGATTAATTGCCAACTATGGAAATTACGAGAAAATAACTTAACTATTAATTTATAATAAACAAACATGGGATTTCAATTTCATTAACCACTTCATCTAGAATCTTATGCCCTTTAACCCAGTATGTGACAGAGTTGATTACTGATTAGATGCACTAAACTGATACACACCAACTTTCGTTGTGCATATACCATCTTACTGATCATCCACAATTGATAGAAGTCAAGTAGTCACCAAGTATGTGTAGTCCCTATATGTCTATAGCAATTGAACACATACCGGTTAAAAAACAAGCATCCATTAAACCACATAGTCAATGCAAGACGGTTAGAATTACACCACAAATTAATACATGTTCTTCACATGCAAAAACCTATGCTAGCATGAATTGTTCTAAACCCTAGATCCACTTTCGCATTCACCAGGATCAAACACACAATTACAGGTGTTCGCGACTCACCCATAACGAATAAGCATAATCATACTAGGAAATCAATTTAATCCATCACACACTAAGGCATAAGAACACTCAATAACTAGTATCCATAGAAAAATCCATTAAAACCCCACGATAACGATTTAGCCCATAATCAACCTCATCGCCATCATGGGTTCATTTGATAACATAATTCTAGGAAACAAATAATAATAAAAGAGAAATAGGTTTAGAAATAAATCCCCAATAATGAGAAAGAGTACAAATGATCCCAAGATTAAGCCTCCTTGCTTGTCACTAGCTTGGAAAACTCCTCTTGAAAAATTGTTCTAAGATAATCTAGATAGATGATAATGATATGAAGAACCACCCTAACTAAAATAATCGATATCCTTTTTTAGGTTTACCACAATACTCAAATAGTCTCAGGAAAAACCCAAAATAAAATAGGCCCAATACAAAATGACCCGACTTAAATTCTGAAAATATTCTGAAAAACCAACTCGAGCAACAGCCCTTCCTGGAGCGCCATTGCGCTTGTCTTCTCCTGGAAACGCACACACATATAGCGCCACTGCGCCCCAACTCGCGCTGTTGCGCCTTACTCTACTGCGCCATAACGCCTCCATAAGCGCTGTTGCGCTAGTCCCTCCTGCGTCACTGCGCTCTCCCTCGCGCCATTGCGCCTTGAGATCCCTGGACTTGCTCGAATTCTTCTGCCGCTTGGACTTACTTCCATTCCAGCTTTCTCCCACAAGCTCTAAATTAATATCACACCACCCATAGCACCACTTTAACAGCATAATGCCTCCAACGATACAACCTACACAAGTTACATAAAAACGTATCAAATAACAACGAAACTTGAGAACTTGCAAACGATAAAAGTTCAAACTGAAGGTAAATAGTGGAAGTAAAATCCACTTATCAGAGATTGAGAGAGAAATTGAGAGAAATTTAAGGTGAAGAAGAGGAATATATATATATATATATACAAATCGTGTGTGTGTGTGTGTAAGTCGTGTGTGTGTATTAGTGTGTGTATATGTGCGTGTATATATTTGTATATGTGGGTGAGTGTGCGCGTATGTGCAGCAACGGGGAGGAGAAGGAGACGAGGTGAAGGAAGAGAAGGAGGAAGATGATGAACCCAATCCCCACCATTCTTTACTTCAAAAATCTGCCATGGAAGAGAGCAAGATAGGATTTTGGGGGGAAGAGAATCAAAAAGCTTGGTGAAATTTAGAATTAATCAAGGTATGATGATTCTTGATTCTTGATATTTGGTTATAAGATTTCTTTGAGATTATCTTGGGTTTGATTTTGATTTGATGAGTATATGATTCTTGAGATATATGTGTATATGTTATGTGTAAATGATTGGTGATTAAAGTGGTTATATTGATTATGATTGATTTAAAGTATATGGAAGAGAAATGAGAATTATGTTGATTTGTCAAGAAACTGCCTGTTCTGCTCTGGCAATTCGTGACTGCTTGTCCCCTGTTTTGAGCAGTGGGTATAGGATGGAAATGTTCTACTCGGAATCTAGTTTGTTCACGCGAAAACCTTGTGTCATTTGACTTAACGAGTAAAAAGTTATGCGAGTTTTAGTAAAGGACGCGCAAAGCTGAAATTTGTTGTCCGGTTTGTGAGTTGAATTAGTTTGTTTTTGGCCTAAATAAAATGTTTTGGAGCTGAAATATTTATACAAGATGGTGTTGATATTCAGGAAGCAGTCTACAAAATTTTGTATTAAATTGATTACTTTTTAATTTATTAAAAATGTTTGAGTAAACCGTGAGCACTAGCTTATAAAATGTTCACGATTAATGTCCTACTTTGGGAAGGGGTTTTGAAGAGGTTAAATGCCTTATTTGATAATGGTCAAAGAACAAAAGTTGTAGGTTTATGTCTTGCCTTTGTGGTTTCCAAAGATGGTACGTACCAGACTTGTAAAAATTGAGATATAGCTATTGGAACAGGATTGATTCTAGTAGTTTTGGACTGACCAAAGGGCTGATTTCAAAATTTCACCGTAAATTGTGTATTGCTTATTATATAATGAAATTTTAATATGTTGTACCCTTAAATGTCTAGTATACCCAGGAAAAGGACTTGGTGTAAAAAGAAGGAAATATGAATTTATGAAAAATGGTTGAGTAAAGTGTGCGCTGTAGCATTTTAAGTTTCTGAAATTCTTTGCCCTATTTTGGGGAATTATTTTAAAAGGGTTAAAGACCTTATTTGGTGTTGGTCTAAAGACGAAAGTTGTTAGTTTCGGTCTTGTCTAATTGTATGCCAAGTACGGTATGAATTGAATTGGTGTTTAATATTTGACTTATGATTTCCAAGGAGTAATAGTTGAATAATAGAATATGGGATATTGAAAAATAGGGTTGAATTGTATTTGAGGGGTTGTGCCCATAGTCCGATAAACGAATACTTCATTCCAAAATTTTCTGAAAATCCCCTGTATTTAAAGTTATTTAAATTATTTGATTTAAAGATTTAAAGGCATGTATGTGTATGAGTGTTTAAGTACATATGTGATGATTAATGAGGTGTGGATATATATATTTATGTATGTATTTCTTTGCGAGTTATAAGTAATTAGTTATCGATTGGGTTGTTTATGTACTAAATAGTACTTTGCTATTATTTCGAGTATAATTAGGGATTCGATATGGACCCAGCGAGCGTGTTGGCGAGACAATTGAAGGAAATGAATGCGTGATCGAGTACAGACCGAAGTATAGTAAGTAGCGAATCAACGCATGGGAATCGAGGCAAGTGTACTAACCCTCGCTTATCGTTCAAGCGAGATAAATATGTTTTTATTCAATATAAGTATTCCCTTCAAATCCTTATTGCTAGTATCCTCTTCTTCAAATTATTGATAAGGATGTATTTTATTCATATATCATGTGGAAAGTAGAATTTCAATTTTATTGCCAGTATTATTCTTTTTTAAATATTGTCAGTAATATTCTGTTTAAGTTTTATTACAGGTATTGCATTCTTATTTCTTGTTTTAGTATAATGTTCTTAATGTATATGGTTTCCCTTAGATTAATTGATAGTAAAGTAGTTTAATGGAACTGGAAGAATTTTATAAAAATATGGACCAGCTTCGTGGTCAGAGTAGTAAAGGCCAATGTCAATAAGTACCTAGTGAGGGATCCCAGAGTATTGTTTTTAGCTGGACTTTACGTGGCTGATCACCCGTAATGTCCAGAGTATGATGAAAACTCCAATTCTATTAAATGTTATTTTTATGCAAATATATTCTTATGATAGAATGTTTAAGTTAAAGTACATTTTCATTTCCAAGTATGTTGGATATAAAGTTATGATTTGAGTTAAAAGTTATGATTTGAGTTAATAAATACTGTTAGTATAAAAATGGAAAGTTAATTATATTAGTGTTTTGAACGGCGATAACTAATTCACGGTTATTATGGTCGCTGTGGCAAGTGCAGTGATAGTGAGAACCGAGAATGAATTGAGATCTTCTTATTTATTCAAACTCATGATTGTCAGGCCGGTTAGGCAGCTAGGTATGCAAACGCTTAGTGACATGAATGAAAGTTGAGTAACTGAGAATTTCTTGGAGATTTTGTTAAGCGATAGTTAAAGTATTTTGCAAGTATTAAAAGTATTGAATCTAGTATTACCAACCTTCTCAGTTATTAAATTCTGATTTCGAATTATAAATGTTTTAATTGATATTAATCTTTTGTTAAAGTTAAGAATCCAGATTTCAATTATACTAGTGATTATAAAGTGGTGAGCATTCCTTCACTCATATTTACTGTTCCTATTTCTTGAATTGCAATTATTGCATTCTTATTTCATCCAGTTCAGTTCTATTTATAACTTGCTGAGCATTCTTTGGCTCACACTTGTTGTTTTTTTTTTAAATCTAACTTTTCAGTAACTAGTTGGCGAGGCTTAGCTTGTGCAGTTCAGAAAGTGGAAAAAAGAAGCAGGATGCTGTTGTGAAGCTGACGTGGATCAGGGTATTTAGATTTAAAGTTTGATTTGTTGTATGTATATATAGTTTTAGTAGTTATAGTATGTATTTGATTAGTTGGCCTGGTATACTTCTATTCGAAGTTATACCAGTGATTTAAGTCTGTATAAAGTTTTGTATATAAAGTTGTATTTAAGTTGGTTTTGGGTTTTCTTGTTTCTAGAACTGTAACCTAAGATCCTTAGTTGGGAGTTGGGGTCAAAGAGCTTTTGATTGAGTTTTTATTTTTATTTCAGTTTTATTTTGATTTCAAATTTTTAGTTTAGTATTCAGCAGGTTTATGTTGTATTTACAAATACATCATGGCCAATTTTTGTTAGAATTATTGAGTTTGTTAGCGTGACGCCCAAATCTACTGACCCCGGATTTGGGGGCGTTACAATGGTAAATCCTACCGTAAAAGTTACTGTTGTGATGAGTGCAGTAACAACTAGCTGTGTGTTGGCACTTTCCCTTTTCACTTCTTTCCTCCGTTTATACTCGTGTTTCAATAATTCTCTGATTTGAGTGTTGAATTGCATGTCTTTTAACCTCCGCGTTCTTGAGGGCACTGAACTTCTGAGATTATTCGATACCCATCCTATTTTTTTGGGCCAAAACCTATTTTAAGGTGCTGCTGAGTAGCTAGGGTGTCAAGAAATATTTTAATTTTCACCTACAAATGAAGGATCATGGAACGATTACATGAAAATTCTTAATATAAAATATAAAAAGAAAAGGAAACCTCATCATTTTCTTGTAATAATAATAAACTTAATTAAAAAAATATATTATAGGACAGTGATACAAATACAGTATATTTCCTTTTTTGATACAGTGTTTCCTAGTAAGTATTCTCTGAACCCACTTATATTAGATATCTTCATCGCATCACTTGATAAAGAAACATGAGGTAGTGATTCTATTACACGCAAATGCACTTACATATTGCATCATTGCATAAATTGTCATATATAATTTACACTTGTGTATGTGTAATTTGTGCACGTAACTATCTTGTGAATCATACTTCTAAGAGCCAAAAAACCTTAAAATTTGTTGTCTGTGTGGGTTTATAATTTTAAATAAATTAGTTTTAAGTACGTACCAGATCTGCTGTGATTTTGTCTTGGGAATATAACATATCTAATGGAGTCCAGTTTTGGTTGTTTTTTGCCATTAGATCAACCTCCTTGTGTTTAATGAGCTCGGAGACAAAGCAACCGTGAGAAATAAGCAGATGGAGAGGTGTATTACCCTTGTCATCTGATACATGCTAATTTTGTGTACATTTTGTAGCATTTTATCTCTCATTTATCCTTAGTTTGTAATAATTTTGTCGTTGATTAGCATTGTTAGTAGCATTTTAATTTGGATTGGATGCTAAGATGATTTTTTTATGTTTATAGGATGATTTTGGAAGCAAAAGGAGTCCGGTTTCATATCCTCAACAGACTGTAGCTTACACCTGGACGAGCAATGAAGAATAAGAATTATCACAAAAATATGGAAAGTGATATATTCTTAAAGCGGGAATCCCGGTTGGAATTAATATAATTTTTGTTATGCAAAAGGAGTCCGGTTCCAGGCCCTCAATAGACCGCAGCTTAGGACCTAAGGATTTATTTATATTAATAAATATTTTATTTATTTAGAAAATTATATTTATAAATATCTAATAATATTAGATATTTATTTTTATAATTTCTGGATTAAATTAATTATTTATTAATTAAAGATTACAAGCTGTGCGGGTTAAAAAGCATTTCTACGGAGTTGTCTATAATAAGACGAAATAGGCCCTTTGATTTGTAAAAGGGTGGATGACTTTGTGTTGGTCGGCAAATCAATTAGTAAACAAGAATTAGGCAGCGCGTGGGAGTAGTTGGCTAAGTTAGGCAGCCGCCTTGCTATTTTTCTGTATTCTTGCTTTTCGGCTCAATTATTTATGTTAAATGGTCTGTTAAATTTTGCTATAAATAGGTCTGTAGTTCATAGGTTTTAAACATCAATTCTACAACTGAAATTTCTCTTGTACTCTCTCCAAAATTTATTAGTTTCTTTTGTAATTTTAGTTTTAAATCATACACTTTAATTTTCTGCAAGTTCTATTTTGGTTGAAGATTGTAAGGGGATTACTTGGAGTGCTCCTTTATTTTATTGGAAACTATTTCGGGAGGAGATTCTTCAAGTTGTATTTTCTTCACTCTAAACTCTTTTAATCATGATTTTACCCATTAATATATGCTTAATTTCTTTATATAGCATGTGTAACTAATTCTATAATCCGAGAATTTGGTAGTATTCATTGGTGATATATGCTTGTTTGATTGTGATGCTAATTCTCTACTTTTGCTAATCTATCATTGAGGGCTTAACCCAATTAAGGGAGTAGCTAACCTTTAATTGTATTCATAGGGATTATGACAAATTTTGAAAGGAGTCATAATTCTTGTTCATGATTTGATAGACATAGTTCAAGTATTGAATCGGGAGATTAATAAGAGGACTATGAAACTTATAATTCTTGGGTCTTAATAGTCTATAATTGTATTTCGATTGATCATGGGAGTGACTTTTGAGATATGGTTGTAGACATTATCTTGTATCTTGGGAGAGAACATTATAAAGGTTAGAATGATTGTTTTTAGCATAGTATGAGAAATATATATATCGCATTACAACAACATTATTGAACCAATTGAAGAACCCTAGTTCTCGGGTTGCTTTCCTCATCGATAAAACTCAGTTTTAATTACTTCTTATAATTAAATTTAGTTAGAAACAAAACACACCAATTATTCTTCTACACTTCTAGATTGTAAGGAATTAAAACTTAGACTTGAATCAATAGTCCTTCCCTGCGAATGAAATTCACAAAAATCACTTCAACAAATTGGCGTCGCTGCCAGGGAAGGCAACAATATTAAGTTTAGGTTAATTATTTCTTATTGTTTAGATTTTATCAAATTTGTTTCCAAGATCTATCTTATTGGTGTTTTCTTTTTAGGTGCTATAACTCTTGTATGTGACATTCTACAAATGCGGGAGATTTGAAGTTTGATCCAGAAATTGAACGGACTTTTCGAGCTTTAAGGTGAGAGACAAAGCAAAGGAAAGAAAGAAACCATATGGAGGAACCAAGAGATCGTCAAGTGGTTAATCCTCCTGATCCACCAGTTGTTCTTGATGAGACTTCTACTTGGGATCATGAGACTCCCAATCCTGCGAATTGCATGTACAAGACTCCTCAGATTAGCGCAGCTCAGTACAACATCAATCCGAGTTTAATTCAGATGGTGAGCAATTCAGCTTTTGAAGGGGACATTGAGCGAGAGGATCCACACCGCCATCTTGAGCGCTTCGTGCAGATGTGTGGTTCATTCAAAATCACTGGAGTTACTGCAGATCAGATTCGTCTTCACATGTTTCCTTACTCGATCAAAGGGAGAGCCATGGAATGGTTCCAACAGCTTCCTGAAACTTGGGAAAGTCTTTCTACCGAGTTCTTCTCCAAATATTATCCTTCAGACAAGACTCAACAAATGAGGACAATCATTCTAAGTTTCAAAACACAACCAGACGAAGGCTTGTATCAGGCATGGGAGAGATACAAGGCATTGTTGAGAAAATGTCCACATCACGGTTGTACTGAATGGATGATTTTGAGCACTTTTTACGGATCTTTGAATACAGATATTCGCTTAAGTTTGGATGTGGCAGCTGGTGGAGATTTCAAGAAAACACCGGTTCATAAGGTAAAAGCACTTCTTGAGCAATTGGCAGCAAATAACTATTCTTGGGCACCTAGTGGGACGAGCTCAGCTAAATCAGTACAAGATACTGAGATGATGAACTTGATGACTCTTAAATTGGATGCTCTTACTCAAGAGGTACGTGGACAAAAGGTAAATGTAAATGCTATTTCTTCTCCCTTGGAAGGGTACAATGATTATGGTGTTAATCAGTGTTCTTATGCACAACAATTCCCAGAGGAAGTATCTTTTATTCAGGGAAGACAATCATGTCCTGTTCAAAATAACTCCTACTACAATCCAAATCAGAGGCCCAATAACAATCTTTCATACAGCAGCAATCATGCGGCTAATCCATCATATGCATTTCCTAAGCAAAATCAACCTCCTGGTTTTCAGCCATGTCAACAGTATCAGTCACAACAACAATATCAACCACCACCAAGGGAAAAGAAAAAACCTGCTGATTGGGAGGTTGCACTCAATAAAATGATACAAGGAACTACTGGGGCATTTGCCAACATGGATACCAAATTTGAAAAGGTCGAGTCGAGGCTTGATCAGATGGCTTCATCTCAAAAGATGTTGGAAACGCAAATTGGTCAAATTGCTAATAAGGTTGGTGTTCGTGAGCAAGGATCACTTCCTAGTCAACCAAACCTAAATGGTAAAGAACACTGCAAGGCCATCACTCTAAGGAACGGAAGAGAATTGCCAGAAAGTGAGGCTATCAAGCCTAGAAAGAAGGTCCGTGCAAAAGAAGATGAGTTAGTAGAAGCTGAAGCAGAAATTTTAGAGAAGGTGAATGACGAGCAAAAAGAAGAAGAGGTCATACCAAAAGTACCAGTGAAACCATATGTGCCTCCAATTCCTTTCCCACAAAGGCTTCATAACAGGCAATTGGAGAAACAGTACGAGAAATTCTTGAAAATTTTTTGGCAATTGCATATAAATATTCCTTTTGCTGATGCTTTGGCCCAAATGCCACTCTATGCCAAATTTCTGAAGGAGATGTTGTCTAGAAAGTGGAAACTTGAGGATGTGGAAACTATTACTCTAAATGCGGAGTGTAGTGCAGTCATAGAAAAATCAATTCCACAGAAGTTAAAAGATCCTGGAAGCTTCTCTTTGCCATGCAATATTGGAACAATGGCGAATATTAAAGCCTTGTGTGATTTAGGGGCTAGTGTGAGTTTAATGCCACACTCCATTTGTGAAAGACTTGGTCTTGGAGAGCTCAAGAAGACAAGAATCTCACTTCAGTTGGCTGATCGTACTATCAAGTATCCTTTGGGAGTCATTGAGGATGTACTTGTCAAAGTGGATAAATTCTTTATCCCTTGTGATTTTGTGGTGTTGGAGATGGATGAAGATGTTGAGATGCCCATTATCTTGGGAAGGCCATTTTTGGCTACTGCTGGAACCACAATTGATGTCAAAGCTGGAAAATTGACATTAAATGTTGGTGATGAAAAGGTTGAATTTGATCTCAACAAAGCTATGAAGATGCCTTCATTTGATGCTACATGTTTCACTGTTGACATAGTGGATGAGATCATAAGTCTTGAAGATGCAGACTTAGCAGAAGTGGAACAAGCCTTAGATGATAAAGAAGTTGAAGAATCACTTGCACTTTGTTAAATATAATTGATGTGTTTTGATCAGTGTTTAAGTGTTACAGGGAGTTATCAGAGTTTAGCTGGAAGCAGTCAGAGTTTGCGTAAACTCTAACAGTTGGAAGCTCGACAGAGTTTGTTAAACTCTGTCTGAAGGAAGCGCGTCTACTGTTCAACAGTGATTGAAGACTTATTATGGAAGCGATATCTTTGAAGATTGGATAGCTATCAAAGAGATCGAGTTGACATAGGAGACGTGTGACAATCTGTAATTGATATCATTGTATAGCTGATTATTAGGAATATCAATTAGAGATTGTATCGTAGCTGTATGGTATATAAATACAGATAGGTTAACCCTAGAAGGGTATCGATAACGAATTATCATTATTGTAACCTAGCAGCTCTTTGTGATATTTTACATCACGAAGAGGGTTCGAAATACAAGAAGTTTTTTTTAAGTGCATAAACGCTTTTTCTTGTTAATCTCTCATACAAAGTTGATTATTAATTGTGTATTCGGCCTAACAAGTGGTATCAGAGCCAATCTGTTACTTTATTACAGGTTAAGATCCAAACACAACAATAATCATGTCAGAAATTCCTCCACCAACACCTACTGTTTCTGAAAAGGCTCCTACTACTGTGAGTCGTTATGAACCAATCAGGGTTCCTATTCTGAGGCCATTAGAGTATGCTATGTGGAAGGTCAAGATGACTATGTTTCTGGAGGCTACAGATCCAGAATATCTTGACAGGATTTATGAAGGCCCTCACAATCCTACAAAGCTATCTGTTGCAGTTGCTGGTGAAGCAGCAAAAATGGTTCCAAAGGAAAAGAAGGACATGACTCCTGAAGATCTATCATCAATTGCTAAGGATGCAAAAGTTAGGCATTTACTGCATAGTGCTTTAGACAATGTTATGTCTAACAAAGTCATTAACTGCACCACTGCAAAAGAGATATGGGATGCTCTTGAAGTCAGGTGTCAAGGAACTGCAGCTATTAAGAAGAATAGGAGAAACATACTCACACAAGAGTATGAGCATTTTGAGGCTAAACCTGAAGAGACCATGACAGAAACATTTGATAGATTCTGTAAACTGATTAATGATCTGTCATTGGTCAACAAAGAGTATGATCTAGAAGACTCGAATCTCAAGTTTCTTCTTTCTCTACCTGAAAAGTGGGATGTGAAAACAACCACTATTAGAGACAACTATGATCTTGCTGAAACAGAGATTGATGAAATCTATGGACTGCTCAAAACTTATGAATTGGAAATGGAACAGAAAAACAGGAGATCAAGCAGGAAAGGAAAGTCTGTTGCTCTTAATGTTGAAGAGAAGCCTCAGAAGAAAGAGGCAACAAGAAGGAAAATGAAAGGAAAAGCTTTGGTCATACATTCAGAAAGTGAATCACCAAACTCTGATTATGATTCAAATTCTTCTGAATCATCTGATTCTGAGGATGATGAAAAAGAAATGAGGAAAATGGCTGTGTTAATGGTAAAGACTTTCAAGAAAATGGGCTTCAAGAATTTCAAGAAAGGAAAAAGGTTTTCTAGGGATTCAAATGAAGACAGGAAAAGCTACAGGAAGTCTGATAAGAGAGATTTTAAAGGGAAGAAGGATAAGTCTGAAATTCAATGCTACAAGTGTAAGGAGATGGGTCACTATGCTCCTGAGTGCAAGAAGGGTAAAACTGGAAAGGTACTCTACACTAAAGGCAGAGATTGGGCAGATACTTCAGATTCTGATGAAGAAGTGAACTATGCTCTCATGGCTACTACTGAATCAGAATCCTCTGAAAATCAGGTACCTCTAACTACCTATGCTTATAATATTGATGACATTGCTCAATTAAGAATTTTTCTTAAGTCATTACATATAAGTTATAGGGATCAGACTTTAGAAAATGAGAGGATAAAAGCTGAAAATTTTGAACTTAAAGAAAGAAATAAACTTGTTGAAGAGAAACTTGAAAACATGCAACAAGTTCAGAAAGAGAGAGATGATGCTGTTTCTATAGAACAGGATTTGCTTCAGAAATATAAACAACTAGAATCTGAGTTGGAGGAAGCAAATAAGAAAATTAGGACTTGGACTAATTCTGGAAAGGACACTCAACAGATTTTTCAAACAGACACTGTTGGTCTAGGTTATAATGAGGGAGATGAACTTAGATTTCAAAATCAAGTTAAAGTCAGAACTAAATTTGTTCATGGAACCAGTAAATTTTTGTCTGAGAATGAAAAGGAAGCTGTCAAAAGAAAACCAGTAAAAACTAGTGTTAAACAGGTTAATATTGGTTCAATGACAGATAAACAACTCAAACATAAACTGAAGAAGTTAAAATCTGTTGAGAAAAAGAAAGTGTCAAACAAGAACAGAAATGGAAAAGTAGGCATCACTTCAGGAAATAAACCAATGCTTGCTAGTTATGCTCCAAGAAAGACATGTCATAACTGTGGTAGTACTAAGCATCTTGCAAATTTTTGCAAGAAAAATAAAAATATAAATTCTTTACCTACAAAGTCTGAGGTAAAGAAGGATTTTGCTAGAACTAAGCCATAGACTCTATGCACACACTGTGGAAGCACTTGGCATTCCATCTATACTTGCAGAGAATATCATGTTATCTATCATAATTACTATGAACTGAAACCCAATCTGAAATGGGTTAAAGTTGATACTGCAAGTGTAAACACTGATAATGTTAGCTCAAACTCTGATAATGTTAATTCCACTGCAAAAGCTAACAAAGTTAAGAATGCCAAAGGATCCAAGCAAGTCTGGATCCTTAAAACTAATCCTCAGTAATTGTTTGTGATTGCAGGGTAACAAGGAGGCAACCCTAGTCGTGGACAGTGGATGTTCAGGACACATGACTGGAAATAAAGCCCTGCTATCAGAATATGAGGAGAAGGCTGGCCCAAAAGTTTCCTATGGTGATGGCAATATAGGAAGAACATTGGGATATGGCAATATCAATCTTGGAAATGTCATCATCAACAATGTAGCTCATGTCCCAGGACTCAAGCATGACTTGCTATCTGTGAGTCAAATCTGTGACAAGGGATATCATGTAGATTTCCAACCCGAATATTGTGAAGTTATCAGCAAATCTACAGGAAAGGTTGTTCTAGTTGGTCACAGGCAAAACAACATTTATGAAATCAAGCTTTTGATAGACTCTGTTGGAAAAGCTGTTTGCCTGTCTACAAGAATGTCTAGTGAAGAGAGTTGGAAGTGGCACAAGAAACTCTCACATTTGAACTTGAACAACATCAATGAATTGATCAGAAAGGATCTTGTAAGAGGACTCCCAAAGACCCTGTTAAATGTTGATGGCCTATGTGACTCATGTCAGAAGGCTAAACAAAGGAAGTCATCTTTCAAGAGCAAGACAGAATTTTCTATCACTGATCCCTATCATCTTCTGCATGTTGATCTCTTTGGTCCAGTAAATGTTATGTCTATTGCAAGAAAGAAATATGCTTTAGTCATTGTTGATGAATACACTAGATTCACCTGGGTGTATTTTCTAGCAAAGAAGGATGAAATTGCATCGACTCTGATGGAGCATGTGAAGCTTCTGGACAAAGGATCAAGCAACAAAGTCAGAATCATCAGAAGTGATAATGGAACTGAGTTCAGAAATGCAACAATGGAAGAATTCTGCAAGGACAATGGAGTGAAACAAGAATTTTCAGCACCTGGTACACCACAACAAAATGGTGTAGTTGAAAGGAAAAATAGAACCTTAATTGAAGCTGCCAGAACTATGCTTGATGAGGCAAAATTGCCAACTTATTTCTGGGCAGAAGCTGTTCAAACTGCTTGTTTTACTCAAAATGCAACACTGATAAATAAGCATGGAAAGACACCATATGAGATGGTGAAGAAAAAGAAGCCTAACCTGAAATACTTTCATATTTTCGGGTGCAAATGTTTTGTTTTGAAGACTCATCCAGAACAATTGACCAAGTTTGAGCTAAAGGCAGATGAAGGAATTTTTGTTGGCTATCCACTGTCAACAAAGGCATTCAGAGTTTACAATCTGAGAACTAAAGTGATCATGGAATCTATACATGTTTCTTTTGATGATAAGAAGATAACTGGACTTGAAGACAAAGATGAATATGATCAACTGAACTTTGAAAATGAAGTTTTAAACTCTGATGAAGGAAACTCTGATGAAACAATTCTGACAGACTCTGTTGAAACAAACTCTGAACCTCTACTGGTAAATTCTGAAGAAACTTCTCAGTCACAACAAAGGGGAGAACCAGTTGAGGGGGGGCATGATCAAGATGAAGACTCAAACACTGATACTGAGTCAACTGAAAAATCTGGATCAAACTCTGATGCTTCAAACTCTGAAAATTCAAATTCTGACTCTGGGCAATCAAGTTCAGGGGGGGTCTCAGAAAATGAAGATAGATCACAACAAAATCAGGAGAGCATGGATCAAGGGGGAGGATCACATGCTGATAGAAGTCATTTGCCTTCTGCTAGGAAATGGACTAAATCACATACACCTGATTTGATAATTGGTGATCCAGATGCAAAAGTAAAGACAAGAAGTGCTACTGCAAGTGAATGTCTGTTTCATGCATTCTTGTCTAAAAATGAACCAAAGAAAGTGGAAGAAGCTCTTCAAGATGCAGACTGGATAACAGCAATGCAGGAAGAGTTAAATGAATTTGAAAGGAATGAAGTTTGGACACTTGTACCAAGGCCAAAGAACAGATCTATTGTTGGTACTAAATGGGTTTTCAGAAACAAGACTGACAGTGAAGGTGTTATCACGAGGAACAAGGCAAGACTGGTAGCAAAAGGCTATTCACAGCAGGAAGGAATAGACTATGATGAAACATTTGCTCCAGTAGCAAGATTGGAAGCAATCAGAATTTTTCTAGCATATGCCTCTCACAAGAAATTCAAAGTGTTCCAGATGGATGTGAAAAGTGCTTTTCTGAATGGAAAGCTTGAAGAAGAAGTGTTTGTTGAACAACCACCAGGATTTCTGGACCCCAAATATCCAGATTATGTCTACAGGCTAGATAAGGCACTATATGGACTTAAGCAGGCACCAAGAGCATGGTATGAGACACTTGCTCAGTTTCTTCTAGAAAGTGGATTCAACAGAGGAACAATTGACAAAACTCTGTTTTATTTCAATCAAGGAAGTGACCTCCTTTTAGTTCAAATTTATGTTGATGACATCATCTTTGGGTCTACTAATGATAAACTCTGTAAGAAGTTTGCCAAGCTCATGCAGTCCAGATATCAAATGAGCATGATGGGAGAGCTTAGTTATTTTCTAGGCCTACAGGTGAAACAAAAAGAAGATGGAATTTTCATTAATCAAGAAAAATACACCAGAAATCTTCTCAAGAAATTTGGTATGCTTGACTGTTCATCTGCATCAACTCTCATGGCAACAGCAACTAAATTGGACAAAGACACAGGAGTTTCAGTGGATATGACAAATTACAGGGGCATGATAGGATCTCTTCTATACTTGACAGCTAGTAGGCCTGACATCATGTATGCAACCTGTTTTTGTGCAAGGTTTCAGGCAGATCCTAGAGAGCCACATTTGACAGCTGTGAAAAGAATCTTCAAGTATCTCAAGGGCACCATATCATTAGGTCTGTGGTACCCCAGAGAATCAGATTTTAAGCTACTTGGGTATTCTGATGCAGACTTTGCAGGCTGCAAGGTAGACAGAAAGAGCACTAGTGGAAGTTGTCAATTTCTTGGTGACAGACTTGTTTCCTGGTACAGCAAGAAACAGAAATCAATCTCCACATCTACAGCTGAAGCAGAGTATATTGCAGCTGGTAGCTGTTGTGCATAGATCTTATGGATGAAGAATCAATTGCTGGATTATGGATTGAGGTACAGTAATATCCCTATTTACTGTGATAATCAAAGTGCTATTGCTATGACAGGTAATCCAGTACAGCATTCAATGACCAAGCACATCAGCATAAGGTACCACTTCATCAGAGAACACGTGGAAGAAGGAAATATTGAGCTACATTTTGTATCTACAGAACAACAGCTTGCAGATATCTTCACTAAACCATTGAGTGAAGCTACATTTACAAGACTGGTCAATGAACTAGGAATGGTCTCGGGTTCTGACTAGAAATGTTGGTTAGATTCAAACTTTACTTATGTGATGTATTAATCATATTTCCTGATTGGTTAAATGCTAAGTGAACTCTGTTGATTAAACTTTGTTATGCATACTCTGTTAAACTTTGTCAGTATGTCTGTATGTCATACACTGTTAATAAGTTTGATAAACTCTGTGAACTCTGAGTTGATTTTTGTCTGAATGAAAACACCAATGAAGAAATATGTATGAAGCATGATTCTCAGCAATTAATCATGAATCTTTCTGAGTTATTGTGATCTAATCTTAGATTGTGCAAAAAGTTAACACAGCATGATACTGGCTCATATTTATAGCATCTCTTAGTTTATTTTGTCCTAAACTCTGAGTCTATAAATACTGTGTGCATTACCTTTCATGAAAAACTACTGATGTTGATGAACTCTAAACTCTGTTAGTTATACTCTGATAAAATAAAATGCTTACTGCAATACCCCAAAGAAAATGTATATAGGTTGTTATACTCCTTTGAGATTATGTTGGATACTAGGATGACCCAGGAACCTATTGGTATAAAATATGTGCTAAAATTCTCTGATTTTTGGTGACTAGTTAAATACTAGGATGACCCAGGAACTTATCAAAATGATAAGGGCTAAAATTTTTGAATTTTTGGTGACTGGTTCCAACCTCTGATTACTGGAATGAAAAATAAAAAAAAATAAAAAAAAATGAAAATAAAAAAAAAATTGATAAAAAAATGTATATAAAGGGGGTATAAAATAAAAATTACTGTATAAAGTTCGATTACTTCAGAGTTTAGCTTTCATCATACAGTCAGTGTTTACTATGACAGTTTGTGCATCCAATGTTTATTGATTTACTTTATGGATTTTATGAAAAATTAGATGCTCTAAAAATTGACTTAGTAAACTCTGATTCACACACACAAATATTCACAACTGTGCAATTTATGAAAGGGTTTCGGTGATAAAGTTGGAGAATTGACAAACGCTGTTGATTCGTGATTTGTACTCTAAGGTAAATTTTCACTTGGACAATTTGAAAGTCTTGGAGTAAGTAGGGTTTTTGACAACTGTTAATCAGTGGATAGTTGATGAATGTGTTCTTTATATGATTACTTTAATTAGTTTTCATATTCTCTTCTTGATTAATTTTTTTTTTTGAAGAACAGTTCATATAACATAAATAACAGTTGCAGAACACAATGAATATGATTAGAGAAACAAAATTTTCATTGATGATACGAAAGAGATTACAAGCAAATATTACATCATTTTGTTTTCTCTATCTGCTAATCTATTCAACAGGAATGTAAAAGGTCCATCCACACCACTCCATTGTTAGCAAAAATTCCCAGATCCCATCTTTGCCACTTTATTTGGGTGGAAGTTGAAGGGATAAGGTTATTTTTGCTGACATATTCATTAACAATGGTTGGTGGTGTTGGATGAGGATGCCTTCGAGGAGAGCCATGCCAATGTTGCTTGGAGGGCAGCATCGATGTCGATCACCCTTGCAGGTTTCGCTCTCTCGAGCTCTTCCAGACCAGCATCCATTTGCAGCCACAGCGTCTCAAGCTGCCTTTCCCACTCAAACGCTTCAAATTCTTCACGCGTATAGCTGAAGATGTCCCTATTCTCGACAAGATGAAGGTTTTTCTCTTTGATGGTAAGGTTGACCATTGTTTTTCAAGGGTATTTGGTTTGAAGGGTTTGTGATTTTACAGGGGAGACTGAAAAGTTAAAGATTTAATGAAATAATCTGAGCAAGTCTCTAGGCCTTAAATAGAGATGGGTAAGAACGAAGTTCTTAATCGCTTCGTATTCTGGTTATTAAAGGCAACAGGTAAACGCTTCAAATTCTGGTTTTACTTGGGTGCAGATATTTTTAAAAGAGTATTATTTGATTTTTGTTTAAATCAAATATTTTAATGTTTTAATTTTTTAATATACTCTTCTTAAAAATAGGCGCACGTGACCCACTCGCCCTTTAATGTGTCCCACTTACCTATTATCGTGTCCCACTACACATTAATCAAGGAACTGATTGAGTGTTTGTTACATAAGAGATTGAGTTTTTCATTACTTTAATCACTTTTGTGTCCAAACGATTTTGCCTTATTCTTACATCTCACAGTTTTCTTATTTTTCTCTTGGGCACTCACGCAAACACCTTTCTACATATATATCTCTTGGAAATTCTTAACTCAATGGCATCTAAAGCATTCACTGCTCTTGGTTTACGGTTTGTTCCTAACAACTATGAAGCTCCACTCTATCATCAACGCGTTCCAGAATCGTTTCATCTCATGCAGAACTTCTTGAGGGATTCAGAGATTGGACAGGCTCTGATTGGACCTGCTACTCTTTCTGCGTCTCAAATTGCTACATTCTAGCAGAATTCAGTTTATGAGGATGGAGGAGAGAGTGGAACTCCTACAATTATCTTCACTTACGAAGACCAAGATTATGTGATTACTCCACAGACTGTACGAGATACAATGGGGTTTGACACACATACTTCGTATACTCTGGTTAATGAAACTTATCTGAGAGAGATGCTTCGAGAGATAGGTTACATGGAATCTCTTGACAAGATTGGCGGTATAAATAGACCAAATCTCAGAAAGGAATGGAACTTCTTCTTTGATTGCATAACAAGGACGTTCCAGAAGAAAGTCACAAACTGGGATGCCATTCCTATAGACAGTCTCCAAATCGGGTATTCTCTGCTCTATGGTACTAATTTTGATTTTGGTCGACATGTTCTGATGAGCTTAGGTGATAAACTGTCAGAATCTACTACTGTTTATTATGCTCGTTTTTGTCAAATGCTGTTCAATGCATGTGTACCTGGTCTTGAAATTGATGAAACTGATGAGATTGATCCTTTTAGAGTCAATAAACGAATATTCTCTGATATGACTAACAAGGATGTTGGTAAAGCAAATCTCCCTGCTTTTGTCATGCCTCTTGCTCTGCGAAATTTTCTCAATCAACCACAAGAACCACAACAACCTGAACCACAACAAGAACCACAACAAAATGAACCTGAACAACAACAACAACAATCTGAACCACACCCTGAACCTCAACCAGAACCAAACACTGAATCACCTGCTCAGTCAGCACCTACAAAGGAACCTTCACCCACTTCTCACACAAACTCTGATTCGTCACAATCTCCACCAGCATCACAGTCTCGAATACAAAGAGTTAAGAAGGCAATTACTAAACGACGTGTAAGTCTAAAGCAGGCAGACGAGACACAAAGAAAATCAAAACGGAAATCTCCTGAAGCTGTTTACACTAGAAGGGGGAAAAGAATGAAAGCTCGGGCAAACATGCCTAAGTCACCATCTGTTGAAGAGGATTCAGACAATGTACCTCTAGCAAAACGAAGAAAAGTGATATTCTCTGATTCTGTGGATGAAGATATTGAAGCTCCAGAGGTTGTTTCACAGCAAACACCTCCTGTTGAGGTTGAGAAAGATGACATACCTGCAGAGGATGTAATGCCTGCAGAGGACAAACTGCCTGCAGAGGATAAAATGCCTGCAGAAGAGGATGCAAGAGATGGTGTTTCTCCGATAAATGATATTCCTGATTCATGTATGCCATTCTCTGATCCTATCTCTGATATTGGTGTAGCTGATCAACCTACGGCTGTTCTTTCTGAAGCTGTGGCATCTCATACTGAGTTAATATCTGATGTTCACCAAACTGTTGAAGAAGGTGAAGAAATTGATCAGGCAACCAAAGTAACTTCTCAGTCAATGTCTGTTGCTGAGCCTGAGCAACATGCAGAAAATCTTGCCAAGCCTACAGAAGAAATTGCTAAACCTATGGCTGAAGATGAACCAGTTAAAGCTACAAGTGTTGAAGCTGAAGGTGACAGTAGTGCAAACTCTGATGATTCTCTGAGTGCACCAGTACAAACTGACGATAAACATACACCTTTTCCTCAACCTTGTACTTCTCATGCAGTTGAGAGAGAACAATTTGCTAAGAATGCTGCTGAATGGTACAAAGAAGATTGTATTTTTCCACCAGGAAGAGCAGCTAAGTTTGTTAAGCAAAGTGCTGATACTATCTCTAATCCAGAGATTCTTTCTTGCTTGAAAGCAACTATAGTTCAAGTTAAAACTCTGGATAGACGATTTGATGATACTAATTTGGCAATCACTGCCTTGCGAAATGAGGTTGTAGTTAGAGAGATGAAGATGGAAAGAGATTCGAAACTAGTGACTACAAAATTCTCTAAAGCTCAAGACAATCTCTTTGCCAGGCTGACTAAAGTTGAAGAGAACCAGTCTGACTTATCGGTTAAAATTGATTCTATTGCTACCTCCCTGGAGTTAATTACTTCTATCCTTATGCCTGATGATGTCAAAAAGGGGGAGAGAGTTGTCAGAAGGGATAGTGCTGGAGATGGAGGGGCAAGTAACAGAGGAAAGAAAAAGGCTGAAGAGGTTCAAACTCTGAGAACTAGCAAGTCATCAAAATCACAGTCTGTTGGGAGAAAGACTGATACTCAAGGTACTTCAAGGACCAAGAGTTTGCTGTTATCTTCTAATCCACAAACTGATGAAGAATTGGCTGCTAAGCTGTTCATTGAAGAGAATGAGGAAGGAGTAACGATTGAGGACATTGAAGCTGAGGAAAAGAGTTTACAAGAAGAACATCTTAAAGCTTTAAAGTCTGATAAGGTACAAAGAGGAAAAGCTCCTAGACCTGTTGTTAAAGGTGTTGTGATCAGAGAGAGGACTGATGTTAGTCAAAGTTCTCGGTTCTCAAAGGAAGCAATTGCAGCAGAGGCTAAACTCAAGCTAAAAGGCATTGAAGGTGAAAGTTCACAGAAGAAAGTTACAACTTTTGTTGCATCTCAAGCAATGATCACACCTTTACACTCTTCACAGTTGAAATCTGTTTTTGGAAAAGGAACAATTTCTGATCCAAATGTGTTATCTGGAGTCTCAATGAATGTTTCTGATGGAAAAGCTTTATCTGGCAAGGTTGGTAATAATAAGGGTGGACTAGGTTCACATAGAGACAAAAGGCAATATACTGGTCCTAGAGATCCTTCTTCACTGGCTGTTCCAGGTCGTGGTGTTCCTCAAGAGAGCTTGGACAGACTGGAATCAGTGCAGTTAGTTCATCAGAAGAGTTTAGACAAGGATTTTCTTTTATACTTCATGGCTGATGGGACAGTATTCAAAGTTGGTGAGGATGATATTGGCTTGAAATGTTGGGAAGAACTAGAGTATGTTCTGTATCTTCTCAAGGGAATAGTCGAAGGACTCAGTCAGTTGCTAATGTGCTCAGACAGAAAATGACTCAGAATCTGGCAATCAGAGGACAGAAATACAATAGCAGATATATTCCTAAGTACAGGGATTACAAAGGCAATCTCATTGAAATGAAGAAAGGTACTGCAAAGTTAAAAACTGATTTGGGAATCACAGTACTTGACTTCAATACACAGGCAGAAAAAGTCAGATTTATCAGACTGGGTAATGAAATGAGAAGGAACAAGATTTATGATCTTAGGGCTGCTATCTACCAGACGGATGAAAGTGATCCTCAGCTCAGAGAAATCAAAGAAGCAATGAAGATTGAACTTGAAAATGCAGAAAGAAGATTGCTGATTGATTATCTCAGAACCATGCCAGATCTTGAAATTATAAGAGATTAAGTTCTGTAAGAATTTTCTTATTCTCTATAGTTTTTATTAAGTAGAAGCTTAAACTCTGAATTTGTATAAACACTGTATTTGTCTATTTGTTTTGACATCATCAATTATTGTCATTAACTTGTGCATTTTTGCTAAATGAACAAGTTGGGGGAGATTGTTAAATATAATTGATGTGTTTTGATCAGTGTTTAAGTGTTACAGGGAGTTATCAGAGTTTAGCTGGAAGCAATCAGAGTTTGCGTAAACTCTGACAGTTGGAAGCTCGACAGAGTTTGTTAAACTCTGTCTGAAGGAAGCGCGTCTACTGTTCAACAGTGATTGAAGACTTATTATGGAAGCGATATCTTTGAAGATTGGATAGCTATCAAAGAGATCGAGTTGACATAGGAGACGTGTGACAATCTGTAATTGATATCATTGTATAGCTGATTATTAGGAATATCAATTAGAGATTGTATCGTAGTTGTATGGTATATAAATACAGATAGGTTAACCCTAGAAGGGTATCGATAACGAATTATCATTATTGTAACCTAGCAGCTCTTTGTGATATTTTACATCACGAAGAGGGTTCGAAATACAAGAAGTTTTTTTTAAGTGCATAAACGCTTTTTCTTGTTAATCTCTCATACAAAGTTGATTATTAATTGTGTATTCGGCCTAACACACTTGATATGCAAGAAACAGGTGCGCCGACAATTGAGATGGAACTTTCAATTTCAGAGGCACCTCAGGTAGAACTCAAACCTCTTTCTTCTAATCTAAGGTATGCTTTTCTTGGTCCTAATGATACATATCCTGTGATAGTGTCCACTTTGCTCCATGATGATGAACTAGATAAATTGTTACATGTGCTTAGGTAATTTAAATCATCAATTGGTTGGACAATTAAAGATATCAAGGGAATTAGCCCCGCTCTTTGAATGCATAGGATTTCCTTAGAAGATAATCATAAGCCTGTGATTGAGGGACAAAGAAGATTGAATCCTAATTTGCAAGATGTGGTTAAGAAATAGATAACTAAGTTGTTAGATGCTGGCATATATACTCTGTTCCACATAGTAACTGGGTTAGTCCAATACATGTTGTACCCAAGAAGGGTGGGATGACTATCGTGCATAATGAAAATAATGAATTAATTCCCACTAGGACTGTAACAGGTTGGAGAGTTTGTATTGATTACAGGAAATTAAATAATGCTACTCGCAAAGATCACTTTCCTCTCCCATTTATTGATCAAATGCTAGAAAGACTTGCTGGTTATGAGTATTATAATTTTCTAGATGGATTCTTGGGATATTTTCAGATTCCCATTGCTCCCGAGGATCAAGAAAAGACAACCTTTACTTGTCCTTATGGTACTTTTGCATATCGTAGACTACCCTTTGGTTTGTGTAATGGCCCATCTACTTTTCAGCGGCTCATGACGGCCATATTCTCAGATTTTATAGGAAAAACCATGGAAGTCTTCATGGATGACTTTACTTTATATGGTTCTTCCTTTGATTTTTGTTTAATTAGTTTGTCTCAAGTGTTGTAGAGATGTGAAGACAATAATCTTGTTCTTAATTGGGAGAGGTGTCATTTTATGGTAAAGTATGGTATTGTGCTTGGGCACAAGATTTCTAGTAAAGGCATCGAGGTGGACCGGGCAAAAATTGAAGTGATTGAGAAATTACCACGACCCTCATCCGTAAAGGGGATTAGAAGTTTTCGTGGACACGCCGATTTTTACCGCCGTTTTATCAAAGATTTTTATAAAATTTCTCGTCCTCTTTGTAATTTACTTGAAAAGGATAGGTTGTTTGATTTTGATGAGAAGTGTCTTATTGCTTTTAACAGGTTAAAGAAGGAGCTTACTTCTGCACCTATCATGTCAGCCCCTGATTGGAGCTTACCTTTTGAGCTCATGTGTGATGCTAGTGATTATGCCGTGGGCGCTGTTTTGGGATAAAAGAAGGAAAAACGCATGCATGTGATATATTATGCAAGCAAGACACTTGATGATGCACAAATCAATTATGCCACCACTGAAAAAGAGCTATTTGTTGTGGTTTTTGCCTTTGACAAATTTAGATCCTATCTTGTTGGGTCTAGGGTGATTGTTTATACGGATCATGATGCGATTCGTTACTTAATGAAAAAGAAGGATGCCAAGCCTCGTCTAATTCGTTGGATTCTTTTACTCCAGGAGTTTGATCTTGAAATTCGAGACAAGAACGGTTCTGAAAACTTGGTAGCTGATCATTTATCCAGGTTGGACCAGGGAGATGGAGTGGTAGGAGTTAATATACCTATCAATGATGTCTTTCCAGACGAAACACTTCTTGCAGTATCTTTGTCTACACCAGGGTATGCGGACTTCGTCAATTATATCGTGGGTGGTATTGAGCCAAGTGAATTGACTTATCAACAAAAGAAGAAATTCTTGTTTGATGTAAAACACTACTTCTGGGAAGAACCACTTCTTTACAAGGAATGTGCTGATGGTATCATGAGAAGGTGTGTGCCACACGTGGAAATTCCTAATGTCTTGAATCATTGTCATGCCTCAGAGTGTGGTGGTCACAATAGTAGCGCAAAAACGGTGGTAAAAATTTGGCAGCCTGGATTTTATTGGCCTTCAGTGTATCAAGATGCCAGAAGCTTTGTTGCAACTTGTGATCGATGTCAAAGAACAGGAAATATTGCAAGACAGAATGAGATGCCTTTGCAACCTATTCTTGAGGTTGAGCTCTTTGATGTTTGGGGGATAGATTTCATGGGTCCGTTCCCATCGTCTTACGAGAACAAATTTATTTTGGTAGGAGTTGATTACGTCTCTAAGTGGGTGGAGGCGATTGCTAGTCCTACAAATGATGCTAGAGTGGTGAAAAAGTTCTTACAAAAGCATGTCTTTACAAGATTCGGAGTGCCTAGGGCCATCATCAATGATGATGGGTCTCACTTTTGCAATAAATTAATTGAAGATCTTTTACGAAAGTATGGAGTGACTCAAAAAGTTGCTACACGTTATCACCCTCAAACTAGCGGGCAAGTGGAGATTTCAAATCGAGAGCTTAAACAAATTCTTGAGAAAACAGTGGCTAGCTCCAGAAAAGATTGGGCAAGGAAGCTTGATGATGCTTTATTGGCTTATAGGACGGCATTCAAGACACCTATCGGTATGTCTCCTTATAGGTTGGTGTTTGGAAAATTATGTCATTTACCCGTGGAAGTGGAGCACAAAGCACTTTGGGCGACAAGATTCTTGAACATGGAATTACAAGCTGCGGGACTTAACAGGCTGATGCAACTAAGTGAACTTGATGAGTTGAGACTTAAGTCTTATGAAAGCGCTGCAATTTATAAGGAGAAGACAAAGAAGTGGCATGACAGGCACATTAGACCGAAAGAGTTTGAAGTTGACCAACAAGTTCTACTGTCCAATTCAAGGCTGAAACTCTTTCCCGGAAAATTGAAGTCAAGATGGTCTGGTCCGTTTAAAGTTGTCAAGGTATATCCGTATGGCGCTGTGGACATCACTCGAGATGGTTCCGAGGTGTTTAAAGTTAATGGGCAGAGACTCAAGCCATATTTAATTGGTGATGACATTCCAATAGGAGTCAATTGGCTTCTCTCCAATCCTCAAGCTTAAGTTTATCACGAGAGGCGTCAAGCTAATGACGTTAAACAAACGCTATTTGGGAGGCAACCCAAGGAATTTTGTTGTTTTAATTATGTAGTAAGTTATGTGTTAAGATTTGTATAATATTTTTGTGTGTTTGGACTATGCAGGAGGATCTTCATTTCAAGATGGATGCCATAATGGCATTTCTTGGTTGCACACTACCACCTCGACCATGATTCAGGTGAGTTCTTTCTTTTCTTCCTCACATATTAGTCCATTGTGTTGTCATTTACATATATATATATATATATATATATATATATATATATATATATATATATATATTAACATCCCTAATAAATACACTTAATTTTAAAAATCCACTAAAAATCGTATAAAACGATACAACTTCTCAAAATCCAATATCTTACAATTCATAAATTAAAAATACACCTAAAATCTCCAAATATCCCAACTCGCACTCTTCCCTAAGGTAGCCACCTAAATAAGATCACCTGCCGGGAGGAATAAGAAAAACAAAGAACCGGCAGTAAGCGAAAGGCTCATATACGGATATCAAAATAATGAATAAAAGCTGGATGAAAACACATACGAAGACAATATAACTGAACAAAGTTAAAGACGATGAGTTTACAAACAAAATTGAATATCCGAATAAAGAACAATGAGACATAGCAAATGAGACAATATAAAATGGAGACTCAACTCAATTTAAAAATAAATGCTCTCAAAACAAAATAAACTTACTCTAACAAATAATCATATCACTGAGGCATAATTATCACATTAACATAAAGAAAATCATAACCGATAAAATATGTCATACTCTGATACTTACACATAATATCCAAAATAACTTATTTACTAACATGAGAGACGATCTTACACAAACAGGGGCAAAGCACAAAGCAAATACCACCCAAATTTCAGACAGGGATCACAAGGCAATAAGCACATGCTCCCAGAATGGCCAAAAACACACAAACTGACTAGTCATGAGTATACGTGTCCCACTACTCCGGCGACACGCCTATGCTATTTATACACCGCATAGGAAGTGCCAAACACGAGATTATCCGCTCGCGACGGATGTAATACGAACTACCAAATCATATTAAAATCACAAATAACTTACATATAACTTACACATAACTTACTCCTAAAAGATGTCACAAAATCATACATATATCGCAAATAATCGGAAATACGTTGATCTAATATCACAAAACAAAATAGACTATAGAAGCTAAAAATCAGAACAGACCAGTCCCAAAGAAAGGCAATTTACTCTATAAATATGAACTCAAATGAAAAAGTTTGAAACACGAAAGTCGTAGAGGATTCCGAGACCTTCCAGAATGGTAAGGCTCGTTAAAAACGGATAAGAAACGAATTCAGAAACAATGAAAATGCGGACTGGCAGAACAGAATCAGCCCCTGATCAGTTTAGTAATTCGATATTTAAGACATCGAAATCACGGAATTGGTTAGCGAAACATGAGTACAAAACACAAAGGTCGAAACGAGCTTTCCAGAATGGTATTTCTCATAGTTTTTGAACAAATTTCCGATTTACTATGAATTTCCGAAGTTAGAATGTACAAACAGAAATTAACACAACAGATTTACAAACAGTAGATTTTCACATGTTTACAAGCTGAATTTCAAAAAACATAAAGAACAAAAAAGGAAGATAATCGAAATATCTTTCCAATGAGTCAAAAATCATAATATTCCGACAAACAATGAATCGGATATGAATTTAACAAAAAATCAGATTTGCAATACATATGAATTTGGAGTCCGGTATGAAGAACAAAGAGAATAACATAAAAATCCGTACTTTAACCTTGATGATTATCACTAATCCTCATCAAACTCAGTTTTCCCAATCCAAAGAATCCTAATTTGTATAACAAAGATACATAATTCGTAAGTACTACAAGAAAAACGAAAATAACAATAAACATATCTTACCTCAATTCCAAGAACCCTAATTTGTCCTCAAAACCCTAGTCATCTCTTGTTTCTCTTCTTCTCCTTATATTCTTTCTCTCTTTTCCTCTTCTCCTTCCTCCAAAGTAACGTATGTTTTCTTTTTTCCTTGATTTTCTTAAAACCCTTGCTCTTGTTTTCTTTTCTCTCCATTTTTTTTTATTCTTCTAATTACTACTCCTAAAACAAATTCTAATTATAAAATAAATATATACTGACTCATAAAAAAATATTAATAACTCACTAATATTATTATTATTATTAATCGAAAAATACGGGATGTTACATTCTTCCCTCCTAATAGAAATTTCGTCCTCGAAATTAATCTTCCACACCTTACTCGAACAGATGTCGATAACGAACACGAACAATTTTTGCTGGTCTCCAAAGTAGCCTCTTACATTACTAACATTCCAAAAACCTCGCTTTCTACTTTCGCACTTAGAATAAAACTATGTCGAAAAATATAGCGCTTGTTCTCTTCCATGGTTCAAATATTCACGAACGAATAAACGTTTACGGTAGAGCATCTACAACCCAATTCTATTTAGCAGCTCTCGTCATCATTGAACACGATTAAAAATTGCACGAAAAGACGATTCTAGATAATCACGCAGAGAAATCAAAGGAACAAGAAAAGAATAATATTCTTAATTAACGATCTATCACACGGTCTGCTCACACTCACAGGTCAAGCCTAAAGGCAAGTCTAACTATCTACCCATACTCACATGTCAAGCCTAAAGGCACGTCTAATGCTCAAGCTCTATCTTACGACTACTCAAACCTCACAGCCTAAAGGCAAGTCTACAGAATCTATAAACTCTAGCTCTGATACCAACTTTAACATCCCTAATAAATACACTTAATTTTAAAAATCCACTAAAAATCGTATAAAACGATACAACTTCTCAAAATCCAATATCTTACAATTCATAAATTAAAAATACACCTAAAATCTCCAAATATCGCAACTCGCAATCTTCCCAAAGGTAGCCACCTAAATAAGATCACCTGCCGGGAGGAATAAGAAAAACAAAGAACCGGCAGTGAGCGAAAGGCTCATATACTGATATCAAAATAATGAATAAAAGCTGGATGAAAACTACATACGAAGACAATATAACTGAACAAAGTTAAAGACGATGAGTTTAAGAACAAAATTGAATATCCGAATAAAGAACAACGAGACATAGCAAATGAGACAATATAAAATGGAGACTCAACTCAATTTAAAAATAAATGCTCTCAAAACAAAATAAACTTACTCTAACAAATAATCATATCACTGAGGCATAATTATCACATTAACATAAAGAAAAGCATAACCGATAAAATATATCATACTCTGATACTTACACATAATATCCAAAATAACTTATTTACTAACATGAGAGACGATCTTACACAAATAGGGGCAAAGCACAAAGCAAATACCACCCGAATTTCAGACAGGGATCACTAGGCAATAAGCACATGCTTCCAGAATGGCCAAAAACATACAAACTTACTAGTCATGAGTATACGTGTCCCACTACTCCGGCGACACGCCTATTGTTAACTCGAATAACTTGTAGAAGGGGGGTTGAATACAAGGTATATAATCGTGTCTGATTTTTGCTTGATTGTATGAACAAGAATAAACGAATGAATCAAACTTTGTTTGTATTAAAATAATCAAATACAAACTCTACCAAAGGTGTACAATACCTTTAGCAGTTGCTGACAATATAAATCTCTCTCTTTCTCTATTTGTTTCGAACTCTCGAATACAAATCTTACGAACTCATACGCTTACTCACGCACGCTATTTACAATGATATAGAGAGTATTTATAATGCTACCTATCAACTAATAACAGAATTATAATCTATCTGTGACAATGTTCTGCCGTCCAGTTGATAGTTTCCATCAATAGAGAATTCGTTTCCTTCAAGATATCTTCTTGATTATTTTCCAAAATAAAGATCCTGTTTTATAGCACTTGCCAGTTTTTGTAGCATCCATAATGACATCATCAGTAACATGACTGGCATCATCAGTAACACGACTGATATCAGGATTTCCCATTGCATCAGGATCTGATTATCCCATCAGTATTTGATCAGGATCTGACTTAATGTATCAGGATCTGCTCCTCTGTTCCTGACATGTAGTCCCCGATACACTGTTCCTGGCATGTAGTCTCTGACGCACTGTTCCTGACTAAATTCTACAAATTACTGTTTAACACATATATCCTAAACAAAGTGCTAAATCCTTTATAAGATCAGGATATACAAGAAGTATTAGCAAAATTCTATTCTTAACATCACAACTTATGAATTATTCCTAACAATCTCCCCCTATTTATGCTTTAGAATCTGAAGCATAAATCTAAGTTGTAGATGTCAAAACATATAACAATACAACCAGAATATAATTTATGAATTCAAGATCATGAAGTTAAGTACCTCCTTCTTCAGATGTAGACAGGTATCTAGTACTTCGAAGAAAGAATTCAACTATTTGATGCTTCTTTTCCTTTACCACTCCCATGATGAAATTTACCAACTCTGTCACCCTTAGTTCTGCTCCCAGTCTGTTTATCTCCCCCAGTCTGTTGTTGTTGTTGTCTCTGAATTGTCTTTATCTCCCCCTTATTGACATCAGCAACATTAATTCCAAGAGATTCAGTAACAGAACAAATGAGATTCATCAGAACTGCTTGATTTTCCATAATAGTGACTTGGTTATTTTCAAGAATTTGAAGTCTCGATTGAATATCACTTTGAGATTTCTGAATGTCCTTAAGAATTTCAGAATTGACTTCAATGTCGGAAGTGCTTGTTGTATCTTCAGATTCAGATTCAGATTCAGAAAGAACATTGTCTTCAAGTCTTGTAGAAGAAGTTGCCTGTTGAGAATGATATTCAAGTAATAATACTTGAGTAAAAGTACAAACATCTTCATCTTTTTGATCTGGAGCTGAAATATGATCATCCTGTCCTTCACCAGTATTCTGTGTACTAACATCTACAACTCCTGACTCCTCCTTAGATTGATCAGATATTGTTGATGTTTCAATTCTAGCTGAAATTGGAAGTACAAACAAAGGAATACTAGGATCATTAGGAATATCTTCTGGTACTGGTTGAGTAGAAGTTTGTCTTAGCCTTTCACCTCTTCTGTTAATGATCTCTGTAAGCCTTTCTTTCTGTTTCTGAGCTTTAACTTCTGGCTTTGCATTGTGATATGCTAACTCATGCTTCTCATACATCTTGATAAAAGAATAAGTACCAGCATCCATACCAAGATTTTCAGACCAAGATTCAGGAAAAACCTGATCCCAGAAATCAAACGATGGTGGTTTCATAATTTTCTCTCCCTCACTATGGAGTTGATCAATTATACCCTCATTCTCACTTTGACTATCTAAAGTCAACACTCTTTCTACCTCTCCTTTTGCCTGTTCAGGAGCCACCCTCTCTGTGTGTGGATCTATGTCCATTTTTTCAAGTGTATCACTCAAATTTGGATAAGTGCTCTCATGACCTACAGAAAAATAGGGGTTAGAAGAAGTTTTTATACCTGAACTCACATGGAGAGAGGGTTCCTCATATGGCATGGGGCTTGAGGTTTTCTCCAAGGAGTGAGCTGCTATCGTCTCTGAACCCTTACAAACATCTACTATCTTTTCAGAAACTACAGGCTCCAGTATACCACTTTCAGGTTTTACACTAGACTCTGATGTCTTCAGTAATACTTCATTAGACACCATAGCTAATATGCCACTGTCTCTAAGTGTTGGTTGCTGAGACACACCCTCAAGGTGGATAGACTCTGAAAGAACAATATTGGTTTGATCTTCAGAAAAATCAATCAAAGTCATTCCTCCCATATCATAGGGTTTCTCACTTGCAATTTGAGTCATCACAAAAGACCTTTCAGCATCATCAATCACAGTTCCTGAGTCATCCAACCTCTGACTAGATGGTTCTTGTGTTGCAGTGGCTGTGATATGATCTATTCTACTATTCACCACTGGTGCAATAGTATCTTCTGTTGACTGCTTCCCTCTATCAACTACCTCCTCTTGTTCACCTTGAGCTGAAGCATCTTCAACAATGACATCCTTGTCAAATAGATATGCATGAAGTGATTGAAGTGCAACATGCTTAGGAAGTCCAAATTTCTCATGTAACTCCTTTCTGACTGATACATAGAAGTATGTCTTCATTAAATCAAGCCTTTGATGTAACAGTCCATATTCTTCAGGAAATGAAAGTTTGGGAACTCTTTCAATCAGAAAATCTAGAACAGGCCTGGAAAGCTTCACTTTCAGAGAAATAAGTTCCATAGCCAGTCTGTATGTCAATGTAGTTTCCCACGAAGAATCAAGATCCAGATCTCTCTTGCCAGATACTGACATGGATATAGCATTATTTGTAGAGACCTGCATAATGTTAGTTGGACTTGACACTGTGTGTGTAGGTGACAAATGAATCTTTCTCCTTGTTCTCCTAGTGTAGTGAGCAACAGATTTATCTTGAGAAGATTCAAGAGGTGTAGACACAGAAGTGATCTTGGGATGAGATCCTCTTTCAATAGACACAGTCTTTTGAGAGACAGTATCAAGTATCTGTTTTCCCTTTTTAAGAACTACAGCCTTTTGAGAGACTGCAGCCTGGTTGTGACTAGGTGTTCCATCTCTTTGTCCTAGCTTAGAAAGTTGATTTGCAGCCTTCAATTCTACTCTCTCAGCAAGAGATATATTATCATCATCTTCACTAGAACTACTACTTGAAATAACAAATCTTCTCTTCCTTACAACTGATGTCTTTTGAGAAACACCAGAGGTTGGCTTCTTTGAAACAATAGGCTGTGGATCAAAATTTGGTTCTTGAATTGTTTCAGAGACTGTAATGTTTTTGGCTACTTGGGTAGACACAGGGGGGTTCTCCTCCAATTGAGATTCCTGAGTCATTTCACCACCAAAGAAAGAAGAATTATAGATAGTAGGAAGATGAGTTCTTAGAAGTACCTGAACATGATTTTGATAGTGTAAAGCAGGTATTTCATCTAGATTCTTTTCATTGTCCTTCTTTGTAATGTCAGAGAAAATTCTCTTTTGCTGTACATAAGAAGAAACACAATACTCTCTACCAAATCTAGCTTCAACATCAGGAATGAAATGGTTAATAAACAGTTGCATGAACCTGTGATGATAAACCATATTCCTGTCATGATCTCTTGACCCAAGTTTTATACACATCTGACTGAAGATAATGTGACCAAAATTAATTACTCTGTTATACAGCAAAGCATATGCAATATGTGATGTAACAGCGGTAATTTGTTGAAAAGAACTACATTCACCAGTAAAGCATTTAGCAATTTGATCAAAGAAGAAAGACCATTCTTTTCTAAGAAAAGATCTATTTAACTGGCTCATGTTATCTAGAGGTCCATCATAACCTAATTTAGATAACATAGTTCTCACATCATCATCAGATGGTACATTCTCAAAATTTGTACTAACAGGTAAGCGAAGTACTGAATTAATAACAGATTCAGTAAGATCAAATGAGTCTTGTCCTAAGTGTAGAACAATCTTACCTGATTGACTCTGAGTAGAATCAATTACCTCAGTATTCTCCCAAGCTTGTGAAACATCTACTTGATTAATTTGTGGAGATGCTTTCAAGGCATAGCTTAATGGTCCTTTCGCCATAAAGTCCATTATCGGGTGAAAATCAGTTGACACCCCTTCCTTGATGGTGATAGCTGCAACATGATTGTTCATCATAAAATCAAAGTCACCAAAATTGAAAGCTACTGATTTGGGTAGTCTTCTTTGAGTTGCCATTTTGATCTGAAAAGAACTTAAGAAATCTTTGAAATTGATTAGTGATTTTGAGAACTCGAAAGTGTTTTTGCTTTAGAGAATGAAATTAGAGAAAGCAATTACACGATTAGAGTGTCAAAATAATTATATTTCAAAAATTCTTCAGACCCATTATCCCACGTTGACACGTAGGTTGACAGGTGTCAGTCCCTGAAAAATGCAGTTACCCATGACTTTTGGAAAATAAAATCCAAAAATGATTTCAAGTACATAAGTCAAGGTAAAAATAAGATAAAAATCAATACTGATCAGTTTCCTCTTCCTGATGGGATCTACTCATCAGAATAATCACACAATTTAATGTGATTTTTGAATAAAAAGAATTACTAATCCTGATGTGAACACACTCGTATTCCTGATCAATATCATCCTGATTCCAGAGACTAAATAGAGTTTCCACATGGCATTTTCTTTTACCTGAAAAAGAAACAACAAAATCATTTGGTTAAATTCATTCAATATTTCTTGAAAATACAAGAAATACAGTCACACATAATTATGACTGAATGCATTGATATCTCCCAAATGACTGTTCAGCTTCCCACGTCTTTCTATAAAAGAAACCGATGTCTTATGCCATTCTCCAAAACCTTTTCATTCTTTTCTCTTTCCATCATGGCTTTCAACCCAAAACTTCATATGAAACCTAGCTTTTGGTTCATTACCACTGAGAAGTTCTTTACTCTTGATGATCAAGAGCAAGTGAACTATCTCTTAGAAGAGATAACTTTTCTCATCAAGTCAAATATGGTTAATCTTAACCTAGATGATTTCCACAAATCTCCTCTAAAACATCTACCAGTTGGATACAATCCTCCTCTAATCTCTTCACTCCTTGAGGATGAAGAATTTGGTGAAGAGTCTGAGGTTGATCTTGATGGAGATGTTATTCATCTTCTTCAATAAGCATAAAGATGAGTCAGCTGCTCTCATTCAAGTCGCTCAGACAAGGAATTCATTCTTGAGATGCTCCTTGTCCTGAAGTCGGTCATTGAGGATTGAAGCAGCAACAACTTTAGACAAGAATAGAATTATCAGTAGTAGTTAGACAAAAAGAAGAATTGTATTTCATTTTCATGTATGTAATGCTTTTGATTAATGAAAATACAAGTTTTCTTAATATCTACTTGTCTATCGTTGTTTATTGACTGTCATGAATAATGATATAAATTATCAGTATGTATGTAATAAAACTTGCTAACGTAGACTTAACAAAACTCAGAATTGAACCACCAAATAACATGAACTTCAGAATTTGGAACAGTAAGACACACAAATTTCATAATCCTGATACTGACGATACAATCCTGATGTCAATACTGATGACGTCAGCATATTGATATCAATCCTGATGTTTATTAACAAGTCTATCATACTGTAATTTATCAAAGTAAAGTGTTACAGCTTAAGCATTTATCAATCAAGTATAGATCCTGACAAAATATCAAGTCTATAAGCTGAAACAACATACCTTGCTACTTGTGCAGATGTTAAAAATTTAAAAATTTAACATTCCTAACTCACTAACCAATCTAATGAATGTGGCCTCATCAAGTGGTTTAGTTAGAATATCTGCAAGTTGTTTGTCAGTAGGAACAAAATGAAGTTCCACAGTACCATTTCCAATATGTTCTCTAATAAAATGATACCTGACATCAATGTGCTTAGTCCTTGAGTGTTGAACTGGATTTTCTGCAATTTTGATAGCACTAGTATTATCACAAAACATAGGAATATTATTAAGTGTCATACCATAATCCATCAACTGATTTCTTATCCAAAGGAGTTGAGCACAACAACTGCCTGCTACAATGTATTCAGCTTCTGCAGTTGAGGTTGAAACTGATTGCTGCTTCTTGCTTGCCCAAGAAATCAATCTGTTTCCCAAGAATTGACATGTACCTGTAGTGCTTTTCCTGTCTATTTTACACCCTGCATAATCAGAGTCTGAATAGCCAATTAGGGAGAAATCAGATTCTCTTGGATACCACAAACCAAGATTTGGAGTTCCCTTGAGATATCTAAAAATTCTCTTCACAGCAATTAAATGAGATTCTTTAGGATCACTTTGGAATCTAGCACATAAACAGGTAGAGAACATTATATCTGGTCTACTTGCAGTTAAATATAACAGTGAACCTATCATGCCTCTATAGCTAGTGTTATCAACACTCTTTCCCTTAGGATCAGAGTCTAGCTTAGTGGCTGTTACCATGGGTGTCTTTGCAATTGCACAATTTTGAAAGTCAAACCTTTTTAAAAGATCTTTGATATACTTTGACTGATTAATGAAAATACCAGTCTCAGTCTGTTTGACCAGCAAGCCTAAAAAGTAATTTAGTTCACCCATCATGCTCATCTGATATTTAGACTGCATAAGCTTGCTAAACTTAGCACATAACTTTTCATTAGTAGAACCAAATATAATATCATCAACATAAACTTGAACTAAAAGCAAATCACCTTTTATCTTTCTAAAGAATAGATTTTTGTCAATTGTACCTCTTGTGAAGCCATTTTCAAGAAGAAATTTAGACAAAGTCTCATACCATGCTCTTGGTGCCTGCTTCAGTCCATAAAGTGCCTTGTCAAGTTTGTAGACATGATTTGGAAACTTTGGATCAACAAAACCAGGTGGTTGTTCCACATACACTTCCTCATCAAGCTTTCCATTTAGAAAAGCACTCTTTACATCCATCTGGTATACCTTGAATTTTGAATGAGCTGCAAATGCAAGAAACATTCTGATTGCTTCCAATCTTGCTACAGGTGCAAAGGTTTCATCATAGTCAATTCCTGCTTCCTGAGAATAACCCTTGGCTACCAGTCTTGCTTTGTTTCTTACAATCATACCAGATTCATCTAGCTTGTTTCTGAAAACCCATTTAGCACCAACAATGGATCTATCTTTAGGTCTTGGTACCAGTTTCCAAACTTTGTTCCTCTCAAATTCATTCAATTCTTCCTGCATTGCTATTACCCAATCAGGATCCTGTAAGGCTTCTTCAACCTTCTTAGTTTCATTCTTTGAGAGAAAACAACTGTACAAGCATTCATTTTGAATTGATCTTCTAGTTCGAACACCACTATTTGGATCACCAATAGGTGATAGATTGCTCCTGCTAGACTCTCCCCCTAAGTTAGTGGTATTTCTTGTAGAAGAACTTTCTCTGCCTTCAAAAGCTCCCCCTTGATCAGTAGAATCAGTGGATTCAGTACTGCTGCTAGTTCCTGATCTTCCTTCATTAGACTCTGAAGGATCAGTTCCTGATGAAGTAGACTCTGAATGACCAGTCTGATCCTGATCAGTCCTATTTTCTCCTTGATTGAATTGCTCCTCCTCAGCAGTAGCATTCCTTTAAGAAGCAATAGAGATTTCCTCTGGAGAAACTTCATCATCGCTGGAGGGAATCTCAGAGTACTTAAGATTTTCAAATTTCAGATTGTCATGACTTTCATCAGTTTGCAAAATTCCAAACTTCTTATCATCAAATGCAACGTGAATTAATTCCATAACAATGTGAGTTCTGAGATTGTATACTTTGAAGGATTTTGATGCTGAATACCCTAGAAAGATTGCTTCATCCGATTTGGCTTCAAATTTCCCAAGTTGTTCTGGATGAACTTTCAGGACATAGCATTTGCATCCAAAGATGTGAAAGTATTTCACACTTGGTTTCTTTCCTTTGATCATTTCATAGGGAGTCTTGCCATGAGCATTTACCAAGGTACAGTTTTGAGTGAAACATGCAGTGTTGATAGCTTCTGCCCAGAAATAGGTTGGAAGCTTTGCATCTTCAAGCATGGTTCTTGCTGCCTCTATGAGAGTTCTGTTCTTTCTTTCTACTACACCATTTTGCTGAGGTGTTCCAGGTGCAAAAAACTGTTGAGTAATTCCACTGTCTGCACAATACTCCTCCATTGTAGAATTCTTGAATTCTGTACCATTGTCACTTCTGAGCACTTTGACCTTGTACTCAGAGCTATTTTGAATATTCTTGACAAGTTCAATGATTTGCTGAGGAGCTTCATCCTTGTTGTGTAGAAAGAATACCCATGTGAACCTTGTATAGTCATCCACTATAACTAGAGCATATCTTTTCTTGTTGATAGACATAATGTTTACTGGACCAAATAAATCAAGATGCAGCATGTGAAATGGTTCAACAATGGAATTTTCTGTCTTGCTCTTGAAAGTGGTTCTTCTTTGTTTTCCAAGCTGACAAGCATCACAAAGTCCATCTTGCACATAGTTTGCCTGAGGTAGGCCTCTCACCAGATGATGCTTAACAAGTTGATTAAGCTTCTTGAAATTGAGATGTGAGAGCTTCTTGTGCCAATTCCAGCTTTCATCATTTGATGCCTTGTTGTAAAGACATCTGACAGTTCCTTTAGATGTGTCACTCAAGCTGGCTTCATATATGTTACCATGTCTCTGACCAGTCAGAACAATGTCTCCATTCTTCATATTCAAGATTTTGCATACCTTACTGTCAAAGATTGATTGGTAACCCTTATCACCCTGTTGACTAATGCTTAAAAGTGTGTGTTTCAAGCCTTCAACCAGTGCTACATTTTCTATGATGATATTCCCAAAAATAATTGAGCCATATCCCAGAGTTTCTCCTTTGTTGCCATCTCCAAAGGATATTACTGGGCCAGCTTTCCTCTCAAACTTTGTAAGAAGGGACTTCTTTCCAGTCATATGTCCAGAGCATCCACTGTCCAAGATAATTGAATGCTTCTTTCCAATGCCCTACAAACAAAAAGTAGCTAGTTAGAATTTTTTAGGACCCAACTTTGATTGGATCCTTTCTTACTAACTATTGAACCAACAGGCTTTGAAGATTTTGCTTTTGATTTACCTGTTGCAGAGTCAACCTTAGACTTAGATTTCACAAACTGTTTGTGACTAGGAGTTTCAGATTTCAGAGAATAATAGTCATAATACAGTTCATGATATTCCTTACACATATAATTGGAATGAAGTAAACTACCACAATGATAACAGGGTTCTTGTGGTTGGTATTGAATTCTCTGAGTCTTGGGGAATCTGGACTCAGTTTTCCAAGAAGGTTTTTGATTGCAGTCTAGGGCCAAATGATTATGATTTCCACATTTATAGCATTTCTTCCTAGGTGCATCAGGTACATTCTTGTAATTATTCTCTTTGTTAATACCTTCTTTTCCATTCCTATTTCTTCTGATTTTGCTAGACTCTGAAATACTTTCTAGTCTTTGTTTCAACTGAGACTTAGACAGAAAACCTATGTTTACATTCTTAGGTTTTTCTAACACTCTTTCATCTGAATTGCTATTGTTGATTCTTTTGTGCACAACTGGGGTACCTTTAGAATCAACAAATTTAACATGTTTAGGTTCAGAAACTAGCTTCTTACCTTCAGACTTAGATGTGCTAGCTTTAGTTTTACTACCATCACTGACAATAGCTACAGTATCTTCTTGCCTAGCCTTATCAAAACCTAAACCATTAACTTTACCCAAAATTTGATTTTCAATGATTTCTTGAGTCTTTTTACCAGAATTGTTAATGGTTTTAATCACATCTCTCTCTTCCTCTAGTTCTTTTCTGACATAGTCTTAAGCCTCAAGAATAACACCATAATCATGCTTAGCTTTATCAGAACTTAACTTATATTCTTCCATTTGAATTAACTCAGATTCAAGAAAATTATTTCTACTAACTAATTCATCATTCTTAGCCTTGAATTCATCTTTTTCACTAGCAAGAATTTTGAAATTAGTCATAAGATTCTTAAACTCAACATGAATAGATCTAATATCATCAGAATTTAAGCTATCAAATGAATCAAGAGAGTGAAGTGATACCTTAACAGAAGATGAAGAAGTTTTCTTTGGAGATCCAGGCTTGTCTGAAGCACTTGCCATCAATGCAATGTTGTCATAATCCAATTCATCTTCAGAATCACTGAAGTCTGCCCAATCCTTTTGTGTGACCATGAGTGCATTACCCTTTCCTGAATTCCTAGGCTTCTTGCACTCACTAGCAAAGTGTCCAAGCTCACTGCAGTTAAAGCACTTGATCTTGGCTTTATCAAGCTTGATAATTGTACTCTTGCCTTTGTCATTCTTCTTCTCCTCTTTCTTTTGAAAAGTGCCTTTGCTAAATATTCTTCTGTTGAATCTTACTTTCTTGAAAGCTTTGGCAAACATAGAAAAGAGTTCTTGCATCTCTGATTCAGAATCATTATCTTCAGAGTCTATATCTGTAGTCTCTGACTGAGAACTTTCTTTGCTCTTCTTCTTCCTCAAGTCTCTTTCAGTAGATTCAGACTTTTCTTCTAGAAGCTTCTTTGATTCAGACTGAGCAGTGAGTGTAACAGTTTTCATCTTTCCTTCACTCCTGCTCTTTTTCTGCTGCCTGTCCAGTTCATAAGCTCTCAATTTTCCATAAACTGCTTCTAATGATATCTCATCAAGATCATTAGCTTCCTCAATTGCAGATATCTTCTCATTGTAGAAATCAGGAAGAGCTTTCATGAACTTCGTATTCATATCCTCCAAGTCATAATATTTACCATGCATGGCCATCTCATTGATGAGTTTAGTAAACCTATCAAAGGTGTCAGTAAGTGACTCACCAGACTTGGATTCAAAGTACTCATACTGTTGTATGAGAAGTGTCCTCATATTCTTCCTGACAGGTTTCGTTCCTTCACAGTGAACCTTTAGATTGTCCCATATCTCCTTAGTAGTTTTACAAGAGAGAACATAGTTAGTGAGAACAGAATCAAGACTGTTGAATAGTATGTTTCTCACTTTAGCATCCTTAAGAACGTTCTCCTTTTCCTTATCTGTCCATTCAGATTTAGGCTTCTCTGCTGTATGTTCTTGAACAACTTTTCCTTCGACGGTTGCTTTAGGAACAAGCCTTGTTGGAACAAAAGGCCCATATCTGATTCTGTCAAGATAATCAGGATCTGTTGCTTCCAAGTGATGCAACATCTTCACTTCCCATAGAGTATATTCGTTTCTCTTGAGCATAGGGATCTTAGTATTACCATCCTTGTAACCAGACATGATTGCAGATCTTTATAATTATTCGAAATCAACCTGCTCTGATACCAATTGTTAACTCGAATAACTTGTAGAAGGGGGGGGTTGAATACAAGTTATATAATCGTGTCTGATTTTTGCTTGATTGTATGAACAAGAATAAACGAATGAATCAAATTTTGCTTGTATTAAAATAATCAAATACAAACTCTACCAAAGGTGTACAATACCTTTAGCAGCTGCTGACAATATAAATCTCTCTCCCTCTCTCTCTGTTTGTTTTGAACTCTAGAATACAAATATTACGAACTCACACGCTTACTCACGAACGCTATTTACAATGATATAGAGAGAGTATTTATAATGCTACCTATCAACTAATAACAGAATTATAATCTATCTATGACAATGTTCTGCCGTCCAGTTGATAGTTTTCATCAATAGAGAATTCGTTTCCTTCACGATATCTTCTTGCTTATTTTCCAAAACAAAGATCCTGTTTTATAGCACTTGCCAGTTTCTGTAGCATCCATAATGACATCATCAGTAACACGACTGACATCATCAGTAACATGACTGATATCAGGATTTCCCATTGCATCAGGATCTGATTATCCCATCAATATTTGATCAGGATCTGACTTAATGTATCAGGATCTGCTCCTCTGTTCCTGACATGTCTGACAATCACATTTAGGTCTAGAAGTGAGACTTTCCAATTCATCACTCAAGGTCTTATACTTAGTATAATATGCAGTAACACTCATAGAACCTTGAGATAGTTGAGAAATCTCCTTTCTCAAATTAAACAGTTTAGGAAGATTACTCTATGCATAACGAATAGCTAATTCTGTCCAAATAGACTGAGCAGTGTCCATATACACAATACTATTCCGTATATCAGGAGAAACAGAATTGAGAATCCATGAAATTACCATATGATTGCAGCGATTCCAATGGCTTAAGAGAGGAGTACCTGGAGCAGGTTTGAGAGCAGATCCATCAACAAAACCTAGCTTCATCTTAGACGAAAGAGCAATCTCCATAGATCTACTCCACTGAGAATTATTGTGTTCATTAAGAACAGAAGTAGTTAAACTCATTCCTGGATTATCAGATGATGAAAGGAAATAAGGATGATTCACATCTATTTGTGATGTAGAAGATCCAGAAAGTGCAGATAAGTATGAAGTTTGAGACGCCATTGTTGTACGGACGCAACAAACTGATAACTCTTTAGAAATGAAAGAAAAACAGAGATGAAGAACAGTAAAGATATGATAGAGATGATGATCAAACAGAGATCATCAGACTGAGTTTATGCGGAAAGAACGAAACTCACGCTCTGATACCATGACAAAGTTTACAGATGTAGAAAGAAAGCTATCTTGAAGAAGAAGATAAGAAAACAAGAATGAGAAAATAGAAGCTTAACATTTCTGAATATGTCCAGTACAATATATATGTTCAAGTAACCGACTAACTAACTGTGCCAGCTATACAAGTTGCCAGCTGTATATCTACACATGTGACACTCTATTACATTTTGTATAAACACAATACACATTGCTATATCATATAAAAATATAGCAATGTGTATTGTGTTTTAAACCCGTCTCAAATAAAAATGACAAAATGAATACGATTACAAGATATTTTTTTTCCCGAAATAGCATACAAAGTTTTTATAATAAATTGCAGTCTAACATAATTCCTGAATAATGAAAATTCAATAAACTAAATCAGAACATATTAACATACATCTGGAATTCTGGATCAAAACTAAATCAGAAAAAATGAAATTTAAGAGAGCCTGAAAGAAAAAGGCTGTGGTATTACAACTTTGAAATAACTCGATTCAGTGAAATAATGTTAGGTATCAACAGGTAAATATCTTAGCTGGTAACAACTGCTGTATACTATAATCTCATAGTACATGAACATGACAGACTACAGCTTTCTATAAAGTAGCACTCCATGAGGCAATTATTGTCCATTTTTTTGGTAAGAAATTATTGTCCACTTACCTTGATCAGATGCAAGGTACTTGTGTTGGGAAAAAGCAGATGTTCGATGAAGACTGAAACACTTATCACAAATTTTTCTATCCTAAAGCCGATCATTAATATGTTTGAATTGATATATTATACTGCAGCCTAGTGTTTCTATCATCTGTTTTAAGTACAGGATATCAATCAGAATTCCTAGTTTCAGTTAGTGAAGAAAAAAAAAGGGCCTAGCTTCATCTTTAAGATGGAAACTCCACCAAAAATCAGACTGAGAGAAGCTTTTTAGGTTTGCTCCAAGAGACAGGAATGTTCTTATGTGTATAGAACAATAATCACAAAATTAATTTAACTGGGCTGCTGGCCCAAATGGCAAAGAGACAGAGCCCAACCACCCATTTCTATTTTTTAGCAGTTATATTTCAAAAAATATGCGTATATATTAATTATATATATATATATATAATCTATTTATTTATTTTAATCAGATCGGATTCGGGTTTTGTCGGATCGGATTTGACAAGAAACCGAAACCGCATAATCGGATTCGGATTCGGTTTTTAATTTTTCGGTTTCGGTTTCGGATCGAATTTATACGGATCGGTTTTGTATCGGTTTTTAGCGGATTCGGATTCGGATTTTTTCGGATTTTTGCTCAGCCCTAGCTATATGCAGTCTTGTTCACAACTTGATGAGAAATAGAAAAAGGCCTTGTATCACATTGTTGCACTATGTTGGCCTTTATATTCATAACAAGTTTCATAAGTAGCGAGCCGTGGGTCGTAATCCAAGAGAACATTAACAAATTCTGGAAAAGGAAATTTTTTTATGTTATTCAAGTGAATCAGGCAACCAGTCAGTAATCTGTATATCATCCCAACGGGATTAACCAACAAATTTCGACCAGATAAAACAACATAAAAATCAAAGTGTTACTCAACATTTAAAGATACCATTTCACCTCAGGTCGATTTCAGTCCACCAAGGCACCTACTCATATTATAAATTGTAAGGTGAAAAATATAAAATTGATAAGTTCCCTCACTGCTCTTTCTTCTTCTTCTTTTTTCCGTGTATTGGAGAGTGTGTAAATGAAAGTGAAGATGAGGATTTAAAATGGAACATTAGAAAAATGGAAGCTACAAATATTTTATGATAGCTTCAACTAAAAGGACATGAACTGCGTGATCAGTTTTTCCAGCTTCGTATTTTTCACAAAGTATTTTGACGATATCCTTGTAACCTTCTCTGGATGCTATGGAAATCAGAGACTTGAGATCACGCTTTTTACTTCTAGTTGGACATTCATATGTCGGATCTTCTTTTAATATCAACTTAACCACGTCCGGGTGATTTTTCAGCACTGCTAGGCTTAAGAGAGTTCGATGTTCTAGTAAATAAAGCTTCAAAATTGTAATCTGGTGCATCCTTTAAACAAAATGAACGTTTAGCCGAATCCATGAGTACCATAACTATATCTTTGTCGCTTTTCCTTGCTGAAAGTGAATTGAATTGCGGGTATTAAGACAAAGGTAAAAATCGAGGAAAATTGAGTGTCACTTTTTGGTACATAAATATGCACTGCATACCTTCATGGAGTTGGCTTGCAGCAGCATGCAGAGCAGTTGTACCTTCGGGGCCAATTAAGGATGTTGCAGTGCAAGTATTACAGGTCATCTTCACTATATCATTGTACCCTGATTTAGCTGCAAGGTATACTGGATTATAACCTCCAAGATTTTGAACATATTGATCATTTGGATCAACCTTCACTAACTACTCAACGGTAGCCACATTATTACTTGTCATCGCTTGGTGTAAGGCAGTGTTCCCCATGTAATTTGCTTGCCTTAAAAAATCTTCAACACGAATGACTGAATTACGAGTGTCATCAGTATCCGAAGAAGGCAAAATACGTCTCACTACTAGAAAAGCGGCTAAATTCAACGGGCAAATTTCCGTTGAATTTAGCTATTTACAACAGGATCCCGTTAAGTTTAACATAAATTCAACCGAATCTTTCCCGTTGTATATAAGGTTGTTGAATTTAGCATTTCGGTTGAATTTAAGCTTAAATTCAACGACTTCCCGTTGAATTTGGTGGCACTATTTTCAACCACTTTTCGTTGAAAATGCCCTTGCAAAGTTTCGACAAAATTTGAAATTTTGATTTTGAATTTCACCAAAATCGTTTTGCCGCCAATGGAAATGTAATCAACCGAAAACTGTTGAATTTAATTCTTCAAAAATCAACGAATTTCCGTTGGTTATATCATCTTGCCACGTGTCTCGGTGGATTAAATTCAACCGAATTTTGTTATATTTAATTCTATCAAAATCAACAAGATTTAGTTGATTAAAACTTTTTTTTCTTTTTATATGTACTTTAAATGCAACCATATCTTGTTGAATCTACTTGACCATATGGTAATTATTTTCAACAGTTTAGTGTTGAATATAATATACCATAAAATACAATATTTTTATTATAACCTGCTTATGCAATTCCTGCTATGTACGTGAAGCATAACTATTACCATAGGAAATCAACTCCAAATGGTAGATCCAAAATAAAATCCATACATAATATTGCATTAGTTCCAAAATACAATCTAGACACATTGTTGCATTAGTTCAATGTCTTCATGTCTAGCACAAAATACCTTAACTCAAGGTTTTAAAAGAGAAGGCAATACTTAAATAAAGTCGATACTTAAATATTCTGAGATACAAAAACCACAAACAATGGTCTTCAAGCTAAAGAGGGTAGCTGGTTTGTAAATCCTCTAAATCAACATCGCTGACATTTTCGTGCAACACCATCTGATCCGATCTAGTATCCTGCAATCAAAAAGAGAGTAGACTCAATTTAGCAACAGATTAGACTCAATTTAGCAGCAGGCAAAGCAGGCAAAGGACATTAGAACAGATTTCTGAATTTCTGAATTTCTGAATCAAAAGATTGGGAGTACAGGGAGGACTGTAAATCAACACATGTAAACCAGCAAATAACACTTGAACAGATTGATGTCAGTACTATGCTCATATATACATATATAACAGTCACTGTTTTCAAGAGGAACAGGCAGCTTAGAGACAAAATGGTGAACACCTCCATGTTTACAAGAGTAAAAAAACTTTCAAGACTTGATAAAAGATGAGAGCAGGAAAATGATGGCAGTTTAGAGACAGAGCACAAACTGATCATTCAGATCCATTCCCTACCCTCAAAACTATCAGTAACAGAAATCTTAATATAACTTGCCACAATGATAGTAGAAACCTACAAGGTTACATCACTAACCTCTTTAATACCAAGTTATGTCCGGTTTAACAACTATACTACTACATAATTTGCCTCTTGACCTAGAATGTTCAATTATTCTTACGAGGTTACTGGACCTAAGGGCAGAATTGCAGACCAACAGCAAATCCATATAATTTTCTGGAAACCTTGATTACTAGAAATATATTTTTAAATCGACAGCGAATTTGTCAGATTCTCTAAAATGATCGTGATGTAGATCATTGTCTACTGACAAAAGCTAAACCCTAAACAAGGTTAAATAATCAAAATGTTCATTATGTAGTGACCAGAAGTAAGATAAAAGCGTAATCACATCGAAAAAATTGAAATCGAAAAAACCTTAAATATACAACTAAAATTGAAATCATGAAAATATGAAAAAATCCATACCTGTTGTGACATATTCGCGAGACTTGTGAAAGCATTCTGAGAAGTTTGTGAATTTGTGAAACCATTCTAAGAAGTTTGTGGATTTGTGAGATTTGTGACAGGTTTGTGAGATTTATGGATTTGTGAATTTGTGAGATTTGTGATAGGTTTGTGAACTTGTGAACTTGTGAGAGATTTATTAGAGGTTTGTGGAATTTGTGAGATTCTTGAGGATTTTGTGGAAGGATTTTGAGGTTTGTATGCTTTTCGTTTTAGTCGTGAGGATTCCATTTGTCGGTGTGAATAAGAGCGTGAGATTATGGGCTGTAAGCAGTTGTGAATAAGAGCGGCTAGGAGAGGGAGAAAGGATAAGAGGGCTATATATACCTAGGGATGTAAGACATATGTTATTTAGGCCACTAAATTAATACAACAGAAATTAGTTGTTTTAAATATACCACTTGAACAAAAATAATTCAAATATTAAACATAATCATCACAATAATTCCAAATTTAATACAAACTTAATAAAATTTAAAAAAAATAAACTAACACATATCCTCATCGCTCTCACTTTCTTCATCAACACTCATGTCTTCATCTTTGTCATTATTTTGTTCTTCGTTGTAATCATCCACGGAATTATCATTTTCAACAAACCTCAAATCGATAAAAAAAATTGTAGGATCATGAATAATCACCGGCTCAACACGAGAAGATGAAGTGTTTGAAAGATCATTTTGCAAAGCATCATCATTTGAGATAGAGTTCTTTTTTGATACCACTTCTTCATTGACAAAATGACTCTTCGTTGTTAATACCGTGTACCATGGTGATTTTGGATTTGAAATGCTTCTCGCATAATAAACTTGATGAGCTTGACTAGCCAAAACGAACACATCCTCGGCATTTAGTGTTGATCTAACATCCACTGTAGTCATTCTATTTTTATCCACTTTGACATGTGTTGTATGATCAAACCAATGACACTTGAATAATATAACTTTATGTCCATTATGATAATGAAGCTCAAGTACTTCTTCAAGTCGACCATAATTATTTTCATAACTCTCCTTGTAAGAAGTCCCTACATACAAATGAGTAAACTTCTTAGGTACCAACAATGCAGAAATATAACAATTTGCGCAACCAAATTTCTTACCTATGACAAGCACACCAGAATTTGGTGAGGTACGTTCATTAGGATTTGCGCAACCAAATTTATAACCATTACAATAGCAACCATTATAAATATCCACGTCACGCATCGGACCTCTTATCAAATCCTTAAATTTGAGTTTGAGCTTTGGATCATCCGCTGCCTAATTGTATATGAATGAACAGTATATATAAGTGCATTAGAACATTTGAAGACAACAAGTATGTATGTAGTTGGACACATATCCTTCTTTCAAACCAATTTGTGAATCGATCTTTTTGAAATCTTTCTTTTGCAGCATCATCAAATTCTGGGTATTGTTTGTGTACCAACTTGTGAAATTCACTATAAAATAACAAAAATTAATATAATAAAATAAAAAAAGCAAACAAAAAAGTATGAGTTAAAAGATCCTACCCCAAGTACTTTGCAACCTCCGGTGTATTAATAAGAACATAATATTTGATGAGTCTATCTTCATCAACACTCAAGATTCTATGTCCTTTTCTTACAATGGGCTTCGTTGGATATGTGTAAATGTCTAACAAGTTAGGATCATTGCACTTTTTCGGTGCCTGGTTACGACCCAACCGATTATGCACTGTTTCGACCTCGGATTTAAAATAAATTGAGCAAAAATGCACACATTCCTCCTCGATGTAGCGTTCTGCCATTGAACCCTCTGGATGTGCTTTGTTCCTAACTTTCATCTTCAACCCATGCAAGAATCTTTCAAAAGGATACATCCAACGGTATGTGACGGGACCACCCAACTTACACTCGGTAGCCAAATGTAGTGGCAAATGCTCCATCGGGTCAAAGAAACCAGGAGTAAAAATGGTTTCGAACTTAGACATTATCCTCACTATATCTTTCTCCATTTGTAATAGATCAGAGTATCTCAAGGTAGATGAGCACAAATCTTGGAAGAAGTTAGACAACTCAATAATGGCATCACCTACTTGCCTCGGTAGTAAATCGTGACAAATAATAGGCAACAATTTTTGCATGAAAATATGACAATCATGCGACTTCATCCCACGAACAGAATGTTTTTCAAAATTCACACACCTAGATATATTTGAAACATACCCATCTGGAAGTTTAAGTTCCGAAATCCACTGTAACAACTTATCAACTTGTTCCCTCAGGAGCGCATACGGAGCATGTGGCATTGTGTGACCATCTAGAGTCCATAACTCACGTCGTATACCAAGTTCCTCACAATCATGCCTTGATTTCAAATTGTCTTTAGTCTTGTTCTTATCATTTAACATGGTGTAGAATATGTTTTCAAAAACATTCTTTTCAGTGTGCATGACATCAATATTGTGACGAAGAGCAAGTGTCTCCCAATATGGGAGTTCAAAAAATGGAGAATAATGAGTCCAGTTATGAGTCACTCCATAGTCTGTAGGTTTTCTTTTGGTTGACTTTCCTGGGGGAGGAAACTCTATGAGCTCACATATTGTCTTTGCCCTTGATCCCGAGTGTCGAGCCGTGATAGACCGTACCTCTCTTTTCCCAAACTTTGTGCTATTCCTCAATGGATCACCCGGTTCCAAAAAATATCGAGCAGTGCCAAAAAAGGAAGTTTTACCACCATTCTTGAGTTGAAAGCCTTTAACATCTCCACTACATACATGGCATGACAATTTACCCTTAGTTGACCATCCACTTAACATCGCAAGTGCTGGAAAGTCGCTAATTGTCCACAATAATGCTGCCCTCATCTGAAAATTTGTTCGCGATGCTCTATCATATGTTTCCACCCAAATTTGCCATAACATCTTCAACTCATCAATTAACGGTCAGAGATAAACATGTAGGACTTTTGTAGGATCAGTGGGACCAGGAACAATGAGAGGCATGAACATGTACGGAGCTTTCATGCACATAGATGGTGGAAGGTTATAAACAACCACCACCACGGGCCATACAACTAGAAAGGCCAAGTCTGATATTTCGTGCCTCTTTTGCAAATCTTGGAAATCTAGCATCAAACGCTTTCCATTCATCTCCATCTGCTGGGTGAGATAATTGGCCTTCAACTATAACTCTATCATGGTGCCATGTCATATATTTGGCAGTTTGCTTAGACATGTATAAACGTTGTAGTCTCGGTATAAGTGGAAAGTATCGCAAATCTTTCTTGGAATCAAGTTTTTTTCGCCAGCCTTTCGCTCCTTATATCGGTTTGAATGACATATGTCACAATATGTCTTCTTACTATTTTCTTTGTAAAATAGCATGCAATCATTCTCACAAGCATCAATCTTTTCGTATCCCATATTCAGTCCACTTATCATCTTTTTTACATCATAATAGGTCTCAGGTAGATTGTGCTTCTCTGGCAACACTGATCCAATAAGTTGAAGTAATTCATTAAACCCCGTGTTACTACAACCATGTTTGTTTTTGAAATACAACAACTTGTTGACAAATGATAAAGTGGTAGAACTGGAACAATTCGGATAAAGAGGTTCAGAAGCACCATCTAACATCTCATAAAAAATTTTTGCTGTTGTAGTCGGTTCCTCCTCACCATTCCCGAAATCTCCATGAGCATCTGCAAAATCTCTAAGCATTTCACGTGCATCATTCATATCATCATCTCTCGGACCATTATCACCCGAACTAGTCTCGACTTCAACTCGAGATTTATGCTTCTCACCATGAAAAATCCATGTAGTATATGATTCCATAATGCCGTGTCGATACAAATCATAAGTTACATAATGCAATGTATTTCCACACTCCTTACATGGACATCTTATCCTCCCCTTTGAATCAACACCTCCTTTCAAAGCAACATTAATGAAATTTTGTACACCAAGTTTGTATTCCTCCGTTATATTATTTCTCACATCAAATCTATGATGCATCCAACTTCGATCGGATGCCATCTACAAATATAGCATAAAATTAAATTACTTATTATTGTTAAATAACAAATCCTAACAAATTTTAATTAAACTAATAATATCAAAAAATGAGACAAACTCATCATAGTATTCTTTGTAACATCAATTTATGGTTAAGAACAAGTAGTAACTAAAATTATAGTCTTTTTGAATTAATTGAAAAGCCACTAGTCTCGATCTCGAAACACAAGCAAAGACGCAAAGTGAACATGATTTTATATTAACATTACAATCTTTCACACTTAATTTTGTTCATAATTTACTAATTTTTGTCACTTTAATTAAGATAGTGAACATGATTTTATACAAAAAAATGCAATAATGACATAATTAACATAAATGATACAATCATAACAATAAGATCTAAAAGAATATGAAATAATACTTACCTGAACATGAATCCTTGTAAAATTGAAGATGAAATGAAGGAAAATATATGAGAGAAAATGGTGGAAAGAGTAAGAGGAAATAGAGGCGACCAAAAGGAAATGATTCTGGCAGTATGTTTAAGAATTGAATAGACCAAATTCAACGAGAAACGGTTGAAAACAAGATTACAGGGCGGTTAAAAGCAACGAGATATTGTTAAAATTAAAAGAGAATGCAACGAGATACTGTTGAATTTAACTTTCTGGTGTGATGAAATAAATGCAGAAATAAATACAACGAGATACTGTTGTATTTGGTTTCGGTTGATTTTATTCTGTTGAATTTCACTTTTGGTTGGAGCTGTACCAGTTGGTGAAGTAAATGCATAAGTAAATTCAACGGAATACTGTTGAATTTGATATTCGGTTGATTTTATGACGTTGAATTTAAGTTTTGGTGGGAACATTGGCGCCCGGCGAAATAATGGGAGAAGTAAATTCAACGAGATACTGTTGAATTTGATATCGGTTGATTTTATTCCGTTGAATTTAAGTTTTGGTGGGAACTTTGGCCCTAGGCGAAATAATTGAATAAGTAAATTCAACGAGATACCGTTGCATTTGATATCGGTTGATTTTATTCCGTTGAATTTAAGTTTTGGTGGGAACTTTGGCGCTAGGCGAAATAATTGAAAAAGTAAATTCAACGAGATACTGTAGTATTTGACTTTCGTTGTTTTTATTCTGTTGAATTTAAGTTTTTGTGGGAAATTTGCCGCCAAGAGGAATAAAGCCATAAGTAAACTCAACGAGATACTGTTGGATTTGATTTCAGTTGATTTTATTCCGTTGAATTTAGCAGCTGTTGAATTTATTCGGTTGAAATTGACGTCCGGTCATAGCTCGTAGGCCATTGACCATATAATCAACGAGATATTGTTGAGTTTATCGTCCGTTGAATTTATTCCGTTGAATTAAGCCACTTTTTCTAGTAGTGTCTGGCTGCATCAAGGAGGATCTCAACCACTTTAGTGTATCCACAAGCTGCTGCAAGGTGAAGTGCAGTTTGCTTATGTTTATCCAGCTTGACCAAAAGGTTTTTCTTCGCAAACTCCTTCAGGATAAATTGCACCTGTTCTATTTTTTCAGTCATGCATGCAATGTGAAGGATAGTTCTATCGTCGTCTTTGCTCAACTGATCAACTATTATTTCCAGTTTCGCTGTGGCATCAGCATCTCCGGCAATGGCCTTCGTAAACAAAGTATCAATGTCCATAATCATATATGTAATTCAACCGGGAGATATCTAGATGTATGTATGTTTGCACACTAAATTGATAATCCACTTAAGATGGATCAATTATTCAACATTACCTATCTTAACTTTTATATAGGCTTTGCTACTGATACTCTGATAGTGCTTGACTTGCACAGTACAAAACCGAATATCAATGGTAGCTGCCTGGGATACTAATAAAATATTCGTAAATACTCGTATTAATCAATAATAATATGTTAACAGATACACTCCATGTCTTAAATCTTACATAAATAAACAATTGTACCTACGAAGAACCAGCCAGATCCATCTCAGAGCATCTCCAATAAGGATTGCCAAGAGATTTCCAATGTTGACGTGACAGGGCATTCTTGGTTGCCCACCTATTGGAGTTGGGAGGTTGTCAAAGGGTTGTCAACCAACCAAGGTTGCCAAAAATTGACAAATTTCCAAATTAGCTAAAATTCATGTAATTGTCTATATATATATATATATATATATATATATATATATATTTGTATCCACTTGTATACTATCTCCTTCTATTATATCATTTCTCAAATTTACGTAGGGATCACATTGGCAACTTTGAGATTGCCAACTATTGTAGCAATTTTTTTAAAAGGTTGCCAAGAGTGATGTGTATGAGTGAGAAAAAAAAAATTTAATATATTGGATGATTGGTCAATGATTAGCAACCTTTATTGGAGATGCTATCATACGGCCTCTTCGATCTATATTTCACATGCTAAATAAAGAAAACTTGCTGAATTGATTGTTAACAATAAAAAGTTCCACCACCATTCCTAAACCTTAGTTGACCCGTGAAAAAAAAAAATTTAAACATTTAGATTTTAGAATTATTATTGTTACAGCTCAAAAACAGTTTGACTTTTTATTCAACGGCTTGTTCGAAATAAAATTAGTTCGAGTTTGTCAAAAAAATGCTTTTTTCCGATTTTCATGGAATGAGTGTCTTCTAATAGGATGAAGGCTCCCAATTCCAACAATTAATTTTTTATAAATAAAACAATTCAAAATCATACTTTTTCTTCCTCGTTATTTTCATTTCCGAATTCTATTTGCGAATCAAACACCTTTTAAAATTATTAATGAAAACTTGCGACGTAGTAAAACTTCGAATAAATTTCTCAATCTTCATAAAGAAATCCAGGCACTTTACAAGCAAAGTTATTTTATTTTTAGCCTGGATATTTTACGTGAATCCGGATTATCCTTGATATAAAGTCGATGAAATACGTATATTTATCAACACAGGTTTAATTTTACGTGAATGCGGATATTCTTGATATCCTGACTCCTGACGTTTAAGTTTGGAGCAGGTGTTGGTTGACATTTAATTTTTCTTTTTTAATAATTTATAAGTTATTCATTACATGAATTATTCGAACAAATATTAATTTAATTTCTTTTTTCCCACTTATCATTTTAATCAATTTTAAATCATAAATAATAATTTTAAATTTATCAAAATGATCCGGAGGATTAGAACATTGACGTCAGGCTGTCAATGGATCGGATATCTGGACCGATCTGATCCGATGGCTAATGGAGCGGATATGGATCATGCTAATTAAAATCTTATCCGGAAAAAATCCAAAGGCTAATCGAGAGGATATGGATTTGATACGGACGTGAATATTTGAAGAGGAAATCATCCGTGTAATAAGCATGCTTTCTCAATTAGTAGCTTAACCAATATTTATTAGTAATTAAAAGATTTAATGATTCATCTGCAGAATTTGCCAAAATCTCATATTAAAGCTTACTTGTTTCTAAAAATTAAAAGAGCAGATTAAGCTAGGTAATGATACTTCCGAAGAGAAGAAGACATACTGTTTCAAGACAGAAATTATTGATTCATATGATTCTTGGAATGCCATGAAGATAAGTTGAACTACATCATGAAAAATGAACATATATTAAACAGCTGGAAACGATGATGAACATTCTCACACTTTAATTTTTCTACTTGTTTTTCGATCATATATCATCTTAATCAACAAAACAATGATTGAAAAAAAGAAAAATGAGCACAGGATGGAAACAGTAATAGCGAGGCCTGGTGAGTGGGATAGCACGACGTATATTCCTGCTATAAAGGTCAACATCATTGCCATAACAGAAACGATGTTAAGCACTGTTGAAGCAGCATCGAATTTTGACACTTGATCGGGATCATCATACATCGATGAAATGAAGTAGATGAAGAGAGAAGTTATTGATAGTGCAAGAGCTAATGCATCCGATATCATAAATATATTGAAAGCTTTCTTGTTAGAAAGAACTACCAATCCTTCATCAGGTTCTCCACTTTGATGGTATCCACCCAGCATGGTAAATCCTACTGTAAAAGTTACTGTTGTTATGAGTGCAGTAACTATTATCTGCGTGTTGGTCCTTTTTCTATATCGTTCAAGCTCTTCTTTCATTCGTTCAGTTTCTTCTCTTATCAAAATTTTCATACATATCTTGAATTCTGCGTCTTTTAAAGACTTTGTACTTGGGGGCACTATACTTTCGAGAGTATCCGATATCCCTTTAATGCTTCTACGCCAAAACTTCCACTGTTGATTAGCTTGGGTGTCATCAAGTAATTTTTTAATTTTCACCTGCAAAGGAAGGATAATAAACTAGATCAAACTTTTGAATAACATATGCTATACATATCTAATCATTTTCTTAAACTATAAAACATAGTTGAAGGACATTTTATTGATATAGTGCTACAAATTTATGTGATTCTTTTGTTGATATAGTGTGTATGATATATATCCTCTGTATCCACCTTCGAAATCAATCTGAAGGTATCATTTTTTTAACATGAACTAGAATGTAGAGTAAACTAATGTCTCATGGGTAGGGCTATTCACGAACAGAGCCGTTCGTGAACAGCTCGAGCTCGGCTCGATAAAAGCTCGGTTCGGCTCGAGCTCGTTTTGGCTCGGCTCGATAAGAGCTCGTTTCATCTTGGCTCGAGCTCGGCTCGTCGGCTCGTTAAAGCTCGAAAAAATCAAAAATTTTACTTTTTATTTTTTTATCTCCAACCAAATTAATTTTTTATTTTTTGAAAATTTGGGAATATCACTAAATTAGATATATCTTGACATCTGCATGGTTGGGTCGTCGAGAAATATTTTTTAAAAAATAGAAACAACAATCCGTGATAAAGCACTAGTTACTAGTACTAGTTAGAATAGTAGTGATCTACTAAGATCTCCAACCAAATTAATTTTTTATTTTTTGAAAATTTGGGAATATCACTAAATTATATATATCTTGACATCCGTATGGTTGGGTCGTCGAGAAATATTTTTTAAAAAATAGAAACAACAAGCCGTGACAAAACACTAGTTACTAGTAATAGTTAGAATAGTAGTGATCTACTAAGATCTCCAACCAAATTAATTTTTTTTTTTTGAAAATTTGGGGATATCACTAAATTAGATATATCTTGACATCCGTATGGTTGGGTCGTCGAAAAATATTTTTTAAAAAATAGAAACAACAATCCGTGACAAAGCACTAGTTATTAGTACTAGTTAGATAGTAGTGATCTACTAAGATATCCAACCAAATTAATTTTTTATTTTTTAAAAATTTGGGAATATCACTAAATTAGATATATCTTGACATCTGTATGGTTGGGTCATCGAAAAATATTTTAAAAAAATAGAAACAACAATCCGTGACAAAGCACTAGTTACTAGTACTAGTTAGAATAATAGTGATCTACTAAGATCTCCAACCAAATTAATTTTTTATTTTTTGAAAATTTGGGAATATCACTAAATTAGATATATCTTGGCATCTGTATAGTTGGATCGTCGAGAAATATTTTTTAAAAAATAGGAACAACAATCCGTGGCAAAGCACTAGTTACTAGTACTAGTTAGAATAGTAGTGATCTACTAAGATCTCCAACCAAATTAATTTTTTATTTTCTGAAAATTTGGGAATATCACTAAATTAGATATATCTTGGCATCTGTATAGTTGGATCGTCGAGAAATATTTTAAAAAAAATAGAAACAACAATTCGTGACAAAGCACAAGTTACTAGTACTAGTTAGAATAGTATTGATCTACAAAGATCTTGAACCAAGTTAATTTTTTATTTTTTGAAAATTTGGGAATATCACTAAATTAGATATATCTTTACATTCCTACGGTTGGATCGTCGAGAAATATTTTTTAAAAAATAGAAACAACAATTTGTGATAAAGCACTAGTTACTAGTACTAGTTAGAATAGTAGTGTTCTACTAAGATCTCGAACCAAATTAATTTTTTATTTTTTGAAAATTTGGGAATATCACTAAATTAGATTTTGTTATTCCCAGATTACACTTGTATAATTGTAGAAGGGAGGGGTTGAATACAATTCTTGATATTTATAACTTTCTGATAAGAACTTCGGAAACTTATGAAGAGATAATTGCAATGTAAGATTTAAACACAAACACATATAAAATCAGGTGGTTAATATGCACCACCTGAAGCTTTTATTCGAAGAAAACTCTGTGATACAAAATGTACACAGCTGCCGTTTTTACAACTCTTTGCTTCTAAGGATATTCAAGAAACCCTAAGCAAATATGTTTGTTTTCTTCACTTACAAAGAGTTGCTACACTTGGTTATATATCCCAAGTTTTACAAGTACTACTGGAATAAGATAATACTAATCTAATTCTAGTTGACTTGCTACTACACTCCAAATACACATGTAGCCGAAAGGTTGTCCTTGTGTTCAGACATGTCTCCTGCACCTTCCTTGTATTCATAGTGTAAATGGAATGCCTCTTTCTTCTGTGTTTCCAAAGTATGGCTGCCATACTGCTTTTTGTATCTACTTTCAACTCATGTGATCTGTCAGTCAAACATGTCCTTATCAACTGCTAATCTCCAGCTAATCATAGAAAACAGTGTCAATGATTATCCGTTGATGATGTACACTGACATCCGTTGATGATGTATTGAGCAGTATCCGTTGATATTGGGACTTGAGCTGTATCCGTTGATAGAGTGGATTTGAGTTGTATCCGTTGATAGAGTTTAGTCTTCATCCGTTGATACACTTTCACTTAGACAGAATTACATAGCATAGCTTATTTACAATTGGCTACCCTATTCTGCCTATCCGTTGATAGTCAACATGACTGTGAATAAAAACACTATCAACTGATAACATAGAGATACTTGCAGTATGCTACAAAACCTCATCAGTTGATGAGCTACCTGTCAACGGATAGAGTTATAAATCCTCATCCGTTGACAGCTACAAAACCTTAAACAATTTGATTGATTGTGAAGTTATCATCAAGTACAACATATTCCTAACAATCTCCCCCAATTTATACTTGATGGCAATAAAGCATAAATTTTGGACCTTGATGATAACAAAACATTCCTAAAGATATATAAAGAACAATGCATAAATTGTATTAAGCTTCAACAATTAAAAACTGAAAGTTTGAGAAATTTACAGAGAAGTGCTCCTCTAGACTGAGCAGATTAGGACTGTTTCTTTCCTCTTGTTGGCATCACCCTTGATTTTCCTTCCCTGGCAGAGTTGGACTCAATCTGTATTTGGAGTTGCCTATAGAAGGCATCTTCTTCATCTACCTTTGGATTTAGCTTTTGTTGTAGCCATCTCAGGTATTGAGAACTAGCCTTTGGTAGTTGGTCTTCTAACTTGAAGAATCTCCTGTTACCATCTTCATCCCTGAACTCCATCATCCAGAAAGGTTGGAGGTGGATTTTCTGTCCATTGTATGGGATCTTCATTTTCCTTGGTAGACTTGATGGTGAGTTCCAATCCCTCCTTATTTGTTCTATTCTGTCTAGTATCTCCCCTTTTGCTATCTTGGAGAACCCTGTGTATCTCTTGATTGCAGAGAACACTTTGGTTAAGGTATGATAATTTTCTCCAAGAACCCTTTGTAGTGGCCATGTCCTTTCCATTCCTCCCTTGTATACAAAGACCAATCTTTCAGGCAAATGTCTATATTTGTCAATTCCTCTTACTTCTGACAATTCATCCAGATAAAGATTCATGTCAGAGTATTCTTCAATATCTGCCTGATAGATAAAATCATCCTTGTTTTCCAAGATTGGCTGCCTGACAATTGCAGGTACCCTAGCAACTTGAATTGGTTCCTTTGAAGGTTGCTTCCTTGGTTTCCTTTTCTTCTGTGTAGGCTTCTGTTGAGGATTCAGCAAGAATGAAGGAACCTCAATGGAGTAAAGATTCATTGGTTCCTCTTTAGGTACTATAGGCTCACCATGGAAATTTACATCTGGGTTGAATACTTTTACATCAATAGGTTGTGATGAACCAACTGTCTCTTTGTTTTCAGTTTCTGGAGAGACAGGCCTCCTTGCCTTTGATTTTAATCTCTTGGATTTGGGGACTGATTTCCCTTTCTTTTTGAATTTGGGGACTTCCTCAGGTTCCCTCAATTCATCCTCTACCTCATCCAATAACTCTTGAGCCAGCCTTGCTTGCTTCTCATCTGAGTTTTCATATTGATATTCAGTCCTTGGTTGAGATTCTCTTAGCAGCCTTGAAGTCTCTTCTCTCTTGGCTTCAACAAATCTAGGATGGCTGTTGGATATGTTTAGAACTTTTCCATTCCTTATGATTACAGCCATCCATTCTCTTACACAACTGTTAGTCTTCTCCTTGAATTCCTTGATTGTCTTACCCATCAGCTTCTCTTCATCATCCTTGGGAAATGGAAAGTCCAGTTGTAACTTGTTCTTCCCATTTGCTTTTGGTGGTGAGAAGGGTCTTGATTTGATGTAGGGTTCAAATTCCTTAACATGAGAAGGCTCAGCATCATAGAATGTAAGAGCCACAATTGCTGGAGTGAGCACCTTCAGAATTGTTGTAGATATTGTTGGAGCTGAGGTTTGGCTAGAGAACAGAGTTGATGCAATAGATTGATTGATCAATCTTTCTGTCCTCATTATCCTTTCATAGTTTTCCTCTTTCATCTTTTGTAGAGCTTTAATTTTGGCTAGCTTTTCCTCTTCTGTCAAGTTTGAGAGATCAAACTCTTCAGATAGAGCTACTTGTTCAGGTTTGGATTTGCTGGGGGAAGCTGTGACAATGAATTCTTGTGGATTGACCACTATGGTAGGCTGCTGCTCCCCCTGACTTGCTGCTTCCCTGCTTTCAGAAATTAAGATTTGACTCGTAGTTGCCACAGCCTCTTCCACTTTCTCCCCCTTTTTGTTAGCATCAAGGGTTGGACTAGAAGTTGGGGCTGCAACTAACTTTTCTAGCAGTTGGGTTTGAAGTTTCTGATGTTGAAGAAATTGCTCCATCTGGGATTCCATCTTTTCCACTCTTGAATTGAGAAGTTGCACAGACTTAGCCAGGTTGTCTTCTTTGAGGAACCTTTGTTGCAACACCCTCTGAGTGGCTGTAGGAGCTAGTTGCTCTAGCTTGGAATCCACAGAAATCTTCACATCCTTGATTTCTTGTTTGACCTCCTCTAAATTGGATCTCTGAATCACCATTTGCATCTTTTACAACTTTAGGGAGTCAATTGCCTGTTGAAGAACAACCTTTCTCTGTGGATCTGCTTCTGGGTGCTCAGCCAGGGCAGATTTATATTGCCTTATGATTTCCATATCAAGTTGATGATAGGTGTAGTTTTGAGCAAATGCAAAATCATGAATACTGCTACCACCTGCATCTTCAGAGCTCTGGCTGTCTTCATCTTCAGAATTGTCAAATTCATCACTCTCAGCAGTGGTTGGCAGAGCTGCTATAGATTCCTTAGCTCTAAGTAGAGACTGTGAGGTGTGCACTAGGTGCATTGCCTCCTCTGCTTCCACATTGCCCTGTTGTGCCAGAATTTGATAGGCAGGAAAAGGGTGAGTAAAGGTTTCAGCATCCAAAGAAATGGAGTCAATCATGGACTGATATTCTCTTTGAAATTCCATTTCCTTGGATGCATCATCAACCCCCATTGACTCACTAGCAATGGCTGCTTCTTCCATCCTTATCTCTCCTGTAGTCCCTTCTCTCCCCTAATCTCTCTTTTCTTGCATCAAGGGCTCCCCTTGGCTCACACCTCTCACACCCTCACCTTCACCTACTAAGGTGGAACTCTCAAACTCTCCTTTTGCCTGACCGGAAGAAATGGCCAGCCTCTCATTATTTATCTCTCCTTTTGCCTGCTCACAAGGCAGCCTCTCACTCCCTTCCCTCAATCCTAGAAGTGTTTCAACTACTGAGAACTCCTCTACACTTGACACTGGAATGTCAGATATTGCAGTGGTAGAGTGAGTTATCAACGGATAAGGAATATCCGTTGATGGAGTAGTTACAGCTGTCAACGGATGGCTAGATAGAGGCACATCCGTTGATGGAGAAACACTTGTCAACGGATGAAGGATATCCGTTGAGGAAGGAATAATCATATCCGTTGAAGAGAAAACCAACACTGAATCTGTGGAGATTGATTTTAAGTTCGAGGCCACAGTCTGTGTTGAGAATTCTGGAAGGGAAGATTGATGGTCCAACAAATCATCTAAAAGATGATGACCACCAATTACAGAGTGGGGCTTCTCCAAGAATCTTAAGGATGGAGAATCAGGAATTGATGTAGATATCATATCCACATCCAGAGATGGAGTTGGTGATGGTGGATTGTAATGTGTGTCGATTTGAAGATTAAGATCAAGGGGCTGTGACTCCACATTTATTGAAGCCACATCAAACTGAGTTTGAGAAGGTACAGTTTCCTGTACAGTGTGTGCACCCTGTGATTCCCTTGTGGTTTTAGATTTCACTCTTCTTCCATAGGTTTTTGAGATTGGGCTATATGTGTCCCTAACCCTTTTGTGCAGTGTTCCTTGTGGGGAACTTGATTCAGTAGTCACACTCTGTTGAGAGAGTGTAACTAGAATTTGGCCTGCAGTTACATTAGCAGTCTTTTGAGAGACTGAAATGGTGGTTGCACTCATCTCTCCTTCCTTATCCTTAGGGCTTCTTTGATGTTCACCTTGTCCCTCACCACTCACTACCACCTTCACACTCCCCTCAAGAGGTTTGGTAGATTTTACAACAGGTGTCTTTTGAGAGACACTTGAGGTTTGCTTTTTAGAATGTGGTTTTGGAACTTTGGATTTGGTCACTTTGGTAGGAGCCTGTTTGGTCACAACTACAGACTCCATTGTGACACTAGAAGGCAAAGAAATTTGGGGGTTGGAGATAGGGGTTTCAGAGTTAGAGATAGTTACCTGAACAATTGGTAGATATACCAACTGTACTCCTGCATTGAGGTTCATTCGAATCAGGTCACTTAAGACTCTCTTCTCCTGAACAAAACATTGGAACTTGCTATCCGGGTTAGCAATGGATAGCTTATTCTCAGACACATGCAGTGCTAAGAGCATTAAAAATCTAGCAAAGTAGATATTCTTGCTCCTAGTTTCCTTTTTACCCAACTTTGCAGCTATCTCATACATAACTAATGTGCCAAAATTATAGAATTTATCATTTAAAAGCATACACATCATTGTTAGCATGGACTGGGTAACAGCATCAAAATTACTAATTTTTCCTGAAAAAGTTTTAATGAAGGCATCACAGAAATAACTCCATTCTTTAACCATTCCTTTTCTAACAATTTTCCCTAAGTTTTCAGTACTAAGGGCATAATTAATAGAATTAAGCATGGCAACAATTTCAGCATCAGTGGGTACTTTCAGACAGTTATTCTCAGGCAATTTTAAACAAGCAGTTATTACATCATAATTAACCACATAGTTTTTACCCTTTAAAGAAAAAGCAATTGTACCGTCTGTGCCATTGTACTCAGCAGATGTCCACATTTCTTCAATTACCTCGTGGATTAAGGGAGTGGTGGCCGTCATAGCATATGATAGTTTGCATTTCTTCACGAAACTCATCAAAGTGTGGTAAGCTTCTGGAGCATTCACTGTGTCAACAAAGGCCGCGAAATTGTTCTTCTCATAGGTAAACCCAGTGGAGGACATCATCTTAACAATAGGCGCCATTGAAGTGATTGAGCTTTGGTTACAGAGAGTTTTAGGGAAGAAGATGCAGTTAACTTTTGATATGCTTGAAAAGGAATAAAAGTGAGATGTGAGAGTACAAGTCCGCCTTTTATATTTTTCAAGAATTAAAAATGAAATAATTAAAAGTAATTACTCCATTGGTCAAAAGTAACTGTCAGATAATAAATAAAAAGAGAATAAGTACAGCCATGATTAGATATGCACGGTTACCAACGGTTAAAAAAAAAAGAATGTATATCAACGGATATAGAATGAACGGTTGAGATACAGTTTATCCGTTGATGACGTGGATAGCCTGTTACCCGTTGACATGCAAAAATCTAGTAATGTGTTTATACTATAAACGGATAAAAGGATATCCGTTGATAAGCTAATTTTGCCTTAGGCAAAATTTCTGCAGTGAAATCAAAACACATTTCCAGCTTCAATTCATTGAAATCAAATATCACTAGAAATTATGACAAGTTAAGCATACCTAGCTCACCTACCAATCTTGTGAATGTGGATTCATCAAGAGGCTTGGTGAAGATATCTGCAAGCTGCATTTCACTTGGCACAAAGTGCATTTCTACTGTACCATTCATCACATGTTCTCTAATGAAGTGGTATTTGATGTCAATGTGCTTGGTTCTCGAATGTTGCACTGGATTCCCTGTGATGGCAATAGCACTTGTGTTGTCACAGAAAATTGGAATCTTCTCAACTTTTAGACCATAGTCAATGAGTTGGTTTCTCATCCATAGAATCTGTGCACAACAGCTTCCAGCCGCAATGTACTCAGCTTCAGCTGTAGAAGTGGAGACTGAGTTTTGTTTCTTACTGAACCATGACACAAGCCTGTTTCCTAGAAATTGACAGGAACCTGTAGTACTTTTCCTATCAACTCTGCAACCTGCATAATCTGCATCTGAATAGCCAGTTAGATCAAAACCAGATTCTCTTGGGTACCAAATGCCAAGGTTTGGTGTTCCCTTGAGATACCTGAAAATTCTTTTAATAGCTATTAAGTGAGACTCTCTAGGATCAGCTTGAAATCTAGCACAAAGACAGATAGAAAACATTATATCAAGTCTACTAGCTGTTAGGTATAAGAGTGAACCTACCATGCCTCTATAGCTTGAGATGTCCACAGACTTTTCCTTAGTATTCAACTCAAGCTTAGTTGCAGTGGCCATAGGTGTTTTAGCAGATGTACAATCCATTAAGTCAAATTTCTTTAAGAGATCATAAATATATTTTGTTTGACTTATGAAAATGCCCTCATTAACTTGCTTTACTTGTAGGCCAAGAAAGTAAGTTAATTCACCCATCATACTCATTTCATACCTACTTTGCATAAGTTTGGCAAACTTTTTGCAAAGCTTCTCATCTGTAGACCCAAAAATAATATCATCTACATAGATTTGAACAAGTATTGAAGAGCCATTAATATCCCTATGAAATAAGGTTTTATCTACTGTACCTCTAGTGAAGTGGTTCTCCAAAAGAAATTGAGATAAAGTGTCATACCAAGCTCTTGGTGCTTGCTTCAAACCATAAAGTGCTTTCATGAGAAGATATACATATTCTGGAAATTCTGGATCCTCAAAACCAGGAGGTTGATGGACATAGACCTCTTCTTCCAGTTCCCCATTTAGAAAGGCACTTTTGACATCCATCTGATAGACTTTGAAATTGGCATGTGCTGCATAGGCTAGAAAGATTCTTATTGCCTCAAGTCTTGCTACTGGAGCAAAAGTTTCATCAAAATCTATTCCTTCTTCTTGAGAATAGCCCTTTGCCACTAATCTAGCTTTATTCCTCACAATTATGCCATTTTCGTCTGTCTTATTCTTGAGAACCCATTTAGTACCTATGACACTTCTATCATCAGGTTTGGGCACAAGTTTCCATACTTTATTTCTTTCAAATTGGTTTAGCTCTTCTTGCATTGCTAACACCCAATCTGGATCTAGAAGGGCATCTTCCACTTTCTTAGGTTCCTCTTGAGACAGGAAGCTACTGTATAGACATTCTGCTTGAGTGGCCCTTCTAGTTTGGACTCTTGAATTTGATTCACCAATGATTAACTCAAATGGATGATTTCTAGTCCATTTTCTTGCAGGTGGAAGATTTGATCTTGATGAGGTTGCTTCATTTCCATGATCATGTTGATTTAGCATTGAACTTTGACCTTGAGAAACTCCCCCTGAATTTGTTGTCCTTGCTGAGTTATGAAGTTGACTGTCAATGGATGCATCATTTTGCCTGTCGACGGATGCTTGAGAATTTCTGTCAATGGATGCATCTCTAATAGTGTCAACGGATGTTGCAGAATGACTGTCAACGGATGTTCCAGAATGACTATCAACGGATGCTTCATTTTCAGTGTAAGCATCACTTCTAGTTGGTATAACAGCTCTAGGTGAATCTCTGTGGTCATGATTTTCATTCTCCTCATCATCATCATAGTACATTCTTCCTTCACCTTCATTCTCAAATTCCAACTTTTCATGGTAACCTTCATCATTTAGGCCTAGAATCTTTTGATCATCAAACACAACATGTACAGATTCCATAACAATGTTGGTTCTTAGATTGTAGACCTTGTAGGCTTTCCCTGCTGCATATCCAACGAAAATAGCTTCATCTGCCTTTGCTTCAAATTTGCCTAAGTTATCTCCATGATTCCTTAGCACAAAACACTTACATCCAAAGACATGTAGAAAAGCTAAAGTTGGTTTCTTGTTGGTTAATAACTGATAAGGAGTCATTCCTCTAGCTTGATTGACCAAGGAAATATTCTGAGTAAAGCATGCAGTGTTGACAGCTTCAGCCCAGAAATATGTTGGTAACCTTGATTCACTTAACATTGTTCTAGCTGCTTCAATGAGAGTTCTGTTTTTCCTTTCAACAACCCCATTTTGTTGAGGTGTTCTGGCAGCAGAAAACTCATGGACAATTCCATTCTCTTCACAGAAAATCTTCATTGTGGAATTCTTGAATTCAGTACCATTATCACTCCTGATCCTTTGTACTCTGTCTTCAGAACCATTGTTTAGCATTCTGAGGTGATTGATAATGATTTCACTTGCACAATCCTTGGAGTGCAGGAAGAAAGTCCATGTGAACTTAGAAAAATCATCTACAATCACCAGACAGTATTTCTTCTTTGAAATAGACATGACATTTACTGGACCAAATAAATCCATATGCAGCAATTGAAGAGGCTTAACAATGGATGACTCTGTCTTGCTTTTGAAAGATGATTTCTTTTGTTTCCCTAATTGGCAGGCATCACATAGCCCATCTTTGACAAACTCCAAATGAGGGATTCCTCTAGCAAGATCCTTTCTTACCAAATCATTCATAACTTTAAAATTCAAATGTGACAGCTTCTTATGCCATAGCCAACTCTCATCCTTACTTGCTTTGCTGAAGAGACAAGTAATGGATTCTGAGCATGCTGAATTGAAGTCAGCTATGTAAACATTTCCTTTTCTAAAGCCTGTCAATACCACATTGTTGTCTTCCTTGGCAGAAACAACACAGGCTTCTTTTGTGAACTTTACTTCATAGTCTTTGTCACAAATCTGACTGATACTCAGCAAATTGTGCTTTAAACCTTCAACTAAAGCCACTTCTTCAATGATGACATTGTCTTTTGAGATCAGGCCATATCCCTTAGTATATCCTTTGCTGTCATCTCCAAAGGTAATTCTAGGGCCAGCTCCTTCCTTGAACTCTGTGAGCAGGGTTGAATCTCCTGTCATGTGCCTAGAGCATCCACTGTCTAGGTACCATAGATTCCTTCTGTTTCCCTGCACACATTTCAAAAGCAAATCAAGTTGATTTTGGTACCCAAGCTTCCTTGGGTCCTTTCTTGTTAGCCTTTGACTTTGCACTCTTAGCATTCTTCAACTTAGGTGTAGATGCTTGAGTAATGGGGTTTGACAAATGCTCATTTGCATGAATATTGGATGCATGCATGTGTGGAAAATTGGCATACATATTATTCATGTTAGGTAGGTTCCATGACATTTGTGGCACATTCATAGATTGAAAGTATGGATTAGACACATATGGCATGTTCACATATGGATTTCAAAAACTAGCATTTTGATACAAACCAGGCATTTCAGGCATACATGGCATTGGTTGAGGTACATGAACAGGAGCCTTGTTGACAATCTTGCAATTAGAAGATAAATGATTGACACTATTACAATTACTACAAGTTTTCCTAGGAGCAAACTTGTCAGGAGAGTAATTGTTTTTCTTGTTGATGCCTATCTTACCATTTCTGTTCTTTTTCTTTTTGCCCTCAATTTCTACCTTTTCATTGTCTGATTTACCAACAGCCTTTTTGTTGTGTAAATCACCTGTCTTAGCCTTCCCACTGGATTTGGTTTTGCTGCACTCACCATTAACAAAATTCTTGTTTACTGGACCATACTTGATATCCAGTTTCCTAAGTTCCTTCTTACTAACAGACTTTTTGTTAGTCGACGGATACCTCTCATCCATTGACGGTTCATCTGTCAACGGATGATCACTATCCGTTGATTCACAAATAGTCTCTAGATCCTCAAGGCCAGGTTCTAGCTCCTTTTTCCTTTGAGTCCAGGTATCCTTCACAAATGATTCTATTCCCTGAACTTCTATTATGTTTTGAGAAATATTCCTACAACTTTGAAATTTAGCAATTATCCCTTGTTCTTTTTCAAGCTGGTCTTTTAAAATCAGTTCTCTTTTTAACACAGCTTCAAGTTCACTTTTAGCACTATTGCAATCAACTCTCATTTTCTCAAATTCTAGAAATTGAGATTCTAGAGAAGCATTTCTATCACTTAAAAACAGATTAGACTCTTTAATTCTATTGTTCTCTTTAGTAAGTGATTTAAGAGTAACACTTAAGTGATATAGTTCAGTAGACATTTCATCTATAACACTATTGCATTCCTCCTTAGTGAGCTCAGAGAGATTAGTAGAAAATACCTGATTGCTAGCTGAACTTGCTTCCTGCTCTCCAGAATCAGCCATTAAAGCAAGATTGACTAACTCAGCATCATCATCAGAGTGATTGTCATCAACAGCCCAGTCATACTCTTGGGTCAAGAATGCCTTTCCTTTCTGCCTGAGAAGATCAAAATATTTCTTCTTATAGTCAACAACCTCAGTTGGCTTTCCCTTGTTCTCAGATCTAGGTTTCCTGCATTCACTTATCATATGACCAGCAATTCCACAATTGTAGCATTTAATTTTGGATTTATCCACATAGTTGTTTGTGGAAAAATCCTTGTTAAATGGCTTGGCCATCCCAGAGTTTCTCTTGAATTTCAGCTTAGAGAATCTCCTAGATAGAAAAGCTAAGTGCTCATCTATCTCATCCAATTCATCCTGCTGAAGGGCATTCAATTCCTCAGACACCTTTTCCTTGCTCCTGCTTGATTCTGCTCTACCTTTACAAACCTCCCTGTTTGGTGTAGAACTAGCAGTTTCTGTCCTTTCCTCCTTTTGCTCCAAGTTGGCAACGAGTGCAACTGACCCACTTTTCTTTTGAGACTTCTCAATCTCTTCATCCTGCTCCATTTCCAGCTCATAGGTCTTTAAAGTTCCATAGAGCCTTTCAAGAGTAAATGTCTTGTACTCTTGAGTGTTTCTTAGAGACACAGTCATTGGCTTCCATTCCTTGGGCAGTGATCTCAGAAATTTGAGATTAGAATCTTTAACTTGATAGACTCTTCCATACAGTTTCAAGCCATTTAGTAGCTTTTGAAATCTACTAAATGTATCATTCAATGTTTCTCCACTCTTAAAGTGAAAATGTTCATACTGTTGGATTAGTAGTTGCATCTTGTTTTCCCTTACCTGTTCTGTTCCTTCACACAGGGTTTGAACAATGTCCCATACTTCCTTGGCGGTAGTGCAGTTAATAACATTGTCAACCATGTCTGTTTCTAGACCATTGAACAAAATATTCATGGCCTTTTTGTCTTTGTGGACTTCTGCAATATCTTCAAGACTCCACTCAGAAATAGGTTTGGGAATGAAAGTGTCAGGCACATCATCAGCCAGGCCAACTCTTGTTGCTGTCTTCATTGGAACGTGAGGACCCTTGTCAATGCAATCCACAAAACCCTCATCAATAGACGAGAGATGTAGACGCATTTTTACTTTCCAGTGAAAGTAATTTTCTCTATCAAGAACTGGAATCTTCACTCCATAATCCTTCTTAGACATGTTGGAAGTGTGTTGATCTTTAAACTTCAAATATGTTAGAAGCTTGCTCTGATACCAATTGTTATTCCTAGATTACACTTGTATAATTGTAGAAGGGGGGGTTGAATACAATTCTTGATATTTATAACTTTCTGATAAGAACTTCAGAAACTTATGAAGAGATAATTGCAATGTAAGATTTAAACACAAACACATATAAAATCAGGTGGTTAATATGCACCACCTGAAGCTTTTATTCGAAGAAAACTCTGTGATACAAAATGTACACAGCTGCCGTTTTTACAACTCTTTGCTTCTAAGGATATTCAAGAAACCCTAAGCAAATATGTTTGTTTTCTTCACTTACAAAGAGTTGCTACACTTGGTTATATATCCCAAGTTTTACAAGTACTACTGGAATAAGATAATACTAATCTAATTCTAGTTGACTTGCTACTACACTCCAAATACACATGTAGCCGAAAGGTTGTCCTTGTGTTCAGACATGTCTCCTGCACCTTCCTTGTATTCATAGTGTAAATGGAATGCTTCTTTCTTCTGTGTTTCTAAAGTATGGCTGCCATACTGCTTTTTGTATCTACTTTCAACTCATGTGATCTGTCAGTCAAACATGTCCTTATCAACTGCTAATCTCCAGCTAATCATAGAAAACAGTGTCAATGATTATCCGTTGATGATGTACACTGACATCCGTTGATGATGTATTGAGCAGTATCCGTTGATATTGGGACTTGAGCTGTATCCGTTGATAGAGTGGATTTGAGTTGTATCCGTTGACAGAGTTTAGTCTTCATCCGTTGATACACTTTCACTTAGACAGAATTACATAGCATAGCTTATTTACAATTGGCTACCCTATTCTGCCTATCCGTTGATAGTCAACATGACTGTGAATAAAAACACTATCAACTGATAACATAGAGATACTTGCAGTATGCTACAAAACCTCATCAGTTGATGAGCTACCTGTCAACGGATAGAGTTATAAATCCTCATCCGTTGACAGCTACAAAACCTTAAACAATTTGATTGATTGTGAAGTTATCATCAAGTACAACATATTCCTAACATATTTTAATAGATATATAGATTTTAACATATATATATATATATATATATATATATATATATATATATATGAAAACCAAATTAATTTTTTATTTTAACAGATATATGAATCAAATTAATATGTACGTAATACATTAGTGCAAAGATATATATATATATATATATAAAAACCCAACTCCAACATAAGCAGTGGAACACTACTGCTCTATTACTACCAGATTTCTTTAAAAATTAAATCATCATTACAACTCAACTTCTATGTTCATCAGTACCAGGTGAAATTAATATAAAAACAATGCTTTCGGTGAAGGGTATGTACCTAACTTATGGAAGCTATAATGAGTTTGTTTGGTTCACCTTCTTTTTAATTTTTATGCACTTATTTTCGGATAAAAGTTTAATTTTTATCTGCAACCAAATTAATTTTTTCTTTTTTGAAATTTGGGAATATCACTAAATTAGATATATCTTGATATCCGTACGGTTGGATAGTCGAGAAATATTTTTTAAAAAATATAAACAACAATTCGTGACAAAACACTAGTTACTAGTACTAGTTAGAATAGTAGTGATTTACTAAGATCTCCAACCAAATTAATTTTTTATTTTTTGAAAATTTGGGAATATCACTAAATTAGATATATCTTGACATCCGTTTTAACTAAAAAAGGTAATCGGTTAATTATTAGTATTACAATATTATTATTTTATTTTATTAAATAGAACGGCCTATGATATAATTGGAAAAATATATAGTCTATGTGGATCGATATCTCAAATATTAAAACAATGAAATTGTGCATTTGCAATTTAAATGTTCATTAAGATCTCCAACCAAATTAATTGTTCGCGAACAGCTCGAGCTCGGCCCGGCTCGAGGCTGTTCGTGAACAACTCGAGTTCGGCTCGGCTCGGTTCGTTAAGAAATCAGCTCGGTTCGTTAAGATCAAAGCTCGACTCGGTTCGTTAAGGTCAAATCTCGGCTCGTTTCGATCAAAACTCGGCTCGGCTCGATTCGTGAAGAGCCCTACTCATGGGGATTAGTTACCTAAATGTCGATAAGTACTTTATTAAGTTTACTATCAATAAATACTGGAAAATTGTTGATACCCAAAATAGATTTATGGTCCCTAGTGTTGGTTAAAAAGGAACTTCCTCCGGTGTGTCCATATTCTTCCTTTGAATCTTATATATATGGCTTCAAAAGGTGAAGGAATCTCAAAAGATAAAACATACCGTCAAAGAATTGATGAATATAAGTTCGATTTTTGTATAAAAAAAATTCCTCAAAGCAACTGGGAATCTTCATTTGGATGAAAGATCAAAGGTATACATTTTTACATCTACTGATGAGATAAAGAAAGAAAGTACAAACTAATCTAACTATTCATTAATGATTACTATAAATTATTTTCTCTTGGTAAACTGAATGATACGTACCTGGTCGACCATGACTTCGTCTTGAAAATATAACATATCTAATGAGTCCAATTTATCTTGTTCACTGTCATTAAATTAACTCTTTTGTGTTTAATGAGTTCCGGGACGAAGCAACCCTGAGAAATAAGCAGATGGAGAGGTGTATTACCGTTGCCATCCTGAGCATTTAGAATCTGGTCAATACAACTTTCTGGACAATATTCTAAGATACACTGTATCATATCTTTGTTGTTGTGAAGGATCGCGATGTGTAATATATTCTGACGTTTATGATTAACAGCAAAACATGACGAAACTGGCAATAATTCCATAAGTAGTACTACCGTAGAAATATATCCTTCCCTAGCAGCTACAAAAAGGGGCGTTTCTACCTTTGCTCCATACACAGATTGGTAACCAACAATTGCTTGCGTTTCTACTATAGCATGAATTATGGAATCAAATGTGTAATATGCTGCGTAGTGAAGTGCTGTCCATCCTTTATCGTCATCGTAAGTTACCAGATGTCTGACCTTTTTCAACATACCATGAACAAGTTCTGGAAGAAAAACAAGTAGGATTAATATATATCAAGTCACACAAATTAACCGCTTTTAATTTTTAATTCATGTACTAATTTTATTTTATTTTTCCCATGCAGACTCTCTAATTAATACATTCTATTGATTTTCCTTCTTCATTATTTATTCTATATATTATTGAGGGTAGCCTTAGCTATAGGTCAACGCCTAGGCCTATGACCCCACGTGCTTAAGGATCCCGAAAATTTCAAATTCTTATGTATAAAATTTTCAAATATACAACATATATATATATATATATATATGAATGAGGATTGCAAAATTTAATTTTGCTTAAGGCCCATAATCTCAGGGCCATGTTATTCCATCTTTATCACTCATTTACGATGAGAATTACCTCAAGTAAAAGTTTGATTTCATTTTCTCCGAATTCTACCATATATTTTCTGATAGCAGCAATCAGAGCTACGTGACCTTTATGACACGTATTTGCAATTTCGTATGTTTGGCAGAGTATTTGGATCACTAGTATAATTACTTAATTTTTCATGAGTAAAATGGATCATTGTATGTTAATATGAATCTCAGGAATAAAAGAAATATTAGTACACATTTATTACTAGCTAAACAATTTATTATTCTTATTATTATTTATTTTAAAGTGCAATATGCATTCACTATCCTTGCTTGCTACCTAACATTTATATTAAAATAATGTAGACCGCGTCAAAGAAAATTAAATGATACTGTCCTATTGCAAATTCTAATTATGTCATGAATTGAACACAATTGTGACGTACAAGACCATGTGAAAATTTTGTATTGCCATTTGTGATCGCCTGTTGTACGGAATGATCGAATTAAAATTTTAAAAATCTCGAATCAAAATAATATGATAAAAAATTAATAATATTAATACCTTTTTAACTTTCATATATACTTTACGAAGGCTTAAATAATGTTTTCATAAATTTTGAAAGTAATGTTCTCCTTATTTGTTTCTATATTAGCAAATAGGATTGTCATGGCTCGATCAAATTGCACTAAATTCATATTAATATCTTTTATTTGTATTCGATTCAATTGGATGACGAATTCTTAAAATACGATATATTGTAATATATTTTTAAAAAATTATATAAATACAGAAAAATTTACCCAACTCACAAATACAAATAAGTTGAAAGCATTTTTTATACAAAACTGTTTCGAATCCACCCCGAACATTTGTCATATTACAAGAACACAATACTGTTTCCAGACAGAAATTATGAGTTGATATCATACTAAACGGTTCAAAATGATGACTAAAGTTCTCACACTTTCATTTTCCTACTTGTTCTACATTCACACATTGTCTTAATCAATAGAACTGTAATGGAAATGAAGACAGTGGAACAAATGATGCAGACGATCATAGCGAGGCCTGGTGAATGAGATAGCACGACATATACTCCTGCTATAAAGGTCAAAATCATTGCCATCACGGAAACAATGTTGAGCCCTGTTGATGCAGCATCAAATTTCGACACTTGATCGGGATTATCATACAATGACGAAATAAAGTAGATAAACAGAGAAGTTATTGATAGTGCAAGAGCTAAAGCATCTGATACCATAAATATTTTGAAAGCCTTTTTCTTTGAAAGAAGTACCAGCCCTTCCTCCGATTCTCCACTTTGATGGTATCCCCCTGGCATGGTAAATCCTACCGTAAAAGTTACTGTTGTTATGAGTGCAGTAACTATTATCTGAGTGGTGGTCCTTTCCCTATATCGTTTAAGCTTTTCTTTCATCTCTTCAAGCTCATTTTTCATAATTTCTTTTATTTGTATCTTGAATTTTGCATCTTTTTTTTCCCGTGCACTTGACGACGGCACTAAACTTTCGCGATTTTTCGATTTCCCTTTTATACTTATGGGCCAAAATTTCTGCTGCAGAGTAGCTTTGTCATCAAGTAATTTTTTAATCATGGCCTACAATTGAAGGATCAGGGAACTATTAGATCAAAATTTACTCAATTTACTTTAAACATCAACTGAAATGCTGTCACGGCTCTGTTTCTGATTGAGCAAAACCTGGTTTGAAAAATATATAAAACAAGCGAAACAAGTAAAGATTTAAATTACACTTCAAGAGACTCAAAATGTACTGAATAAACAATAAGAGAACACAAGGTTTTTTGAGCTGAAATTTTGAATTTAGCTTATGTCTTGCATAAACTTCGTGTTGGTTGCATGACAGTCTCGATATTTGTTTCTAATTTTTTTTTTTAGTGAAGTCGATTAAAAGAAATTCAAAACTGACAAACTGTTGTTTCGGTTCAAATCCAAGCCTAAAATTTAACAGAGTGATTAGTGATTGAGGGGATACGGGGGTGAGGGGTGCAAGCATGATTCTACATTAATATGCTCAGGTTTCTCTCTGTTTCTTGTTTGTCAGGCTACAATTTTTTTTCCCACCGTTTGTGTTTAGTGAGCAGAACAGCACGCGAAAGAGTAATAGAGAACTACTTCAAGCCACTTGCTATCCCTCGGGGCCAGAATATTTTATGAAATCATAACAATTCCCATCTTAGAAAGGCAGAGAAGGAAAAAATCCCTGACAACTAAAAAAAAGACATGGAAATTTGACACTACTACTGGGAAACTGAGCAAGTGACCATACTACTGATGAGATTATGATTATCTGGATGAAATTGTAGAGTTTAATTCATTGAGATGGAATTAAGTATGTACCTGATCGGCTGTGATTTCTTCCTGAAAATATAACATATCTGATGGAGTCCAGTTTTGGTTGTTTTTTGCCATTAGATCAACCTCCTTGTGTTTGATGAGCTCGGAGACAAAGAAACCCTGAGCAATAAGCAGATGGAGAGGCGTATTACCGTTGTCATCCTTGGCATTTAGGATCTGCTTTGTCCAACCTTTTGGACAATGTTCTAAAATGATGTCTATCATATCTTTGTTGCTTTGAGCCACCGCTATGTGTAGTATGTTTTGACCCTTACGATCAACGGCTACACATGATATAGCTGGCAATAAATTCAGCAGTAGTATTACTGTAAAAGTAAATCCTTTGTCGGCTGCTAGAATAAGGGGTGATTCTACGCCCGATCCACGCCTGGGTAGGTAACAAACAACTTCTTTTTGGGCACTTACGATGGCTTCAATTACTAGATTAAATTTGTGAAACACCGCATAGTGAAGTGCTGTCCACATTATATTAGTTTCGCAAGTAACAAGATGTTTGTCATATTCCAAGAGGGCATAAACAAGTTCTGGACATGGGAAAAAAAGTTATGTCGAGGTCAGTACACAAACCTAACAGGATTAAACAAAACGGTTTTGGTCAACCTAAGAAAATTAAATCTTTAAATATCTATTACCATAATTGATAGAAGAAACAAATTATTCCATTATTTTAATAAAATAATCTGGAATCTTCTAAATAAATATACTTAATATTAATAAACTACCTTCTGCCAAAAAAAAATAAATAAATAAATAAACTACCTAATCAATTATAGTTACTTTTTAATTTATATAATAGTGTAAAATATATATAACCTAATTTAATCATTACTTGTTTCGCTAGTATGAAAATGAAAGTGGAGACCTGGACTTTAACTGGAACATTATTTATGATAAGATTGTGAAGATACGTATTGCATACTTTCATCGTGTTTTGTAATAGCATTGATCAACAGGACATGACATGCATGATCAGTTTTTCCAGCTTCGTATTTTTCACAGAGTATTTTGACGACATCCTTGTAACCTTCTCTGGATGCTATGGAGATCAGAGACTTGATGATGAGATCACTCTTTTTACTTCTAGTGGAACGTTTATATGCCGGATCTTCTTTTAATATCAACTTAACCACGTCCGGGTGATTTTTCAGCACAGCTAGGCTTAAGAGAGTTCGATGTTGTTGGTCAGTTCGAGTAAATAAAGCTTTAAAATTGTAATCTGGTGCATCCTTTAAACAAGATGAACGTTTAGCCGAATCCATGAGTACCATAACTATATCTTTGTCGCTTTTTCTTGCTGAAAGTGAATTGAATTGCGGGTATTAATACAAAGGTAAATATCGAGGAAAATTGAGTGTCACTTATTAATACATAAATGTATAATGCATACCTTCACGGAGTTGGCTAATGGCAGCATGCAGAGCAGTTGTACCTTCAGGGCCAATTAAGGATGGTGTTGTGCAAGTATTACAGATCATCTTAACTATATCATTGTACCCTGATTTAGCTGCAAGGTATACTGGAGTATAACCTGCACGATTTTGAACATGTGGATCATTTGGATCAGCCTTCACTAACAGCTCAACAGTAGCCACATTATTACTTGTCACCGCTTGGTGTAAGGCAGTGTTCCCCAAGTAATTTGCTTGCCTCAAAAAATTTTTAACAGGACTGACTGGATTTTGAGGATCATCAGTATCCGAAGGCGGCAATGTACGTCTGGCTGCATCGATGAGGATCTCGACCACTTCAGTGTATCCACGAGCTGCTGCAAGGTGAAGTGCAGTTTGTTTATGTTTATCCAGCTTGACCAAAAGGTTTTTGTTCGCAAACTCCTTCAGGGTAAATTGCACATGTTCTGTTTTTCCAGTCATGCATGCAATGTGAAGAATAGTTCTATCGTGGTCTTCCATTTGCGCTATGGCCATGGCATCTCCGGCAATGGCCTTCCTAAACAAAGTATCAATATCCATAATCATATATGTAATTCAACCAGGAGATGTTTAGATGTATGAATGTAACTGATGATCTACTTAAGATGGATCAATTATTCAACATTACTTATCAGGCTTGCTACTGATACTCTGATAGTGCTTGACTTGCACAGTACAAAACCAAATATCACTGGTAGCTGCCTGGGATACTAATAAAGTATTCACAAATACTAGTATTAATCAATAATAGTACTAATACGTTAACAGATGCACTCCATGTCTTAAATAAAAAGTTAATTGCATTTTGCACCCTCCATTCAAAAACAAAATTATACAACCATTTTTTCAAAAGCAATTCATTACCCCCTTAATTTTCAATATCGAATGCAACTTGCACCCCTTTGACAAATTTTTATTAAAAATGTTTATTACTTTAAATATTTATAGGGGTAAAATTGGAATTTGAACAATAATATTAATAACTAAAATTTTAAATTAACTAAAAAATTCATATTAATGAAATTTAAAATGGAAAATTATATTAAACAATTAATATAGAATCTTTTTTGTTATTAATGCAATGAAATAATCATCACGCTAAATAATTTAAAAATATTTATCAAGCAAAATTTATATTTAAATATGTATAATAGTTAATCATAAAATTTATCATAGAATATAATTTATAATTTTCAGAAATTAATATCAGTAAAATTTAAAACAATTGAAATTAAAATAATTTTTAAAATTTCAAATTCTAGCAGTATAATTTGGAAAATTTAACATTAAAATCGTTTGAATGATATGTTAAAATTCCAATTTTATCCCTTATAATGTTAATGATAACCAATTTTTTTAATGAAAAAACACAAAAGGGTTGCATATTGCATCCAATTTTGAAAGTTAAGGGTAGTAAACTAGTTTTTGAAAAATAATTGTATAATTTTGTTTTTAATAAGGTGCAAGATGTAATTACCTCCTTAAATAAATAAACAATCGTACCTACCAAGAACAAGCCACATCCATCTCATAGGGCCTCTTCCATCTACTTTTCACATGCTAAATAAATAAAAGTTGTTAGAATTGATTGTAACAATAAATAGTTCAACAACCATTCCTAAACCTTCGTTGAAAAAAAATCAGCATTTAGATTTTAGAATTATTATTGTTACAGCTCACGAACAATTTGACGTTTTGTTCCACGTTCTGTTCGCAATAAAATTGGTTCGAGTTTCTCAAAAGAATGCTTATCATTCGATTTTCATGCAATGAAAATGTCCCTTGTAGAATGAAGGCTCCCAATTCCAACAATTAGTTTTAGATTTATTCAATATTTTTCATAGGTCATTGTCTTCCCCTTATTTTTTTCGGTATCCTAATATTTTTTATAAATTTAAAATAATTTTGATAAAAGTTTTGATTAAACAAGTAAAACAATTTAGAATCATACTTTTTCTTCCTCCTTATTTCCATTTCCAAATTCCATTCACGCGAATCAAACATCCCTTAAATTAGTAAAACCTCGAATAAAATTTTTCAATATTCATGAAGAAATCCACGCACTTTACAAGCAAAATTATTTTATTTTTGGATTTATCTAGTGTATATCCAAAAATATACAATAAAAGGTGAATTGTTAAATTTTGATTGGTTTCTATTTACTAATGATAATGTGCCCCCTTTATACACAAAAAATCCACAAATAAAAACAAATCATTTCATAAAAATGATATGAAAGTAAGTGAATAACGTGTGCCTTTAGACATAGATTAGAAAGACCCTTTATTTTTAGCCCAGATATTTTACATGAATCCAGTTATCCTTGATTTAAATTTAAAGTCAACTAAATACGTATGTTCATCAACATCGGGTACAATTAATCATTTATTTACATTTATTTCCTTGCTACCTAACAATTTAGTACATTCAAATAATGAAGACAAGGTCAAAGAGTATTAAAACTTAATTTAATTTTTTATTGAAACTCCAAACTATGTCGAATTATGTCATGAATCGGACACATTGTGACGTATGTCATGTTAAAAATTTGAAAAAAAGCTCCCTAATATCACAATTTTGAAATAAATGGTCCCAAATATCACAATTCAAAATATTGGTTACAAATATCACTCCAAAACACACTTTCATGTAGCATTTTGGATTTTTTAATTTTTTTTAAAAAAACCGCTATTGCGTCTAGCGTTTTGGGAGAATAATTTTTTTTTTAAATTAACGCTACATTATCTATCGTTTTTACCGTTGAAAACACCTTGTAATCTAGCGTTTACTATAAACAAAAGCTAATCCAGCGTTATTAAACACAATACTAACTAGCTGCCAAGAAAACAACGTTTTAACTACCATTTTGGATGATGGATAGAAACGCCACATTATGTGGCGTTGGGGTTTGGTTGGTTTTTTCTTATTCTTCTAAATATATATTTGTACATATTATTAAAAAAAATATAATCAAATGTCAATTAAAATTGTATTTTTAAAAATAAAAAATGCAATTTTAATTAATCTTAGGGGTTCAATAATTAATATTTGGGGTTCACCGTTTCCTTTTTGGATTTTAGAAATATTCAGAACGACGAATAAACCGTATGCGAACTTAGGATTTAGGATTTGGGGTTTAGGGTTGTTTACAACCCTAGACCCTAAACCCTAACTTATCCTGATTTTTAAACGCGTTAGCGTTTAAAAATCAGGTTGGCAGATTCAATTTTTTAATTAAAATTTTTAAATTTAAAAAAAATACAATTTTAATTAAATTTATGGGTTCAACAATTTAACTTTTGGGGTTCAACGTTTCCATTTTGGATCTTAGAAACATTCAGAATGACTAATAAATCGTATACGAAGTCTAAAAATTTAAATTTATATTTTAATTGACCATTTTTAAATAAGTTTTTTAATATCTTTTTGCAAATATATATTTAGGAGAAAACAAAAAAAGCTAGAGAAAACAAAAGCAAAAAAAAATAAAAAAATAAAAAGAAGTTGAAACACCCAAACGCCACTTTAAGTGGCGTGGAACTTTGAAAACCAAATATTACCTAGCATTTTTACCAAACAAAACAAAAAAAAAATCTCAAACGCTAAATGCAATAGCGTTTTGCAAAAAACAAAAAAAAAAAATCAAAACGTTATATTAGAGTGTGTATAACGATCTAGAAAATTTCGATTTTTAACAATATTTATTTATTATAAATTCTAAATTATATTATGTGAATATTGTTGTAAAGGTGAAATGTGTGTGAGATGATGTTTATGTGATTATTTGATGATTTTGGTAAGCTGTGAAGATTTGTGTATTTTTTTTTTTATTTTTGAGGATTTAAATATATTTAAATCATGCATTTTTGATCCTCTGTAAATTTTATAAAATTATCGGAGGAATTAAAAATCACGAAATCTTTTGTAATATTATCTTTATAATATTATTTAGTTTTTAAAATGGTTGGGTAAATTGATTTGGATGTTTCGGTATTTTTAAAATGATTTTTAGAGTTTTATTGTATTTAAAAAATCAAAACTTTGAAAATTCATATTTAATTCATTTTTGATCCGAAAAATATTTTAAAAATATGTGTGTGCTCGTAATTTTAAATTCCTTATTTTAAAAATGAAAAGTGTAATTTTATTTAATATTTTATTTAATATTTTATTTAATTGGATTTAATATGGTCGATTATTAGTTTTAAAGTGAATCAGTAATGTTTTAATTGGGTAGGAATCAGGGAAGTAGTGATATAAGGGAATTGGGCCTAAGCCCATTAGTTACAAAAACAGAGCCCAACAGAGAAGCTTCAAGAACAGTCTAGAAAAAGAAAAAAAAACGCAGTGAAGGAATAAAGAAGGAAAAAAAACGGGAAGAAGAAATTGTGAGAGATTGAAGAAAGATTGAGAGAAAGAAGAGATTGGGGGTTGGTGATATATATATATATATATGTATGTATGTATATGTATGTATGTATGTATATATCCATGTGTGTATATGTGAGGGAGAGGTGTGTATGGAGGAGGGGGAGGTCGCGGTTGAGGAGCTAAGGGGGGACCCACCGCGCGGCGGCAGCAACCAGCGGTGGTGGTGGCTGGCTGGGGTGGGCGAAGCCGCAGTCCAATGGTGGGAATTGCAGCAGCGAAAATGAGAGAGAGGGAGAGAGAGAGAGAGAGAGAGAGAGAGAGAGAGAGAGAGATTGTTGCAGGGAATCGATGATTTCGGAAGGTATAATTTCATTTTTTTCCCATTTAATTTTCGTATTTAATTAATTGTGATTTCGATTTATTGCGTAAATTGTTAATTGTAGTAATTTAATTAGTTAAGTATTTTATTTAGATTGATATTTGTAGATTATGAATATTGTTTGAATTTCGTGATTTAATTCGGAGAGTGTAGTGGATTACTATTGTTAGTTGCTAGTTATAATTATTGAGTTTAATTGTGAATTTGATATATGCTCGGTCTTAATGATTGTTAAATTGTCGGTTGTTAATTATAATTATTGGAATTATATATAGTGGTCTTGTGGATATTTGGGGATCTTGATGATTTTGAATTGTAATTGTGATTTAGATAGTAATTGTGAGTTAAGTGTATTAATTTTAGTAATTACACTAATGTTGTAAATTATAAATATGGTTGTAATTCCGAAAGTTAAATCGGAAAGTTTGTTGGTAATCTTAATTGTTGAGAAATGATGTGAGTCCGATATGTGGTTAAATGACTTTTAGTTACTATTTATCATTTGTCGTATAATGTTGGAGTTTATATGAATTTGCTAATAGTAAATGGTTTTATTAATTATGAATGTGTTATGTTATGTGTTTATCTGCGAGGAGTTGTAATGAGATCACGAGTCTTAAATGTCAATATTTAACGACTTGTGTAATTCTCTTCAACTAGTTCCTCGGGCTTAAGAATATCCATGATCAACTATCACGAGTATAATTAATATACTTAAGTGATGTAATCATTGATATAGCGTAAGTAATAGTTAGTGGTAGGGGTTGTTCCCTAGGGCTTACGAACATCAATGATTGATTGTCACGTGTATCATTAAAATGCGTGAGAAATACGATCATTGGTATAGCGTAAGTAATAGTGTAATGTAAATTATTATGTGTTATGTGCCGCATGTCAGGGCGGTTACTTTTCATAAATTCTTTACTTTTGCGTTGCTGCAAGTTGAGGCAGCTTTATTTTTGCAAAAACAGGGTTGAATTGTATTTGAGGGGCTGTGCCCATAGTCCGATAAACGAATACTTCATGCCGAAATTTTCTAAAAATCCCCTGCAAATCTACTTAAAAGTATATTTAAGTTATTTGATTTCAATGTTTGGAAGTATGTTATGATTTCTAAGGATTTAATTATATGTGGCGATGAATTATTTTGAGAATATATATCGTGGTTTTAATTATTAAGTGGTTGTATTGTTTTGAAATGGTTATGTGATGTGTTTATGTGACTTAGTTGAGTATAGTAAGACTATTATGTGAATATGAATGCGTATGTCTATATGTATTGTATATGTAAGCGTTAGAGGATGCGCATGGGTAGAATAGAGCCAACGATAAGGTTTTACTTGAATTAGTACTGAAACTGTATTTGACATTGTAAAGGTTCGAGTAGGAGACTTGGCTAAGAGCAGTGCGGGTAAGCGGAAAGTCAAACAGAGGAATAATTATCAAGTCAACGGGTGTGCTGGCGTGGAGTTAGTGAAGTATGAAAGAAAGATAGAAGTAGAGCCGAGTAAGAAGACCAACACGAAAGTGTGGAGACTAGCTAGAAGTTGAGTTAGAGATCCATGATTAGGATCGAGAACTCCGTAAGTTGAGGCAAGTGTTTGCTCTTCACTTATATTTCAAGTGATGGTTTGGCCACGTTCGTGTTGAGATGGTTTGGCCACGTTCGTAGGAGGCGGCCGGAAGCCCCAGTGCGTAGGGTCGAGAGTCTTTCGGTTGTTGGGGTGAGGAGGAGAGGCAGACCGAGGAGGTCTTGGGAAGAACAGCTTAAGTTGGATTTGAAGGCTTTGAACCTAAGTGGGTCCATGACCGCTGACAGAGGTTCGTGGAGGTGCCAAATCAGAGTGATGGACTCTCTTCTAGGGGACGGCTCTGTAGTGGAGTACCTCAGAGTTGGGTTGTCACGGATGACCATATCATAGGAGTCTGGCTTTGTCAGGTATCTTGTCCATTTTTTATTTATTATTTTCACTATCATATTTTTCCCGGTTGTGCAGGTGCAGGTGCAGGGAGCTTAGCTTGGTGGTATCCAGGGGCATGGTAGGTAAGTCCCGTGTGGAGAAAGCCATGGGCTCAGGTATTGCTATGAACGTTTTCGCATGTCCTTTAGATTCCTTTGTTTATTTCACACACCATATTTGCTGTGCACATAGCCGAGGGTCTTCACGGAAACAGCCTCCCTACCCTAAAAAGTGGGGGCATGGTCTGCGTACAACCTACCCTCCCCAGACCCTGCTCTGAGCGGGATATACTGGGTATGTTTGGTTTGGTTTGGTTTTATATTTCAAGTGATGCAATTCATTCTTTTTGTCGTGCAATGTAGTTTTGTCAAATGTGTTTAGAAAATGACATACTTCCCAGTTAGCATGGAAATGTTTATTTTCCCTACCCCTAATTCGAATACCAAGTTTTTAAAAGAACCTTAAATATAATCTTTCCCGCTTAAATACTTTACTCAAGCTATGACATTGGATTCCTCAACTAAATACTATTTATTTTATTTTCTTCAAAAATGTTTAAAAGACGTTCTAAATAGAGAGAATCCAAGTTTAAAATTTCCACGAATACCTGTTAATAAAATTCTTGATTTTTCACATAATTTCTCCAGTGGACCCTTTATGAAAATGTTTCCTTCAAACTGATTTGTGACTAACTATCCTGAAATTATTTTACAAATAATCGTTTAAACTACTTTAATCGTTTATGTCAGCTAAGCCTTGCAATGTGTTGAAAATTTTCTTAAAATCATATGGCTTGCCTATGTCCTCGCTCTAGCGTAGAATTTCATATGTTGATAATCTGGTTGCAAGTTATATCTCTTATCGTTACCCAAGTCGATTTACTCTTTAACCAAGTTAATTACAATGTTCCTCAATACTCATATCTATCTTGTCGATACCTATTCGAATTGTCATTCTTTATATTCCCCACCCTAGTTGGTGTCGAACTTGTCGATATCTTTTAAAAATCTTGATTGTTCGTTTGCTCCCTGTAGTGTATCGAACTTGTCGATACCAAGTGAAGTTGTTTCTTATTAACTCTTAATCTTGAGTTATTATTCTGGACGTGAGTTTCCAGTTGTTTAGAGATCAAAGGTTGTCGATTGTCCCGACACCTAGTGTGGATGATTTAGAATTGGAAATGTTTTTAAATGTGGCCCTTGGGGCGTAAAACCCTTCGGGGTGGGACCTTATTATGGTCGGAAGTTAAGGCCAGTGTGAGCCATGGATCCAATTAAGGACATTGCTGTGCGCGTTTGTCCTAGGACATTGCTGTGTGCGTTTGTCCGGGGTTAGTGCTGACTGATCAACAGCCTAACCTTGATGTTTTTATGTAAAATAAATAAAAATTCCAATTCTAGTATGTACTCTGAGACTGTGATGTCTAATTCTTGACTCCTTGGAAGTCAGCTTTGATAAAATTTTGATATCAGAACTTTCATCAGTTCTAGTTTCCGTTGCTCTTTATTAATGATGAATTGTTGGCCCTCGTGGCAATCTAAAAGTTGATCTCACTGAGTCTTTCAAATAATGAGATGAAACTCCTTTTGTTTATCAGAACTGTCAACGTTTATTTTAAAATTTGCTATCACTATTGCACTTGCTGAGCATTGTTGGCTCACTCTTGTTTCTGTTTATTTTTTCCAGTTGTTAAAGATGATCAGAGGAACTAGTGATCAGTTGGTATTGCTCTATAGGCAGTCGAGGAGACGTTCGGGTACAGATTCTCATTGGTTAGTGGTTGGGAACTAGTCAAGGTTGAATATCTAGTTAGACGGTGACCTTATTTATTCACAGAAATTGTATATCATTTTATTCGGATTCGGGTTGTAATAGTTAATTAGTAGTTGTTTCATACTGTGACCTGTGGGCGGTCTTGGTTGGTTAGAATTTATATTTCCTTATGATTTTGTCAATATTATGTGGTGAGCAGATTTGGATACAGTTGGATTAGTTTTGTTGATTTGGACAGGTGGTTAATCATATTTATGAATACATCATGTCAAAATTTTCTGAAATTTCCCTGTAAAATATTTATTTACTTATAAAAAGCCTGTATACTGATATAGTAAAGTGAGGGTGTTACAATTTGGTATCAAAGCTACAGGTCACAGTCACTGAAACAATTAGGTGGGAAATTTGGGATAGAGTAATAGAAAGATTAGGGTGTGTGTATAAGATAGATGTCGGGTAGAATGACTTAGGATAAGGATTGCGAAAGGATACTTCGGCAAGCGTTGCGACGTTGAGTGGTCTTTCGGCATATCGTTTAAGTAGAAGTTCGAATCGTTTAAGGATTGGGCTATGAGCGAAACAGCGAACCCGAAGTGGCATAAGCTAAGTGGGCAGTTGAAGCTATCAGTTTGGGGGATGTTATCTCGAGAATTTTTGCGTAGAGTCTAGAACTTTCAACGATATTAGTTTCGATGCGAACGTTTCGGAGATGGTATGAGAAGGTTAAGAATGCGAAGTGGGAAGCGATTATATGCAAGAATTGGAAGTTGAGCGTAGTTGTGTATCCTTAATCGTCGATCATTCAAATTCATTGCTTAAGAAATTTCTTATTCTTTCTTTGAATTATCGTCCTAAGTTAATTCCCGGTTGGTATCGTTGCTGAGGCATTCGTTGTCCAGTGATGGTTCAAAAATCGAGAATGAATTGAGATCTTCTTATTTATTCAACTCATTATGGTCAGGCCGGTTTGGCAGCTAAGTATAGTAGTGCTTAGTCGACAAGAGTGAGATTATGAATAATTAAGAATTTCTTGAATGTTTGCTTGATCAATCGTTGAAGTATCTATTGAAAAGTCTTTTATACATCAAATGATGACGAGTTTGGTATGTCAGTTTTATTCGAATTCAATTCCGTTCTTTTAGAAATATCTATATCTTTCAAAGGATAATTGATCCAACTGTACTTGAAAATTTTTGAAACTCTTGAATCCCTTCCATATTCATGAATACTTGATTTCTTTTTCTCTATTCCAGCTGAGATGAACAACCTATACAGATAGGGGATTCAGGGACATTTTATCTTTGTGATAGAAGTCCGGTGGGACGCCACTGATTGTGTTTGTCACGAAAGTACTAAGGACTGGCCATCTTTATGTACTGTGGTGGTTAACCAAGTGACAAATGCAACCTGAAAATAGTTCAAAAGATCATATTGATCTCTCGGTTAAATTCATTTATAAAAGTTTTATCAAATAAACCCAGTGTATATTCGTACTTGATGCCCCATTCATTTTATTGATTTTCTTTGTCAGAAATTCGATACTTTCACAAATTCTTAGTGATGAAGAGATGCGAAGATAGATGTGACGACGTCTTGAATGATTAAAACTATAACTGCATTGACGAAGAAGTGGTGATGCGAGTTTAAGAATTTGGTGATTAAGACAAATATGTCATGTCAAGTTGGAATATTTATTGGATCGATGAAACATGGACAAGATTTGTGGCTAATGAGAATTGAACAAAGGAAAAAGGGACAGTAAAGAAAAGCACATGATTATAGATACGGTTAAAGGATGAAAAGAAAACGGTGATGAGAATGTTGGGTATGAGATGTACAATGCTGAAGAAAGATTGTTTTGGACATCTATTGAAGGGCAAAGACAGTAGACAAAATCTTATAAGATTTTGAATGTTGGAGCTGTTGTTGAACATAATATGTTAGAAACAAGAAGGATGACTTGGATAGGGCAGAGTGAAGCGAAACAGAATAATGGGTTGTAAGAATTATCAAGAAGAATCAGGACTGAATGAGGGATAAGGTGAATGTGTGGAGTAAATAACTTATGCGGGCCAATTTGAAGAAAGTCATGATTATCAAGGATGATGGAAAGTTGACCAAGATGGAATAAAATGTCAATAAGGAGGAAGGCAGAGAAACCAGCAAGTTTCCAGGAGTGAGTAAATAGCAGATGTATAAAATTCAATGAAGAAAAGAATGTAGAATCCCGACGATGTGGAGTTAGAAGAGAAAGGGCACTATAGTTGCCTATAGAATGAGAATTAGCAGAAATTAATGAGATCCCATGATCAGAAAATAAGATTTCGGGAGAAAATTCCTAGAGATTTTATTAAGATAAATGTGGGAAGTTGTGGCTGTAACCAGAAAGGCAGTGTAGTGACAAGTAGCAGCGTCATGAAGAGAATGGGAGGATCGCATTTATGATTATTAAGAATCATGAAATTCAATACGATTATGAAGAAAGTTGGCAGGAACTGGATGGTGATAACGGTAAGAGGAGTTGAGGATGAATCAGGATTTGATTTATTTAAAAATAACGAAGTATGAACTAATTGCAAGGATAAGAATGAGACGTTGATATTCTTAAGATGTAAAGGCGATGTTTGAGGTGGAAAGTAGACATAGAGGTCTGTACGATTGAGCAAATCAAGAAGTGTTATACAAAGGAAATAAAGTTGTTTTGTATAAGGAGATATCAAAAAGGAGACAATTAAGTCAAAGCATATTCCAATGAATAAGATTTCAAACGACATTCAGACAAAGAATTTAATATAATCGTAGATCACATATCAAGATGATCAAAGACTTATGAAGCGTATGCAAATTAATCGAGAGCGATTTTAAGAGTTTCCAAGAAAATGAAGAAAATTTGGCACAAGGATCTTAATGTGAATTTCGAAAGTCATGATTTTGTGATTAATGTGAGTGGTGTTAAATGTTGAAAATGTGGCGTGTAAAGTTGAATTCAGAAACTTGTCAAGTATTCCAAAGCTGTGAGTTGAAAGTTGATGTCAGGAGATGCAGAATAGTGTACTGCGAATAAGAGATATTTATGATTTAAGGAAAATGGTGATCAATTCGGAATGGTTACGTGATAAAACAATGAGATGAAGGATGGATAGAAGTTTTCGATTATTCCCTTCTCAAGTAACATTGCACGCTGAGGAAGATTTCGTTTTGGGGTATGTGAAAAAGTGATGATGCATGTTAAGTGGAAGAATCATGTTGATAAAAACGAGAGCTTGTTAAGAATTGATTCATGATTAATATCGAATAAGGTTGTGACCTCAGAAGAATTGATATTATAGATTGAACTCATTTTAACTTTGTTTTGGTATTGAGTGAAGTCACAGTCAAGGTGACGAGTATGTTAGTTATCAAGAGCTGTAAATGATCAAGGCTATACTTCAAAAGACTTAGCAAACCGAAGTATTTTATAAAAGTGAAAATCGAGTTGTTAATTGAATTATGCCATCTGAAGACGTGTGTGGTTAGTTATAAAAAATTCGATTGCAAGGATGCGACTGAGAATGGACGAAATGATATTAAGATTCTCGATTGGGTACTCGGTAAAAATATGGGACCAAAGACAGAAAGAAACTTTTTAATTATTCCCTTCTCGATTAACACAGTACTTGAAAAGTGGATTGGAAGCGATCGGAGGATTTCTTGAGATTCTTTTCTCGAAATTCTATTTGAAATCGTGTGGTTATAAGTAAAGCGTGGGGAACTATACCAAGCGTGGATCGTTATAAATAAAGGCAAATTGCACGGTCGTATTATTGCGAGGGGTTGGCGCGGTAATATAGTTTGACGCAGAGTATAGTTCATTATGCGGAAAAGACATATTGATTTTCGCGGAAAGTTATTCGTTCACGTGTGATGAACGTTAGAGATTCGAAAACCAAAGCTTAAGATTATTACGGGAATTGAAGGCTCATGGAAAGAGTTTATAAGAGTATGAGAGGTTGTGATGGAATCCTAGAGTTGAAAGTGCAACCTGGGAAGTGGAAGTAAGATGTTTAACGAGAATTGTTACTCGTGTCCATAAGATTGATTCTGAGGACAGAATCCTATTAAGGGGGGAAGGATATAACGACCTAGAAAATTTCGATTTTTAATAATATTTATTTATTATAAATTCTAAATTATATTATGTGAATATTGTTGTAAGGGTGAAATGTGTGTGAGATGCTGTTTATGTGATTATTTGATGATTTGGGTAAGTTGTGAAGATTGGTGTATTTTTATTTTATTTTTGAGGATTTAAATATATTTAAATCATGCATTTTTTATCCTCTGTAAATTTTATAAAATTATCGGAGGAATTAAAAATCAAGAAATCTTTTGTAATATTATCTTTATAATATTATTTAGTTTTTAAAATGGTTGGGTAAATTGATTTGGATGTTTCGGTATTTTTAAAATGATTTTTAGAGTTTTATTGTATTTAAAGGATCAAAACTTTGAAAATTCATATTTAATTCATTTTTTATCTGAAAAATATTTTAAAAATATGTGTGTGCTCGTAATTTTATATTCCTTATTTTAAAAATGAAAAGTGTAATTTTATATAATATTTTATTTAATTGGATTTAATATAGTCGATTATTAGTTTTAAAGCGAATCAGTAATGTTTTAATTGGGTAGGAATCAGGGAAGTAGTGATATAAGGGAATTGGGCCTAAGCCCATTAGTTACAAAAACAGAGCCCAGCAGAGAAGCTTCAAGAGCAGTCTAGAAAAAAAAACGCAGTAAAGGAAGAAAGAAGAAAAAAAACGGGAAGAAATTGAGAGAGATTGAAGAAAGAAGAGATTGGGGGTTGTGATATATATATATATATATATATATATATATATATATATATATATATATATATATATATATATCCATGGGTGTGTGTGTATATGTGAGGGAGAGGTGTGTATGGAGGAGGGGGAGGTCGCGGTTGAGCAGCTAAGGGGGGACCCACCGCGCGGCGGCAGCAACCAGCGGTGGCTGGCCGGGGTGGGCGAAGCCGCAGTCCAGTGGTGGGAATTGCAGCAGCGAAAATGAGAGACAGAGAGAGAGAGAGAGAGAGAGAGAGAGAGAGAGAGAGAGAGAGAGAGAGAGAGAGAGAGAGAGAGAGAGAGAGAGAGAGAGAGATTGTTGCGGGGAATCGATGAATTCGGAAGGTATAATTTCGTTTTTTTTTCCCATTTAATTTTCGTATTTAATTAATTGTGATTTCTATTTATTGCGTAAATTGTTAATTGTAGTAATTTAATTAGTTAAGTATTGTATTTAGACTGATATTGTAGATTATGAATATTGTTTGAATTTCGTGATTTAATTCGGAGAGTGTAGTGGATTACTATTGTTAGTTGCTAGTTATAATTATTGAGTTTAATTGTGAATTTGATATATGCTCGGTCTTAATGATTGTTAAATTGTCGGTTGTTAATTATAATTATTGGAATTATATATAGTGGTTTTGTGGATATTTGGGGATCTTGATGATTTTGAATTGTAATTGTGATTTAGATAGTAATTGTGAGTTAAGTGTATTAATTTTAGTAATTACACTAATGTTGTAAATTATGAATATGGTTGTAATTCCGAAAGTTAAATCGAAAAGTTTGTTGGTAATCTTAATTGTTGAGAAATGATGTGAGTCCGATTTGTGGTTAAATGACTTTTAGTTACTATTTATCATTTGTCGTATAATGTTGGAGTTTATATGAATTTGCTAATAGTAAATGGTTTTATTAATTATGAATGTGTTATGTTATGTGTTTATATGCGAGGAGTTGTAACGAGATCACGAGTCTTAAATGTCAATATTTAACGACTTGTGTAATTCTCTTCAACTAGTTCCTCGGGCTTACGAATATCCATGATCAACTATCACGAGTATAATTAATATACTTAAATGATGTAATCATTGATATAGCGTAAGTAATAGTTAGTGCTAGGGGTTGTTCCCTAGGGCTTACGAACATCAATGATTGATTGTCACGTGTATCATTAAAATGCGTGAGAAATACGATCATTGGTGTAGCGTAAGTAGTATTGTATTGTAAATTATTATGTGTTATGTGCCGCATGTCAGGGCGGGTACTTTTCATAAATTGTTTACTTTTACGTTGCTGCAAGTTGAGGCAGCTTTATTTTTGCAAAAACAGGGTTGAATTGTATTTGAGGGGCTGTGCCCATAGTTCGATAAACGAATACTTCATGCCGAAATTTTCTAAAAATCCCCTGCAAATCTATTTAAAAGTCTATTTAAATTATTTGATTTCAATGTTTGGAAGTATGTTATGATTTCTAAGGATTTAATTATATGTGGCGATGAATTATTTCGAGAATATATATCGTGGTTTTAATTATTAAGTGGTTGTATTGTTTTGAAATGGTTATGTGATGTGTTTATGTGACTTAGTTGAGTATAGTAAGACTATTATATGAATATGAATGCATATATCTATATGTATTGTATATGTAAGCGTTAGAGGATGCGCATGGGTAGAATAGAGCCAACGATAAGGTTTTACTTGAATTAGTACTGAAACTGTATTTGACATTGTAAAGGTTCGAGTAGGAGACTTGGCTAAGAGCAGTGCGGGTAAGCGGAAAGTCAAACAGAGGAATAATTATCAAGTCAACGGGTGTGCTGGCGTGGAGTTAGTGAAGTATGAAAGAAAGATAGAAGTAGAGCCGAGTAAGAAGACCAGCACGAAAGTGTGGAGACTAGCGAGAAGTTGAGTTAGAGATCCATGATTAGGATCGAGAACTCCCTAAGTTGAGGCAAGTGTTTGCTCTTCACTTATCTTTCAAGTGATGCAATTCATTCTTTTTGTCGTGCAATGTAGTTTTGTCAAATGTGTTTAGAAAATGACATACTTCGCAGTTAGCATGGAAATGTTTATTTTCCCTACCCCTAATTCGAATACCAAGTTTTTAAAAGAACCTTAAATATAATCTTTCCCGCTTAAATACTTTACTCAAGCTATGACATTGGATTCCTCAACTGAATACTATTTATTTAATTTTCATCAAAAATGTTTAAAAGACGTTCTAAATAGAGAGAATCCAAGTTTAAAATTTCCACGAATACCTGTTAATGAAATTCTTGATTTTTCACATAATTTCTCGAGTGGACCCTTTATGAAAATGTTTCCTTCAAACTGATTTGCGACTAACTATCCTAAAATTATTTTACAAATAATCGTTTAAACTACTTTTATCGTTTATGTCAGCTAAGCCGTGCAATGTGTTGAAAATTTTCTTAAAAGCATAGGGCTTGCCTATGTCCTCGCTCTCGCGTAGAATTTCATATGTTGATAATCTGGTTGCAAGTTATATCTCTTATCGTTACCCAAGTCGATTTACTCTTTAACCAAGTTAATGACAATGTTCCTCAATACTCATATCTATCTTGTCGATACCTATTCTAATTGTCATTCTTTATATTCCCCACCCTAGTTGGTGTCGAACTTGTCGATATCTTTTAAAAATCTTGATTGTTCGTTTGCTCCCTGTAGTGTATCGAACTTGTCGATACCAAGTGAAGTTTTTTCTTATTAACTCTTAATCTTGAGTTATTATTCTGGACGTGAGTTTCCAGTTGTTTAGAGATCAAAGGTTGTCGATTGTCCCGACACCTAGTGTGGATGATTTAGAATTGGAAATGTTTTTAAATGTGGCCCTTGGGGCGTAAAACCCTTCGGGGTGGGACCTTATTATGGTCCGAAGTTAAGGCCAATGTGAGCCATGGATCCAATTAAGGACATTGCTGTGCGCGTTTGTCCTAGGACATTGCTGTGTGCGTTTGTCCGGGGTTAGTGCTGACGTATCGACAGCCTAACCTTGATGTTTTTATGTAAAATAAATAAAAATTCCAATTCTAGTCTGTACTCTGAGACTGTGATGTCTAATTCTTGACTCCTTGGAAGTCAGCTTTGATAAAATTTTGATATCAGAACTTTCATCAGTTCTAGTTTCAGTTGCTCTTTATTAATGATGAATTGTTGGCCCTCGTGGCAATCTAAAAGTTGATCTCACTGAGTCTTTCAAATAATGAGATGAAACTCCTTTTGTTTATCAGAATTGTCAACGTTTATTTTAAAAATTGCTATCACTATTGCACTTGCTGAGCATTGTTGGCTCACTCTTGTTTCTGTTTATTTTTTCCAGTTGTTAAAGATGATCAGAGGAACTAGTGATCAGTTGGTATTGCTCTATAGGCAGTCAAGGAGACGTTCGGGTACAGATTCTCATTGGTTAGTGGTTGGGAACTAGTCAAGGTTGAATATTTAGTTAGACGGTGACCTTATTTATTCACAGAAATTGTATATCATTTTATTCGGATTCGGGTTGTAATAGTTAATTAGTAGTTGTTTCATACTGTGACCTGTGAGCGGTCTTGGTTGGTTAGAATTTATATTTCCTTATGATTTTGTCAATATTATGTGGTGAGCAGATTTGGATACAGTTAGATTAGTTTTGTTGATTTGGATAGGTGGTTAATCATATTTATGAATACATCATGTCAAAATTTTCTGAAATTTCCCTGTAAAATATTTATTTACTTATAAAAAGCCTGTATACTGATATAGTAAAGTGAGGGTGTTACAGTGTGTTTTGGAATGATATTTGGGGTCAAGTTTTTGAACTATGATATTTAGTGGTATTTGTCTTAAAATTGTAATAGATGGAACCAACACCCTAAAAATTTGTACTCCGTGTCTCCGTCCTTCCACTTGTGGCTTATTGAAACTTATTCAACTTTAATTGAAAATTAAAATTTATTTAATTTTAAAAATCCGAAAAATACATTTTATAGTAAATTAAATATATTTTTCAATGACATATATTTTGTAATTATTTTTAATTATAAGATATATGTAAATTTCAATCAAAATTAAAAAAAATTTAACTATTAAAAAATCAAATGAGCTACTTGAAGTGGGACCGAAGGTGTACTACATTAGCACTTTACCCCAATTCAACTTGGTTTGTTTGAGTTTTTTGGATCAAATTTTTTAGACAAATTACAAATTTTAGAAATTTAGAAATATACATTATAATAACTAACATTTTTTACAATATTTTTTGTTGATTATATTTAACAAATTATGAAATTGAACAAATTGATAAGAAAAAAGTCAAACAAGTGACGGAGAATGTATTACATGAATAATGAAACCTGGTGTGGTTATAAACCACTTTGAAATAAAAAAATTTAAAGGTCCAAATCAAAATAACTTTCAAAAAATTAATTAATAAAGTTCGTCATATTTTATCAAGCTTAATGTTAAAAATATGTTGAGAGAGTACTTTTTAAATTAAAAAATCTCATAAAGTTCAATCTAAATTACACCCTAAAAATTTCCATAGCATGTGAATCCATTCATTCATGTAGCAATGTGTCAATTCTCACAGGCCAGGCCCAATATCTTCCTCCGGCCCAATATGCAGCAAACTACATTTTGGTTTTTATTGTAACAATCCAAACATATTTTTATCTCCCTTCAAAACACAAAAAAAAAAAAAAAAAAACATATTTTGATCTTTATTCTAACAATTTCTGATTTTCTGTCACCACATTCTTTAAAACATTTTGACTTAAAATCATTTTTAACATTATCATACAACTCACTAATAACAGACGAATCCGATATCTTAGTTCAGTGATACGGATTGTGGTTCTTTATGCGGTAGACTAATTCTGGTATTATATCTTTTTTTAAGAAAAATTAATTTAATAATGAAAAATTATACGACATCTACAAAAATAATAATCGAATTAAACAAATATAAAACAGATCATATCGATGATTAATTCAGTCTTCATGGAGAGACAATTAAACAATTTGTTGAAGTTAATTGTTGTGGAACAAAAACTAGGTTACGATTATTGCGGCTAGGGTTTGTGTATTTAATGCTAGGGTTCGTGAGCTTCGTGCTTCAATGGCTGCTTCTGTGTTTGAGACTTAAACGGTCCTCACAGAATGTCTACGTATCTCTGTAATTAGAGAATCAAGCCAATAAAACGTAGTTCTGAGGTGAGGGGTCAGACCCTTTATATAGGCTTCCGGAGCCTTAGAATTATGGTAGGAATAGGAGACTTGTTAGACAAGTCTTTGGGAAAGGTTCTAGATCTATTCCTTGTAGAAATCAGTTTCCATATTGAATTGGATGCCTTGGTGGCTAAGTCTGGTGGAAATAATATCTTTATCCAACTCTTATTGCTGAGCTGGTTATTACCCATAATATTAATTACGAAATTAATAGTTAATTAGGGTTTTTGGGCTGCCTGGTGGGCCCCACGTTTGGACCATACTAGGTCTAATTAATGCAACATTAAATGTGTCTTTAGGGCTTATTTCTAGCCCATATCATTTGCCCCCCAACTTCTAGGAAAGCTGATCAGGCTTTCCTTGAAGTTATAACGGCCTTTTTCGAGACTTGGGTCAGGGTATACCTTCGTACACTAGTGTTTCACGGGTATCGTCTTTTTTGTAAAGCGTGGAGCGACCGACGCATTTACGACGAATGCTAGACGATGCTAAACGGCACTAAGTAGCCTTAAACGACGCTAAAACAATGTTAAGCGATGCTAAATGGCATTAAACGGCGCTAAACGGCACTAAACGGCGCTAAACGGCACTAGACGGCGCTAAACGGCGCTGAACGGCACTAGTTTTGAGAATATTAGATTGTGCATCGAGCGTAAAATTATTTTTCCACGTTTCTGGAATTTTCGAGAGAATTTTTTTTTTTTTAAATTGCAGGCCAAATTCGAGCTCAATTTCGAGCTCAAACTGCCTCCAGGTTGCAGCCATTTTTCTTGTTTCCTAAGTCATTTTCGACCTGGAAATTTCGAGGAGAACTCATGTATTTTCGAGCTCAATTTCGAGCTCAAATTGTCTCCAGGTCGTAGCCATTTTTCTTGTTTCCTAAGTCATTTTCGACCTGGAAATTTCGAGGAGAACTCACGTATTTTCGAGCTCAATTTCGAGCTCAAATGGGGGCCAGGTCGTGGCTGTTTTACAGGTCTTTTAGTTCATTTTCGACCTGGAAATTTCGACTTCGATGTAGTAAAATCTCAACACAAGAACGACCTCAAAATGAACCCCAGGTCGTGGGGATTTTTCATACTTTCCAGTTCAAATTCGACCTGAGATTTGCGATCTCAAGCCACGTTATACCGACCTCAATTTGAGTGGAACGACCTCAAATGAGCCCCAGGTCGTGAGGATTTTTCATTCTTTCCAATTCAAATTCGACCTGAGATTTGCGATCTCAAGCCACGTTATACCGACCTCAATTTGATTTCTCCAGGTTGCCTTGTCGAGCTCGTAGTTATACTAAAAAACGAGATCAATTGTCACGACCTCGTGCTTCCTTTTGGTAACTCCAAATCTTATTATGGGCCCTGTCTTTTATTTTTTCATGGGCTGGGCCTAGGTTTTCGAATCGTTTGGGCCTACAACACTTTTTTAAGTTTTGGCTGGGCCTTTACTATGGGTCAAAATGACCCTAAATCAAAACCTTAATTAGGTTTATCAATCTTGGTTGGGCCGTGACAGGCCTTAATCCTTTTTAATTACTTTAGCTGGACTTGGGCCTTTGTTGGGCCTTTTAGAGTCCAATTTGTGTTGATGGCCCACAAAGGCTTCCAATAGGTTACAGGCGGTTGACATTCTCTCTAACCGGTTGAGATGCCCTAGATTTTTGTCTATATAAAGGCCAAGGCTTTCATTTTCAATTTCATCACAAAAGTTTCTAAAAAAAAACTCTCTCAAAAGTTCCAAAGTTCTTTAAGAACTTTCCTTTGAAGCTTTGAAGACTGCCTAAGGATTTCTGGCAATTTTCCAGAAATTTTCCGGTTGTTGCTGAAGATTTGAAGAATACTCAAGGTATTTTCCAGAATTTCTAGCTTTATAGTTTGAAGATCACCCTTTTTCTGGGTTTGTTCTTCAATTCCTTTGAAGATTTGAAGATTGTTCTAACAATTTCTTCATCCTTTGTAGATTTCCTTTGAAGATCACAACTTTTCTTTGAAGATTTAGAAAAATGGCTGAAGATCGTGCTACACTTCGCTTCCAGAAAATGCAAGGAGCCTCCAAAAGAGGTATCATTATTCGTTCTCCCTTCATGAGTTTACAGGATATGATTTTAAATCGTAAAGAAGATTTTCCATCCTTGTCACACCTTGATTCCTTTAATCATAGTAACACCTTTCATGATGTAGAGAAAATCACTGATTATAACAAGATGTATAAAATAGAACCACCCTATAGACTTGTCCCAGCTGACCCTGGGGATCGATCTTGCCATTGGCGCCCCAATGCACTTTGTGTTTATAGGGGTGCCATTGTTGCAGGAGTTCGATTCCACTTTCATGAGTTTATTCCTAGGCTCTTAGCAGATGTAGGAATTAACCCTTGCCAACTTCCCCCCAACTCTTGAAGGGTGATCAATTGCTTCATGGTTCTTTGCCTCAAGAACAATTTCCCTCTTTCTGTAGCTCTCTTTAGGAAAATTTTTCAATTTAAGAATTCTGCTGAGTCTACTCCGGGTTGGGTATACATTAGTCATCGTTCTTCCACTCCTCCAATCTTCCACCCCCAATCTATTCCTGACTCCAACCCAAAATGGAAGAAGGAGTTCATGTATTTAATATGGGAAGGTGGAGATTGGGGCAGCATTTTCCATAGTACCTTTGGTAAGGTCGTAGATGGCAGTGCCAATGATATTGAGCTCAACGAGGAAGAGACCCAGGCCTACAAAGAGCTCATCAAAGATAATTATGCTACTATGGCTTGGGATCTCCTGGATGAGTTCCAGCTTAAGTCTTTGGGACTTAACCGGGTGGCCAATAAGGGTAAATTTCCTTTCTTTTTGTATTCCTTTACCTGAATATGATTGTCTCATACCCATTATTTGTCTTTTATCTTGTGACTACAGCTGCAGCTTTTATCAACAAGACTAATGAGCCTGAAGATGGAGACACTGCTAGACTGAAGAGGGCTCGTTCAGGGAAGGATCCTCGAGCCCCAACTGCCACGGATGCCTACCTGAGGCCTCATGTAGCCGATGTTGAAGAGGCAGATGGTTCTTCCAGGAGCGCTTGGCGCCCAAACTGGGGTATTAGGAAGAAGGATTCCATCGTTGGAGATAGCAGGCATGCCATAGATTGGTCCTATCATTCCATAACTCCTGGTGACTTCAAAGATTATGTATCCGGCTCCACTCTTGAAGGAGCCGAAAGTGCTGGATCTCAGGCTTTTGCTGCTGTAAGCTCCTTACTTCCTTCTTTCTTATGTACTTGTCTGCTATTTGGATCGTGGTTCTAACTTTACCTTTTGCAGGCTAATGCCAACTTCCAGGGGGCCATATTCCAGGCTAAGACTTGGCGTTCAAACTATGAGACTGAAAAGGCAAAGAATGATAAGTCTGAGGATGAACTGGCCTCTGTCAGGGCTACTTTAGAGAGGAGGGAGAAAGAGCTTTTAGAGTCTCAGGCCGAAAATGTCCTTCTTAGGAAGGGCAAGGACGACCTGATTGATGACTACCTTGCCTCCCAGGAGTATGTGGGCTTCATGGAGAAGCATGACGACTCTCTATTCCCTTATCAGTTTACTCAGGGATGGGACGGAGCTCTTGCTGAGGTTACTAGGAGATTTCCAGGTATCCTTAACGTTTCAGATTTCCCTAGCCCTCATGCTCCTATGGCCTTGGCAGTGCAGGATACCCAGGAGGAGGACCAGGAGGATGATGAGAGGATTCCGGAGCCAGAGCCCTCTGCTCATCTTGGCGGAGATGGAGAGGATGAGCACACTGGAGATACTCAGTAGTTGCTCTTTTTATATATCTATTTATGTACTCTGCCTTCGGGCATGACTCTGTTCTTTTTTTAACTTATCTTGATAAGCTAATTGTTTATGTATTCTACCTTCGGGCATAACTTTTTAATTCGTAATCCATTGTCCTTGATGTTTCTCAACTTAGTCATGTTTGCATGTGTAGTCTAGCATTTTATGCATATATGTCAATAAGTAATGCTCATAACTTATGCGAAAATGTAGAATAGTCTTATTAGTACGGAGAAATGGGCACAGCCCTTACATAGATACTCTACTTCTTCTATCTCAAGTTTAAAAACTTGGAATGGTTTCATCGACCTTATTTCTACTTCTATTACATAGGCAAAAAGCTAAGTCCTTTTCAGGAGAGCTTAAACATAGTAAACCTTGAGGTTCAATGCATGCCAAGTCCGGGGCACCTCAACCCCGTCCAAGGTTTCCAGTTTATAAGACCCTCGCCCTAGCGTCTTCTTGACTCGATACGGCCCTTCCCAATTCGGGGCTAGTTTTCCCTTCTGACCAACTCCCGAGGCTTCTACTTTCCTTAGCACCAAGTCACCTTGTCGAAAGAATCTCTCTTTAACCCTTTGATTGTAGTGGAAGGATGCTCTCTTCTGATGTTCTGCATTCCGGGCGTTTGCTTCATCCCTAACCTCATCAATTAGGTCTAGTGCAAGTTTCATGCCTTCCTTATTGGTTTCTTGCTCAAATTCCTCAACTCGAGGTGACGCCTGCATGATCTCCAGGGGCACAACTGCCTCAGCTCCATAAGCTAGTAAGAATGGGGTCGCTCCTGTTGTCACTTTACAAATGGTACGATATGCCCAAAGTATAGGCAGTAACTCGTCCACCCAATTGTTTCTTGAGCGTTCGACCCTTTTCTTCAATCCATCAAGGATTATACGATTGGCTACCTCGGCTTGTCCGTTAGCTTGAGGATGGGCTACTGAGGTAAAGCGAAGCTCAATAGCATTTTCCTCACAATATTTCTTGAACTCTTCATTGTTAAACTGCGTCCCATTGTCCGTCACAAGGATTCGTGGGATTCCATACCTACAAATTACGTTCTCCCAAAAGAACTGGGCAACTTGTTTGGTGGTTATCTTGGCTAGGGGTTTAGCCTCAATCCACTTAGTGAAATAGTCAATAGCCACTATCAGAAACTTCCTTTGTGCCGAGGCTACTGGGAATGGACCAAGGATATCCATCCCCCACATTGCAAATGGAATAGGAGAATTGATTGAGGTTAACATTTCGGGCGGCTGCCTTACAATTGGAGCATGATTCTGGCATCTCTCACACTTCTTGACATAGTCCTGTGCATCAGCTAGCATCTCTGGCCAGTAGAATCCCAGACGGGTAATCTTGTGAGCTAGGGACCTGCCCCCCAAGTGTTGCCCATAGATTCCTTCGTGAACTTCCTTCAATGCTTCCTTTGCCTCTTGGGGCCTTAAACACTTCAAATATGGGATGACAAACGATCTTTTGTAAAGGAGGCCCTCAATCAAGGCATATCTCAACGCTCTTACAGACAACTTCCGTGCCTCCAAGGCATTGTCTGGGAGCCATCCAGTTTCTAGGTGAGCTTTAATAGGATCTATCCAACAGCTTCCAACATCGACCGGTGCTATCAACTTAGAGTTGACGGTCGGGGCCTTCAAGACCTGAAAGTAAACACTTCCTGCATAATTCTCTATCTCAGAAGAAGTGAACTTAGAGAGGGCATCGGCCTTAACGTTCTCTTCCCTAGGAATGTGCTCCACATAGCACTCTTCAAACTGAGTCATAACAGCTTTCACGACTCTGAGGTATTTTGCCATAGTTTCATCCTTGGCCTCAAACTCACCATTCACTTGCGAAACTACCAATCTTGAATCTCCATAAACTTTGAGATTTTTGACTCTCATGATTTTGGCCAAGCCTAAACCGGCTATCAAGGCTTCATACTCAGCTTCATTGTTGGTTGTTGGAAAGTCCAACTTCAAAGCATATTCAACTGTGAACCCATCGGGGCTTTGCAAAACTAAACCTGCACCACTCGACTTTGTTTTTGATGCTCCATCAAAATAGAGCACCCAATACTCCTTCAGATCAGGTACAAGTTTTTCATCTTTATTCTCACTTCCTTGGTTGGGTATTATCTCTTGCCCCTCGACTTCTTGGTTGCTAATGGTACATTCAACCACGAAGTCAACCAATGCCTGAGCCTTGATAGCTGTCCGAGGCCTGTATGTTATGTCAAATTCTCCGAGCTCAATTGACCATTTGATCAATCTTCCACTTGCTTTGGGGCTGCGCAAGATGCTTCTCAACTGTTGGTCGGTCAAGACTTCAATCTTATGTGCCTGGAAATATGGTCGCAACTTCCTCGAGGCAGTAACTAATGCCAAAGCAAACTTCTCAATGGGAGAGTAATTCAACTCCGCCCCATGCAATACCTTGCTCACATAGTATATGGGTTTCTGAATCTTTTTCTCTTCTCTAACAAGAACAGCACTCAACGCTTGTTCAGATACTGCCAGGTACAAATAAAGAGTCTCCCCGGGACTAGGTTTAGCCAACAACGGGGCTTCAGTCATGTATTTCTTCAATTGCTCAAAGGCCTCTTGGCTTTCTGTGGTCCACTCAAATTTTTTTACCTTCCTCAATGTTTGGAAGAAAGGCAGACACTTGTCTCCGGACTTGGAGATAAATCTTCCTAGAGCCGCAACTCGGCCAGTTAGTTTCTGTACATCTCGTATAGAGCGTGGTGGTTCCATGTCCAAGATTGCTTTGATCTTATCAGGGTTGGCCTCTATGCCTCTCTTCGAGACCATCAACCCCAAAAATTTCCCTGATCCAACACCAAAAGCACACTTGGCTGGATTCAACATCATCTTGTGGTGCCTCAGCACTTCGAATGCCTCTCTGAGGTGCTCGATATGGTCAGCCTTGAGTAAGCTCTTGACTAACATGTCATCAACATAGACCTTCATGGTTTTTCCAATTAGATGAGCGAATATCTTATTCACCAATCGTTGATAGGTAGCTCCTGCATTCTTGAGACCGAAAGCCATAACAAGATAACAGAAAACACCAAAATCAGTAATGAAAGATACCTTTGGGATATCATCCTTGTGCATCTTAATTTGGTTGTAACCACTGAAACCATCCATAAAACTCAACATCTCGTGTCCGGCTGTGGCATCTATTAGGGTGTCAATCCTTGGTAGAGGGAAACAATCCTTTGGGCATGCATCATTTAGGTCAGTGAAGTCTATACACATCCTCCACTTTCCATTCGCTTTTTTGACCATCACCGGGTTTGCTAACCATTCGGGAAACTGAATCTCTTCAATAAAACCAGCTTCCAGGAGCTTATCTACTTCTTGCTTAATGGCCTCTTGCCTTTCCGGAGCAAAGTTTCTTTTCTTTTGCTTTATTGTCTTCCTATTAGGATCAACATTCAATCTATGAGTTATAAGTTGGGGATCAATCCCTGGAATATCAGCTGCTGTCCAAGCGAAAACGTCGCTATTCCTTTGTAAGAACTCTATCAACTTGCCCTTCAGGGGTTCTTTCAAAGAGGCTCCAATATAAGTTACCTTCTCAGGGTCGCCTAGCTCCAGAGGGATAGGTATTAAGTCCTCTGCTGGCTTTCCTCGGTGTTCATCATTACCACGGACATCCATGTCTTCAATCGGGAGTACCTGCCCCCCGATTCCATCAGCTCTCAAAGCAGCCACGTAGCAACTCCTGGCCATTTTATGATCTCCTTTCTGTTCCCCAACACCATTCCTGGTTGGAAATTTGACCTTCATGTGATAAGTAGAGGCAACAGCCTTGAATGCATGAAGTCCGGTCCTCCCTAAGATTGCATTGTACGTTGAGGCAGCCTTAATTACTAGAAAGTTCAGCATCTGGGTGGCTTCCTTAGGTTCTTGCCCTATTGTCATGGGCAGCTGAATGGTCCTTTCAACCTTGGACTCAACTCCATTAAATCCGTAGATCGGCATGTTAGTCGGGGTTAGTTGAGAGTCAGTATACCCCATCCTCACAAAAGCATCATGAAACAAGATATCGACAGAAGCTCCATTGTCTATCAGGACCCGCTTCACTTCCGAGTTTCCAATTACAGGAGTTATGACCAACGGGTCGTCATGGGGGAATTTCACCCCTTCAAGGTCTGAATCATCAAAACCAATCACTGCCTCAGTCTTAGCACGCTTCGGGGCTTCTCCTGTGATGTGCATCACTTCTCTGGCATAAGCCTTTCGAGAGTTTCGGGTAGTGCCGGCCGCTGTTGGTCCTCCCCAAATCATATTGATACCGGCCCTCGAGGCTGTGGGTTACGATCGCGATCGTTATCCCTCCTATCATTGTCTCTTCTATCATAATCCCTTTTCTGGGTTCCACGGTCTTCACCCTTGGTGAACTTGTTCAACTTTCCCTTCCGGATTAAAAATTCAATTTCATCCTTTAACTGTCTGCAGTCATCTGTGTCATGCCCCACATCCTTATGGAATCTACAATACAGATCTTTGTTTCTCTTTTCGGGGTCACCCCTGAGCGGTTTAGGCCAGCGAAAGTCCTTATCCTTCTCAATGTCCAACAAAATTTGGCTCCTAGGAGCGTTCAACCTTGCATAATCAGAAAACCTTGGCCCAAAACCCTTCTTGGGTGATGACTCGGAGTCCTTGCCAGCCCGGGGATACTTGTCCCTAGCGTCGTACTCTTGCTCTGACTTTCTTTTCTTTGAATCATTAGAGCCCTTGCCATTACCTCCTGTGGTTTTGTTAGGTCCAAATGTGTTGTAGAGGGGGGGTGAATACAACTTTTCGAATATGAGAAGCAATAAATACGATGCAATAAACGAACACACAGATTCAAGGAATATATGTCTTATATATAACTTGAAATGGTTGCTACAACATTCATTACAAAGTATAACAGAAGTTCAGAGAGAAGTGAATGATACTAAGCTCTGTGAATGCACTCTCTCTCTTTTTCTTGTGTTTTTCTCAAGAATTGCTCACTAACTAAAACATTACACAATTACTTCTATTTATACTACATGTAATCTATGTCCTGTAGTCTTCAAAGACTAAGATATACGTGGCCCAATGATGTCCACATAAATCTTGCCTTATCTTGAAAGCTTGGAAATCTGCCAATCAGAAGATGCCATGTGTCATGTTGAAGCTGCACTCTAAGTAGAACTTCTACTTGAGAATTTCTACTTAGCCATCTCGAATTTCTAAGTAGAACTTCTACTTAGAAACTTCTACTTGGTCATCTAGAATATTTAGTACTTAGAAAATATTCTGGTCTTCAACTTGAAACTTCAATGCACATCTTGAACTTGTGATATCTTCATGTCTTCTTTGTTCTTCACTAAGCTCTTGAATATGGATCTTTATTACTGACATAAACTTGCTATCAATGTCCTGACACTTGATGCAACGGTCTGGTTCATAAGTGACTAGTCTTGATAGGGTTTTTGCTTCTTGAATAAATTACCATATCCAATTAGTAATGTGGCTTTCCAATATTTGCTTTCCTTCTTGTTCACTTGAAATCAATTGGTCTTATTGATACTGATAGTTATGATCTTGATTCTTGGCTTTTCAAATCATTGAGGCATGAACAACTTTGACTTGAACTTCTCTCAATGATTTCTTCTTGGATTGATCATAGTTAACATGTTGAATTGTATCAATTACCTTGTCTTCATTTAGTGTTGATTTCTTGTGACTTCTTGTTCTTGATTGTCTTCTGGTTAAGTATCTTTTCCTTTAGTTTAAGTTACATTAGTTATAGTGTTACAAGTTTACACACTCTGCCTTTCAATCTCCCCCAATTTGATTGTCTAACAATGACATTCAAATTAATGAAGGATAACTCAACTAAACAATGAGACGAGAAAAGATAATTAACATTACAGTCTTGAATAATTTACAATTGAAATTTACATGAAAACAATACAAAGAACTTCAACTAGAAACAGAATTCGAACTTCGAATTAAAGATCATTTGAGTGATTCCTATCACCTGGATTATTTCATACCTTTTAGTCAAACTTATATCACCTTATTGGATTCACTCTAAGGTGAATTTTCCTCAAGTGAGTTAAAGCAACCGAAAGACATGAAGTTTTTCCAACTTCAAGTTCACACCACTCTGACCTTTAACCCTAATTCCGTTTCCTCTTTCTAGCTTCAGCAGCTTGGTCTTTCTCTTCTTTCTGCCTTTTGCGCTTCTCCTTCTGCTGCTGTTCTTTCTTGTACACTGGATCTTTAAGCTGCTTCCACCTAGCATTCAACAGACTTACAGCTTCCATTTCTAGAGGATTCTTGGGCTCTGGATAAGGATGTTTGAAAAGCCTTCTGAGTTTGTCCACCTCCTGAGTAGTTCTGATCTTTGGAATATCCTCAAAGTTCTTCATTATGAGCTGAGGTTTCCAGTGAGATTTATCAGATTTAAACTGACAATAGATCATCTTGGGGTAGCCCTTGACACGGTCAGTATTGTGGACACTGGCCGCATCTCGCTCCATCCGCTTCTTTTCCACCACTATCTCAGATAGGTAACTCATGAGTCTCTGCTTTTCTTCCACATGCATATCTTCCACTTCGCCCCATTTGAATACATATAATACTTTCTCCAGAAATGCAGCATCGTGAGTCTTTAGCAGCCATTGTCTACTCATATGCAAGAATGTTTGATTCTGGTCTGCATCTATGAATACTAAGGCATCAGCTGTATCTTCAGCATAAGCATGTATCCAGTATACACTATCACTTCCTGGAACACCAATAGCCTCCCTTATCTCTCCTTGTTCCAGTGCTCCAGAAGGAAGAGTCAGAGCTTCATCTACATTCTTCATTGCTTGAAGAATATTCCATTTCTTCTCCATCAGCTCCGGCTCAATCTTCACGTTATCAAGAGGGTTTGGAGCAATGACATCACACTTCCACACCTCATTGCTCTTCTTGAATATAACTCTTTCAATGATCTTCACGGATTTATCTTTAAGCTCAGAAGCGAATCCCTTACTCATCATTTGTCTACAGACAGCTTTGAGAGATTCCACTGAAAGCTCCATTAGATCATTTTCCTCCATGCTAACCCTCTTCATCTTTCCGTCAACTACCATCCGGACAAAATTTGGATATGCTGAGAATTCTGGACCCTTGTCCTCTGCTAGCTGCATTAACTGATCTCTATACAGAATGCTTAGCTCCTCAGAATGAGAGTATTGAATTTTTGTTGCTAGCAAAAACAACTCTGACGCAGATCTTCTCGTTATGAATTGGTCATCCACATATAGGAAAGATGTTGGGACTTCTTCTACCAAAGACAAAATAACCTGCCACTCCTTAAGATTTGCATTGTACCCAACCCTGACTTTAGAAATTAATCTCTTTAAAGCATTTATATAGTCCCCAGTCATTGGATTCTGCAAATTCAAGTTGTAGAACAGATCATCTGCATCCTTGTTATGAACTCCTTTCGCACAGGGTCCCATCATTATCTTCCTTGCTTCATCCCACTTCTGCCCTATCCTTCGTTTGTCCAGATCAACTTGAGGATCAGCTAGCCTTGCAAGCTCATGATCATACTGCTTCCCTTGTAGCTCCACTTTCTTTTCTAGGAAGGCAGCACGTTCTTGCATCATCTTCATTTTATGGAACTGAGCTTGTTCCAAGGCTAACTGTTGAGCTTTAAGGGTTTCCTCATCAACAGGAATTTCTTCAGGCATTCCGGAAGACATCCCAGCACCTCCACCTTGTTCCTTCAAAGATCTTTTTATAGCATGTGCCAACAGTACATCTTCCATATCAGAATCTGAGTCAAGTACCTCATGTACTGTTTCCTGATGACTCAGGTCAACGAATGGTTCATCAACCATTATTGCCTTACCCTTTCTCATCCTCAGAGCCTCTTCATCAACAGACGGCTCAACTTCTAGTTCCTTGACAAGATCAGCGGGTTCTTCAATTTCTTCGATGTGAACTGCCTGCTGTCTCGTCTCCTTTCCACTCTCCCCCTTAGGTGAGTTATCCTGAGCTCCACCTTGGTAATCAGATCCACCAGCTGCATAAGAACCTCCAAAACCAGAACCAGAGGCTCCCGCTCCACTAGCACCACCTGCACCAGCATCGGGGGGAGGTTGTTGCGACTCGAAACACTCCGGGGGCACAAAACTCCTGACTGCGAACATCATTCTACTGATTTCCACAGCCATTGTATGCATTGTAGACTCCAATGCCCCCATCCTCTCATTGAGAGTGCTTCCCAAGACACCACCAGCATGGCCCAAGTCATTGACCTTATTTGTCAAAGCATCAAAAGCTGTAGCTTGACTTGCCATTCTTGCTGCGTAGTCGTCTAGAGCCCTTTGGTTGTTTCCAATGTTCATCCCGAACTGCCCCATCGTCTGTCCGAACTGCCTCATCTGATTTTCCATAGAAGTCATACGCGTATCAAGATTTTCAATGTTAAGGGACGGTGTTTGGTTTAGGTGACCTCGCTCTAATACTCGTTCTGTTGGTATTTGGCGCTCGGTTTCGGGCCTTAAAGATGAAGGTCCCTCTCTCCCTAACCTCTCACACACACTCCCTGTCTCACGCTCGTGTATGTCTTCAATGATTGATCCACAGTATGAAGCAGTACCTGCAGAAATTTGATAAGCAAAATAATTGGCAGTTATGGGATCTATGTCTGTTATGTCCTGAGTTGGAATCTCAGGCTGAGCGGCTGCAAAGTGTTCTTGTACGACATCAGAACCGATCCTCTTTGCAGCATCAGTACGTACCGGTGAAGGTACGGCGGAAGTTGTTAAAACTCCATGTCCTTTTGAAGCGACAGGATCTTCAAAAGGTACATAATTGTCATCAAAATCCCTATGTACAGATTGTTTAAGGGGAGAACCACTCTCGTGAGGTGGAGTGGTTGCGTGTGACACACTAGGGTTTGACTGGATTTTTGAAGTAGCAGCATGAAAAAGTTTGGCTTTCTTCCGAATAAGTTGCTGCTCTTCGGGTTCACTCTCCTCATCATCTTCTACATATATACGTGCTGGCTTTCTGACTTCCGTTAACAGGGGTGAAAGAGAATAAGAATGTGTATCAGGCTCAGAAATATAGCTCTCACCCTGGGATAGATCCTGCGGGTTAGCAGTCTCTTGGGTCTCGGAATCAGATACATAGGAGGAGGAATGAATAGTATGCAGGGAGAGATTACCTGATTGATTACCTTGTGCATCATCGCTTTCCTCATCAGGAATCTCATCAAATGCCTCAGCATGAACAGATGGATTCTGAGCATGTGATGAAACTTGTGATGATGCCTCCAAATTGGTAACTCCTGCATCATATGTAAGCCACATTTGTATATTTTCAGGAATTGACATCGGTTTACCTTGATGTTTATCCTGATTAGCAATGGTTGAAAGTGACTTAGTGCCCATCCCTAGCGATGCAGATGTTGGGATTCCGGCAAGTCCCTGTCTAACAGCAAGAGCATCCTTCGGTATTAAGTCATTAATCAGCATTTGTAGGAACCGAGGAAACCAGCAGACAACATCAGTTGTAGTGAGGTCTCTGCTTGCAGGAGATCCCATTGAGGCCACTATCTCAGAGAGAACTATGCGTCCATAATTTATATCCAGTTCTCTTGCTAGGGCAACTGCAAAGGTTTGCATTGGAATTGGAATTTGATGAAAATCTTTTTCGCGTGCCCGAAAACATCTTGTGATGGCCTCGAAAAAGTAATTCCATTCCACATGGAAGAATTGTTTTTGGATATTTCCTGTGATTGGGCCTTTCGGAGGATAACATCCAATTTCTTCAAAGAATCTGAGGCGTTCTGCAGCTGTAGGTTCTGGATCATAAGCATCTTTGATTGGGAATCCCAGAACCCTGTTGACAATTTCTTCAGTCACCTCATAATCCTGACCCGCTAAGGTAAACCTGAAACCGAAGGGGGTTGATTTGCTCCCAAAAGTAACCGCACTAGTCCATAATTGCTGTAAAGCATCATGTACTAGTGTAGGTTTAGCAGTAAAAGCATGGCTAGCTTTGGAGTACAAATTAAGAAATCGTATCCAAAACTTAAACCGCGGGAGTTGATCACCAATTTCCGTAGAAATATTATAAAAATTGTTTTTAGCAAGTGAAAATTGGTGAGCCATTTTAATTAAATGTTTTTCTTTAAAAGATGTGAATTTTTTTTTTTAATTTTGAAAAACAAATAATTTACGAATTAACAGTTTTATCCCTTTTAATTTTTCGAGAATATCAAAAGACAATCTGAAAAGTTAAACTACGGAATATGAACAGTTACCAATTACTAAATCTGAATATTCATAGAAGATGAATATTCGTGTGTATACCAGTGAAATCGTGTGTGTATATGGAGAATATGAAATCGTGTTTTGAACAGTTACACAAACACTTGATGTCTGTGTGTATATGCGCGTGTATATGCGGTTACAAAACACAGTATCACAACGATTAATGATAACACAGTGAATATCAGTCAACAAATTGGCAGTAATTCGTGATTAGTATGAGTTAAATCACAAAAACACGGATTAATGGTATGAAGTCTGTGAAATCGCCTTGTTTTTGTGAAACGGCTGCTGTGAAAAAGAAATTAGGTAAAGTGAATGATGCATCGAGTTAGAGATGTATATATAGATGATTGTGAAATGACAAAAGTATCCCTGTTAAAAAGAGTGTTAAAGTCTAAGTACATACAGGGAGGACTTAAGTCGAACTCTATCTCGAACATCTCTATCTCGAACATCAAGTCGAACTTCGAGATGAAGTTCGAGATAGAGGTTAACTCGAACAATTAAGCACAAATAAGCACTTTAACCAATTATACAGCAAAAACTATAGGGAAATCCTATCTCGAACATTATTGATTTGTAGTAAACTTGGAAAATTCCCCTCTAGAAGAAACAGGGAAATTCGAGATACTTTTCGAGTTAGAAGTTTAGCTCTATCTCGAACATCAAGTCGAAATTCGAGTTGAGTTTTGAGATAGACTAAGAACTCTATCTCGAACATCAAGTCGAAATTCGAGTTGAGTTTCGAGATAGACTAACTCGAAGTTAATCTCAAATTCTTTCAAAAATACCCCTTTGAAGCAAAAAAAATACAGGGTAATTCAAGATATGTTTCGAGTTAGGAGTGTAACTCGAAAAAATTCCCTTTAGCTTAACTGAGAACTCTATCTCGAACATCAAGTCGAAATTCGAGTTGAGTTTCGAGATAGACTAACTCGAAGTTAATTCTCAGTTCTTTTCAAAATATTCCCTTAATGGAAACCTCATCTCAACCTTTGAGATAAAATTCGAGATAGACTTTATCTCGAATATTTTGAAGATAGAACTAGGCACACTGGTAACTCGAACTCGAAGTCGAATTTCGAGATGAATTTCGAGATAGCCAACTCGAAATTCTTCCCAGACTTAGAATTTTTCAAAACTTCACTCTGACAGCTTAAGTCGAAATTCAAGTCGAATTTCTAGATGAGTTTCGAGATAGAACCTAACTCGAAATTTTGAAGTTTTTTAATTCTAAGGCCTCTAATTACATGAAACTCATAGGTAAATTCATCTAAAAATCATGCAATATTTAGAATATTATGAATTTAACTCCCCCTATGATCATGCAATCTAACAAGCATAAATTCACAGATTTGTGCTATAAAAGACACTTAAAACACAAGGAATTTATGCAAAAACACACTATATGCAACCTATAACAATCATTAATTAGGCATTTTAAAGTCTAAGCACATAATGATTGAGTAGCTTGCACATACAAACATAAACATGGATTTTACAGATAGAAGGCTTTACTAACTTGTGTTAAGCATTCCCAATTCACCAACCAATCTATTGAATGTTACTTCATCAAGAGGTTTGGTGAATATATCTGCAATTTGTTGCATTGTGGGCACAAAATGTAGCTCCACAGTCCCCTCCTCGACATGTTCTCTTATGAAGTGATACCTGATGTCGATGTGCTTGGTTCTTGAGTGATCTACAGGATTGTTGGTTATGGCAATGGCACTTGTGTTGTCACACATGATTGGAATTTTCTTGTGCTCCATGCCATAATCCTTCAATTGGTTCCTCATCCACAGTATTTGAGCTACACAGCTTCCAGCAGCAATGTACTCAGCTTCAGCAGTAGAAGTAGATACTGTATGTTGTTTTTTACTTTGCCAGGACACCAATCTTCTGCCAAGAAATTGGCAAGCACCAGATGTGCTTTTCCTATCAATCCTGCAACCTGCATAATCTGAATCCGAATAGCCAATAAGATTAAAACCTGTATCTCTTGGGTACCAAATCCCTAGATTTGGTGTGCCCTTGAGATACCTAAAAATTCTTTTGACGGCTACGAGATGTGATTCTCTAGGATCCGCTTGGAACCTTGCATATAAACAAGTTGCGAACATTATATCGGGTCTACTTGCAGTTAAATAGAGGAGTAAGCCAATCATACCTCGATAGCTTGTGATGTCAACTGATTTACCTGATTTGTCTTCATCAAGCTTCGTGGCTGTTGCCATGGGAGTCTTAGCTGCTGATGCATCTTCTAGATTATACTTCTTGAGTAAATCTCTGACGTACTTGGATTGACAGATAAAGATACCATCTTTTCTCTGACTGATCTGTAATCCAAGGAAGAAGGACAGCTCTCCCATCATGCTCATCTCATATTTTTCCTACATTAGCTTGGCAAATTTCTCGCACAAGCGCTCATTTGATGACCCAAAAATAATATCGTCCACATATACTTGAACAAGTATTAAGTCATTTATCACATTTTTGTAGAACAATGTTTTATCAATTACTCCCCTAATAAAACCATTTTCAATTAAGAATAAGGATAGGGTTTCATACCATCGCCTTGGGGATTGCTTGAGGCCATAGACAGATTTGAAGAGTAGATACACAAAATCTACATGTTCTGGATCAATGAAGCCGGGCGGTTGTTCCAGATACACTTCTTCTTCTAACTCTCCGTTCAGGAAGGCACTTTTCACGTCCATCTGGAAAACTTTGAAGTTCTTATGTACTGCAAATGCCAAGAACATCCTGACTGCCTCAAGTCTTGCAACCGGTGCATAGGTTTCATCATAATCAATTCCTTCTCGCTGAGAATAACCTTTTGCAACCAAACGAGCCTTGTTTCGTGTTACAAGTCCGTTTTCATCCAGTTTATTTCTGAATACCCACCTAGCTCCAATTACTGATATGTTCTTTGGTCGGGGTACCAGTTTCCAAACTTTCTGCCTTTTAAACTGATTGAGTTCCTCTTGCATTGCAATCACCCAATCAGCATCGCCAAGAGCTTCTTCTATTTCTTTAGGTTCAAGCTTGGATAAGAACCCAGAATATAAGGAGATATTAGCCATGTCAGCTCTTGCAGTTCTTCTAGTAGTCACACCAGCATCTGGATCACCAATAATTAACTCAAACGGATGGTCTCTATTCCATACCCGTTCACCTGGAAATTGTTTTGATGATTCAGCTTGACTTTCTGAGTTGGGGTGCTGACTACTTTGATTATTTTCACTAAATCCCCCTGAGTTAGTGCCAGCTCCTACAGAACTAGAGTCAACTCGACTCGAGCCTTGAACAGTAGTCATTGAGCTGCTATTTACTCCCCCTGAGTTGTTGCCGGTTCGTACTGAAGAAGTCTCTCCTGATCTTGTAGAATTAGCTTGTTCACTAGACTCAGGTTCTTCATGTACACTTGGAACATTTAATGGAACAACCAACTCAGGTTCATCTTCAAGATCTTCTAAGTCCAGATTTTGAAATTTTAGGGACTCAGGTTCACTAGAATCTCTAGAAATTGATGGGAGTTTGGTATCGTCGAATCTGACGTTGTAGCTTTCAGTCACTTTTCGATCATTCACTAAGAACACTCTATAAGCTGCCACCACATCTGTAGAATAACCAACAAAGATTCCTTCACGAGCTTTTGCTGCAAACTTGCCTAGATTTTCATCATCTATAAGCACATAGCATTTTGCTCCGAAGACATGAAAGTATTTGATTGTTGGTGTTCTGTTGTTCATTAATTCACATGGTGTCTTTTCTTTATCTTTTATAATCAAGGTTCTATTTTGAGTGTAACAAGCGGTACTCACTGCTTCGGCCCAGAAGTACAAAGGAAGTTTTGAATCATACAACAAAGTTCTTGCTGCTTCAACCAAAGTTCTATTCTTCCTTTCAACTACTCCATTTTACTGTGGAGTTCTCGGGGCTGAATACTGACGACGTATTCCTTTAGATACACAGAAGTCATTTAGCACTGCATTTTTGAATTCAGTTCCATTGTCTGATCTAATCGTCTTCACAGTAAGTGTTGAAACATTCTCAATTTGAGTGATGTGATCAATGATTAAGAAAGGTACTTCGTCTTTCGTCATTGCGAACAATACCCATGTATACTTGGAGAAGTCATCCACGATTACCAATGCATATCTTTTCCTAGATAAAGATAGGACATTCGCTGGGCCAAACAAATCCATATGAAGAAGTTGTAGAGGCTCAGTAATACTAGAAATTTCTTTGCTTTTATGCGATGCTCGCTTCGACTTTCCTATTTCACAAGCTTCACAGAGTCCTTTCGGAGCGAACTCCATTTGAGGTAGATCTCTCACCAATTCTCGCCTCGCGAGAGCATTCATCGTTTTGAAGTTTAAGTGAGATAGCTTTTTGTGCCATAACCAGCTTTCATCATCCGAGGCTTTGCTGTAGAAACAGGTGACCTCATTCTGATTTGCTGAATCCATGTCTGCAACAAAAAGATCTACCTTTCGAACTCCTCTCAAAGCTAATGGGCCTTCCTTGATGTGAGTGATTGATACACCTTTCTTGTTGAAGACAATTTCGTAACCTTTGTCACAGAATTGACTGATACTCAACAGATTGTGCTTCAGTCCCTCAACATAGGAAATATCTTCTATGATGACATTGCCAGTTTTCAGTTTGCCATATCCCTTTGTCACACCTATGCTGTCATCTCCAAAGGTAACATAAGGGCCAGCCTTCATAACCAACTCTGTAAGCAGGGACTTTTTTCCAGTCATATGCCTAGATGCTCCACTGTCTAGCACCCATATAACTTTATTTCGATTCTGCTTAACGCCCTGCAATGACAGATTGGTTAGACATTCTTCGGAACCCAACTTTGATTGGGCTCGGCTTTTTGATAAGATCGAGAATCAACAGATTTAACAACAGGAGATGCACTTTTCTTCACATTACTAGAGCTTTCGACTATCTCCTTTACTTTCTCAGACTTGACAGATTTGTCAGTCTTAGGAGAAGGTTTGTCACTCCTAACTTTAGGATGACTGACAGTCTTGGCTCTCCCATACTTTTTCTTGATGTTTGAACTAGCAACAGTATTTGAGCATGACTGGCTAGATGCATTCATTAAATGCACAAAAGTTTGCATGATGTTAAAAGTACATGGCATACAATTAGGTTGACCACACTGTGCATGATTCTGATGCAGATTATTCATTGTATGTGTGGTAGGCATGGCATGTGCAGCAGGAACATTTATGTTAGCTTTACATGCATAAGAAAGATGTTCAGTAGATTTACAGTGATAACATGCTTTCTTTATTCGTTCAGCCTTAACCTCTTTTATGCCTTTTTCTTTCTTTCCTTGTGGTTTAACAGCCTTAGCTCCTAATCCTACTCTAGATTCATCTCTAGGAAAATTGATTTTAACATGTTTGATAGGAGTTATAGGTTGTGCTTTCTGGCGATCTTCCATCTCAATCTCATATCTAGCTATCAATTCAGTCTCCTCTTCTTCTATTCTAGGAACAAGGTGTTTGTACATAGGTTTGACAGCTGATTTAAGAATGCTAGGTGTTTCCTTTTTAAGGTCACTGGAACTAGGGTCAATATGTCTCTTTCCTTCTTTCTTAGGAAGGTCAAAATAATCAAGTCCTACACCTACTCCAGTTATCCTCTTAAATGTGTCATTATCTACATACACTTTACTAGCAGCTAGTTTGTAAGCTTCGCATTTAGTTTCTAACTCAGCTAGATTGTTCCTAAGAAATGCTTCTACTTCTTCCTTAAGGACGAGCTTGTGTTCTAGAGATTTAATAAAGTCTCTTAGAGAAGTATCTACAGTGCAAGCAGCCTCTAGCTCTTCCACTTTTGCCTCAAGCATTCTGCATTTGGCAAAAAGTGTTTTCTGTTCCTTTTGAGAAGAGTCTAGGCTTTTGCACAACATATAGATCTCTTCACTAAGAGCCCCGTTCTGTTCCTTATAATCATCAATAGACATTTCTACTTTAAGAGTCAGAACTGGTACCTCTGGTTCCTCTGATGTCTCAGCCATGAGGGCAAAGTTTGCTACATGAGTAACATCTTCCTCATCTGAATCATCCCAAGCTCTTCCTTCTGTCACCAATAAAGCTCGTTTTCCATGTCTTTCCTTCACCAGCGCTTCATACTTGCTTTTGAGGGCTTCATATGTCTCTTTTGGATAAGTCTGTTTAGGCTTTTTGCAGTCCGAGGCAAAATGTCCAGCTTCACCACAATTATAGCATTTGAACTTCATTTTGAAATCCAATGGAGATTTGTAGCTGGTATTCTTGCCTTTACCTTGGTAGCCTGACGAACTACCACCACCCTTAGCAGCCCGATAGAAAGATGAAGAATTTCTCTGTGGTCGGTTGCTCTTTCTGAATCTCATGTTGCTGAACTTCCTTGCCATGTATGCCACGACACTATCGTCCATGTTGTCCAGCTCTTCTTGGGTGTAGTAGTCATCATCACTGTTTCATGTGCACTCGTCATCATTATCAACTAGATGTGGTGCAAGTGATGATTTAGGCTTTGCTGCAACCATTGCCTTCTTAGACTCTTTCTCATCAGCAACTAATCCTGATGCAGTTTCTTTTCCCTTTGAATCATTGTCCCATGCTTGATCTTGAAGTGTTTCCAGCTCATAGGTCTTTAATATTCCATAATACTCTTCCAGAGAAGTTGTATGCAAATCTCTGGTTTCTCTTATTGCGTAGACCCTATGTTCAATGCTTTTTGGCTGGTTCCTCAGATATCTCGTATTAGTCTCAACCATGGGGAGAGTTACACCTCTCAGATTCAAATCCAATACCAACTGACTGAATCGTAGGTAGACATCTGTTATGCCTTCTCCTTTCCTTATTCTAAAGGTGTCATGCTCCATCTTGAGTATGAGTGTCTTGTTGCTTCTGACCTCTGCAGATCCTTCCATGACAACTTCTATCTTGTCCCAAATCTTCTTCACTGTAGTCAGACCTTTGACTATGTTGAACATTTCATGATCAAGAGATTCCATCAAGGTTTGTCGAACGGCAGTATCACAAGCTATTTGTTCCTTGTCAGCATCCGAAAACTCCGAGGCCTTTTTAGGCTCAGACCGAGGTGCTATAACCACCCCTCCTTCCGTATGTGCAGGAATAACCACCATTGGAACAAATTTACCCTTGTCAAGGACTTCCAGATATTCAGGGTTAACAGTCTCTAAATATAGTCTCATTCTGAAAACCCATTCTTCATAGTGATCTCGGTTGAACATTGGGATCTTGAATGCATTTTTAGGAGCCATCTCAATTCTGGTCACTAAAAGTTTCTAAGTACCCAAGACTAGGCTATGTAGAATATTTATGTAGAACTTTTGCCTAAGTCGAAATTTCTCTAAGTAGAAATTTTGCTCAAGTCGAAATTCACCAAGTAGAAATTGTCCAAGTCGAAATTCTATGTAGAAAATCTCAAGTAGAAATTCTATGTAGAACTTTTGTCCTTAGAATAATTTTTCTGCAGATTACTTTAATATTGAATAAACAATATTATCTCTTTAACACCTTTTGACTTTGAATGCTTTACTCACCTAACCCACCTAACCCACGTGCTAGGTACTGAGTATGTCTTGTTACACTTTCGGCCGTGAATAATGCAAATCACAAAGTCCAAAAACACCTTTTTATTCTTTTACTATTTATCTGTTTGAAAAGGAGATCAAAAAGTTGTTGGGTTGTCTTCTTTGATAAGAACAGACGATGAACACTCAAGAACACCAAATATGAAAGTACCCAGATTAATTCACAAAAATTAATTAAAATACACCCAAGCTAAATAATCACACCTGGAGTATTTAAATAATTTTTCAGATGAGTTTTTCAATACAAACGATTTAAAGCACACTTTTCAAGAAAATGAAAAGTAGATCTAGAAAATGAAAACTCACGATTCTTCTACTCAACACAAGGATCTATATTTTGTATGTTAAACATATAGATCTGATACCAATTGTTAGGTCCAAATGTGTTGTAGAGGGGGGGTGAATACAACTTTTCGAATATGAGAAGCAATAAATACGATGCAATAAACGAACACACAGATTCAAGGAATATATGTCTTATATATAACTTGAAATGGTTGCTACAACATTCATTACAAAGTATAACAGAAGTTCAGAGAGAAGTGAATGATACTAAGCTCTGTGAATGCACTCTCTCTCTTTTTCTTGTGTTTTTCTCAAGAATTGCTCACTAACTAAAACATTACACAAGTACTTTTATTTATACTACATGTAATCTATGTCCTGTAGTCTTCAAAGACTAAGATATACGTGGCCCAATGATGTCCACATAAATCTTGCCTTATCTTGAAAGCTTGGAAATCTGCCAATCAGAAGATGCCATGTGTCATGTTGAAGCTGCACTCTAAGTAGAACTTCTACTTGAGAATTTCTACTTAGCCATCTCGAATTTCTAAGCAGAACTTCTACTTAGAAACTTCTACTTGGTCATCTAGAATATTTAGTACTTAGAAAATATTCTGGTCTTCAACTTGAAACTTCAATGCACATCTTGAACTTGTGATATCTTCATGTCTTCTTTGTTCTTTACTAAGCTCTTGAATATGGATCTTTATTACTGATATAAACTTGCTATCAATGTCCTGACACTTGATGCAACGGTCTGGTTCATAATTGACTAGTCTTGATAGGGTTTTTGCTTCTTGAATAAATTACCATATCCAATTAGTAATGTGGCTTTCCAATATTTGCTTTCCTTCTTGTTCACTTGAAATCAATTGGTCTTATTGATACTGATAGTTATGATCTTGATTCTTGGCTTTTCAAATCACTGAGGCATGAACAACTTTGACTTGAACTTCTCTCAATGATTTCTTCTTGGATTGATCATAGTTAACATGTTGAATTGTATCAATTACCTTGTCTTCATTTAGTGTTGATTTCTTGTGACTTCTTGTTCTTGATTGTCTTCTGGTTAAGTATCTTTTCCTTTAGTTTGAGTTACATTAGTTATAGTGTTACAAGTTTACACACTCTGCCTTTCAGGTTTCCTTCTTAATGCTGTCCTCAGCCTTAATATATTTATCGGCTCTTCTCTGGAGCTCGACCATGTTCTCAGGAGGGTGTTTTGCCAAAGACCTTTTGAAGAAGAGGTCAGTGGTTCCGTGTTCCAGGGCTACCATGGCCACCTTATTTTCCAAATCGGTGATATTCAACGTCTCTTTGGTGAATCGCTTGAGATAATCCCTTAAGTTTTCATTCTTTCCTTGCACCACATACATAAGGGATGCAGAACTTTTCTCATGAATTCTCCCACTGATGAATTGGCTGATAAAGGCAGCGCTCAATTCCTTAAAAGAGCCGATCGAGTTTGCAGGTAGACGGCTATACCATCTTTGAGCCATGCCTGACAGAGTTTGAGGGAACGCCCTACACTTTAAGGCATCACTAGCAGGCTGCAGCAACAGTGCGTTCGAGAATGTTCTGACATGATTTACGGGATCGCCCGTTCCATCATAGGCCTTAATTGTCGGCATCTTAAACTTCCTGGAAATATGAGCATTCATCACCTCCTCAGTAAATGGGGGTGTTGGATCATCAGGATCTCCAAGTGGCATGAGATCCTTGGGGTTACTCCTGGGGGTTTCCACCCTCATAGCTTCTCTTGTTGGGATATCAGCCCTCTTCTGTCTTCTTGAGGACCTCTCCAAATCTATAACGGGAATCCTTCCTGAGATTGGAGGGGGTCGAGTCAGACTCTGTCTTGCCTGTTCCCTTGCTATATCATCCTTTAGCCTTTGGATCTCAGCCTCATGAGACTTAATCCTCTCCTCAACCGTTTGTGGAGGTCCATCATGGATTCTTCGTGTTCTTCTTAGAGGTTCCTTGCTAGCACGTCGCCTCCTCGGGGCTTCATCTCGATCATCATCCTCAGATGATGATGAATCATCAGTATAGGGACCAGAGTAATCATCATATTCTCGATCCCGGATCTGTAAGGCGTGTCCGCTTGGTCCAGGTTCCCTTCGTCGAGGGGGGTAGTTAGGCACCCCATACATAGGGTTGGTGTTCAAAGGGAGATCCGTAGTATGGATCTGTACCCCCGTGCGATCAACGTTACCAAGAGGAGAAACCACCATCTGGAGAGGGTTAGTTTCTTGGCCTTGATGGACAATCACTGAGTGGGTCCCCTCTACATGGGGAGTCATCCCTGGGGGCTGAGTGGGCAGAGGTTGAATGACCGTCCCTGTTGATGGGAGTATTTGTCCTTCCTCAGTGACGATGAGCGGATCAGAAGTGGCTGGTGGAGCAGAGTTAAGGGGCACGGCCTCGGTTGATGTTGTCCTTCGTGTTTGAACCATGGTTGATGTTGTCTTCCCACAGACGGTGCCAAATGTTGTGGAACAAAAACTAGGTTACGATTATTGCGGCTAGGGTTTGTGTATTTAATGCTAGGGTTCGTGAGCTTCGTGCTTCAATGGCTGCTTCTGTGTTTGAGACATAAACGTTCCTCACAGAATGCCTACGTATCTCTTTAATTAGAGAATCAAGCCAATAAAACGTAGTTCTGAGGTGAGGGGTCAGGCCCTTTATATAGGCTTCCGGAGCCTTAGAATTATGGTAGGAATAGGAGACTTGTTAGACAAGTCTTTTGGGAAGGTTCTAGATCTATTCCTTGTAGGAATCAGTTTCCATATTGAATTGGATGCCTTGGTGGCTAAGTCTGGTGGAAATAATATCCTTATCCAACTCTTATTGCTGAGCTGGTTATTACCCATAATATTAATTACGAAATTAATAGTTAATTAGGGTTTTTGGGCTGCCCGGTGGGCCCCACGTTTGGACCATACTAGGTCTAATTAATGCAACATTAAATGTGTCTTTAGGGCTTATTTTTATCTTATATGTACATGTATCCGTTTCGCCACAATCGACCGTAATTACAAGCTCATTAAAAATTGGGAAGTGATATGTGCACACCCCACACTTGTACGTGCACACCCTATCAGCAATATGACCAAAATACCCTCAACTTACATTTTCATTTAATTACTAGTTCAATTATAATTTTATAATAAATTAGTTGAACAAGTGAATAGACTTTTTTTTAGTGAAATTTAGTTTTAATTTTACATCTTAATTTTTAATTTAAAAATATGTGATATATTCAAATATATGTCTTTTTCATGAATCATACATAAATTATAAAATTTGGTATTATTATAAGAAATTATATTTAACCCATTCTACAATATAATGAATTTTATAAAATTACAATAAAAATTATATTTTAATTAAAGATGGGTCAAATTGACCACTAAAAATCAAGTATGACTACTATTACGGGTTCGAGGAAATAATAAATGATAATTTTTAGTAATTGGACTATAAAATGGTAGCTATTTTGCACATGATGTATTTTCAATAATTAAATATTATTTTATTGAATGGTAATAATAAAATAATAATAATTTATGGTGATTGGTATGTTTGTACTGGTTGAGTATTTGTTGAACGATTGCCAAAAAAAATATAAATTTTAATATTCAAAAATCATATTAGCATAGTAAAAAAATCAAGCGTAAAAGTACATAGGTACTTTCGAAAAAAAATATGTTTAATAATTTTATATTCATATTTCATTATTCGTTGGTGATTATTTTTTATCTCTCAACGTGTAAAATATGTTTCTATTGATAGGAAATGCAAGTTAAGGATATTCTAGTCTCTTTGACTATAATGGGTGTGCACCAATAAAGGATGGGTGTACACGTATCAGCTCCCTAAAAATTTTATCAATGAATCAAAATTTTAAAAATCCCGCAGATTAATATTCCGGATATTAAATTATACTCCCTCCGTCCCCCGTGGTTCTTTACATGGGGATGGACACGGAGACCAAGAAAATGTTAAAGTTAGATGAAAAGTGGGTAAAGTAGTGGGACCTATTAATATTTAATAATAGATTTGAGATAGTGGAGGAAAGTAGTGGGTGTAATAGTGTTTTTTATTATTAAATATATGAGATAGTGGGTGTAATAGTAAGAGAAACTTACTATTTTTGAAATGTAAAGAAATGAGAGGAACACCTCAAAATAGTAACTGTAATCTGGAGGGACAGAGGGAGTACCAAAAAATGCCAAACTCTCATTGGATAGAATAATCAAAATCCAAATAAATTGGGAACAAAACTTACAAATTAGAAATTTAAATAAAAAAAACAATCTCAAAAAGTTAAAAATTCTTATCTAAATAGGAGCATTATTGAAAAACAAGAACAAAACAAAAAAAGAAAAGATCTTAGGTTTTCGATTGGTGATAATCGATGAAAGCCTCGATGATTGATTGTGTTGACGGAGGAATTTGGGAACAACAAAATTCGAGGTATGTCGCCGGAAACAAGATCTGATGCGGTGGTTCTTTGCCGGAGAAAACGGTGATGTGTGGTTGTTGAGCGTAATTGGTGGCTGAGATTGATAGGGTTAGTGGCGGCTATTCAGAGCTCTCGACTTCCAACCCCTCAATCGGCCTACGTACCCCGGTATTTATAGGGGATCAAGCCAGACGTAGTTCTTGGAGAACAAGAAACCCAAATGGGCTTGGATAACGGACCAGCTTCCGGAATGTTCTACTATGAGGCCTAACCACAAAGGCCCAAGGCTCATCCTAGATCTCAAGACTTCACGAATAAGGAAACTTCCCCCGTCGAGGACTAGTCCTATTCGTTACCAGCTATTTCTTGATTTCAAGGACGCAGGTATAGCCGTGGTTTACCCCAAGTGCAGAACGCATCCCTGTCCCCCGAATGAGAAGCACCCACCAGATAGCAGGACAGGTGATCCAGAGCTTTTGGGTGCAAAGTGCAGGATTACTCCAAAGTTCCCCAATGAGAGCGCGCCCATTGGCTACAGGAACAGAGCTCCCAAAGCACACACCAGAAAGTCCCCATCTTTCCACCTTAGGGCGCGCCCTTAGTGTTTAAGAAGGGTCCTTATATCCAGGCAAACCCCTGGAGGCCTTCTGCGACGGACATCCCCCTCCTGAGATACGACAGGAGGGAATTCTTTAATAATCAAACAGGTCAATCGACATTATTATCATCTTAGAATTCCAACATAACCTAGGGCGCGGCCTAACACCCCCAGGGAGCGCCCTAATCTCTTAAAACCCTAATTCGTTCTCTAAAATCCCAAATTGAACCTGTATTTGATTCGAATCCATCTTGAAATACCCGAACCGAATTTTGGCTATAACAACTACCCCCCAATTCCATATGAAATCAAAGACGATATATGGAATTTTCAAGAACAAAATCCAAAATTCTCACAATATTCTGAACAGGGCGCGCCTTAAGACAGGGCGCGTCCTTGGAATTTTAACCAATTCTATAGCTGTCATCCACTAACTTTTCAAACCATTATAAATACTTCTCTATCCTTCACTTTACCCTTTTTACTTCTCTCTCCCAAAATACATACCCTACTCCGGCGATTTTCTTTTCCGAGCAACAATCCGGCTAATTCCATTACGTTTTCGGTCACTTCTTCACCAAATCGCACTCCAGAACTTACAAGGTATGTTTTCATGTCCCTATTTTTCATTTTGACCGTGTAAATTGTCCATTCCGACGATGCAACTGTTCATATACCTCATGTTCTTCGTTTTCCGTTGTATGTATATATGTATGTATATGTGTTTGATCTTTTTTCTCCAACATATGCCCGTTTCAACATGATTTTGAATACTAGACTAAGTCCTTAGGCGCGTCCTATACTAAGGGCGCGCCCTAAGGTCTCCCAATAAATGCCAAATGCTCGTCTAATAACTTTAGGGCGTATTTGATTTAGGTTGTAATACACTCTCTTTCATTCTTCTTCGCTTGCTGCTGTAACCTATACAAAACATGTTTCTGTTTACTAATTAATCTGTTGGGCGCGCCTTACACATAGGGCGCGTCCTTAACTTCACTTTTGCTAATACACAAGGCTGTCCTTAGGTGTGTATCAGTACCTACTCTATTGAATTCGACCAACCGATTAGTTTTGACTTGTAGAAAAAATTCTCATTATATTCCTCTCATGGGCGCGCCCTCAGTTTCTTTATTTTTTAATTTTGCAGCTGGAGGGCGCGCCATCTCCATTTCATCCCTTTAAGGAACTTAACAAACGCATTGGGACTTACTCTCCTTTTCCAGCACCTCTACCTCCTAATCCGTCTAGACCTCTCTTCTCATTTGTATCCTCAGAAGATAAGGCGCGCCTTATCCAAGATTTTAACGAGGACAAGATGAGTTTTTCCAGTGAAGACTCCCTAGATAATATCCCCCTTAGCAACCGTATAAAGAACAACATAGAAACTTCAAAACCAATGCCCGAAAAAACTCCAAACCCTTTGCATACAGACCCCTCAGACAGTGATTATACCCCAAATTTCAATTCCTCCGACACACATTCTTCTAACACTTACTCCTCTGAGGGCGCGCCCTAAGCTTCTTCTATTTCGCCTATAGCTGATTTCGAACCTACATCTCCATTACCTTCTCCAGTCCCGTTTAAACATTGGGAAGTCCTCGATGAAGAAATTGATATTGATTTTGGTAAATATGATACCATGTCTGAAAAGGAGAAAAATCTTCTTAGAAAGAAACGAGGCAAATTGGCTTGTGTGAATATGTCTTCTATAGCCACGAGTGACGAAGTAGGATGGGCTATGCAATATTATGGCCAAGAAGGAATCTGGGCCATCCCGTATGCTCACCACCGCCCACACATCTTCAATTATGGTAAAAATTTCAAAATTCCAAGAATGGTCTTAACTCCTAAACTTGTAGCTCTTGGTGTGGGCGCGCCCTTACATCCCTATCTCCAACAAATACTAAGGTGGTATGACATAGCACCCATCCAACTTTCCCCCAATAGCTACAAGCTTGTGTTGGCTTTGTTTATCCTTTACCATGACCTTGAACTAGGAGTTCCCTCTAAGCATGAGGTTAGCTATTTCTTCAGCATTCGACAGTCCAGCATTGGTTACTACTACCTTGTAATCAATAAGCTTCACAACAATAAAGGTTTTTTCGAAGGAAGAATCAGCCATCTCAAATTTTGGAAAGAACCTTTCTTCTATGTCTGGGACGTTCCTCGAGTTCGTATTCAGTTCAACACGAATCCTTGTAAGTCAGAGCGCGCCCTATTCCTTTATTACCTTTTTGATTATCAATTGTCTATTAACTCCTTTGAATTGTAACAGATAAAAGAACTCAGAAAACACTCGAGGGCGCGGCCTCAATTCGTGCAAAAGCCGTTCTGAGAGTTGCCTCAGAAAAATTCAACCTTCAATCTATAATCACAGAAGAAAATTTAAAGAGAGTAGGAATTTTGCCTGATAGAGTCGGGCATATTTGCAAATTTAAAAAATTTAGGAAGGGAATTCTCGTTCCCACATTCCCTTCTAGCAATAGTGAAAATGAAAATTCTGACTCCGATGAAGGTATAAAAGTTATAGCATAGGGCGCGTCCTTATCTTTCTTCTTGCCAAAAGTTTTTTTATAACCTGTCTAATACCTTTATCCAGGGCGCGGCCTAATTCTTCCTTTTTTGTCTTGTGCAGGTATGGCTCCTAGGATTCCTCGGGGATTTGGAGCTGCAAAAAAGAAAAATGAAAAAGAGAAGAAAACCGAGCAAACTGGCACATCAGATTCCCGGGCGCGCCCTGTGCAAAGGAAGGACTCTAATGACGCGGTCACTCCATCCACAGAGTCCTTAAAAAGGAATGCCGATACCCTAGAACCTCTCATTGACAGGGGCAAGAAACCGAGAACCGAGGGCGCGCCCTCATATGTCGAAACATTGATTGGTCCAGCTGCAGCTCCTCTTATTGGAGAGGATGAAGTCACTTCATGGCAAAACATGAATGCTGATGAGGAATCCGAATCCATGATCCGAGCATCCGCCCAACTACTCATCCAATCCCTAGGGCGCGCCCAAAGGGTTCATAAGGAAAAACTGCACATCAACAGACTTGAAGCTGAGAATAGAAAGTATTCGAAAATGGTTATCGACACTGATAACAAATGGAAAAAAGAATGTGATGCCAAACAAGCCAGTATTGCTACTCTCAGGTTAGATCTTCAAAAATCTGTTGAGGAAGGTTTATATCTGAGTGATCAAGTCAAGTGGCTGAAGGAGAAAGAGGAGTATTTTCAAACTCAACAGAATGCCTTGGAAATAGAAAAGGCTAAGCTGAAAGAGCAGATGGAACAAATTGAGGATGAGAACTTCGAGAAGGGATTCAACTTCTATCTTACCGGCTTCCTAGCCAATGATCCCGACTACAACTGGGTGGAAAAGTTTGGTTCTGCTGCTGCTGAGGATGTAACAAAATTTAAAATTGAAGAAGCTGCTGCCATCAAGGCAAAAAGAATTGAGCTTGGATTAGAGGATCCTCCCGAGGACGCGCCCTCCACTGAAAATGTTCAACTCTCTCCTCCAGCAGTTATCCCTACCCAAAACTCACCTCCTGCCGACGTATCTCCTCTCACCGCTGTTCGTCCTAATGATGCTCAGGACGCGCCTCCTTCCTCTCCCAAAGTTGTTCCTTCTTCTCCTTCTAAGGGCGCGCCTTAGAATTGCAAACTTTCTCAAAACTTGTTCGTTCATACTTTTAAGGTGCGGGTCCTTTGTAAAACCCTGCAAGTTGTAACTTAACTTTTATGCCTTTTGGAATTATTTATCTTCATGCTTTTATTTTTCTCGTTAAATTCTTCAATTAGGGCGCGCCCTATGTGGGGATGCGACCTTTTTATTTAAGGAAATACCTTCAACTTGATTTTTAACTGTGACAAAATATCTTCAAAAAGTCTTTAAAATGTAGATTGAGGGCGCACCCTAAGGTATTTCCCTTTTCAGGTTTTCTTTAACTTGTCAATTTACTTATTATGCAGAACTTCACAGGGCACGCCCTAAGACATAGGGTGCATCCTCTTGCACTTCAATCTTCAAAAAACAGCTAAAAATGTCTTGATATACTTCATTAATCTTCCAATAAATTCTTTATTAAATTCAAGTCTAAACAGAACAGGGGAAGGTATACATGTATTACCCCCCAAGCTAAGGAGAATAAACTTCAAACAACGTGGAATAAAAATAGCAAACCTCGACTAGAACTAAGGAAGGCATATATGCACTACCCCCCTAGACTAGGAGAACAATTATTGATACTAGTCTAACTTATATCTAAGCCTTCCAAAATAGGGGGCCGAAGCCGCACCCTACTGATAGTATTTTCTCAAATGTTCTGCATTCCATGCTCTTGGGATTGTGTTGCCATCCAAGTCTTCTAGATGATAAGTTCCTTCCCAGATGATAGACTTGATCTTGTAAGGTCCTTCCCAGTTGGGACCAAAGACTCCATGTGCTGCTACCCTTGTATTTGGCATGACTTTCCGCAGAACTAAATCACCCACCTTAAAAGGCTGAGTCTTCACCTTCTTGTTATAGTGCCGTGCAGCCCTCTGCTGATAAGTTGCCAACCTCAACTACGAATTTGCCCTCATTTCTTCTAGGAAATCAAGATTTAACCTTTGATTTATCATATTTGATTCTTCGTCATAAAAATCCCTTTGGAATGATCCTGCTCCAATTTCCACCGGCACCATTGCCTCACATCCATAAGATAATATGAAAGGAGATTCACCCGTTGTGGTTCTTGGAGTTGTGTTATATGACCATAAAACCATGGGAAGTTCTTCAGGCCAATTCCCTTTGCTTTCTTCCAACTTCGTCTTCAAGGTATGCTTGATTATTTTGTTGATAGCCTCTGTCTGCCCATTACTTTGAGGATGATACACAGCTGCAAATTCCTTCTTTATCCCCAAATCATCACACAACTTTCTCAATTCTTTGCTGTCAAACTGTTTTCCATTATCCGACACAAGTTTATATGGAATTACAAACCTACACACAATAAAGTTGAAAACAAAATCTCGAATCTTCCTTGCAGTAATTGTAGCCAAGGGCATTGCTTCCGCCCACTTGGTAAAGTAATCCACAGCGACAACAGCATACTTCACTCCTCCTTTAGCTTTAGGGAGCTCTCCAATGAGATCTATTCCCCACATAGCAAATGGCCATGGGCTCATTAAAGAAGTCAAAGTAGTAGCAGGGCTGGTAGAATAATTGGCAAACCTTTGACACTTGTCACATGCCTTAACAAACTCGTAAGCAAGGTAGGCCAATAATATCCTTGCCTTAACACCTTCATTGCCAACGAACCACCCCCTGAGTGATTGCCGCAAATCCCTTCATGAATCTCCCTAAGGATGTAATTGCATTCATCTCCATCTATGCACTTGAGAAGTGGTTGATTGAAACCCCTCTTATATAATATCCCATCATACTCCACGAATCTAGCTGCTTGATACTGAAGCCGCCTGGCCTCCAGCTTCTCACTTGGAAGTATACCTTCTCGGATATATTTTTGAATGGGAGTCATCCAAGTAACATTGAGAGTAGATTCCACTTCCATGATTTCAACCTCTGGAATACTAGGTACTTCCTGTACTTGCAAAGGTACTGTCCCCAACAGCATAGCATCTTTCTGTGACCCCAACTTGGCTAACACATCTGCACTACAGTTCTCATCTCGTGGAATACATTCTACCCGTACTTCTCGAAACTTTTTTATCAACCGCTGAGCGCACCTCATGTAAAGCTCCGTCCTTGGACCTCTGCACTGAAATCCACCTTTCACTTGTCCAACCACTAGTTCTGAATCACTTAACACAATGAGATTTACTACCTTCATCTCCAAAGCCATCTTCAGCCCATTAATCAAGGCTTCATACTCCGCATCATTATTGGATGCTTGAAATTTGAAATGAATAGCACTCATGAGTTGATTCCCTTCAGGGGTAAACAAGATTACACCTGCTCCAGCACCTCCATTGTTAACAGCTCCATCTACTTGTAGCTTCCACCAGGGTTGAGGAACTTCTTCAAATGGGCTTGCCCTCTTTAGTGGAATTTCAGGCTCAACCGATACAATTGATTTTTCTTCACTTTCCGACTCGAATTCAAGAATGAAATCAGCAAGAGCTTGACCCTTAATAGCTGTCCTTGGAGTATATTCCAAATCAAACTGTCCCAACTCAATCGCCCATTTTAACATTCTACCAGAGGTTTCCGGCTTGTGGAGAATTCCTCTCAATGGATATGCCGTACGAACTTCAATCCTGTGAGCTTGAAAATAAGGCCGAAGCTTCCTTGACGCCAAAACTAAGGCATAAACCAACTTTTCCATGCTAGTGTATCTGGTTTCCGCATCGAGCAAATGCTTACTCACATAGTAAACCGGAGACTGATGATCAACTTCTTCTCTTACCAATACCGCACTGATGGAATGTTCCGAAACGGCCAAGTATAAAATTAACGTCTCTCCTTCCACAGGCTTAGCTAATAGAGGAGGATTTCCTAAATGCTGCTTTATTCTCTGAAAAGCTTCCTCACATTCAGATGTCCATACAAAATCTTTGGCTGCCCCCTTTATTGCCTTGAAGAATTCTCTGCATTTATCCGATGATTTTGATACGAAACGATTAAGGGTAGCTATCCTTCCTATGAGACTCTGAACTTGCTTCACACTAGACGGAGATTTCATGTCAAGAAGAGCTTTTATTTTTGCTGGATTTGCCTCGATTCCACGATGATTGACAATAAATCCTAGAAACTTCCCGGATTCTACCCCGAAGACACATTTTTGAGGATTCAACTTCATCCAAAACTTCCTCAAAATCTCGAACATCTGTTCCAAATGCTTTACATGGTCCTCCGCTCTTAAGGATTTAACGAGCATATCATCCACGTATACCTCCATGGTTTTCCCTATCAAATCCTTAAACATCATGTTCACCAACCTCTGATAGGTTGCGCCAGCATTGATTAACCCGAAAGGCATGCCAATATAACAATACAATCCTCGATCTGTAATAAAGGAAGTGTGCTCCTGATCCGGCTCATACATAGGGATCTGGTTATAACCAGAGTAAGCATCCATGAAACTTAAAAGAGCGTGTCCTGCCATGGCATCCACCAACTGATCAATCCTCGGGAGTGGAAAACTATCCTTCGGGCATGCCTTGTTCAGATCAGTGAAATCCACACAAGTCCTCCATTTTCCATTTGGTTTTTTTACAAGAACTGGATTAGCCAACCAATCTGGATAATATGATTCCTTGATCAGCCCAACATCTAGAAGTCTATCCACCTCTTCTTTCAATGCTATGGCTCTCTCTCCACTTACTGGCCGACGTTTCTGGCGGATTCCCTTTTTTGTAGGATCTATATTCAGACGGTGACACATAACCTTCGGATCAATCCCAACCATATCAGCATGACTCCAAGCAAAAACATCCAGATTGTTTAAAAGGAAATTGGTGAGCATGCCTCTTAACTTGGAGTTCGACTGCGAACCAATCTTCAAAACCTTAGTTGGATCCCTTTCATCTACCAAAATAGAAATTGTATCCTCTACAGGACCAGTCTTTTCCACTGGTTGTGGTGTCCTTGGGTCAAGGTCGAAATCAAAACTTCGAGGATCTTCAACTGGTGCTACATTCTTGGAGGGCACGTCCTCTTTAAGAGGGAAGTCTTCCTCGACAAGGGTATGCACCAAACCTTCAAGTAACATTCGCCTCCCTTCAACCTTCTCACCCTTGAGATCAAATGAGATTACTTCCTCTATTTCCTCCAAAATTCCTTCTTGAAGCTCATCAAGAACCGTGGTATTATCCTCAGGGCGCGCCCTATATAGCAGTTCTTCCTCTTCAGGTTCCTGGACAAGATAATGGGCTTTTACCTCTTCTGGGACAACACTCATGACCCCTGAACCACTCTCCCGTAGGGCGCACCCTCCATCCTTCTGTCTTCTAAACCCTTTAATCGCCTTATGGTAGCAATCTCTTGAGTCATGCTGAGAGCCCCGTACAGTTCCCACACCATTCGGCGTAGGAAATTTCATTGCGAGATGATAGATAGAGGTCACAACTTTCATTTCCTTCAACAGAGGTCGTCCTACCAGAGCATTATGTGATGAATCCACATTCAAAATCATGAAATCCATCATTTGAGTCACAGAAAGGGTTCCTTCCCCAAGAGTTACCGGTAATTTGATAGCTCCAATAACTTTTACCGATTCTCCTGAAAAACCATAGATCCATCCGTTGTCTTGAATCATATCTTTGTCTAAGAGTCCCAGCTTCTTATAAGTACTGTAGTAGAGTATGTTCACCGAGCTTCCATTGTCCATGAAAACCCGATGGACATTCTTCGAACCAATCTGAATTGCTACTACCAGAGCGTCATTATGAGGATGATGTACCCATCTAGCTTCTTCTTCAGTGAAAGTAATGTCAGCACATTCTCCTTTGAACAACTTAGGTGGCCTCAACTCCAAGCTATTCACATTTGTGAGAGGTCGATACCTCGCTTCTCTGGAATATCTCTCCATAGCGTGATTGCTATCTCCCCCTAAATGGTGTCCCCCAAAGATGGTGTGAATACTCCCTTCTTTGACGAATTTCTTCTCTTCCGGCTTACCATCTCCGTGGAGGGCGCGCCCTCCATCTCTCCTGTCAGGATTCTCCCTATGCTTCTTCACCTCTCTAACAATCCATTCCGTCAGGTATCCTTCCTTAATCAAATCCTCAATCTCTTCCCTGAGCTGACGACATTCATGAGTGTTATGCCCTGAGGATTCATGGAATTCACAATACTTTTTCTTATCTTTACTCTGCCAAGAGGTCAATGGTTCCGGCTTTCTGAAGAACCCTTTGTTCTTATTCACCTCAAAGATATGTTCAATAGAAGCTGCTAAAGGAGTATAGTTACCCAGCCTTTGATCGTAAGTGTATGTATCAGGTGGACCCCAATTCCTTCCAGTTTCAGCTAAATTTACCCGGTTCGCACCAGTTGCTATACGACGAGTAGGACTAGGAGACCTATCCTTCCTTTTACCGGTCTTTCCCTTAGAACCGTTCTGACTGTCAGTTTTTCGGCTATCCGCCAAGGATTGTTCCACAATCTTGAAAGACTCAGCTTGTGCAAACACATCAGCCAATGTAGGTGGATCCCGTCCTTGAAGATGTTTCCAAAAATCAGTTCCCACTGACAATCCAGCTATTAGGAAACTTTTGAGCGTTTCATCTGTTGCTCCTCTCACCATAGTGGATTCCGAGTTGAATCTCTTGAAATAGGATTGCAAACTCTCCCCTTCCCTTTGCTTGATATTGGCCAAGGTTGTGACCGGAGGAGCATATTTTACCGCGGCCTGGAACTTAGTCAAGAACAAGTTCCTCATCATCTGCCACGACGTAATTACCCCTGGACCGAGCTTCTGAAACCATTGCTGAGCACTCTCCCTGAAAGTTGCCGCCAACAATCGACATCTAGCCAATTCCGTAACTTGATAGACATCCATCTCGATATCGAAACGTCCAAGGAATTCCACAGGATCTGCATTTCCATGAAATCGCAAATCATTTGTCATTGATCTATACCCAGCAGGGAGTTGTGCCTCTCTAACTTCAGTCGAGAAGGGAGAGGATGTTGGCGCGGTTGCAGATATTCTTCCTCCATCAAGGTGAGCAAGGAGTTTCTTTACATCATCCACATTAAATGTTCCCACTCCAGGAATATTCTGGATATTTGGTTGTCCCACAGTCTGAGTACCCCCCGGGGGTGGAGGCGGCGGTGGAGCCGCTGTCTGAATGCCTCCTTGAACCTTTACTTCTGGTTGAATCACAACCTCTTGAGTTTGAATTTGATGACCCTCGGGATTTCCATGAGGTTGTGAATTCCCTTGAGAACCTCTCTGATACTGTCCTCCCGAGTGAGAGTGCGTCCTCGACCTGGACTCATTGGAGGTGCTTGAGGGGATTTGATGAATACGGGGAGATCTCCCACCTGAGGGCGCGCCCTGATTACGGGGGCGCCTATTTCCCTGGTACCAATCCATTCTTCTGTCACCGTTATCACGGCTTCTTCTTCCAGTATTATCACGATGAGGAGTTTGTTCGAATCCAAGGGGCCGCGACCTGTTTTGAACAGGGGGCACGCGCTGTGGATTATCTTTTCGAGCAAGAGTTCTCTCATGTCCAAGGGGCCTCGACCTGTTGTCAGGGGGCACGCGCTGTGGATCATGACCCTGTGGAAGGGCTCGCTCATGTCCAAGGGGCCTCGACCTGTTATCAGGGGGCACGCGCTGTGAATCATGGGGCCTCGATTCCATATATTTGTCTTTCTTCTGAAGCTCGAGGAGCACCATCCTCAAATCATCATCATCAAGCCTTATTCCAAGACGTTCTTTCAAGCTGGCAAAATCTCTCCTTTCTTTAGCCATTTGCTCCTCATCCTTCTGAATCTCACGAGGAGTGCGCCCTGAACGATGTGGATGAGGGCGCACCCTCTCTTGAGGATTCACCAACCTGCGCTCAGAATTATTTTCACTAGGATGTTCAACAATAGGATCAGAGTATTCTAACCTTCGAGGAGTGACCAGCTGAAATCTTCTTTCGTGACTTTCCTCCCTCCTTCGAGAATCTTCCTCGATGTGAGGGGATTTTCCTGATCGGCGATGATTTCGTGGGATACTCCGAGATTTTCTCCTTAATTCTTGCTCTTCCTCCACAGAACCCAATCTCGCCCCGAAACTATTTATGGCATCTTGCATAACATACAGCTGTTCCATTAATGCCGAATTACTGATGAGAACGGGCGGCTGTCCGCCAATGGCGGCCGGAGTTCCCTGATGTCGCGGAGGAGCAGCAATATTTTCCGGGACATAAGCTTCATGACGCGCTTGGTTATCTCCCAAGCTATCTTCAGAATCGTAACCATCTTCTTCTTGAGAACCTCTGCCATGATTGTGAGACATCTTTTCCTCCTAAGATGTAGATCTTGATTGGCTCCCCTCCTTCTAGCGCCAATTTGTTGACGGAGGAATTTGGGAACAACAAAATTCGAGGTATGTCACCGGAAACAAGATCTGATGCGGTGGTTCTTTGCCGGAGAAAACGGTGATGTGTGGTTGTTGAGCGTAATTGGTGGCTGAGATTGATAGGGTTAGTGGCGGCTATTCAGAGCTCTCGACTTCCAACCCCTCAATCGGCCTACGTACCCCGGTATTTATAGGGGATCAAGCCAGACGTAGTTCTTGGAGAACAAGAAACCCAAATGGGCTTGGATAACGGACCAGCTTCCGGAATCTTCTACTATGAGGCCTAACCACAAAGGCCCAAGGCTCATCCTAGATCTCAAGACTTCACGAATAAGGAAACTTCCCCCGTCGAGGACTAGTCCTATTCGTTACCAGCTATTTCTTGATTTCAAGGACGCAGGTATAGCCGTGGTTTACCCCAAGTGCAGAACGCATCCCTGTCCCCCGAATGAGAAGCACCCACCAGATAGCAGGACAGGTGATCCAGAGCTTTTGGGTGCAAAGTGCAGGATTACTCCAAAGTTCCCCAATGAGAGCGCGCCCATTGGCTACAGGAACAGAGCTCCCAAAGCACACACCAGAAAGTCCCCATCTTTCCACCTTAGGGCGCGCCCTTAGTGTTTAAGAAGGGTCCTTATATCCAGGCAAACCCCTGGAGGCCTTCTGCGACGGACATCCCCCTCCTGAGATACGACGGGAGAGAATTCTTCAATAATCAAACAGGTCAATCGACATTATTATCATCTTAGAATTCCAACATAACCTAGGGCGCGGCCTAACACCCCCAGGGCGCGCCCTAATCTCTTAAAACCCTAATTCGTTCTCTAAAATCCCAAATTGAACCTGTATTTGACCCGAATCCATCTTGAAATACCCGAACCGAATTTTGGCTATAACAGATTGTTATGAAAAGAGGGAAGAAGGAGAGGAGAAAGGAAAAATACGTAGTATACTATAAATTGTATGCTTGATATTCTCTTCCTTTTTCTCGCAATTGATTTTAAATTAAAAAATGAAAATATGCCGCTCATTAGAGTCGTTTCAATGATAATTCTCAATGATATGGTTGATGTGAAATTGTAGATTATTTATGAGATATTTTTTGAAAGATTTTATTTTGATGAATTTATTTAATAAAAATAAATATTATCATTCAAATAAATAATTTATTAAATTTATTTTTCTTTTTTTTTAATAATTGATAAGCTGTTTATTACATAAATTATTCAAATAAATATTAACTTAATTTCTTTTTTCCATTTATTATTTTAAACAATTTTAAGTTAAAAATAATAATTTTAAATTTATCCAAACAATCTAGACATTTAGAACATTGACGTTACTATCTCGATATCTTTCATTTTTCTCGCTATATTCGAGAACCAAACGAAACTTCCAAATAACACACATGGACATGGACGTCTAGTCCATGAGTCCATCCAATGAAGCCCCGACAAGCTAACCAAGAAAAAAATACGAAAAAACCATGTGGCCCATGACAGCAGTAAGAACATCTCTAATAGCCCCTATATTCTATTTTATACTACGTTATTGAAATCGGTCGATTTCTGAAAAATCGCGATAAATCGGTCAAAAATTGGTTAAAATTTTAAAATCGATTCGATCGATTTTGCAAAAATCGCTAATAAATCGTCGATTTTTCAACCAAATCACCCGATAAATCGTAAATCGGTATCTCAACCTAATAGTTCTGATTTCCGAAATCTGCAACACTGATTTCATAACTCAAAAACTGTGAAGAAAGAACAAAAATACTGCTTTAAATTTTTTTTACTAACTCTTAAAAATATTAAACTACTTTTAACTATTTTTATATTATTGCATAGAATTGTAAATCGTCGAACGACAAATCTAACGGTGTGTAAAAGGTCAACGAAAAAAGGTCGGAGATGGCCGAACAAATTGTAATAGAGTTAGCCGAAAAATCAAGTTAGGGGTTCGAATTGGGGTTTACAATTTGGCAAAAGAACTGGTATAAAATTGGTTTAGTATTGTAGATCATGAAATTCCGATTCTAATGATGTATAATACTTAACCCGAAAACTATGGCCGATGGCTGCACGAAAGAAAGAAGAATCTGCCGGAAATCTCTAATCGATCGTCATGGATCGCCAGAGCTCAGCTCTGTGATATGCATCTACAATTGGCGTATCAGGTAATGCGCTGGTTGTACATGCGTATCCAGTACACATGTATTCATTCTGTGGGCGTAACCTAAGACGTGCGTTTCTTATATTGGCATGACTAGGGATGACAATCGGGTCGGATCGGGTTTGGCAAAATCCAAATCCAAACCCGATTTTTTGTACCAAACCCGAACCCGTAAAATACCTGAAAACTGGAACCCGATCCAATATATATCGGGTATACCCGAAACTCGAAATATTTTGAATTTGGATAATGCCCGAAACCCGAAACTCGAATTTTTAAATACGTTTTTATATAATACACACTTTAATATTTTATATATTATAAATAATATTATATATATTATATAAATAAATTATATTCAATGCACTAATTTAAAATTTAATTTTGTTATAAAATTTTACTTAAAAATAAATTTTTAAAAAAAATTAATCATTAAAATAGCCAAATAGATTTGACATGAAGAACATCTTAAAGACTTAGAGTCTAAAATAGTTTTAATGTTTCGGTTTTAATAATGGTTATTTGTTATACGATGCACTAGTGATTTTTATATATAATGTATTATATTGTGAAATATATAAAAGTATAAATTATATATATATATATATATATATATATGAGTTACACTCTAGAATGAACACCTTATATAAAAAATAATAAAGAACACTATCATAATACCTTATTTTCATTAAAAAAATGATTTGTTATGATAAAAATCACAAATTATAACAACAATTAAGCTTAACATATCGAATCTAATGTAGAATCTCATATAAATTTAAAAATTAAATGTTACATAGAATCCAGTATAAAATCTTATGTGTGTGCGTGTCTATATATATATATTTGTAACAATGAAATTATGTGTAATCATGTTATATTTGATCCTAATTTTTTGTTAGAATCTATATTTATTCATAAAACGTCATTTTTGGTGTGAAAATTAGAATCTAAATGCGATTTTATGTAAGATTCTGTGGTGTTCTTTATTGTTCTTTATATAAGGGTATTTTTCATGGAGTAATATATATATATATATATAATAGAAACCAAATTAGAATGGAAACTAGAAACCAAATCCCAATACAGCATTTCAAGCTAATCTAATAATCAAAGCAGAGGTACCCCAATACAAAAAATGTATAATAATCTACCATTTATTCAGCAGTGAACGATGATTTATTATTATTAATATTTTTGCTAAACATTGGTGAGTTAATTTATGACATTTTTTGTGAAGGTGCCCTCTATTTGATCACTAGCCTATATATATATATATATATATATATATATATATATATAATCGGGTTTTTTTGGGTTTCATGTCGGGTTCGGATCGATTTTCGGGTTTCGGTTCGGGTTTCGGATCGGTATACATAATATCCAAATCCAAAAAATTTCGAATTTAAAAATCATATCCAAATCTAAATCCAAAAAATCTGGTTTGATAAATACAAAATTTCGGGTTTCGAATCGGGTATCCGTCGGATTATTTTGTCATTCCTATGCGAGATCTAGGATACTCCTTTTCCAAAGACGTATCATATGAATATTTAGGGCGCGCAGCGCGGTATTTTAATTATGAAATAATAAAAAATGGATATTTAGGATGCGCCCCTATTTTTATCAAATATACTGAAATACGTATAGAAAAAGTGATTCATTGAATTTGGGATGAAAAAACACTTACTTAGATCACGAAATTAATAAGACTTAGAATTAAATTTTTAACAAAAAAATGTAATAAAATTTTATCTGCATTCGTATTTTTATCTCATGATCAAAATGACATTGTAGGGAATGTTTCCTATTTAGATTTTAATGAATTGTTAAAAAATTTTGAATTTTAAAAAATTGTTACCGATTTTAATTTTACTCAAATTTTGAATTAAAATTAAATCTCGTAGAATCTTTTTGATTTAAACAGAGTCTTCCATAAATTCTTCAAAATCTCATAGATTTTAATCAGCTTTCAAAAGATATAAAATATACCAAAAAAAATTCATCAAAATCTACCAAATACAAAAAAAAAATCCTAAATTTTTGAAAGATGATGGTCCAAAATGGATTATTTTCAATTTTCATGATCCTACCTATCCAATTTCAAAAATACGACTCAAAATATTCCTGAATACGTTATTTCGTATGTCGCAATACATGTTGCGTTACTTCGTCTGCCGTATCAGACGTCTAATGCGGTACTTCATGTGCAACACACAGACCATATTCCTTAATATAGCTAATGCGACATACGAAATAGCGTAACAGAGAAAAAAATTTGAAAAAATAGATACGATATACGAAATTGCACATTAGGAGGACATGTGAGTGCCAAAATTCTGTGCATGGCCCATTTTGGTATTTCTCTCATTTCTTAATACCATCAGATTTTATATATTTTTTAAAATTCAAATTAAATACTATTAAAATTTAATTTCATTGAATCATAAATTTAAAATGAATATCACCAACAGATTTGTTTTTTAAAATTCACATTAAAAATCACCAAATTTTAAAAAATCTTTTAAAATATAAATTAAATACACCAAAATTTTAAGAATAAAATAACCGAATGCCAGATGGCCAAAATTTGTACTGCTTATTGTCTTGTTACAAAATCAGCCACAAATAGTTAATTGTACAGATCATACACAACTATAATAAGACTTTTAAATCTGTAAGAAATAACTAACCTGTACTTTCCAAATATTACACAAGAAATAAAATTAAACACCAAAAACTTCAAAAAAAAAAAAATAATCACAAATACACAAATAATTTTTTATTGTCATTTTCTTTACATGCATACCCATGCATTCATATTGATTCCCTCTTCCCCAGAAACATTATACATGTAAACCATTCTCTCTCACACACCTACACACATTGAAAATTTTAAATCAAATTTTCTAGGGTTTTATTTTCTCCATTTCTCTTAATTTTTATTTTAAATCAATTGATTGGCTTTTATTATTGCCGTGATCAATTTCTCCTGTAAAAGTACAGATCTTTATTCTTTTTGTTGACCACACCACAACAATCAACAAAAAATCATTCTCAACCTTTTTCAATTAAAAATCAAGAAAATATAATAATATAATATATTTTTATTTCAAATCAAAACCATAAAGATAGTATCTTTTGCTTAATTCTTTGGGATTACTTTTGATTTCCCTCATTTTCACGTCTCTTTTTCGAATTTGATTCTTTTCTTGATCATTTCTTGATCTTCTTGGGGCAATTAAAAGCCATTTTTATTAAAAAGTGAGTCTTTTTTGAACTTTTTGCTCTAGGGTTTTGTGGATTGTTTGATAATCATTAGGGCTTAATTGCAAAAACCCATTTGAGTAAAGTTGCAATGTTGAAATCTTGGAGGGCCCGTTTCACTGTTTTCACCAAGAATTGCGTATATTGTGTAAGTTTGGCTCATAATCTTGAACTTTTCATTTAGGACTTTTATCAAACATGTGTTGTGCATATTGAATTTCTTTGTTTTTGGGTCTTGTTTGATTGTATTGAAACATGGGTTGTGTTTATGGGAAGTGTTGTAGCAGATGTACATCGAATTCAGATGGCCATCCTTCGTCGTCTGATGACCGGGCTTCGGATGATAAGGATTCTCCGTATAATGGCCAAGGGAAACATATAATTGTAGATAGGTCTGTAGAGCCTGTTCTTGTGCCTTCACATAATTTTGAGTTGGATTATACGGTTTTAACGCAACGAGGGTACTATCCTGATAATTTGAATAAGGAGAACCAGGATACGTATTGTGTTAGAATGTGTATGCAAGGGAATCCTAATGTGCATTTTTTCGGTGTGTTTGATGGGCATGGTCAAACGGGAGGGCAATGTGCGAAGTTTGTGAAGAGTAGGTTGGTTGAGAACTTGTTACAGGAGTCTATGTTGGTGGATGATCCTATTAAAGCTTATAATGCTGCGTTTTTGGCAACGAATGATGAACTTCATGATAGTGAAATAGATGATTCGATGAGTGGTACGACAGCTATTACTGTTCTTGTTGTTGGTGATATGCTTTATGTGGCGAATGTGGGTGATTCAAGAGCTGTGATTGCTGTGAAGAAAGGGGATCAACTTGTCGCTGAAGATTTATCGTGTGATCAGACACCGTTTCGGAAAGATGAATGTGAAAGGGTTAAGCTTGAGGGGGCCAGGGTCTTGAGTGTTGATCAAGTGGAAGGACTTAAGGATCCAACTATTCAAACATGGGGTGATGAGGAGACCGAAGGCAGTGACCCTCCAAGGTTGTGGGTTCAGAATGCAATGTATCCTGGAACTGCATTTACACGGAGTGTAGGGGATAGTTTGGCTGAAAAGATTGGCGTGTTTGCTGTCCCAGAGATAAAGACGGTCAAGCTGACACCTGATCATCAATTCTTTGTTGTGGCAAGTGATGGGGTATTTGAGTTCCTCTCTAGCCAAACTGTTGTCAATATGGTAAGTAACACCTTCTTTGTCGACTTATTTGAAATAGTTCCTCATTATATCCTGAGTTAATTTAGTTCATCTTATGAAGCTACCTAATTTAGGTATTTCGTCTTTGTGGTTTAGTATATTCATATTTTACCACTCTGAATATGGTACTTGTTATACTTATAGGCTCTTTGGTAGCAATTTTAATATTTTGGAGAGTCTTGCGACTTGCATGTTAAAAGTAGTGCATAGAGGGTCAATTCGTCGAGACTTGTCCGGATAGTTATTCTTATTCTGATAATTGTTACAAATATAGAGTTGTATATTTTTGCAATATGTTGAAGCTAACATTTTTTAAATACTTAATTGTGTTGGGTTATGGGCTTATGGCCCTTTATTTTCTTTTGCATATGAATCTGCTTGACTGTTTTATTACCACCAAAGGAAGGATTATGACTTAGGAATATAAGAATATTTTTGTCCCAAGTATTTACATGAAGTATTTGTAACTTGTAAGACTATTAGACTATAGGTCCTTTTGTTTACATTGTTTTTTTAATGTAGTTGTCAGTCTTGAAAATAGAAGAATAGGATTGGACTGTAACTTGCTTGTTTACACTTGATAAAATTGTGCACGAGACTAGTATGCTCTTGCATTGTAAAAATGAGAATGTGGAACAAGGGGGAGTATAGAAATTTTCTTGCAACGGTTACCATAAAATGAGAGTAATATATTTGTGTCAGCGGAGAACTAAACATGAATGCCTTTGTGTCAATAACTGAAGGGGAGGTTCTTGCAAATGCAAGTACGGTTTCATGTATGTAATACTCTGTTTGGTTGGAGAGGGTGGAATGGGAAAGGAATGGAATGAGAAATTGTCAACAAAAAGAGGAGGTGAAACTTGAAAGATATCATAAAAGAGGGAAAAGTGAAAAAAATTGAGAGTGTGCAATTGTTTTGTTTGATGAAAACTGAAAAGTTGATGAGTAGGAAGTAGAAAGGAGCATTCTTTGTTAAATTGGTGGGTTTGAGGCTATAGTGTAAATGACTAGGAATGGGATGGAGGAAGGAATGAAATATAGACGTTAACCCATAAATTCTACAGACCATAATCTATTCCCTCACCAATTCATTTTCTCCAGCCAAGCACAACACAATGATGTCTTTGTAGTTTGTACTATTTTAATGTTTCCGATGTTAGTCTCCTGACAACATATCTTCCTTACGTATGCTTTCCACAGTATAGTGCATGGGCATTTAGATTTGTGCAAACCGTGAAAGTCAGACAAACAAAATTAGAAATAGCTATTCTGTGCCTAATATTCTGTTGTAATATAATGCAAGTATTTTGATGGCATTGTGTAGCATCATCATCATCTAGTTTAACTGGAAGAACCTGATGTGTACTCTGGAGGTAGCAAGGTAGAAAATCCTGTTTCTTAAGTGCCAGATGCCAGTAATTTTTTTCCTTACCTTGTTTAGATCCGGGTATTAATTATTTAATATCTGTCTAGATACCCAAATGGAAATTGTTGCAAAGTTATATCATTTGTTGAAATTAATAGTATGATACGGTAGTCCTTTGCTTACTAAAAATATGATAGTATTTTTTCATTCTAGGATTGTAGCTTACCATGAACTTAATTTACTTGTTTGAACAGCATCTGTTAGCTATCTACATACCCACTGGTTAATAAAGGTCATAAATGATTGTAGTAATGTATGATATAGGGAGGCTCTATGCTCTGGTTTTAGAAGTCGTTCACATAACAGCCTAACAAAAAACAGTCTGTTTGTTTCTTCATGTTTACTTGCACTGGACCTTAACCTCGAAATTTCGATTTTTGAGACAGTTATGTATAAATGGTGGAACCTATCCAAGTTATGATTTTGATTTTCGTTTCCTGGTTTCTTTTCTCTTATACAGGTTGACAGAAATCGTCAAGATGCATGTTATACAATTGCAAGAGAATCATACAAACTGTGGTTACAGCATGAGAATCGAACAGACGATGTAACACTTATCATTGTACATGTCGAAGGGTTATCTAATGTATGATACCTTAACTAAACTCTCAGTGCTAATCACTTGCAACTTGCATTCCAAGCCGAGATACTTTATTAGTGTCCTGAATGATAAATCATAAATGTATGTTAGTTTTTGAGGTAGCTATGGGGAGGCTAACTGCACACTTGGTTTATTAGGATTGCAGTAAGTTTAAGAAGGGAAAATATTCAAAAGCAACTGTGTGTATAGCTGTTACACTGGAGCACTACAAGTCTCGCACTCTATCAGTATGCGTAATTGTCATTAAAATTTTGTTCTTTAAGATTTCACAGTGTTCAGGGTGTGAACTTTTTCGGAAGCTTACTTAGTAAGGGTATTTGTTGCTGAATTTCACTTATAAATGTAAATGCATATGTGTAGGTGCTTAATATCTACTTCAAGTGAAAAATTAGCATAGTCAAACAACCCTAATTTATGTCCTGTGAATGTCCAAGAGCAACCATATCCGACTCAAGAGCAGATTGTTCTTGGCTTGTTACCCGGTATTGTGCCATGGGAACAGATATACCCTGCCCATGTTGCTGGCCACATGAGGCACTTTCTTCACCACCGGGCCATATTTGTCTTAACTGAGCCTCCGAGTAATATTCCTGCAACTAGTTACCATGAAAGAACAACTACCCATGATCACTGCACAGGAACAATTTGTCAATGACCCCTGGTAACTGCATACCAGTAGCACCACAACAACAAAATGAAGCATACAAATTTAGAAAGTATGGTCGTCCGTAAATTCACATAAAGCCCAATTAATAAGTACAAAATAATAATATCCAATTAATCATAATGGTCCATGTTAAAACTTGATAAAAAGAAGACTGAGGAGAGTAATAAAAAGACTACAAAAATTGTATAATGATAACAAAACATGAGATTACAACCGAGAAGAACTTAAAGATTACATTGTGAATGAGGTGCTTATTACAAAGGAGATGTAGTCCTTAAATAGCAGCATAAATGAGAGATAGCAAGCATAAAACAAGGAAAATGGTGGGAGATTAGGTATGAAATTAGGCAAGAAAGTCAACAACTTCTACCCAACTTCTTTAGTGCTATGTAGAAAATCAGTACAATGAGATAATATTTTAACACCCCCCTCAAACTTAAGATGGTTGAAAAAACCAACTTGAGTTTGTAAACAGCCTATGTTACTTCTTGTGATATATACATAATAACTGAATCTTGTGTTACTTGTATTGTAAAGACAGTGTGTGCACTTGTTGAGGCAAGGAGGTGCAGCGGAAGACCGGAATGGGCAGCAGAACAAACCAGTTCTGGAAATACAGAACCTTTAAACTTGTTGACGGCTGTGACCGGAATCAATGGAGGTGGCAGCGGAAGAACTGAGCCTATGGCTTTGATACCATGTTAAAACTTGATAAAAAGAAGACTGCAGGAGAATAATAAAAAGACTACAAAAATTGTATAATGATAACAAAACATGATGTTACAACCGAGAAGAACTTAAAGATTACATTGTGAATGAGGTGCTTATTACAAAGGAGATGTAGTCCTTAAATAGCAGCATAAATGAGAGATAGTAAGCATAAAACAAGGAAAATGGTGGGAGATTAGGTATAAAATTAGGAAAGAAAGTCAACAACTTCTACCCAACTTCTTTAGTGCTATGTAGAAAATCAGTACAATGAGATAATATTTTAACAGTCCATTGCGTCAAGATGGTAACTAGATGTCTTGATTATATGCTACAAAAGGCAGGAACTCCAATTTTCAAACACAACAAGACGCTACATTTGAATTCAATCATTTAAATTTAACAATCAGATAAATTATAACAGCAATCAGAGGCCTATAAGGCTTAAGGAAGACAGAATGCAGATGCTGCTTGACATATATATATCTTAGCAATTTAGGACTCCGAAGCAAAAACTAAGATATCCAACCTTGCGTACAAGGAACTGCACCCTTTTGCTGATATACACTATACACAGAGTGAACATAAAACCAGTAGGCATATATATTACTCCCTCCGTCCCATTCTTTTTGACCACATTTCCTATTCTGTTTGTCCCAAAAGTATTGTCCACTTTCAGTTAATATGGTAAATTAAGTATTAATTATGTCAAGTTATTATATGATTGAATAAAAGGTGAAAATTTGATTAGTGACAAAATAAGTGGAACGGAGGGAGTAGTTCTTATACCTTGGCCATAGAACTCTGCACAAAATTATTTCAGATTAGCCATAGAAGCGATTGTACTGATAACACATCAAGAATTGGAAGGGAAATTGAAAAACCTACAAACTTTTAATTTAATCCATAGATATAGCTACAATAAATTCAGTAAATTTTAAGTATGAATCCAGGAAGTGGAACATTATTTTCGAATTTTTGTAGCAGGGTAAAATCATTTTAAAAAAAATCATGCTTGAGGAATTAGCAAATACTTGCCTTTCTGTTTTGAACCTGCTCCATGTCTGTGATAAAAGATCGAGTCATAAATTGCTTATTGTTAGAGCATTAATTCCAAAGACTAACAATATCTATTCAAGGAGGAGTTTAATAGCGGTGGAGCGGCAAAGACAGTAAGAAATACGAGGGTTGAAGCTCTGGTAGGGTATGCAATTTCATAATATTATGTAATGTTCTACATTTAGCACAGTAGTTAATAGCAGGTGCCTTAATCGGAATTAAAGCAATATATCTTCAGATCAGCTACCAAGTTAATGGGTGAGAGTATACTCTCTGACAGCCATACTGCATGAACTGGCAACAGAGCCAGCAGAAGCAGTAAGGAACGTAGCTGCAACTAGAGACGGCCAAACGGGCGGTTAGGCACGGCATGCACGTGAATTATTCGTAGAAAAGCACGTTCAGCCCGCCTACAGTAAAAAACCGGCACAACCCGTTCAGCCCGTTCCAACAGACGTGCCATGCACGAATTCATTTTCTGTGAACCGTGGCACGTTCGGCACGGCACGTGGAAGACCGTTTATAAATAAAAGGCACGGCACGGCACGTCATCTGCAACACTGATATTTCAATATATACATTACCATTTTAAATCAATATTTATTTATCTTTCTTCTACAGCCAAGTGTTTTATGATTACATAAGAAAGAGAGCTTTGTTATAATCCTCACAAATACAAATGGTAATAATATAAAGCCATAGAGCTTTAGTAGAGGTGGCCACCAGTTTTATAAAATAATATTCCACCAGTTTTATAAATATCATACATGCATGGATGGACCTGACATTTTGTATATCATTTGATCTATGGTTGTGCCTGTGCGTGCTTTATCCGTGCGTGCCGGTTAATTAGATTATGGTACCGTGCTCTTTCACTCCTTTTTTATCTTGTATTTCTAGATTTATTTTAGATTTTAGATTTTATTTGTTTGTAATTTTGTAAACATGTTTAATGCGATTTGTTCCATTTTTTTAGAGAGGAGTCCTCTCACCCCATTTGTAAAATCTATACTATATTATAATAAGCAAAAAGGGGTATAATTTGTAGTTGGTTACCCTTTTTTTGGTTATTCCCATTTTTTGTTATCCTTCATTTATCACCGTTAGATCAACAACTCAAATAGATCATGACCGTTAGATATAATAATACTAAAAGTTGTTATATGCAGAGGTTCAAGGTTCGATTCCCGCCAATAACATATTAATTTATATTTAATACTAAAAATTATTATATATAAAGATGTAAGATTCGAATCAATAACATATTTAAATTAATATTAATAATATTATATTATATTATAAATAAATTATAAAAAATTAAAAGTAACCCGTGCTTTGCACGGGCTATAAGCTAGTATTTTCTAATTAAAAAAATTTAATAGAGGTACCGTCATCTTTCACTCTTTTTATTTCAATACGTATGATTCGTATTTTCTTAAAAATTCGAAAGATTTTAATATGAAAATAAAATTAGATCGAAACAAGTTACAAATCGACATTTCATATTTTGAGAATATTAAAAGTAAATATTAAATTAACAAAAAAAATTTCAAATTTTATTTCGAATTTTTCTTTAAAAAAAAAAGAAAAAAAAGCCCGCCAAACCCGCCTAGCTCGCGTGCCGGTCACGGGGCTGTAAAGTCGAGGCATGGCACGGCACGGTACGGCACGTCCAACCCGCGCGTGCGTGCCAGTGCTTTGTTTTGGTGAGCTCGGCACGTGGCCAAACCGGCACGGCCCGCACGGCACGGCCGTTTGGCCACCTCTAGCTGCAACATCATTTTTAACTGCTCCAACACCCATTATTACTGAAGAAACAGAAAGGAATCCATCACTGGCTCCTAAGACAGAGGCTCGAAGACAACGTGCTTCTTGCAGGTAATCAAAGTATTGATCCTTATCAGGTATTCACCATTCATTTATTTAAGTGTCATCCTTAGGTTTTATTGTACTTTGGATATTATTTCTTCTAAATAAAGGTAATAAACTCAAAGGAGGGAGTAAAAAAACTAGCCAGTATCATAGGGTTCATATATACCCCTGCTTTTGTAAATGCAACTGAAGAAAAGAAAAACCTTACAACTGAATATGGCAACGGATAATTGGCATTTGAGTCAATCTTCAGCAACTAAAGCAGGAGGGACCTTATAAGCTTTATACTCTCGAAGATGAGGAAACTTTTTAATCACCTACAGTTAAACTTTAACGACATAAAAGAAATAGAAGTTGTAATTCAGAACTTAAAAAGCAAGAACTTAATATACTGACTCATCAAATCCCCATTCATCGTAACCAATGCACACCGTAACGCCTCACAAACACAAAGTATGCTGCGTTATCTGTGATACCACAAAGTTGATTTGGCGAGCAAGTTACTTGCTGATTCAGTTTCTGATGTTGGAGAATTCTACAACGTGAAAAATGCATGGATATCAGTACACTTTATGTAATGATATGGTGTATCTCTTCGAATCTATACGAATCTTTACTACTTAATCTATACTTCCTTCGTAAATATACGTTCAACAGAATAAATAAAAACAGAAGCTACATTCTTAAAATTCTGTACGTAATAAGTTAATTCCTTTTATTCATTCATAAAACCTCCATAAACATACACTTCACCGAAAAATATACACTAAACAAATCCCCAAAACACGAAAACACTTGTCGACGTCTCAACTCTCTCAAACTCCACATTCCACTACCCCAACCCTCCAACCACCTTAAATTACGCAAACAAACAAAAACACAAATTACATCCAATACAGCCACAACAAACTCAAAACTCACCAAATTAAGCATAATTTAACTACATAACACTCCCATTAACATGAATAATAAGGGTGAAGTCGGCAAGTAACGAATTTTTAAATAATATTAACAAGAATAACAATTTTCGGGAGGCATGGCGAAAAATATCGGATTGAATACGCATATGTCATTAGGGTATCATTTGTCACGCATTTATCAATGGGGTAATGGCTCAATACGCAAATATAGTTGGAGTGTTGCTTAATAAGTTTATATTAAAATATATGATACGCAAGTACCATTTGGGTATCATACCAATATTTTATTTTATAAAATCTACTTACGCATTTGGATATTGAGATTTATGTATAACATGAGTCTGGTAAACATATATACACACATTCTTCTATATCTTATACATGTACACACCGTTGACACCCAAATCACACTTACAACTATTTCTCTTTCATAATAACAGAGAGTTAGGTCTCACATATTGGTGTGTTAATGTTCTCTTTGTCTCACGTATTGGTGTGTCTCTGAAAGTTCTTTTTAGATAGTTTTCTCTGGTGTTCTATTACGTGCATAATGGCTGGCACATCAAAAACTACAAACATTGTGGAAGATTACGCAAACCTATCGATCAATGAAGATGAGGAGGAAGGGTTAATTCTGAATGAGATTACGGAGGATCGTCAAAAAACAGATTATTCCTACTGTTTGGTGGGGAGTTTCCTCACTAATAGAAAAGTAAATTTTGTAGCAATGCAAGATACGTTGTCGTCCATATGGAGACCTGTTAAAGGAGTGTTCATGGAGACTACAAGCGTTCTGAATGTGTTCTTGTTCAAGTTCTTTCATGAACGAGACATTCAAAGGGTGTTGGATGATGGACCATGGACATTCAATCAACAAGTCTTGCTAGTCAAAAGATTAGAAGCAGAGGACCAGTTAGCCAGTATAAAGATGTCTGAGTTATACATGTGGATTCAGGTATATGATCTACCTATTGGATTTAATTCTGAATTTATTTTGCAGTCCATAGGGAATTATGTTGGAAAGTTCATGGCATCGGACCCTAAAAATTTCCAAGGTTTGTGGAGAAACTACCTAAGGATTAAAATTGCAGTAGATGTTCGTCGACCTCTAAGAAGCCAAATGCGAATTAAGAAAAGAGGAGGGGAGTGGCTGTGGATAAAATTTAAATATGAAAGGCTCCCATCTTTCTGTTTTTACTGTGGCATCATTGGGCATTCGGAGAAATTATGTGAGGCATTGTTTGATAATCCAGGGCAAGAGGAAGTTCGTAAGTATGACAGTTCACCGAGGGCACCTACACAGAAATACTCCATGGTTAAAAACAATCAATTGCTCCGTGGTGCAGAAGGTAAGATGCTAATTCCAGAAAAGGAGGATGATGCAGAAGGATCGAAGGAGGGGAAAGGAAAGTTTGAAAAATCATCAACTACTTCCTGTGGATTAAGGGGATCGCAACAAAATGACTTATCTGATTATGATTTGACAGATAAGGGTGCGTTAGTTAATGGATGTGATTTGAGTTATCAGAATAATGAGCTGGATAACGATTTTGATACGGGGGTTATAATTTCAAAACAGAAAAGACCGTGCACAAAGGAAGATGGGCTGGGTCAAGACAAAGATATGGGCCAAAGTAAAGGACAAGCAACTGGGCTAGACACGAACATGGAGACACAGGAGATGCAGATAGTAGAGTCAAAAAATGAATTCTTGGCGGGTACTGCGTTGCAGGCCCGCCTTTCATCATGAATACATTAGCTTGGAACTGCCAGGGATTGGGTGCCCCTCAGAAAATTCAGTTCATTAAAGATGTAACCCATTCTGAAAAGCCAGTGTTTCTGTTTCTTAGTGAGACGATTAGTAGTTATGCAAAGATGGAAGAATTAAGCAGTATTCTGGGTTTTGAGGGTTTTATAGTAGTAGAGCCTCAAAGTAGGAGTGGTGGTATTGCAATGTTCTGGAAAAATACAGATAGCATAAGCCTTATGAGTTTTTCTCGTTCCCACATTGATGTAACGATTAAAACGACTGATAATAATGATTGGAGGCTAACAGGAGTCTATGGTGAACCAGATAGAGCTAACAGACATAAGACGTGGGATCTTTTGAGAAATCTGTCCCGTGACGCAAATCTCCCATGGTGCTTAGTGGGGGACTTCAACAACGTTACCTCACAGATAGACAAAAAAGATGGACCGCCTTATCCAGAGTTTCTGATTGATGGTTTTAACTCTTGTCTCCATGATACAGACCTTCAAGATCTCGATCTCATAGGTCACCAATTTACTTGGGAAAGAGGGAGAAACACTGATCATTGGATTCAAGTTAGATTGGACAGAGTTTTGGCTAACACTATTTGGTTGAATATGTTTCAAACAGCTATAGTGTACAATTTAGAGGGTTCTCCATCTGATCATAGTCTGTTGCTACTGGTTCCAGATTCGTAGAACAGAGGTAACAAAAGAAGACAATTTAAGTTTGAAAATGCTTGGCTAACGGAACCTGTGTGTTTTCAGATAGTTAAAAGTTGCTGGGAAGAAGAAGATAATGGCAATGTGATGCAGAAGCTGAAAAGTTATGCTGATAGTTTAGACATCTGGGGGAAAGAAATTACAGGCTGCTTTAGTAGACGTATCAAAGATTGCAAAAGTAGGTTGCGTGTGCTGCGTAATAAAGAGATGATCATTCTACAGCTGAGTATGAAGACGTAAGGAAGCAATTATTCTTGATTTTGGACCAAAAAGAAATATTTTGGAGGCAACGTTCAAAACATTTGTGGCTTCAAGCGGGAGAAAAGAACACAAAATATTTTCATGCGTCCTGTAACAGAAGGAAACATAACAATTGCATTCAGAGATTGAAAATGAAACTGGAAACTGGGTGGACTGGAATAGTGGGTTTCCAGTAATGATAAAGGAGTACTTTCAAAAGTTGTTTGCAGAGGAAAAAAGCCAGGGAGAGGAAGTTCTAAGTTGTATATCGAAGCAGATCTCAGAACAACAAAATCATAGTCTTCTAGAAGCAGTGACTGCAGAGGAGGTTAAAGAGGCTGTCTTTTGCATGCACCCAGATAAAGCACAGGGGCCTGATGGCATGACCCCAGCTTTCTTTCAAAATAACTGGAATGTAGTAGGGAGGGAAGTATTCCAAATGGTTCGGGATTTTTTCTTGACAGGAGAGCTAATGAAGGATATTAATGCTACAAATATTGTTCTTATTCCTAAGAAGAAAAATCCCTGTAAAGTGACTGAACTACGACCGATAGCTTTGTGTAATGTAGTCATGAAGATCATTACAAAAGTGATCGCAAATCGGCTTAAGAACGTGTTGGATTCAATCATTTCAGACACTCAGAGTGCCTTTCTTCCAGGTAGTCTAATCACTGACAATATTATGATCTCATTCGAGGTGATGCACTATTTAAAGAGGAAAAAGTTTGGTAAAGAGGGTTACATGGCTCTTAAGCTTGATATGTCTAAAGCTTATGATCGCATAGAGTGGAAGTTTTTGAAAGAAATGCTCCTCAGAATGGGTTTTAGCAGTTGGTGGACTCACTTAATCCTGCAATGTGTCACTTCAGTTGAGTACAACATTGTGCTTGATAAGAGAGACATAGGGCCTATAAGACCTAATCGAGGCTTGAGACAAGGAGATCCTCTATCTCCTTATCTATTTATTATTTGTGCAGAGGGTTTAACTGCTATGATCAAGAATTATGAAGCTAGGAAATGGATGCAAGGTATCAGAATCTGTAGGAAAAGCCCTTCTATCAGTCATATGTTTTTTGCAGACGACGTTTATTTATTTTGCAAGGCAGACACTGGGGATGCAAACAAAGTAATGGAGCTTCTGGCAAGTTACGAAAGGGCGTCGGGACAACGGGTGAATAAAGATAAATCCACCATTTTCTTTAGTGAAAATGTGATTGATTACAATAAAAGTATGCTCTGTCAAGAGTTCCAAGTAAAGGAAGCAGATGATACCTCTAAGTATTTGGGCTTACCGAATGTTCTGGGGAGAAACAAGTCTGTGGTGTTTGGGTATTTAAAGGAGAAGGTGAAGGCTAGTATTCACAGCTGGAATGAAAAGAATCTGTCTAAACCCTCAAAAGAAATTCTGATCAAAATGGTGGCTCAAACATTACCTTCGTTCGCTATGAATGTGTTTCTGCTCCCTTTAGAGGTGACCAGAGAAATTGAAAGAGAGATGACAAAGTTTTACTGGGACACGCCTCAAAAATCAAATTCAAAATTCATTGGATGGCGTGGGATAGAATGGCTCGGCACAAGCATGTAGGGGGACTGGGATTTAAATGCTTTGGTGATTTTAATCTAGCTATGTTGACCAAGCAGTGTTGACGCCTCATCACCAACCTTGACAGCTTAGTGGCCAGAATCTATAAGGCTAGATACTATGCAAACACAAGTTTCCTACAAGCAAAAATGGGAGGAAGCCCTAGTTTTATTTGGCAAAGTATAATGGAAGCACGTAATGTCATTTCTGCAGGTTCAGTGTGGAGGATTGGCACTGGTAAGGATATCCAAATTCTTGATCAACCTTGGCTTAATGATATGGAGAATCCGTTTGTTACTAATAATTCCCCAGCCCTCGTGAATCAGAATGTAATTTCATTATTTCAAACTAACACCACGAACTGGGATTTAGAAGTCATTGGTGACATTTTTTATGAAAGGGATCAACGTTGCATTGTTAATACGGTGGTGGAGCAAGATTTGAATGCTGATGTTCTAAGCTGGAGGTTGGAAAATTCAGGTCAATTTTCTGTTAGAAGTGCATACAGAATGATGCAGAAGCAGAAAGGAGATTGGGAAAGAAATGAAAGTGTCGAATTCTGGAAAAACCTGTAGAGCATCAAAGCCCCCCCTAAGGTGTTAAACTTAATCTGGAGGGCGATTAACTATTGTCTCCCGACAAAAGTCCAGTTGCAGACTAAGCATGTTCCAGTAGATAACATATGTCCTGTTTGTAATGAAGGGGAGGAATCAATAACTCATGCTCTGGTTAAGTGTAGATCAGCAACGAGAGTTTGGAAGATATATAATCAGAACATCAACACGGGGGTGTGCATGGAGTTCTTAATGTGGTTGAAAGATAGGTTGAAAGGTCAATCGAAAGACAATGTGGCAAAAATTCTCACCCTTTGTTGGTCAATATGGAGAGCTAGGAATGATTTGGTTTGGAGCAATAGACGATGGAAAGAAGTGAAGATTGTTGCAAAATCGTGGGAGTATTTTTCACAGTGGAAAGTAGCCCAGAGTAGAGGTGTTGGTCCACCAAATCAACCTCCGTTTCCGGAGGATGGTGCAGTTCTTTGGGCAAAGCCACATTATAATGAAGTAAAAATATCAGTAGATGCAGCAGTTTTCGAGGAATGGGGAAAGTCAGGTATTGGTTTGATTGCTCGAAATCATGATGGGTATCTTCTCACGGCAAGAACCAGAAGCTATTCAGAAGTTATGAATCCAAGTTTGGCTGAGACAATTGCTATAAAGGAGGCGTTGAGCTGGGCTAAAGAACTGCAGTTGAACTTAGTTATTATCGAGTCGGACTGCTTGGCCGTGGTGCAGATGATTCGAAGTACAGCACCCATGCGATCAAGGTTAGGATGGATAGTTGAGGAGTGTAGAGACCTAGTACGTGGTTTTAACAACTTAAAGTGTTGTTAAGCGATCTGCGAATATGTCGGCTCATGAGCTAGCCCGTGTGTCACATATGCATCCTGATCGTAGCTTTGATTGGAATTTTGTTCCGATCAATGTCAAAGGATGTATTTTGGAAGATTTGAAGTAATGAAATTGTATCTTGTCAAAAAAAAAACGGAGAGTTATGGTTTAGACAGTAGATTTGTTACAAGATGCTGATACGCTTGTGTTGTTTGTGTAACAAAATGGGTAGAAATCACCCACGCCATCGACAATTGGTATTTTTATGTTTTTAAATTTAAAATTTGTTATTTTTAACATTTTTTCGAATAATAAAGCATAAATATGTGGTCAATTTCTGAATGTGTTTTTAATTTTGATTGGTCTTATATTGAACATTAATAATGTATGTTAACTAATCATTCTTATCATGTTTTAAAATTTTGTGAATTGATAATATTTAGGATCAAATAGTAATTTAATTCAATTTAGAATATTAGTTAACTAATATAAATCAATTAAATCCAAAATTAGATTGTTCAATCAAGAGTATATTTATATTTCCATTTTTTTTTAATCTGAAACTAAATCAAAATGAAGAGCGAGGATAAATTATTACACGGCCCAAATAAAAAGCCCATAACCCCGTCTATAAATACATGCCTTACCCCCCTTCACCCCCTCTTTTCATTATTCATTTGTCGAGAGCGCTTTGTCGAGTCGAGAGCGCGAATTGAGAGAGAGAGAGAGACGATTTCTTCTAAAACACTCCTCTCTTCCCGCCACCTCTTTCATAACATATACTACTACTATTTTATCAATTTCAAAACGCTAGAAAATAAATCAAATAATTCAATTCCAAACCCTAATTAAATCAATTAGAAGATAGTGTGACCATCGGAACGCAATCATGGATATGCGATTTCCTTTTTCTCCGGCTGAGGTTGCTAAAGTTCGTATGGTCCAGTTCGGCATACTCAGTCCCGATGAGATTGTAATTTTCCGAAACTGTCTTTATTATAATTGACCTGTAATTTAAGTTTGTGATGCGGAATCATTGTGTTTGATCCCGTTAGGCTTACCTTATTTTTCGGAAATAAGTAACTTATGCTGTTCTGAAAATAAGTAACTTATTTTTGCAAAACTAATGATAAACTCCGTACCTCCGTACGTACTTTTTTTTCTCGAAAATAAGGTCTTATTTCGGACTTATAAATGCAGCCAAGCGGAGCCTTTGATTGTTTTTAAGTTTGTGATGCGGAATCATTGTGTTTATTTTTATTGTTTTTAAGTTTGTGATGCAGAATCAGTGTGTTTGATTGTTTATTTTGATTGTTTTTGCAGAGACAAATGTCCGTTTTGCATATCGAGCATGCTGAGACGACAGAGAGAGGGAAGCTGAAACCGAGTGGATTAAGTGACCCGAGGCTCGGGACAATTGATCGAAAAATCAAGTGTGAGACTTGTATGGCTAATATGGCCGAGTGTCCTGGCCATTTCGGTCACTTGGAGCTTGCCAAGCCCATGTTTCACATTGGTTTTCTTAAGACTGTGCTCAGTATTATGCGTTGCGTTTGCTTTAATTGCTCCAAAATCCTTGCTGATGAGGTAATTTCTGTTATTGAATTGTTTAGAGTCACGGAAGTAGCTCTAATCATGTTATAAATGTTACTGGAAATAGTTGAAAAAATAATACCTGCTAGATGTATTCATGAGGAGTTCTATTATATATGACACTTTACTTCCTTTTAATACTATTCAGATTTCCGTGACAATGAGTTTTAAATATAGCTGACACTTTCCTTTTAAATGTGTTTCCCGCGAAATATATTTATGAGTAGCTTTTTTTAATGTCTGTCAAATTACTTACTGTAATTATCTTTCGCTTATAATGTATGTATGAGAAGTTTTTGCTATGTCTTAATAATGTTTCCCGCGAAATTTATCATGAGAAGTTTTAAATATATCCGACAAGTTACTTCTAAGTTATAATTGTTTTTTACTATCGTAGAATCTTATATCTGGAAGCTAATGACGTGTTGTGACTGGTACAAGACACGTCACAGCTCATCCTGTATTGAGATGTAGAAGAGACAAGTCACAAATGCGTGGATTGAATGTTTTTGTTTAACCTGTGTCGTCTTGTTACCGGGTTTTTATACAATCGAACTGCTAAAGATTCTTAACTAAATACATTTTAATTTGTGAAAGAACACCATTAGTTTGGTTTCAATTTTATATTTGTTCATAAATACAAGTGCAAAAGTGGAAACTGGACTATGATATTTAGATCTAAATTCTTTCAGCATCTGTGTTGATTATTAGAGAATCTCTGTTTGAATTCTTAAAATTTATCTCTGTGCTACCTATTTGATTAATTTCAAGGTAGTACTTTGCTTGCGGGTGATAGGGTGCATACATTCTTGCAATTTTGTCATGTTTTTTATTATTCCTCATATTCGCTTCCTCGATTATTATCAATCATACCTCTTTTTAAGGTTTTTACAATCATTTATTTGTATTTCTTCCAGGAGGATTATAAATTTAAGCAAGCTCAGAAAATCAGGAATCCAAAAAATAGACTTAAAAAGATTTTAGATTCCTGCAAGAGCAAAACTAAATGTGAGGGTGGTGACGAGATAGATTCCCAAAGCCAGGATACTGATGAACCAGTTAAGAAGAGTAGGGGAGGTTGTGGTGCTCAACAGCCAAAGATTACTATTGAAGGTATGAAAATGATTGCTGAATACAAGATTCAGAAAAAGAAAAATGACGATCCAGAACAGCTACCCGAGCCCGTTGAAAGGAAACAACAGCTTTCTGCCGAGAGGGTAAGTTCATTTAATAAACTTCTGACATTTCTTGCGCACTTTGTTTGCAGAACATCTTGGTTTTGATCCTCTAGTTTTAAAACATCGTTATTGAGCAATCTTGCAGGTGCTAAATGTGCTTAAGCAGATAAGTGATGAAGATTGCATCTTACTGGGCTTAAATCCGAAGTACGCACGTCCGGATTGGATGATCCTGCAAGTTCTTCCTATTCCTCCTCCTCCGGTTAGACCTTCTGTAATGATGGATACTTCTGCTAGGAGTGAGGCAAGTGTTTTTCTTCAACACTTTCATGATTTAATTCTTGTTGTATCTTGCCTTTATTTTTCCATATAGTTGACTTGATAAAGTAAAAATTGGAAAAGATTATTTTAAATTTGTGCGTGTTGACAAATTTTGAGTGAAATTACAAGGCTATAAGTGCTGTGCTGGGATGAGATTAATTACTGTATTATAAGTGGTCCAAGTGGATAGGTTTTACATTCATAAAACCAAGATTAACATTGAAGTCTCTCTCTCTCTCTCTCTCTCTCTCTCCTTCTCTTGTTACAGGATGATTTAACTCATCAGCTGGCAATGATTATCAGACACAATGAGAATTTAAGGAAACAGGAGAGAAATGGAGCTCCTGCTCACATAATTTCTGAATTTGCTCAGTTGTTGCAGTTCCATGTGGCTACATATTTTGACAATGAGCTTCCTGGGCAGCCGAGGGTATGTTCAAGATTCACTCCTTTAAATTAATTAACTGTAACAGTATTACAAGGTTTACTCAATAGTTGTCGGTGCTCTTTTATTGTTCAGGCTACACAGAGGTCAGGGCGGCCAATCAAATCAATTTGCAGTAGGCTCAAAGCTAAGGAGGGTCGTATCAGAGGAAATTTAATGGGGAAGCGTGTGGATTTCTCTGCACGAACAGTTATCACACCGGATCCAACCATCAATATCGATCAACTTGGAGTGCCATGGAGTATAGCTCTAAATTTAACTTATCCGGAGACTGTAACCCCTTACAACATTGAGAGGTATCGTGTTGTTAACACATGTCATATTATTAATATATGTCCTTAGTGCAATCCTATTAAATTTTTTTATTTTGAATGTTATATCAATTTTCTTTCCAGGCTAAAGGAACTTGTCGAATATGGTCCTCATCCTCCTCCTGGCAAAACTGGTGCTAAATACATTATTAGAGAAGATGGTCAGAGGCTTGATCTCCGCTATTCGAAGAAAAGCAGCGATCATCATTTAGAACTTGGATACAAGGTATTGATTATTATCTATATATTTTTATGTTGTGAACAGTTGATTGGTCTTGTCAGTAACACCAGCGATTTCCTGACAGTTATACATTTGCAGATCTTTAATTCCTTGTTTCTTGTTACAGGTGGAGCGACACTTGAATGATGGGGATTTCGTTTTGTTTAATCGGCAACCAAGTCTTCACAAGATGTCTATCATGGGGCATCGAATCAAAATTATGCCATATTCAACCTTCCGGTTGAATCTATCGGTCACTTCACCGTACAATGCGGATTTTGATGGTGATGAAATGAACATGCATGTTCCGCAGTCATTCGAAACCAGGGCAGAAGTTCTGGAGTTGATGATGGTACCCAAATGCATTGTGTCCCCACAAGCAAATCGACCAGTTATGGGCATAGTGCAGGATACTCTTTTAGGGTGCCGTAAGATAACTAAGAGAGATACTTTTATTGAGAAGGTGCCCTACTTTTTTGGTTCATATCTCTTAAATATACTCGCTGCAATTGAATATTATTTTCTTCTGATCTTTTGTGGCTTAATATGGGTCCTGTTTTCTGCAGGATGTTTTTATGAACATCCTCATGTGGTGGGAGGATTTTGATGGCAAAGTACCTGCACCTGCCATATTGAAGCCTAGACCCCTTTGGACGGGAAAACAAGTGTTTAATCTTATCATCCCCAAGCAGATAAATCTTATGAGGCAATCAGCCTGGCATGCTGATGGTGAAACTGGACATATAACACCAGGAGATACTCAGGTTCGAATAGAAAAGGGGGAAGTCATTACTGGCACACTTTGCAAGAAGACGCTAGGAGCTTCAACGGGAAGTCTTATCCATGTCATTTGGTAAGATTCATCAGTAAAGGTGGAAGCTTTTTGTTGTATACTTATTTTTTATTTAATTTATTTAATCATGTTATATATTTATGTACACAGGGAGGAAGTTGGCCCAGATGCTGCTCGTAAATTCCTGGGACACACCCAGTGGCTTGTCAACTACTGGCTTTTGCAGCAGGGTTTCAGCATTGGTATAGGAGATACTATAGCAGATGCCGCAACCATGGAAAAAATTAATGAAACTATTTCTACCGCTAAGAATGCAGTGAAAGAATTGATTAGATCAGCACAAGATAAGGATTTAGAACCAGAGCCTGGTCGTACTATGATGGAATCATTTGAGAACAAAGTTAATCAGGTACGATAATGAAAAAATGTTTAGCAAGTCCAACGTTACATCATGCTGATTTTACTAATAAATCTCTTTTCAGGTCTTGAACAAGGCTCGAGATGATGCTGGAAGCAGTGCTGAGAAAAGTTTGTCAGAGAGTAACAATCTTAAGGCAATGGTCACGGCTGGGTCTAAAGGAAGTTTTATTAATATATCACAAATGACTGCTTGTGTGGGACAGCAGAATGTTGAGGGGAAGCGAATTCCATATGGATTTATTGATCGAACTCTTCCTCATTTCACCAAGGATGATTATGGGCCTGAAAGTCGGGGTTTTGTGGAAAATTCTTATCTACGAGGGTTAACCCCACAAGAATTCTTTTTTCATGCTATGGGAGGTCGAGAAGGTCTGATAGATACAGCAGTCAAGACATCTGAAACGGGTTATATCCAAAGGCGGCTAGTAAAGGCTATGGAAGATATTATGGTCAAGTATGATGGTACTGTCAGGAATTCACTAGGGGATGTGATCCAATTTCTCTATGGGGAGGATGGCATGGACGCTGTTTGGATTGAGTCTCAGAAACTGGACTCACTTAAAATGAAGAAAAATGAATTTGACAAGGTTTTTAGGTATGAGATTGATGATGGACACTGGAATCCAAGTTATATGCTTCCAGAACATGTTGATCATTTGAAAACAATTCGAGAGTTCCGTACTGTGTTTGATGCTGAAGTCCAGAAGTTAGAAGCAGACAGATTCCAGCTTGGAACAGAGATTACAACAACTGGTGATAACACCTGGCCTATGCCTGTGAATCTTAAGAGGCTTATTTGGAATGCACAAAAGATGTTTAAGGTTGATTTGAGAAGACCTTCTGGTATGCATCCAATGGAGATTGTTGAAGCTGTTGATAAGCTTCAGGATAGACTAAAGGTTGTCCCTGGTGATGATTTGATGAGCATGGAAGCTCAGAAAAATGCAACCCTCCTCTTTAATATCCTTCTTCGCAGTACATTCGCAAGTAAGAGAGTTTTAAAAGAGTATAGACTTACTCAGGAGGCATTTGATTGGGTCATTGGTGAGATAGAATCACGTTTTCTGCAGTCCCTTGTAGCACCAGGAGAAATGATTGGCTGTGTTGCTGCTCAGTCTATTGGTGAGCCTGCTACTCAAATGACTCTCAACACTTTTCACTATGCTGGTGTGAGTGCCAAGAATGTGACTCTTGGTGTTCCAAGGTTGCGGGAAATCATCAATGTTGCCAAAAAGATCAAAACTCCATCACTGTCTGTTTACTTGAAGCCAAACGTTAGCTCTTCAAAAGAGAAGGCCAAGAACGTACAGTGTGCTTTGGAGTACACCACTTTACGAAGTGTGACACAAGCTACTGAAGTATGGTATGATCCAGATCCCATGAGCACCATCATAGAGGAGGATGCTGATTTTGTCAAGTCGTATTATGAAATGCCTGATGAAGAAATTGATCCAGATAAAATTTCTCCTTGGCTACTCCGGGTGCAGTTGAATCGGGAAATGATGATTGACAAAAAGTTAAGCATGGCTGATATTGCTGAGAAGATCAATCTTGAATTTGATGATGATCTAACCTGCATATTTAATGATGATAACGCTGATAAGCTGATTCTTCGTATACGCATAATGAATGATGAGGCTCCTAAAGGTGAGTTGCAAGATGAATCCGCAGAAGATGATGTTTTTCTCAAGAAAATTGAGAGCAATATGCTGACAGAAATGGCCCTACGTGGTATACCTGACATAAACAAGGTTTTCATCAAACAGCAGAAAACAAACAGATTTTATGAAAATAATGGATTTGTGACTGAGCCTGAGTGGATGCTAGACACAGAAGGAGTTAATCTCTTGGCTGTTATTTGTCATGAAGAGGTTGATGCAAGAAGGACGACTAGCAATCACTTGATTGAAGTGATTGAAGTTCTTGGAATTGAAGCAGTTCGCCGATCCTTACTGGATGAGCTGCGAGTGGTTATATCTTTTGATGGATCATATGTGAACTACAGGCACTTGGCTATTCTCTGTGATACCATGACATACCGTGGTCACCTGATGGCCATCACTCGTCATGGAATTAATAGGAATGACACAGGTCCAATGATGAGATGCTCATTTGAGGAAACAGTCGACATTCTCCTTGATGCTGCTGTTTATGCAGAAACAGACTACCTGCGAGGTGTTACTGAAAATATTATGTTGGGTCAACTGGCGCCAATCGGTACTGGAGACTGTTCTTTGTATTTAAACGAAAAAATGTTGCAACAAGCTATTGACATCCAGCTTCCTAGCTACATGGAAGGTCTGGACTTCGGCATGACCCCAGCTCGTTCGCCAATCTCGGGGACCCCTTATCATGATGGGATGATGTCACCAAGTTATATGCCAAGTCCAAACCTTCGGTTGTCGCCCATTACTAATGCTCAGTTTTCTCCTTATGTTGGCAGCATGGGATTTTCTCCAGCATCTTCTCCGAGTTATAGCCCAGGTTATAACCCTGTTTCTCCTGGCTATAGCCCTGTTTCTCCTGGCTATAGCCCTGTTTCTCCTAGTTATAGCCCCGTTTCTCCTGGTTATAGCCCCAGGTCACCTACATATAACCCAAGCTTGCCAGGCTGTAGTCCTAGTAGCCCTACACATTCTCCCATCAGTCCATCCACCTCCCTTAGCTATAGCCCTGCTTCTCCTTATTATAGCCCCAGCTCGCCTACATATGACCCAAGCTCGCCAGGCTATAGTCCTAGTAGCCCTACATTTTCTGCCATCAGTCCATCCACCTCCCTTAGCTATAGCCCTGCTTCTCCTGGTTATAGCCCCAGCTCGCCTACAAATAACCCAAGCTCGCCAGGCTATAGTCCTAGTAGCCCCACATATTCTCCCATCAGTCCATCCTATAGCCCCAGCTCGCCAGGCTATAGTCCTAGTAGCCCCACATATTCTCCCATCAGTCCATCCTATAGCCCCGCCTCCCTTAGCTATAACCCCACCTCCCCCAGCTACAGCCCCTCCTCACCCAGCTACAGTCCCACATCTCCTAGCTACAACCCTTCATCTGCGAAGTACAGCCCTTCCCTGGCATATTCCCCAAGCAGTCCAAGATTGTCACCGTCCAACCCATACAGTCCAACATCCCCCAGTTACAGGTAAGTGGCAGACACTTTTAGTTCTTGAATGTAAAATTTGCCAATTTGCAAGTGCTTTATGCAATGAATTACACTTACTTAGTGTACCAACTAATTTAATTTATTTACTACTACTAATACTACTACTACCACTGACACCTCAACTTGCCTTCAGTACATTTAATCATTGTGGACGTAGTATTGTTCCTTGATGCACTGTTTTAAATGTTTTTGTATTCTTGCAGCCCAACGTCACCTTCCTATTCTCCTACATCTCCATCCTATTCCCCTTCAAGTCCAACATACAGCCCCAGCAGGTATACATCGGTTTCTTATAGATTTTATCGCAACTGATTATTTTATATCTTTTATTCTTTTCCTCTTTTTTCGTTACCCCGTGGAGTGTTTAGTGTTTATTTATTGAAATAATATGCTGCTCTTATGACCAACACTTGAATCATTGCATTTATATTTTTATGTATTAATGCAGTCCCGATAATTCTGGTGCTAGCCCAGACTATAGTCAGAGTTCACCACAGTACAGGTGAGTAGCAGTTTCTTGATTAAAATTCATGTAGCTGGTTTTTTCGTGTCGTTTTTTTTTTATTTTGCCCCAATGTTAGTGATGTAAAATCAGACTTTACTTATCCTCATTTTCTTTTGTCATGACAGTCCAAGTGCACCTGGATATTCACCGTCTTCAACCAGCCAGTATACTCAGGGTAGCAACAAAAAGAGCAACAAGGAAAATGGGAAGTGAAAAGTTTCGGGTGTGCTGTAGTATCTATTTCTAGACTGGTTGGATCATAAATCTGTTAAAGAACAGAGTGTATTTACTATAAATGTATTGACAATCTATCAGTTTATTTGGTTTCATCAAGTTTGCTAAATTTGGTTTATCAGTCTGATTACTTGTTTTTTTTATGCCTAGTGTGATGAAGTTTGCTAAATGTAGTTTTATAAAGTTAGCTAAATTTGGTTTCGATGTTCATTTGTTCGTAAAATTAACTGAAAGAATGGGGTACTATTTAGTCTCCTGTCTAGGATATATGAATATCATTATGGGGTATGATTTTCTGGGGTACGTATTTTGTTTATGTATTTTTGGTGCTTGTTTACTTGTTAAAAACTTAAAGCAAGTTGGAATTTAATATTTTATCAATGACTGTTTTTTGAGATGAAAAGACAGCATTTCTAATTTTTCTGGAAAAATTTTTTGTCCTGAAAATACCTATATAGATTAACAGTTAACTCCATTATTTAGAAATGGCAGTTGTAATAATTGAATAGTCAATGTCATGACCATAAGAAACACCAAATTTTATCTTTTAGTCACGTAACTCGTGAAAAATATCTGCGATGTTCTGCATGGAGTAGGAGGAGAGTAGCCGTAGCAATTTAAACTATATTTTAAATCTATTTCTTTTTTTTTTGTCAGGAATAACTTTTTCGTACATAAATTGTACCGAAATACAATAATCGGGATCAGTGATTTCTTTCATTCAAAAAAGATTACCATCTAACCCAAAAGGCACGCATGTTGCCTTTGGACACTTAGATAATAAAACTTTAAAGATGAAAAGAAAAACACGAAGGACTGAACTCCTGCAATAAAACAACAACAACATTAGATATGTTTAGAATAAAAAATAATAGAAATCTATTAAAAAATATAACCAACAAAAAATAAATAACACAAATTAAAATTTTAAAGGAAAAAAACCTAACCAAAGGGAATCCCTTTGGTTAGATATAAATTAAGATAGAATAAAATTGAAAGGCAGAGTGTGTAAACTTGTAACACTATAACTAATGTAACTCAAACTAAAGGAAAAGATACTTAACCAGAAGACAATCAAGAACAAGAAGTCACACGAAATCAACACTAAATGAAGACAAGGTAATTGATACAATTCAACATGTTAACTATGATCAAGCCAAGAAGAAATCATTGAGAGAAGTTCAAGTCAAAGTTGTTCATGCCTCAGTGATTTGAAAAGCCAAGAATCAAGATCATAACTATCAGTATCAATAAGACTAATTGATTTCAAGTGAACAAGAAGGAAAGCAAATATTGGAAAGCCACATTTCTAATTGGATATGGTAATTTATTCAAGAAGCAAAAACCCTATCAAGACTAGTCACTTATGAACCAGACCGTTGCATCAAGTGTCAGGACATTGATAGCAAGTTTATGTCAGTAATAAAGATCCATGTTCAAGAGCTTGGTGAAGAATAAAGAAGACATGAAGATATCACAAGTTCAAGATGTGCATTGAAGTTTCAAGTTGAAGACCAGAATATTTTCTAAGTACTAAATATTCTAGATGACCAAGTAGAAGTTTCTAAGTAGAAGTTCTACTTAGAACTTCGAGATGGCTAAGTAGAAATTCTCAAGTAGAAGTTCTACTTAGAGTGCAGCTTCAACATGACACATGGCATCTTCTGATTGGCAGATTTCCAAGCTTTCAAGATAAGGCAAGATTTATGTGGACATCATTGGGCCACGTATATCTTAGTCTTTGAAGACTACAGGACATAGATTACATGTAGTATAAATAAAAGTACTTGTGTAATGTTTTATTTAGAGAGCAATAGTTGAGAGAAACACAAGAAAAAGAGAGAGTGTGCATTCACAGAGCTTAGTATCATTCACTTCTCTCTGAACTTCTGTCATACTTTGTAATGAATGTTGTAGCAACCATTTCAAGTTATATATAAGAAATATATTCCTTGAATCTGTGTGTTCATTTATTGCATCGTATTTATTGTTTCTCATATTCGAAAAGTTGTATTCACCCTCCTCTACAACACATTTGGACCTAACAATTGGTATCAGAGCTATATGTTTAACATACAAAACATAGATCCTTGTGTTTAGTAGAAGAATCGTGAGTTTTCATTTTCTAGATCTACTTTTCATTTTCTCGAAAAGTGAGCTTTAATTCGTTTGTAGTGAAAACTCATCCGAAAAATTATTTAAATACTCCAGGTGTGATTATTTAGCTTGGGTGTATTTTAATTAATTTTGTGAATTAATCTGGGTACTTTGATATTTGGTGTTCTTGAGTGTTCATCATTTGTTCTTATCAAAGAAGACGACCCAACAACTTTTTGATCTCCTTTTCAAACAGATAAATAGTAAAAGAATAAAAAGGTGTTTTTGGATTTTTGATTTGCATTATTCACGGCCGAAAGTATATCAAAACATACTCAGTACCTAGCACGTGGGTTAGGTGAGTAAAGCATCAAAAGTCAAAAAGGTGTTAAAGAGATAATATTGTTTATTCAATATTAAAGTGATCTGCAGCAAAATTATTCTAAGGCAAAAGTTCTACATAGAATTTCTACTTGAGATTTTCTACATAGAATTTCGACTTGGATAACTTCTACTTGGTGAAGTTCGACTTGAGCAAAAATTTCTACTTAGAGAAATTTTGACTTAGGCAAAAGTTCTACATAGAATTTCTACTTGAGAATTTCTACATAGAATTTCGACTTGGACAATTTCTACTTGGTGAATTTCGACTTGAGAAAAATTTCGACTTAGAGAAATTTTGACTTAGGCAAAAGTTCTACATATATATTCTACATAGCCTAGTCTTGGGTACTTAGAAACTTTTAGTGACCAGAATTGAAATGGCTCCTAAAAATGCATTCAAGATCCCAATGTTCAACCGAGATCACTATGAAGAATGGGTTTTCAGAATGAGATTATATCTAGAGACTGTTAACCCTGAATATCTGGAAGTCCTTGACAAGGGTAAATTTGTTCCAATGGTGGTTATTCCTGCACATACGGAAGGAGGGGTGGTTATAGCACCTCGGTCTGAGCCTAAAAAGGCCTCGGAGTTTTCGGATGCTGACAAGGAACAAATAGCTTATGATACTGCCATACGACAAACCTTGATGGAATCTCTTGATCATGAAATGTTCAACATAGTCAAAGGTCTGACTACAGCAAAGAAGATTTGGGACAAGATAGAAGTTGTCATGGAAGGATCTACAGAGGTTAGAAGCAACAAGACACTCATACTCAAGATGGAGTATGACACCTTTAGAATACGAAAAGGAGAAGGCATAACAGACGTCTATCTACGATTCAGTCAGTTGGTATTGGATTTGAATCTGAGAGGTGTAACTCTCCCCATGGTTGAGACTAATACGAGATATCTGAGGAACCAGCCAAAAAGCATTGAACATAGGGTCTACGCAATAAGAGAAACCAGAGATTTGCATACAACTTCTCTGGAAGAGTATTATGGAATATTAAAGACCTATGAGCTGGAAACACTTCAAGATCAAGCATGGGACAATGATTCAAAGGGAAAAGAAACTGCATCAGGATTAGTTGCTGATGAGGAAGAGTCTAAGAAGGCAATGTTTGCAGCAAAGCCTAAATCATCACTTGCACCACACCAAGTTGATAATGATGACGAGTGCGCATCTGACAGTGATGATGACTACTACACCCAAGAAGAGCTGGACAACATGGACGATAGTGTCGTGGCATACATGGCAAGGAAGTTCAGCAACATGAGATTCAGAAAGAGCAACCGACCACAGAGAAATTCTTCATCCTATTATCGGGCTGCTAGGGGTGGTGGTAGTTCGTCAGGCTACAAAGGAAAAGGCAAGAATACCAGCTACAAATCTCCTTTGGATTTCAAAATGAAGTTCAAATGCTATAACTGTGGTGAAGCTGGACATTTTGCCTCAGACTGCAAAAAGCCTAAACAGACTTATCCAAAAGAGACATATGAAGCCCTCAAAAGCAAGTATGAATCGCTGGTGAAGGAAAGACATGGAAAACGAGCTTTATTGGTGACAGAAGGAAGAGCTTGGGATGATTCAGATGAGGAAGATGTTACTCATGTAGCAAACTTTGCCCTCATGGCTGAGACATCAGAGGAACCATAGGTACCAGTTCTAACCCTTAAAGTTGAAATGTCCATTGATGATTATAAGGAACAGAACGGGGCTCTTAGTGAAGAGATCTATATGTTGTGCAAAAGCCTAGACTCTTCTCAAAAGGAACAGAAAACACTTGTTGCCAAAAGCAGAATGCTTGAGGCAAAAGTGGAAGAGCTGGAGGCTGCTTGCACTGTAGATACTTCCCTAAGAGACTTTATTAAATCTCTGGAGCACAAGCTCGTCCTTAAGGAAGAAGTAGAAGCATGTCTTAGGAACAATCTAGCTGAGTTAGAAACTAAATGCGAAGCTTACAAACTAGCTGCTAGTAAAGTGTATGTAGATAATGACACATTTAAGAAGATAACTGGAGTAGGTATAGGACTTGATTATTCTGACCTTCCTAAGAAAGAAGGAAAGAGACCTATTGACACTAGTTCCAGTGACCTTAAAAAAGAAACACCTAGAATTCTTAAATCGGCTGTCAAACCTATCTACAAACATCTTGTTCCTAGAATAGAAGAAGAAGAGACTGAATTGATAGCTAGATATGAGATTGAGATGGAAGATCGCCAGAAAGAACAACCTATAACTCCTATCAAACAAGTTAAAATCAATTTCCCTAGAGATGAATCTAGACTGGGATTAGGAGCTAAGGCTGTTAAACAACAAGGAAAGAAAGAAAAAGGCATAAAAGAGGTTAAGGCTGAACGACTAAAGAAAGCATGTTATCACTGTAAATCTACTGAACATCTTTCTTATGCATGCAAAGCAAACATGAATGTTCCTGCTACACATGCCATGCCTATCACACATACAATGAATAATCTGCATCAAAATCATGCACAGTGTGGTCAACCTAATTGTATGCCATGCACTTTTAACATCATGCAAACTTTTGTGCATTTAATGAATGCATCTAGCCAGTCATGCTTAAATACTGTTGCTAGTTCAAACATCAAGAAAAAGCATGTGAGAGCCAAGACTGTCAGTCCTCCTAAAGTTAGGAGTGACAAACCTTCTCCTAAGACTGACAAATCTGTCAAGTCTGAGAAAGGAAAGGAGATAGTCGAAAGCTCTAGTAATGTTAAGAAAAGTGCATCTCCTGTTGTTAAATCTGTTGATTCTTGATCTTATCGAAAAGCCGGGCCCAATCAAAGTTGGGTTCCGAAGAATGTCTAACCAATCTGTCATTGCAGGGCATTAAGCAGAATAGAAATAAAGTTATATGGGTGCTAGACAGTGGAGCATCGAGGCATATGACTGGAAACAAGTCCCTGCTTACAGAGTTGGTTATGAAGGCTGGCCCTTATGTTACCTTTGGAGATGACAGCATAGGTGTGACAAAGGGATATGGCAAACTGAAAACTGGCAATGTCATCATAGAAGATATTTCCTATGTTGAGGGACTGAAGCACAATCTGTTGAGTATCAGTCAATTCTGTGACAAAGGTTACGAAATTGTCTTCAACAAGAAAGGTGTATCAATCACTCACATCAAGGAAGGCTCACTAGCTTTGAGAGGAGTTCGAAAGGCAGATCTTTTTGTTGCAGATATGGATTCAGCAAATCAGAATGAGGTCACCTATTTTTACAGCAAAGCCTCGGATGATGAAAGCTGGTTATGGCACAAAAAGCTATCTCACTTAAACTTCAAAACGATGAATGCTCTCGCGAGGCGAGAATTGGTGAGAGATCTACCTCAAATGGAGTTCGCTCTGAAAGGACTCTGTGAAGCTTGTGAAATGGGAAAGTCGAAGCGAGCATCGCATAAAAGCAAAGAAATTTCTAGTATTACTGAGCCTCTGCAACTTCTTCATATGGATTTGTTTGGCCCAGTGAATGTCCTATCTTTGTCTAGGAAAAGATATGCATTGGTAATCGTGAATGACTTCTCCAAGTATACATGGGTATTGTTCGCAATGACGAAAGACGAAGTACCTTTCTTAATCATTGATCACATCACTCAAGTTGAGAATGTTTCAACACTTACTGTGAAGACGATTAGATCAGACAATGGCACGGAATTCAAAAACGCAGTGCTGAATGACTTCTGTGTATCTAAAGGAATACGTCGTCAGTATTCAGCCCCGAGAACTCCACAGCAAAATGGAGTAGTTGAAAGGAAGAATAGAACTTTGGTTGAAGCAGCAAGAACTTTGTTGTATGATTCAAAACTTCCTTTGTACTTCTGGGCCGAAGCAGTGAATACCGTGTGTTTCACTCAAAATAGAACCTTGATCATAAAAGATAAAGAAAAGACACCATGTGAGCTAATGAACAACAGAAGACCAACAATCAAATACTTTCATGTCTTTGGAGCAAAATGCTATGTACTTATAGATGATGAAAATCTAGGCAAGTTTGCAGCAAAAGCTCGTGAAGGAATCTTTGTTGGTTACTCCACAGATGTGGTGGCAGCTTATAGAGTGTTCTTAGTGAATGATCGAAAAGTGACTGAAAGCTACAACGTCAGATTCGACGATACCAAACTCCCATCAATTTCTAGAGATTCTAGTGAACCTGAGTCCCTAAAATTTCAGAATCTGGACTTAGATGAACTTGAGGATGAACCTGAGTTAGTTGTCCCATTAAATGTTCCAAGTGTACGTGAAGAACCTGAGTCTAGTGAACAAGCTAATTCTACAAGATCAGAAGAGACTTCTTCAGTACGAACCGGCAATAACTCAGGGGGAGTAAATAGCAGCTCAAGGACAACTGTTCAAGGCTCGAGACGAGTTGACAGTAGTTCTGTAGGAGCTGGCACTAACTTAGGGGGAGTTAGTGAGAATAATCAAAGTAGTCAGTACCATAACTCAGAAAGTCAAGCTGAATCATCAAGACAATTTCCAGGAGAACGGGTATGGAATAGAGATCATCCGTTTGAATTAATTATTGGTGATCCAGATGCTGGTGTGACTACTAGAAGAACTGCAAGAGCTGACCTGGATAATATTTCCTTATATTCTGGGTTCTTATCCAAGCTTGAACCTAAAGAAATAGAAGAAGCTCTTGGTGATGCTGATTGGGTGATTGCAATGCAAGAGGAACTCAATCAGTTTGAAAGGCAGAAAGTTTGGAAACTGGTACCCCGACCAAAGAACATATCAGTAATTGGAGCTAGGTGGGTATTCAGAAATAAACTGGATGAAAACGGACTTGTAACACGAAACAAGGCTCGTTTGGTTGCAAAAGGTTATTCTCAGCGAGAAGGAATTGATTATGATGAAACCTATGCACCAGTTGCAAGACTTGAGGCAGTCAGGATGTTCTTGGCATTTGCAGCACATAAGAACTTCAAGGTTTTCCAGATGGATGTGAAAAGTGCCTTCCTGAACGGAGAGTTAGAAGAAGAAGTGTATCTGGAACAGCCGCCTGGCTTCGTTGATCCAGAACATGTAGATTTTGTGTATCTTCTCTTCAAATCTGTCTATGGCCTCAAGCAATCCCCAAGGCGATGGTATGAAACCTTATCCTTATTCTTAATTGAAAATGGTTTTACTAGGGGAGTAATTGATAAAACATTGTTCTACAAAAATGTAAGAAATGACTTAATACTTGTTCAAGTCTATGTGGACGATATTATTTTTGGGTCATCAAATGAGCGCTTGTGCGAGAAATTTGCCAAGCTAATGCAGGAAAAATATGAGATGAGCATGATGGGAGAGCTGTCCTTCTTCCTTGGATTACAGATCAGTCAGAGAAAAGATGGTATCTTTATCTGTCAATCCAAGTACGTCAGAGATTTACTCAAAAAGTACAATCTAGAAGATGCATCAGCAGCTAAGACTCCCATGGCAACAGCCACGAAGCTTGATGAAGACAAATCAGGTAAACCAGTTGACATCACAAGCTATCGAGGTATGATTGGCTCACTCCTCTATTTAACTGCAAGTAGACCCGATATAATGTTCGTAACTTGTTTATGTGCAAGGTTCCAAGCGGATCCTAGAGAATCACATCTCGTAGTCGTCAAGAGAATTTTTAGGTATCTCAAGGGCACACCAAATCTAGGGATTTGGTACCCAAGAGATACAGCTTTTAATCTAATTGGCTATTCGGATTCAGACTATGCAGGTTGCAGGATTGATAGGAAAAGCACATCTGGTGCTTGTCAATTTCTTGGCAGAAGATTGGTGTCCTGGAAAAGTAAAAAGCAACATACAGTATCTACTTCTACTGCTGAAGCTGAGTACATTGCTGCTGGAAGCTGTGTAGCTCAAATACTGTGGATGAGGAACCAATTGAAGGATTATGGCATGGAACACAAGAAAATTCCAATTATGTGTGACAACACAAGTGCCATTGCCATAACCAACAATCCTGTAGATCACTCAAGAACCAAGCACATCGACATCAGGTATCACTTCATAAGAGAACATGTCGAGGAGGGGAATGTGGAGCTACATTTTGTGCCCACAATGCAACAAATTGCAGATATATTCACCAAACCTCTTGATGAAGTAACATTCAATAGATTGGTTGGTGAATTGGGAATGCTTAACACAAGTTAGTAAAGCCTTCTATCTGTAAAATCCAGGTTTATGTTTGTATGTGCAAGCTACTTAATCATTATGTGCTTAGACTTTAAAATGCCTAATTAATGATTGATATAGTTTGCATAAATTCATTGTGTTTTAAGTGTCTTTTATAGCACAAATCTGTGAATTTATGCTTGTTAGATTGCATGATCATAGGGGGAGTTAAATTCATAATATTCTAAATTTTGCATGATTTTTAGATGAATTTACCTATGATTTTCATGTAATTAGAGGCCTTGGAATTGAAAATCTTCAAAATTTCGAGTTAGTTTCTATCTCGAAACTCATCTCGAAATTCGACTTGAATTTCGACTTAAGCTGTCAGAGTGAAGTTTTGAAAATTCTAAGTCTGGGAAGAATTTCGAGTTGTCTATCTCGAAATTCATCTCGAAATTCGACTTTGAGTTCGAGTTCGAGTTACCAGTGTGCCTAGTTCTATCTTCAAAATATTCGAGATAAAGTCTATCTCGAATTTTATCTCGAAGGTTGAGATGAGGTTTCCATTAAGGGAATATTTTGAAAAGAACTGAGAATAACTTCGAGTTAGTCTATCTCGAAACTCAACTCGAATTTCGACTTGATGTTCGAGATAGAGATCTCAGTTGCTTAGAAGGGAATTTTTGAGTTACTCCTAACTCGAATCTTATCTCGAAGGTTGAGATTAGGTTTCCATTCTAGATATTTTGGAAAGAATTGAGATTAACTTCGAGTTAGTCTCTATCTCGAAACTCAAATCGAATTTCGACTTGATGTTCGAGATAGAGTTAAACTTCTAACTCGAAACGTATCTCGAATTTCCCTGTATTTCTTTTACTGGAGGGGAATTTTCCAAGTTTACAAACCAATAAAGTTCGAGATAGGATTTCCCTATAGTTTTTGCTGTAAAATTGGTTAAAGTGCTTATTTGTGCTTATTTGTTCGAGTTAACCTCTATCTCGAACTTCATCTCGAAGTTCGACTTGATGTTCGAGATAGAGTTCGACTTAGGTGTTCCCTGTATGGACTTAGTATTTTTCACTCTTTTTAACAGGGACACTTTTGCCAATTCACAATCATCTATATATACATCTCTAACTCGATGCATCATTCACTTTACCTAATTTCATTTTTACAGCAGCCGCTTCACAAAAACAGGGCGATTTCACAAATTACATACCATTAATCCATGTTTTTGTGATTAAACTCATACTAATCACGAATTACTGCCAATTTTTTGACTGCTATTCACTGTGTTATCATTAATCGTTGTGGTGGTGTGTTTAGTGACCATTCATACACGCGCATATACATACACACGAACATAAATTGTTTGTGTAACTGTTCATAAAACACGATTTCATATTCTCTATCTAAACACACACGATTTCACTGGTATACACACGAATATTCATCTTCATTGAATATTCAGATTTAGTGTTGGCTTTTGATTGAATCCCGTAGTTTAATTTCTCAAAGGGACTTTTGTTGTTCTTGTTAAATTAAAAGGGATACAATCTTTAATTCGTAAATTACTTGTTTTTCAAAATTAAAAAAACAAATTTCACATCTTTTAAAGAAAAACATTTAATTAAAATGGCTCACCAATTTTCACTTGCTAAAAACAATTTTTATAATATTTCTACGGAAATTGGTGATCAACTCCCGCGGTTTAAGTTTTGGGTACGATTTCTTAATTTGTACTCCAAAGCTAGCCATGCTTTTACTGCTAAACCTACACTAGTACATGATGCTTTACAGCAATTATGGACTAGTGCGGTTACTTTTGGGAGCAAAATAACCCCCTTCGGTTTCAGGTTTACCTTAGCGGGTCAGGAATATGAGGTGACTGAAGAAATTGTCAACAGGGTTCTGGGTTTCCCAATCAAAGATGCTTATGATGCAGAACCTACAGCGGAACAACGCCTCAGATTCTTTGAATAAATTGGATGTTATCCTCCGAAAGGCCCGATCACAGGAAATATCCAAAAACAATTCTTCCATGTGGAATGGAATTACTTTTTCGAGGCCATCACAAGATGTTTTCGGGCACGCAAAAAAGATTTTCATCAAATTCCAATTCCAATGCAAACCTTTGCAGTTGCCCTAGCAAGAGAACTGGATATAAATTATGGACGCATAGTTCTCTCTGAGATAGTGGCTTCAATGGGATCTCCTGCAAGCAGAGATATCACTACAACTGATGTTGTCTGCTGGTTTCCTCGGTTCCTACAGATGCTGATTAATGACTTAATACCAAAGGATGCTCTTGCTGTTAGACAGGGATTTGCCAGAAGCCCAACATCTGCATCGCTAGGGATGGGCACTAAGTCACTTTCAACCATTGCTAATTAGGATAAACATCAAGGTAAACCTATGTCAATTCCTGAAAATATTCAAATGTGGCCTAGATATGATGTAGGAGTTACCAATTTGGAGGCATCATCACAAGTTTCGTCACATGCTCAAAATCCATCTGTTCATGCTGAGGCATTTGATGAGATTCCTGATGAGCAAAGTGATGATGCACAAGGTAATGAACAAGGTAATCTCTCCCTGCATACTACTCATTCCTCCTCCTATGTATCTGATTCCGAGACCCAAGAGACTGCTAACCCGCAGAATCTATCCCAGTGTGAGAGCTACATTTCTGAGACTGATACACATTCTTATTCTCTTTCACCCCTGTTAACGGAAGTCAGAAAGCCAGCACGTATATATGTAGGAGATGATGAGGAGAGTGAACCTGAAGAGCAGCAACTTATTCGAAAGAAACCTAAATTTTTTCGTGCTGCTACTTCAAACGTCCAGTCAAACCCTAATGTGTCACACGCAACCACTCCACCTCACGAGAGTGGTTCTCCCTTTAAACAATCTGCACATAGGGATTTTGATGACAATTATGTACCTTTTGAAGATCCTGTTGCTTCAAAAGGACATGAAGTCTTAAGAACTTCAGCCGTACCTTCACCGGTACGTACTGATGCTGCAAAGAGGATCGGTTCTGATGTCGTACAAGGACAGTTTGCAGCCTCTCAGCCTGAGATTCCAACTCAGGAACAAACAAAAATTGATCCCATAACCGCCAATTATTTTGCTTATCCAATTTCTGCAGGTACTGCTTCATATTTCGGATCAATAATTGAAGACATACACGAGTGTGAGACAGGGAGTGTGTGTGAGAGGTTAGGGAGAGAGGGACCTTCATTTTTAAGGCCCGAAACCGAGCGCCAAATACCAACAGAACGAGTATTAGAGCGAGGCCACCTAAACCAAACACCGTCCCTTAATATTGAAAATTTTGATACTCGTATGACTTCTATGGAAAATCAGATGAGGCAGTTCGGGCAGACGATGGGGCAGTTCGGGATTAACATTGGAAACAATCAAAGGGCTCTAGACGACTACGCGGCAAGAATGGCAAGTCAAGCTACAGCTTTTGATGATTTGACAAATAAGGTCAATGACTTGGGCCATGCTGGTGGTGTCTTGGGAAGCACTCTCAATGAGAGGATGGGGGCAATGGAGTCTACAATGCATACAATGGTTGTGGAGATCAGTAGAATGATGTTCGCAGTCAGGAGTTTTGTGCCCCCGGAGTGTTTCGAGTCCCAACAACCTCCCCCCGATGCTGGTGCAGGTGGTGCTAGTGGAGCGGGAGCCTCTGGTTCTGGTTTTGGAGGTTCTTATGCAGCTGGTGGAGCTGAAGACCAAGGTGGAGCTCAGGATAACTCACCTAAGGGGGAGAGTGGAAAGGAGACGAGACAGCAGGCAGTTCACATCGAAGAAATTGAAGAACCCGCTGATCTTGTCAAGGAACCAGAAGTTGAGCCGTCTGTTGATGAAGAGGCTCTGAGGAGGAGAAAGGGTAAGGCAATGATGGTTGATGAACCATTCGTTGACCTGAGTCATCAGGAAACAGTACAAGAGGTACTTGACTCAGATTCTGATATGGAAGACGTACCATTGGCACATGCTATAAAAAGATCTTTGAAGGAACAAGGTGGAGGTGCTGGGATGTCTTCCGGAATGCCTGAAGAAATTCCTGTTGATGAGGAAACCCTTAAAGCTCAACAGTTAGCCTTGGAACAAGCTTAGTTCCATAAAATGAAGATGATGCAAGAACGTGCTGCCTTCCTAGAAAAGAAAGTGGAGCTACAAGGGAAGCAGTATGTTCATGAGCTTGCAAGGCTAGCTGATCCTCAAGTTGATCTTGACAATAGGAGGATAGGACAGAAGTGGGATGAAGCAAGGAAGATAATGATGGGACCCTGTGCGAAAGGAGTCCATAACAAGGATGCAGATGATCTGTTCTACAACTTGAATTTGCAGAATCCAATGACTGGGGACTATATAAATGCTTTGAAGAGATTAATTTCTAAAGTCAGAGTTGGATACAATGCAAACCTTAAGGAGTGGCAGGTTATTTTGTCTTTGGTAGAAGGAGTCCCAACATCTTTCCTATATGTGGATGACCAATTCATAACGAGAAGATCTGCGTCAGAATTGTTCTTGCTAGCGACAAAAATTCAATACTCTCATTCTGAGGAGCTAAGCATTCTGTATAGAGATCAGTTAATGCAGCTAGCAGAGGACAAGGGTCCAGAATTCTCAGCATATCCAAATTTTGTCCGGATGGTAGTTGACGGAAAGATGAAGAGGGTTAGCATGGAGGAAAATGATCTAATGGAGCTTTCAGTGGAATCTCTCAAAGCTGTCTGTAGACAAATGATGAGTAAGGGATTCGCTTCTGAGCTTAAAGATAAATCCGTGAAGATCATTGAAAGAGTCATATTCAAGAAGAGCAATGAGGTGTGGAAGTGTGATGTCATTGCTCCAAACCCTCTTGATGACGTGAAGATTGAGCCGGAGCTGATAGAGAAGAAATGGAATATTCTTCAAGCCATGAAGAATGTAGATGAAGCTCTGACTCTTCCTTCTGGAGCACTGGAACAAGTAGAGATAAGGGAGGCAATTGGTGTTCCAGGAAGTGATAGTGTATAATGGATACACGCTTATGTTGAAGATACAGCTGATGCCTTAGTATTCATAGATGCAGACCAGAATCAAACAATCTTGCATATGAGTAGAAAATGGCTGCTACGGACTCAAGATGCTGCATTTCTGGAGAGAGTATTATATGTATTCAAATGGGGCGAAGTGGAAGACAAGTATGTGGAAGAAAAGCAGAGACTCGTGAGTTACCTGTCTGAAGTAGTAGTGGAAAAGAAGCGAATGGAGCGAGATGCGGCCAGTGTCCACAATACTGACCGTGTCAAGGGCTACCCCAAGATGATCTATTGTCAGTTTAAAGCTGATAAATCTCACTGGAAACCTCAGCTCATAATGAAGAACTTTGAGGACATTCCAAAGATCAGAACTACTCAGGAGGTGGACAAACTCAGAAGGCTTTTCAAACATCCTTATCCAGAGCCCAAGAATCCTCTAGAAATGGAAGCTATAAGTCTGTTGAATGCTAGGTGGAAGCAGCTTAGAGATCCAGTGTACAAGAAAGAACAGCAACAGAAGGAGAAGCGCAAAAGGCAGAAAGAAGAGAAAGACCAAGCTGCTGAAGCTAGAAAGAGGAAACGGAATTAGGGTTAAAGGTCAGAGTGGTGTGAACTTGAAGTTGGAAAAGCTTCATGTCTTTCGGTTGCTTTAACTCAATTGAGGAAAATTCACCTTAGAGTGAATCCAATAAGGTGATACAAGTTTGACTAAAAGGTATGAAATAATCCAAGTGATAGGAATCACTCAAATGATCTTTAATTCGAAGTTCGAATTCTGTTTCTAGTTTAAGTTCTTTGTATTGTTTTCATGTAAATTTCAATTGTAAATTATTCAAGACTGTAATGTTAATTATCTTTTCTCGTCTCATTGTTTAGTTGAGTTATCCTTCATTAATTTGAATGTCATTGTTAGACAATCAAATTGGGGGAGATTGAAAGGCAGAGTGTGTAAACTTGTAACACTATAACTAATGTAACTCAAACTAAAGGAAAAGATACTTAACCAGAAGACAATCAAGAACAAGAAGTCACACGAAATCAACACTAAATGAAGACAAGGTAATTGATACAATTCAACATGTTAACTATGATCAAGCCAAGAAGAAATCATTGAGAGAAATTCAAGTCAAAGTTGTTCATGCCTCAGTGATTTGAAAAGCCAAGAATCAAGATCATAACTATCAGTATCAATAAGACTAATTGATTTCAAGTGAACAAGAAGGAAAGCAAATATTGGAAAGCCACATTTCTAATTGGATATGGTAATTTATTCAAGAAGCAAAAACCTTATCAAGACTAGTCACTTATGAACCAGACCGTTGCATCAAGTGTCAGGACATTGATAGCAAGTTTATGTCAGTAATAAAGATCCATGTTCAAGAGCTTGGTGAAGAATAAAGAAGACATGAAGATATCACAAGTTCAAGATGTGCATTGAAGTTTCAAGTTGAAGACCAGAATATTTTCTAAGTACTAAATATTCTAGATGACCAAGTAGAAGTTTCTAAGTAGAAGTTCTACTTAGAACTTCGAGATGGCTAAGTAGAAATTCTCAAGTAGAAGTTCTACTTAGAGTGCAGCTTCAACATGACATATGGCATCTTCTGATTGGCAGATTTCCAAGCTTTCAAGATAAGGCAAGATTTATGTGGACATCATTGGGCCACGTATATCTTAGTCTTTGAAGACTACAGGACATAGATTACATGTAGTATAAATAGAAGTACTTGTGTAATGTTTTATTTAGAGAGCAATAGTTGAGAGAAACACAAGAAAAAGAGAGAGAGTGCATTCACAGAGCTTAGTATCATTCACTTCTCTCTGAACTTCTGTCATACTTTGTAATGAATGTTGTAGCAACCATTTCAAGTTATATATAAGAAATATATTCCTTGAATCTGTGTGTTCATTTATTGCATCGTATTTATTGCTTCTCATATTCGAAAAGTTGTATTCACCCCCCCTCTACAACACATTTGGACCTAACAAAAATAATTAATCAGAAATTAAAATAATATTTATTATAATATACTATTTCATAAGAAAATTGTAAAAAATTAAAAATAACTTGTACTTTGCACGAGCTATTAGCTAATAAAATATATAATTCCCAAAAATAAGGTAATAAATTACCCCTTAAAACTGCAAAATTTAGTCTAAAAAAAACGAAAGTAGTAGAAAGCCATCTAAAATGGCACAACAATGCCTCTTACAGGCCCAAAGTCCATCAATCATGGCCGCCCAAAAAGGTACAAAAATGGCTTAAAGTTACCAAATCTTCATAAAACAAACAAAAACAATAATTACTTAAATATTCCTTTGACTAAACCTAAAAAATCTTAAAAATTAATTACTGGTGATAAAGTTAGAACATCAAATCAAATCAATTACAACAATTATTGGCATGTATTAAGTAAGATCCATGATATTTGCTCATCACCTAAATGCTAAAATCAACACCACCCTAAATCATAAATCAATTTAGCTAAATTAAAGAGAGCCTAAATCAATCAAAGCTATCAAAAATTAACAAAACCGTTCCCCTAATCAAAGGTCAAACCTAAAGAAAAAATCATTAAAGAGTAAATCACGTAAACCGTTACTCTAATCATATCAAAAGTCAAAAGAATTAAACGTCACCATATCTTGACATAACTAATTTAGACACCATATCATCACTTAAAACAAAATTATAACAAAAATGCTAAACTAATTCAAAATCATAATAAAAAAAACGTCAAAATAAATAACGTATTTAATGAAACAAAACTGAAATCCTAATTACATACCTTTTATTCTAAACTAAAAGGTAAATGCTACATTAAAACTAATTAACAAAATTAAAGCACATTAACACACAATCAATACCTTTGCAAAGTTACCAAAATTATACCTCGTCGGAAAAAAATACACCGGAAAATCAGTCAACCGGAAAAAAGAAAATCTGATCGGAGTGCATAGCTTAGATTAAAAGCAAGCCAAATAGGATTTTTAGGGGTAAAGTTAATACAATGCCTATAAATATAAACTAGTATAGTGGAACATAAACACAATCTTGTACCCAGATTTTACTTGTGACTTGTGAGAAACACAACACATATTTTTATTTTGCTTGACATAATTCTACTTCTTAGAAATCTGTTGTAGTTCATGTCTAACGAGTGTTCTGTAATGGAAATTAAACGTAGATATTGGTTACCTGATGATGCAGAAAGTTCAAACGAATACGTAAGCCAGAAGAAACAGAGAAAGAAGAGGAAGATTGCTGAATGTGATGTGGCATCGAAACATGAGGAAAAGATCAAGTCACGTAATGCGAGTACGGGTTCTCATCTGCCACTAAAGATAATGAATTCGGTGAAAGAAGAGAGAAAGAAGTAGGATATTTTAAATCTATTTCAATTATGTGTCAAAGGTTCTAGACGTTGAAGCAGTGCAACGTGTTTAGTTTGGCAAAAAACAAGGCTTATACATAAATCTTTTCAATTATAAAGCTAACTCTGAATTTGAAAATGCTCCCTACTATAAAGTTACCAAACGTCACATACATAAATAGTCAATAAAAATGGGAGGAACATAAATATATTCAATTCTATTTATTTATAAAAAAATATAATAGTATTCATAGGGTTTGTTTTGAGAAAAATGGTGAGACATTTTAATCACCTGAAATATTTTTTTTAAAAAATTATGATTGGTGAGAATTGAACTTGGATCATATAACAAATTTGGACACAATCATTGTTGGAATGCCTTGAATAGCCGCCGGACTTAACTGTTGACTGTGCCGCCGTCGGCGGCGCCACTGTAGCCGCCGGATTTGACTCACCTACCACACCTAACCCCTTATATTTTGTCTATAAATAGATATGCATGTAAGGATTGTAAATCATCTGAAAAAATCTGTAATCATCCTCACGATCAATATAATTATTTCTTTTCTGCATATATATTTTCTCCTTACGTTTATCATCTTTCTTGCTTCCGTTATAACAAATTGGTATCAGAGCTTTTGGTTGAAGCTGCTGTATTTTTTGCAAAAATTTTCGCCGAAATTTTTTTCAAGCTCGCCGGAGAAGACGACACTGTTCAGGCGGAGTTACTGTTCATCGCCGGAGAAGACGACACTGTTCATACGGTACTGTTCATGCGGTAATATTCATACGGTACTATTCACACGACACTGTTCATACGGCACTGTTCATACGGTACTGTTCTACGGTTCTGGGAGAAAGATGTCTGGTGGTATTAACGTTAAGGGCGACAAATTTACTGGGAGAAATAGTTTCAGTCTATGGCAAATCAAGATGTGTGCTTTGTTAAAGCAACAGGGGCTCTAGGCGCCGTTGAACACAAAAACGGCTGCTTCTGGAAGCGCTGAGATGGCCAATCTCGAAGAACAGGCACACTCAACAATTCTGTTGTGCCTTGTAGATGATATTATTACTGAAATTGCGGAGGAGGATACCACGTCTGGTTTATGGTTAAAGCTTGAAAGTCTCTACATGACAAAGTCTTTAACAAATAAGTTGCTTCTGAAGCAACGTCTGTTCAGTCTGCGAATGCAGGAAGGTATGCCTCTTCGAGATCACTTAGATCAATTAAACACAATTTTATTAGAATTGCGTAATATTGATGTTAAAGTTGAAGATGAGGATGCTGCTTTGATTCTATTAGTTTCTTTACCATTATCGTATGAGAACTTTGTGCAATCGTTTATTGTTGGTAAAGATACTATTCTGGAGCGTCTTATCATATATGTCCGCACAGGGAGTGGTTTACAACCTACGAGCGAGTAGACGGTGGCAAGATTTCTATGGCTAATAGTTTTGCTTGTGAGACGGTTGGAATAGGCTCGATTAAAATTCGGACACATGATGGTAAATTCTGCACATTGAATGATGTTAGGCATGTTCACTTATGACAAAGAATCTGATATCTTTGAGTATGTTAGACAGTAAGGGTTTCAGTTTTAAAGGTGAAGGTGGAGTTTTACATGTCTGCAAGGGTTCTGATGTGGTTCTGAAAGGTGTTAAACGTGATACCTTGTATCTTCTTCAAGGTTCTACGTTAACAGGTTCTGTTGTTGTTGCATCTTCGGAAATTGAAAAGGAAAATATGACCAGGTTGTGGCACATGAGGCTTGGTCACATGAGTGAAAGGGGGATGAAGATTCTGTCAAAAGCTGATCTTCTTTGTGGTCATAAGGTCACAGGTCTCGAGTTTTGTGAACATTGTGTTTTTGGAAAGCTACATCGCAGCAAGTTTCATAAATCAATCCACAGAACAAAAGGCACACTTGATTACATCCATTCTGATTGTTGGGGCCCTTCCCGGGTGGAGTCTTTATGGGGTCACAGATATTTTGTGTCAATGATCGATGATTTCTCAAGAATGACTTGATTGTTCATCATAAAGCACAAAAGTGAAGCCTTTAAGACTTTCAAGCATTGGAAGATGCTAGTGGAGAATCAAACAGGGAAGAAGATTAAGAGGCTACGAACAGATAATGGCCTGGAATTTTGTTCGTCCGAGTTTGCAGATTTCTGCAAGAATGAGGGGATTGCTAGGCATCATACAGTCAGGGATACACCACAGCAGAATGGTGTAGCAGAGCGTATGAATCAGACACTTCTGGAGAGAGCTAGGTGTATGCTTTCTAATGCTGGACTAACTAGAAGATTCTGGGCAGAGGCGGTTAGTACAGCGTGTTATTTAATTAATCGTGGACCTCACACAGGTATTCATCTCAAAACTCCTATTGAGAAATGGTCTGGTAAGCCTACTATTTACTCCAATTTAAGAGTTTTTGGTTGTACTGTTTATTATCATGTAAATGAGGGTAAATTGGAGCCACGAGCTAAAAAGGGAGTATTTGTAGGCTATGGGGATGGAGTTAAAGGTTATAGAATCTGGTCTCCATCTGAAAATAGGGTTATACTGAGTAGAAATTTAGTCTTTGATGAAAATTCTTTGTTTAACCCTACTGTGAAGTCTACGATTATTTCAGAAATTGGTGTGTTGAGAAACAGGTGGAGCAAGAAGTCACTCATGATGAGAGTGAACCACAACAAGAAGTTCAACAACCACAGTCAGAATCAGAATCATCTGTACCAGTAGTAAATCAGCACAGTTTAGCTCTTGATCGATCGAGGAGAGCTAAGTATGGAGTGCCTCCAAAGAAATATGGTTTTGAAGATATGGTGGCATATGCACTACAGGTAGCTGAAGAACTGGATCCTAGCTCTGATGAGCCATCCACTTACAAAGAAGCGGTGACATGTACCGAATCTACAAAATGGTTTGTTGCAATGGGAGATGAAATGGAGTCACTTCAGAAGAATAAGACTTGGGAATTAGTCAAACGGCCCCGAGACAGAAAGATTGTTACTTGTAAATGGGTCTACAAGAAGAAGGAAGGAGAAACATCGGTTGAGGGTATCAAGTATAAAGCTCGGTTAGTAGCTCGAGGGTTCACTCAGAAAGAGGGAGTAGATTACAATGAGATTTTTTCACTAGTGGTCAGACACACTTCCATCAGGGTGCTACTAGCGATAGTTGCACATCAGAATCTGGAGCTTCAACAACTTGATGTGAAGACAGCTTTTCTACATGGAAAGCTGGAAGAGGAGATATACATGACTCAGCCAGATGGTTTTCAGGTTCCTGGTAAAGAAGACTATGTGTGCAAGTTATTGAAGTCCTTGTATGGGCTAAAGCAGTCTCCGAGGCAGTGGTACAAGAAATTTGATAGCTATATGATAGGTATTGGCTACACCAGGAGTCCGTATGATTGTTGTGTTTATCACAGTAAGATATCAAATGGTTCTTTCATTTATCTAGTCCTGTATGCAGATGATATGTTGATAGCTGCAGAGAACAAGTCTGATATTCAGAAGTTGAAAGGTCTCCTCAGTGCTGAGTTTGAAATGAAAGATTTGGGTGCGGCTCTGAAAATTCTGGGAATTGAGATTTATAGGGATAGAAGCAAAAGAAAGCTCTTCTTGTCACAGAAGGGATACATTCAGAAGATTTTGTCAAGGTTTGGCATGTCTATAGCAAAAGCCATAGATACTCCTAGTGCTGCAAATGCACATCTGTCTATCGCTTTTGCACCTAAGTCTGCTGAGGAAAAAAAGTACATGTCTCGAGTTCCCTATGCTAGTGCAGTAGGAAGCTTGATGTATGCAATGGTCTGCACTAGACCTGATCTTGCACAGTCTGTCAGTGTTGTTAGTAGGTTCATGGGTGATTCAGGCAAGGAGCATTGGCAAGCTGTGAAGAGGATTTTTCGGTACTTAAAAGGTACGTCTGATGTTGGTCTAGTTTATGGAAGTGATACTGAGTGTTTGGTGACAGGGTTTTCAGACTCTGATTATGCTGGAGATGTTGACATTAGAAGATCTATGACTGGTTATGCTTTCACTCTGGGTGGTTCGATTGTCAGTTGGAAAGCTACTCTGCAACCTACAGTGATTTTTTCTATTACAGAAGCAGAGTACATGGCATTGACAGAAGCCGCAAAAGAAGGAATCTGGTTGAAAGGATTGGTCAGTGATTTAGCTTTACATCATGATCAGGCTACAGTATTTTGTGACAGTCTCAGTGCAATATGTTTAGCCAAGGATCAAGTCCATCATGAGCGGACTAAGCACATAGATGTAAGATATCATTTTCTAAGAAGTGAGACGAGAATTAAGGTGAGAAAAGTGGGTACTGCTGATAACCCAGCTGTTATGCTTACCAAGCCGGTTCCACATAGCAAGTTTCAACATTGTTTGGACTTGCTAAATGTTCGGAGTTGTTGACTGCCCTTTTGAGGGCAAAATCTGAGGCAGAAGAGTTTTATCTGGTACATCTGGCATTATTATGATGCGTCTGGTACATCTGTTATCTGTTATTTATGAGAGGATTGAAGTCGAGGCAGAAGAGTTTTATCTGGTACATCTGGCATTATTATGATGCATCTGGTACATCTGTTATCTATTTTTTGTGAGATGATTCAAGTCAAGGTGGAGATTTGTTGGAATGCCTTGAATAGCCGCCGGACTTGAATGTTGATTATGCCGCCGCCGGCGGTTCCGCCAGCGACGCCACTGTAGTCGCCGGATTTGACTCACCTACCACACCTAACCCCTTATATTTTGTCTATAAATAGATATGCATGTAAGGATTGTAAATCATCTTAAAAAATCTGTAATCATCCTCAAGATCAATATAATTATTTCTCTTCTGCATATATATTTTCTCCTTGCGTTTATCATCTTTCTTGCTTCCGTTATAACAATCATATCTCTAGCCATTCATTTGTGTATTAAATCATACACATAATATGTGAATGCGTGTGTGCGATTTGAATGAGAAATATTTGAAACTTATGTACTTTTTAAAGCAAATATATATATAATTTTTCGTTAAAACAACATACAAAATAAATATGTAAGATTAATTAATTGTAAAACTAATATCTAAAATTTATTTTATATAAAATACACCAATAAAACTTAAATTTATGAGATATTTTATTTATGATTTAAAATAACTAATTTATTCCTATATTATTGTTTATATATGAAAAAATCATTTTTATCCATCAAATTATCACTTAAGCAGCACGAAATTGGAAGTGTTTCACTATGGTCAAAATTAAAATACATTACCACAAATCCACAATGTTCAAATTTGCAACCTTTTAAATATGATTTAAACTTCTAGGGAATCACTTTATTGACAAATTAAGTCAATTAGCCCACATTTGTGTGCTGAACATATAACAACTCAACACATAGATTATTATTAACAAAGAAATGATATATAAATTAATATTAATTTGTATAACTATTTTACAAGTTCCGACCAAAAATGGGGATCGAGGTAGGCAGTTATTGGTCACTCTTAGTCTTTACCCTTACTAGATAACTTAAACTATGTATAACACTAAAATAAAGTTTTCTCTAATATCTTATGTGTTTGTTTCATCCTAATCAATTTATACTTAAACCAATCTAAAAGTACTCCCCTATAAAAATAGTATAATGTGCTTATAATCATTATATAGAATGTCTTGTCCATCACAAATTCACAATAAAATTTAATTTAAACATGAAAGTCATGAAATTTAACTTCACGTCTTCACCATCTAATTATAATAGTATATATCACTCATTAATTTCGTATGATTGTATCTTATCATTTTAATATCACTGTAAATTTAAATAGCATGCTGATGATTATGATCCTTGTTATCTTAAAGGACACTCATACTAACTTATTTAAACTTATTTTCCATCTAAATTAAAAAGAAAATTAATTTTCTTTTATATTATGCCATAATTACGTTCTTTCACCTTAATTGTAAATGTATACATAATATCAAATAGTTTTATTTTAATATAAACTAACTTAACCTAGAAATTAGTGTAAAATAAAATATCAGGTAATCATGATGACACGTACATGTTATGAAAACATCATACAAAATGTCGGTGATTTTTGTTTAAAATTTGTTTGTATATAAATAGATAATTAATAAATAATCAAAAATAAAAAATTATTAAAATTTGAAACTCTGCTTTCACCATCTCATCGTGTTTGTATTAACTATCAAGATCGACAATACATTTAGTTATAGAACACTAAAAAATATTTATTTAATACGATTTGTTTAACAGTACATGACAATTGGACAATGAATATATTGTTCAGACACACATTTTTTTCCTATCCACTTTGTCCAAAAAATTTCATGGAAAGTTTAAAACATATCTGAATATATACACACTCGATCGATCAATTCTGCATGTATAAAAATTCAATGTCGAATTTCAGTCCAGTCCAAGCAATCGTCGTAAATCTTTCGTCGCATCATCGACACACATTTGATCACCTCCTTTCTTAAAAAACGACGGCACAGGCAATGCTCTTGGCGACGGCGACATTGTTGCTGCTGATCCGGCATAAACATCCTGTAAACTGGCCCGAACGGCCTTTTTTTCATCACATTTCTTTGCATTCTCCTTAATCGACATGAGTGATTCGCCTCGCCTTAATATTTTAATTTTTTCTGGTGCGAGGACGTCGTTTTTGTTGCATGATAAGGGTTTCTTATGCATCAGATCACCGGAGCTGGCTGATCGTTTCGAGAACGTCGTTTTCTCTGGTGAGAAACGTGCAGGTGAATGTCTTCTATGATCAGGCTTTTCTGACCTAGTTACCGGCTTATTTACCTTAGGAATGCCGGTTGAATAACCATAAAAAGTTGTTTTCCGGCGATGAAAAACGGCCGGAGATGTTCTGATCCGGTGACTCAAACAATCTTGTGGTCGCAACACTTCCGTTCCCATTGTCTTGATTGAAACACAAAAGAAACACGTCAATGTGTATGTATATCGATAATTTTATAATTCTGGTTCCGTTAAAGCGTACTTAATTTAGAATTCTGATTCCGTCACCGCATGCATGCACACTGGAATGATTTATGGCATAAAAGAAGAAAGAGGAAAGGGAATGAATAATGTTGTTTCTTTTCCTCTCCTCCTCTCTCTTCTGGAAAAGAGGAATGAATCTAAGAGATTGAAATTTGAAAATATAAAGCTAAAAAGATGTAAAATTCTAAATATGCGTTAAGTTGTGGATGCTCTAAGGTTGAATTGAGGTATGAAAGAAATAGGGGAGGATGATTTATATATATATACTTGTTTTGAAGAGTGTTTGTGGTTTGTTTTTGTTGCCTTTCAGATTTGCTTTCAGATTGAATTAGAGCTACTAAGATTAAAATAGGCTTAGAATTCTTTTTCTTTTTGGAATAAAGATTAAAATAGGATTAGAATTCTTCTTCTTTTTGGAATAAAGATTAAAATAGCCAGTTTGTAGTCATTGGATTTTCGAATTCTAATCTGTGAAAAAGCACGGATCTTTTTTCGGTTATGTATTTTCGAATTCTAATCTGGAAAGAAAATTTTAGTGTTTGAAAATAGTAAACGGTTATGATTTATGAATATTATTTTATTAATTTTTAATGAAAAACATTAACAGGCTTTTAATATAGAGCATCTAAAAACCTAACAATATATGCTAACGGACCAAAACCCGTGGTCCAAAGGGCAAACTCCTTGTTTTGTTTTGTTTTGATGGCTATAAATAGGGCTTAAGAAGAAGATGTGACTGAAGCCCAGCCCATCTCTAACAGGGCTTACAAAGAAGATATGACCGTGGCCCATCTCTAACAGGGCTTAAGAAAAGATTGTCAACAATTTATGACGTGACACTAAACCAAACCAAACCAAACATACCCAGTATATCCCGTTGAGAACGGCTGGGAGGGTATATGACACTGTTTACGAAAATGTTTAAAACATTCTCGAATTTCATTTTACTATCTTTTTATAGCATCTCCAATGCAAAAATAGTTAGCAAAAAAAATTCTAGATAGCAAATATTATACATAATTTTTATAAATTGTGCAATTTCAATCATACAAAATTTTTAGGTAAAATTATAACTAACTTCTTTATATTGGTTATATTTGTCGAAACTTTTAACAAGGTAACAAAGCTATATATATAAATTTATCATTATAATCAATGTCATTGGATCAGAAAGATTCGATAAATATTAACCAATCATTATTTTACATTATTTTAATTAAGGGTGGGAATTAGATGAGGAAGGAATTGAACCCGAATGCTGCTCCTTTTGCTTTTCTAAATTCCTAATGCCACACTCAAACCACTTAGGCTACTTGATTGTTGTGTTACAATGCTTAATAATCAATCATAACTTAGTATAAACATGTTTGTATTTGTATTTTTAATAATTAATGATAACTATATTATTATATTATCTTGATAGAATGATAGGCATGCTTATATTTTGTAATTATATATTAAAATATATATTATATATTAAAAATATATTAAAAATATATATTATATATAATTCATTTCGGATACGGATATTTTCGGATACGGATGCGCCTATATCCATATCCGCATCCTAAACTCCTGAATTCAGATACGGATAATATCTGGTTGACTCCGAATACGGATAATATCCGTTTTTTTCCGGATACGAACACAAATATTTCGGACGGATATCGGATTTTCAGGATTTTTTTCCCAGCCCTAATTTTAATCAATGCGATTACTTGAGTTCAAGACCAAGACATTTAGAGCAAGTCCAATGCATAACTATATTTAGTCTTATATCTATAATATATAACCAAAATCATATAATTCAACTTCAATGCATAGCTATTGTTAGATGGATAAATGTATAAATGGATACTTGATCCTATATTTAGGATCAAAGATGGCTATAGTCATCCTTACCACATCATTAAATAACTATTAATGGAGTACAAGATGATCCACTTTAAAAGAAAGTTAATGAGTTGGACAAAATATTCACTAAATATGAAATTATTTGATTGTAAAATGCAATTAGAATTGGAGCACGAATTATTTTTTAAAACCAAAAATTACTTTTTGGTCTCAAATTATAATAATGACTCTAACCATTTTAGCTTTATTATTGGACTTGTTCTAATGCAACATCCGGCATCTTTGTTCCGACAGGAACAAGCTTGCAAAATAATTTGCTCCATAGGAATGTGAGATCCATCGTCATTTCCCTGAGCAATAATCTAAGTTCTATGGTGAGATTAGAAAATACTTTTACTTTCATTTAACGGGTTTTCTTGACACAATTTGTTACCGATTCATCTCGTATATTTATAATTTTGATTAAGGACGGTTCAGAGAATCGAGAGGGTAAACTTAAATTATGGGATCTAAAATTGTTTTGCACAAATAAAATATATATTTAAAATTTATTAATAAAATAATCGACGATATAATATGTAAAATAATCTCATTATTTTATTTAAAAATTACATGCTTGACATTTATGAATGAAAAAATATTAAATAAATTTACAAATTTATGAACCATATCCTTTTTTATAAATAACATAGTTCAACAACCTAACATGAGACATGGTCGAAGGTAGTATTTAATCAATTTTAATTTTGAAAAATTTTGTTCCGCATAAGCAACTGTAAACTTTAAACAGTATAGTTAGAAGATTCTTATAAAAAATTTAATCGTTTGGATAGCTACCTTCCATCTATTTTATGTAATCAACTATGTTAGCCTTCTAGTATCTTCAATCAAATTTTTACTCAAAATTTAAAAATCTTCATACAAATATAATTACGATACCTCTAAAATTTGGAATACTTAAATTTTGGAAATCCTAAGTATAAGACTATTATAGGTAAAGAGATTATCTCTTGTCATCCCATGGTTCGATTCTCCCTCATCCCAAGATTTATGAAAGAACAGGTACTCATTGTAGGACATATAAACCTACTTAGTCGAAAAAAAAGAAAGTATAAGACTATTATAGGTAGGGCCATTCCTAACGTTGATTAATGGCAAAATTTATCACATTTCGTCATAATCATTTGATATAACAAAGCAGAGATCCAATCCAACCACAAAAACGTGACAGACAATAAAAGCCACTCAAAATGAACGAATGACAGGTACCACAAGTCACACCACCCTCTTATCTAATCATCATTCATCACTAACTAAAGAAAATAAAAACAAAATCGAAAACCAAGCAAGCCTAGCACTCAACAAACTTAAAATAGTCAAAGTAACAATACTAAACAAGTAGTAGTACTAGTTGGTGTGTAATAATATCAACATGCTAGCCAAAGAATCTCCAGGACCAAGTTTCGATCTCCCTGAAGAAGTTCTTGACGTGTTACCAACTGATCCTTATGAACAGCTTGATGTTGCTCGTAAAATCACCTCCATTGCTCTTGCTACACGTATTTCCTCTCTCGAAACTGAATTGTCTACGTTAACCGAAAAGCTTGAGGAAAAAGATGATATCATTGCTCAGCTTCAAGAACAGCTTGATTCTCTTGATTCTTCGCTTTCGGAGACTGCTGATAAACTCTCCGTAGCTAACCAAGACAAGGTCAGTCAATCTCAAACATTTAAGTATTTCTATAGTTGTATTTACCTTATCGTGAACGTCAGTTACGGAAATTTAAATACTCACGCACACTAAATATATCAACCATACTGAAATACTAGTAGTTTATGTAGTACTAGTGGAAATTGTGCAGGAGAGGCTATTGGAGGAGAATGCTAACTTGTCCAATGCTGTTGAGAAGCTCAATCGTGATGTTGTCAAGGTACTTCTATATTACCCTGATTTCGAAAAATCTTATATGTCCTGTGTTTATGCATTATCAATTATCGTATGTTAAAATTCCATCATGATTCTGTATGTAGATTTACTGAGTTTTGTATCTATGTTAAAACTTTTGTTTTTAATATGTGTGGTTGGGGTAGTTAGTAGGATAAGATGATTTGCATTAGAACTTGACCAAAAATACATGGAGACACGCATAAGCAACAAATTTTTTTTTTTTTTGCAAAAGATGAATGTCAGTATTTTCTGCTACTTTCAATTGAAGAGTGAAGACAACAATAAGATGCCAATTTCATGTGTAAACTACTAATTGCAAGTAACTAGTAGTGTCGGTCACCTAATCTTTGGTGCTTTATGATGCACTTTTGTGTGTTGCTTTGCATTGTTAAATAGTAGTGCTATGTGATGACTGTTTTTTTGTATGAATCTGTGAATTCAGATTGTACAACTATGAATCTCTCTGTTTTTATAAAGGACTTCCTTTCTGATGTGTATTTAGAGAAGTGAATTTTAAAAGTAGGCTGGTATATGGATAACCGTAAAACAGAGTAACTACTTAGCAATTAGCAAATGTAGAAATAGTTCGTAAATCTTGAAACTTGGATACACATATATGGAAGTTGGAACAAGTGCCCGCAAGAATTGTCTCAGTCGGTAAAGAGAGACCATCTCACCTCTTGGTCATAGGTTCGACTCCCATAGGAGGCGGATTTGTGATTATGCCATCTTGGGACAGAGCCTGTCGCACTTGTGCGGTTTGCCTTGGATCACGTGATTTGCAGGCTATTGCGTGAGCCCATGGGTTTACCCAGAGCGCACCCCAAGGGTAGCGGCTGCGGGTTCCCATGTAAAAAAAAAAAAAAAAAAATGTTGGAACAAGTAGATCAGAATGGTGGAGTATGACTTTTGGCATGATTCACAAGCTGCTTACTGATGGAGAAATCCTCTGTTTTAAATGTAGCTTCCATAATGTGCATCTAGTTTTACAATAAACTATGATTTAGAAGAAAAATTGCATGCCCTAATAATTAGTCATGATGCATGCAGTTGGAAGGCTTCAGAAAAACACTGATGAAATCACTTCAAGATGATGACGGAAACTCTGTAAGTTACCTCAGTGCGAGACCTTAAAGCTACCAAAGTAACATGAATACTGTAGTTTAGGATGTTCCTATTACATTTGATGGTGAATCAGTACTAAAAACATTTTCATTTTCGGTGCAGGGAGGAGCATTGCAAGCTGCTGCCACAAATGCAGCAAATGATGCCGGTTTATCTACTCAGTCACTTGCTAGAGGTCAATCCTTTGTTTCTGTGTAATTGTTTCTTAAATAATTGTTTCTTAAATAATGCAATTGGTTACAGATGATACTGCCACAGCATCACTGCAAAGCCAGACGAGCGTGGAAAGTTCAAACACAGAGACTCACGAGACAGATGGTGAGCTCTATATCCTTTAGAAATTGTTTCTTTCAAGCTACATCAGTCACAAGTGTCTTTAGATCACAGTGTTTCCCTGTTCTTTATTCGTGTTTTGGCATTTGGATGGGTCTAATCTACTACTAAAACTCTCAGGGCTGCAATCTCTTGAGTGCATTAGTTCTGTTAGTTGCTTATGTCTTATCTTATATCATGCAGTCTCAAGGCCTCCTATAGCACAAGGTCTATTAATAGCATCCCAAACAAGCACACCTCGGCTTACTCCACCTGGTTCTCCTCCTAGTAGGTCATTATCTGCATCTCCCAAGGTCACATCTCGGCCTCTGTCTCCCAGGAGACATTCAATATCATTTGCTGGAACAAGGGGGGTGTTTGATGGAAGGGCATCCTTTTCCTCTGTGCCATCAAGTCATCACAGTTCGATGGGCTATGACTCAGGTTGATCTCAACCACTAAGCTAGATTTTTTCTTGTGCATACCATGAACTAAAATAATTAAGCACAAATCACAAAATTTGTTAAGGAACCCGTAATATCATTCCTCATTTCAGACTTTCTTCAGTAAACTATAAAATCAATAGGTAAGCTAGATAATTATGTACGGGTACATCATATTATTGCTTATTTCGTGCTTGTTTCAGGACGAGCAAGAGTTGATGGAAAAGAGTTCTTCCGCCAAGTCAGGTATACTAATGCTGATTGCCTTGAAGTTAATAATGTAGCACCAAACTTTGAGTTTGTTTTTTCTTATATCATACTCGTAACCAATTATTACTGTGTTTTCCCACTTCATGAGTATTGTTCATATGCTACCTGAGATACTGGCATCTCGAAAGCCAAACTTGCCTGTCTGATCATTGTTTCGCTTACCAGGAGCCGACTGACTTACGAGCAATTTGGTGCATTTTTAGCAAACGTTAAGGAATTAAATTCCCACAAGCAAACTAGAGAGGTATGCAAGCAACTTTGTAAACTCCCTCTCCACTCTACGATAACTCGCAAGTTACATGCTTGTCATACTCATACTCTGATTCTGCAAATTCTAGGAAACTTTAAGAAAGGCAGATGAAATTTTTGGCCCTGATAACAACGACCTCTATTCAGTATTCGAGGGCTTAATTACACGTAAAGCTTGAAATGTACCTACTCTTTATCAGAGCTGCTTCACGCCTAGAAGATTTTGTTGTATTTTCACTTGTAAATTATGTTACACTTCCATGTTCTGGGAAATATGTATACCACCTATTTCCCCTTTCGTACTTGTATTTCATAGTAGAAGTGATATTATGTATATTGAAAGATTATTTAACCAGCACTACTAGAAAAACGTCAATAGACATCGGTTAAAAACCGATGTCTATGTAAAACCAGAACCGATGTCTTCGCATGTGTAGAGAAAGGTAGGGGTCTTAGACATCGGTTTTTAACCGATGTCAATGTTTATGTTTAACATCAGTTTCTTAATAGTGAACCGATGTCTATGTTTCAAATTTACATCGGTTTCTGAATAGTGAATTGATGTGTATGTGTCAAATTTACATCAGTTTCCTAATAGTGAACTGATGTCTATATTTCAAATTTACATCGGTTTCTTAATAGTGAAATGATGTATATGTGTCAAATTTACATCGGTTTCCTAATAGTAAACTGATGTATATGTTTCAAAATTACATCGGTTTTTTAGTAAGGGCTGATGTGTTTCTTTGTATTTTACATCAGTTCTCTATTAATAATCATTGTCTTTTTATTCCTTAGACATCAGTTTTTTGGTTTTCTGATTTATTTTGTTCTTTTATTCATGGATGCCCTGTATATATGACATACTTAATTACCAAAAACCAATATTCCAAAACCAGATAAATAATATACTAAAATAAAAAACCGATATACCAAAACCAAATATGCATTCAATCGGTCAACTACATTATCCAATTCAATATAGAACTAATTACATAATCCAAACCATCCAATATCTAAACTACATTGATATAAAATCTTAAATGAATAGCTGTAAGCACACGAACGTTGGACATATTCTCTTAAAATGCTTGAATAAAAAGATGGACAACATGTTGTCGGATTTGCAAACTCTCCACTGTATTGAGCCCAAACGCTTCACAAGCACTCTTGCATGCAAAAACACCCCATGTTGTTCCTTCTCCCACTGCATGCAAAAATCAACAAAAATCAACAAGGAAGCATTAGATTGACTCAAACAGAAAATTTATGAAAATGGCTATCGTGCCACAAAAATGACAATTAATAATTAGTCCGACAATGTTATGCAAATGATGAGCAATGAGAAATAACACTTGCGAATGAGATGTATAACTAAGAGATGTGCTCGACCCCTGTACACTAAAAAGCCATTGGACTACAATAACAGTAGCCACATGCTTCCAGAAACTCAGAAATGCTGGACAAAGTGGTTTACAAAGTCATCATATATTCCAACACAACTAGAATATCATAGTACTAATTCAATTGCAGCATATGAACACAATTCATGTTATTGTCCTGTCATATGCACATAAAACACAAAACTAGCACCATCCCGTTGGAAAAATGATTGTGTAAAGAGAAGGAGCCAACTATAAGCGAAGAGTAACGAATATGTGGACAATCAAAGACGAACCAATAGTATATATTTCATTGAAGGAGGAGATACCATTGACAACAGACCAGGTCATGTGTGTTTGGCAATGAAATTCTCATCGTCAAACTTGCATCCATATATTGATACACATCCACTCCTGTCACCCTGAAGGTTCATATATATAACGATGTAATTCCCTCATATTATTCAGCTTTTCTTGGGAATAATAGTGACTAATAATTCTTGGTATTCATATAATTTTTACTTGATTATTCGTTTTAATCTTTTGTCCTACATCATTAATGGTAAAGGACTACTTAAAAGGAAGATACTTTATATTGTTTTAACGGCTAAAGAAACCGTAAAAATGTCCCAAAATTCATATTTAATATCAATGAAATTTGGCACAACAACAATTAAACATAATAAAGGAATGCAGGTACACCAAGCTCACCCGAGTTGTGAATACTTTTGAGGCAGAATAGAGGAAATTTTATCTGTAAACTACAGGAAAAAGATTCAAGACAACACAATTATTAAATGCCAGAATATAAGATATGCAGAGATGAATAATTTTAAACCTGAAGAACTGGTTGGTATACGGATGCAGCTAGATATATTCCTTGTTCAGGTAACACAGCAGCAGAACCATAACCTTCTTGGACATTTGGACCTTTTTTCCAATTTTGGTGAATGAGATCCCCAGCAAAATAAAACAGATAGGCACACCAAATCAATTATTTTGGTGTATAATCAGAAATTGAATACAGCATGGGGAAAACCTCTCACGCCAGCTTATTATGTATACTAGTTTAAAAGGACAATTTCTCTTGAGAATATGAATTATGCAAATTTTATATTCTACTATTTTTGGACCTCCTTTTGAGAATGTATATACTCAAACGTCTGTAAATCTGGCTCAGATTACTAATCACATCACCAAGTTTTCAATTTCAAATCTAGGGAGACCCAGAAACTAGCAAAATAATGCACCCAAATTAGATCTGGCAAATAGAATAGGTAAATTGAGGTGTTTTATTTCCTACACTCAACCAGATATGATCCATAATGAATAAAAGGTTAAGTTCAGAATCAGCAATATATAAAGGCTGGATATTGTTGATGATACAGGTAATTTATAAACAAATTTACGTACCTGTATAATCATAGCTTCGGGAAAAAACAACCATATCTAAATGATTACTTTTTTCAAATATATTGGCACTGAATTGTGACTTCAGTTTTAAAGAAGAACTGCCATATGAATTATTAAATTCTGAATTCGCAAGGTAATTAATAATCAGAAAGAAAGGCATGATTAGGAGATCAACATAAACTTTGAAGGTCAATATAGACATGCAAACTATGTACCATGTCACTTGTAGCTTCAATATAATATCTTAATCATCATTGATTCATTGTGCAGCAAGCAAATACTACATCGCAGTTGCACCAAATGATTTAATATGAATCTACCAATTAAGTACTCAATTTCACACAAGTATTAAATTAACTTGGTTTCAAAATAAAACAGATAGGCACACCAAATCAATATAATTTAATACTTATAATTTAATACTTATATTCTGAGTTAGTGAGGTATATCTGATAATTTTACACCACCAGATGAACCTACTTATTGATTGCTGGTCACAACAGTCACAACCCTAAATTGTTTCCGGTGAACACAAGTACACAACTAAGTCACTTTGCAGGGTTATCACACCTAGCGTCACAATCTTAATATGCCCGTTGCTAGGTATCAAATTTAACACCATGACCAACTGCATATTTAAGTTGAACATACACTTTGACTGAATTTTAAGATACAAATTAGCATAAAAATATGATAACTATAATAAAGTGATGTCAACAATCTTCAAACCATCCTAAATTTGGGGGAATACAATAATCTATCTAGGTGTAGTTAATAATAATGTCACAAAACATTATTATTTTCTTACCTAATCAGATCAGCAATAAATACAATTTTCAAGTTCTCCCTCTTTGCAAATTCCCGAAGCTTTGATAATCTGGCCAGGAACCTTCATCATTCACAATCTCACATAGAACAGAAACATGTTCAAACCCCTGTAGTTGTAAGAGCTAGTATTGTTGTCACCCTATCACGAGCTGACACCCCTGTAGTATCCTACACATTTATATTTAAGTTTCATAAATTAAATTTACTCGCAATAGATTACATTGATCTGTTCAAAATAATAGATTATAATTGTCTAAGAAATAAAGAGCAGTCACATTGTAACTAAGACTATTCAGGACTACAAAAAATAAATGGTAACATACCACAGTAAATGTGAATGCGGTAGAAAGTATCTCCTCATTATCTTTATGAGATACCGTAAGAGGAATTTGTAATCTTTTTAAGTCGTCCTCCTTCATACTCACGCAAATAATTCCAGTGCCATGCTTCGCAATGAAAGCCGTAGAACCCATTATTATTTGAACTAGCTAGAGTACCTACTACCTAGAACTCCTGGAACTCAAGAATGTGCAGCACAATTTCATGTCAAATTAATAATTGTGCGGTAGCATAGATTTATGCATTTAATATAGCATATGTAACCTTACATTAATTTTAATTGTAGATGTTACTAGGCACACCAATCACCATTCAGGGCAACTATTCACAACCCCTGCACCTATATTACTACTTGAAAAACAATTCTTGCACACACATTTTCTGCATCAACCTATAAAATACCATTCCCATGTCTCTACTACTACTGCTCTTGGACTGATTGAAACACCACTGAAAGATAGAAAAAAATCACATAATGTGTTTAATGTAGCCACACCAAACTGAAAATTTGTTTGAGTAATTTTAACAAACAGTTGGTGGGTAAAAAAACTGAAGGTAGGAAGCTTGAAGCTCAAACACAAACACAAATCGTACAAATTGAACAATAACATATATACATACGTACATATAACAAAATTGTAAAAATTGAACACAAACACAAATCCTCGAACAATAACATATATACATACATATAAAAGGATAAACCGAGCCGAACAAACCTTAGAGCCTAATATGCAGTTACAAAACAGCCAAATACAATAAAAAACAAAGAAAAGATTCGAGCAAAGTACCAAATCGAGCAAAAAACGATTACTCCAAGCTACTTCTTGAAGAAGCTCCGAGCTACTTCTTGAACAAGTTCCAAGCTCCAAGGTCTGTTAACAAATCGAACCAAAAACGATTAGTTGACCTAATATTGAAAGGGGATTCAACGGATTATAGAAAAAATTGAATTAATCAACCTAATATTGAAAGGGGGTTTAGCGATTGGCGCAATTTGAGCTGAGGTTGTGTTAATTTGAGCTGGGTGTGTGTTAATTTGAGCTAATTGAAGAAAAGAGGGGCTAGGGTTCTTCAGCGCGAGAGAGGTGAGGGGGTCGTGTTTTTTGTTTTAGTTGATGTTTTTGAGGGGCGATGGGGTTTTTTAGATTATATGTTTTTTTTATATTTTTAATGATAAAAGAGCCTGAGCGGGAGTTGAATTTTGGCTAAGGGGGAAATATTTTGCATAAGGGGGGAAAGGAAAAGGGGGATGCGCGGTTATTTTTTTTTTAAAATAAACTCCAGACATCGTTTTTACGAAGAAGTGTTGTATTTACTATTATTAGACATCGGTTTAGTCTTTACTGATGTTAGAGAGACTTTTAACATCAGTGGCTTTTCTAACCGATGTCTAAAGTGTGATGTCTATTGCAGTTTTTCTAGTAGTGCAGATTTACTTTTCATGTCTTGCTAAATTGTTTATGTTGGAAGCCCATCTTCCCATTGGGCCGAACATAAGGTCCAACAGCAAAACAGGACATACGATCGGTCGGCCCATGGTCGTTCGACCCATATTCGGCCCAGTCCATTTTCCTCCAACGGTCACATGGTCCTCTCACCTTTAACAGATCACACAGTCACTTTACTTGAGTACTGGGGACAATGAAGAATAATGATGTCTCCTCATCATACCGATCCAGATCGGGGGATCCAAGAAGAAAAAGGTGAAACCAAGTCTATAAAAAGAGAAGTACAATTAAACTTCAAGGACACCCAATATTGAACACACACAAACACTCTACGTTTTACCTTATTCTCTCTAAAAATCGATTTACTGATTCTTACACCGGAGGTGAATCGGGGGGCCAAACCCTCGCATTCTTCTCGTTTTGCAGGTGGAGCCGAACCAAGGCTTGGCAGAAATCTGGTTATAACATTTGGCGCCGTCTGTGGGAACGTAGAGATACGATTTGTGTTGAAAATCACCACCTACCAACTGCTATGGCTAACGAAGAGACTCCAATAAGCACCCAGGCAGGAGGCAGCGTCCACCTCCCGTTACACCAAGAACTTTAAACTTCGACGAGGAATGAGAAATGCCAACCCCCGAAGAACAACAACAAATGCTCCAAAAGTGGAGAGAGGAGCAAAAAAACCAAGGGGAAACGAAAAGAAAAAGGCGACAAAGACGCAGAAAGATTGGCCAAACAAAAAATGGCCGATCAGTTGAAATTACAATCCTTGAAACTCCAAAGGGAGGAAATAGAACTCCAGGAGAAATTGCTACGAGAAGCCCTGGAAAACGAAGGTCACGAAACGGAAATCCGAAGAGAAAAAAGGACTAGAGATGACGAAGACGACTCAGAAAATTCCGAACCATGTTCCATACGATCCCGATCGAAGGTGCTTTATACCTCAGATTCAAACGAGGATGACTCACATGTAGGGGACAGAATAAAAAGGATTGAGAAGGTAATGTTCGGAGATCGGAAGGTCGGTCATGAACCTGTGGTGACCGAAGACATCGAACAATACCGACCACCACCTGGAAGACAGTTTCCGAAGATGCACGAGTTCAAAGGAAAGGGTGATCCCGAAGACCATTGTGAAAAATACGAGTCTCTCATGACTGGTATGGGACACTGTGATATCATGCTATGCAAGATGTTCAAAACATACTTAGAGGGAGCAGCGTCTATGTGGTACCGTTCGCTAAGACCAAGGTCGATCGGTTCATACGGACAAATCAAGAGAAAATTTTTGAGGCACTACTCTCACCTGTGCCGAAGAGAAAAGGATACCGAAGCCTTGATCCACTGTAGACAAAAACCAAACGAAGAGTTTGGCGATTATCTGGCCAGGTTTAAAGAAGAAGCAGGAATGGTGACAAACTTAGATAAAGTTAAAGCCGCAGGATTTCTCTCCGCAGGCCTCGACCCCTTGAAAGGAAAAAAGCTTCGGTCTTCATTATATGACGTACCACCGAAATCATTAAATGATATATACCTTCGGGGGGAAGCCATTAGAAGAAAAATGGAGTCAATAGGAGGGTACAAAGAAGAAAAAAGGAGCGGTTCCAACAAAGACAAAAGAAGGGACGATCGACGAAAAGACCGAAGAAGCCGAGGGGATATCAAAAGCCGGTTGAAAGACCTCAGGCCAGACAAAGGAGCCGAACGAAGACGAGATAGAGATAGCGTGGTGTTTACACCCTTAAATACACCTATCTCGAAGATTCTCCACGAGATTAAAGGTAAGCCCGGATTCGTTCGGCCAGCCAGGCTAAGAACCCCAGAACACCGAAGGAACGAGAACAAGTATTGTGAATACCATCAAGATAAAGGCCACAACACTGAAGAATGCTTCCATCTGAAGAAATTGATAGAAAGAATGATCAAGGATGGAGACTTAACACAATTCATCGGAGATCTGAGGGAGAAGCTAGATAACAAGGGAAAGAAGAAGGATACCGAAGGATTGGAAAAATTTCGAGGCGAAGTAAGAACCATTTCTGGTGGGACGATATTAGATCGGGACAGTAAAACAGCCCGAAAGAAATACGCCAGACAAATCTACAACTTATATCAGTCAAGCACAGCGAAACAACCATTGCCTATCTTCTTCACAGAGGATGACTATGAGGATGTAATTTGGCCGCACGAAGACCCATTCGTCATCAACCCTGTCATCGGGGAAAACAAGATTTGGAAAGTGATGGTCGATGAAGGGAGTTCGGTAAACATTTTATACCACCGAACATACTCCAAAATGAACTTGGGAGGCGAACAACTGGAGCCATGCCACGAGGCACCACTATACGGCTTCGGGAATCAACCCGTACCGATCGAAGGAACTATTACACTCTCTGTCCTAATGGGAAAAGCACCGTATACAGCGACGAAGGAAGCTAAGTTCTACGTTGTTCGGGTAGACAGCCCATACAATGGAATCCTCGAGAGGCCAGCTTTATCACTCCAGGCTGTATCATTGATCCCTCATTTAAAATTGAAATTCCCGACCTAACATGGGATCGGAGAAATGGGAGGTGACCAGAAGGCCGCACGGATAATTATGTTGGAAGACCTTGAAAAAACAAAGACGTGGAAATGACCGAAGCCAGAAAAAGAAAAAGGGGCGAAAGTGAGGCTGGAGGCAGTCACCAACTATTAAACATTGAGTTGGAGAAGTTCGGAGCCGACCTATCCAACCCGATCGCCGAACTAGCAGCCGAAACTGAAGAGGTCGAGTTGTTTGTGGGTCAATCAGGAAAAATGATCCAAATAGGCAAAGACATGAAGCCTGAATTAAAGGAGAAGGTCTCAAAATCATTAGACAGTACCATGATGTATTTGCCTGGGGGCCCGAAGATATGCCTGGATTAGATCCGTCAATAGCCAAACACTGTCTCAACGTCAAGACCGATGCTTAGCTAGTAAAACGAAAGAAAAGAAACTTCGCCATGGAAAGGCAGCAAGTCATTCAGGCCGAAGTAGAAAAATTGCTGGAGGCAAAATTCATAGAAGAAATTGACTACCCCGATTGGCTGGCAAACGTGGTGGTAGTCAAGAAATCGAACGGCAAATGGAGAATGTGCGTGGATTACACTGATTTGAACAAAAACTATCCGAAAGACCATTATCCCTTCCCGAACATCGATCAACTGATAGATGCCACTTCGGGGCATCAAATACTCAGTTTCTTAGACGCTTTCTCAGGATACCACCAAATAGCGATGAATGTCGAGGATATACCGAAGACAACATTCATCACACCGAACGGTATATACGCCTACATAAAAATGCCCTTCGGTCTAAAGAATGCAGAGGCAACCTTCCAAAAAATGATCAACAAGGTTTTCAAACATCAGATCGGCCGAAACATGGAGTGCTACATAGACGATATGATCGTCAAATCATTGAACAAAGATCATGCTGAAAACCTTAAAGAATGTTTTGAAACATTAAGAAAAAACAATATGACGATCAATCCGAACAAGTGTACGTTCGGAATGGGCAGTGGCAAGTTTCTGGGCTATATGGTCAGTGCACGAGGAATCGAGGCAAATCCTGAAAAAATACAAGTTGTAATCGACATGAAAGCGCCGAAGACAATTAGGGAAATCAAAAAGCTGACCGGACGAATAGCAGCCCTAAGGAGATTTATCTCTAGATCAGTCGAAAAAGCTCTACCATTCTTTGAAGTACTTCGGGGGATAAAGACCTTTGAATGGGGTCCAAATTGTCAAAAAGCATTTGAAGAACTCAAAGAATATCTGGTAAAAACCCCCCTCTTGATGAGACCAAACCTGAACGAAACTCTGCAGCTATATTTAGCAGTGAACGATCGCACCCTGGGGGCAGTTCTGATCAAACAACATGAAGGGAATCAATATCCAGTGTTCTACGTCTCTCACATACTAAAAGATGCAGAAACTAGATATCCCAATGCAGAAAAATTCGCTTATGGGGTGGTCATGGCCTCAAGAAAGTTACGACATTACTTCCAAGGCCGAACGGTGCAAGTAGTAACCGATCAACCATTGAAGAAAATTATGCAACGACCCGAGGCTTCGGGCAGAGTGGTTGCTTGGTCGGTCGAATTAGGAGAATTTGACCTAGAATTCGTTCCAAGAATAGCAATTAAAGTACAAGCCTTAGCCGACTTTATAGTAGAATGCTCTTTCTCTGATTCAAAGGATTTGGGCCTCGAAGAAAAATTGATTCGGTCACCAGGAAAGTGGAAACTCTTTGTTGATGGGTCGGTAGCCGGATTGAAGTATGGAGCAGGACTCATCCTAACTAGTCCCGAAGGCTTCGAGATATGCCAAGCAATCAGATTCACCTTCCCATTGACCAACAACGAAGCGGAATATGAAGCATTGATAGCAGGATTGGATTTGGCAAAAGCTTGGAAGTAAAACACCTAGGAGCCTTTAGTGATTCTATGCTAGTCGTCAAACAGTTCTCGGGGGAGTATGGACAAAAAGATCCACGAACAAAGGCCTACGCTACGAAGGTACGTGAAAGTTCGGAGCTATTTGAATCATTTGAATTAATCCAAGTGGCTAGGGAGAATAACATCCGAGCCGATGCCCTATCAAGGTTAGCTTCAGCAGAAATGCAGAACCTCACAGGTTCAATTTATCTAACCGAAGTAAAGACACCTTCGATAGACAAAAAGTGATGCATGGAAATACACCAAGGAGTTAATTGGATGACACCAATCAGAGCCTTCTTGGAGAAAGGTACCCTTCCACTTGACAAAAAAGATGCCCAAAGAATCAAATATCGTTCAGCTAGTTACTCCATTATTGAGGGAAGGTTGTTCATAAGGTCAGTCACTCAACCGTTGCTTCGGTGCCTAGATCCCGAAGGACAGAGAATGGCTCTAGAAAGTGTCCACGAAGGCATTTGCGGAGAGCATCTCGCAGGACGATCATTAGCCTTCAAAATCCTCAGACAAGGATTCTTTTGGCCAACAATAAGGGAAGATGCATCCGAATATGCGAAAAAATGCAAGCAGTGTCAGTTGTTCAGCAGTGTGCTGAAGCAACCCCCGGAGGAAATGACATCGGTGCTAAACCCCATTCCCTTCGCAATGTGGGCTGTAGACATTGTTGGTATCCTCCCGACCAGCACTAAACAAGCAAAATACTGTATTGTCGCCATTGATTACATGACCAAATGGGTGGAAGCCAAACCCCTCTCAGCTATCACCGAAGAAGCGGCAAAAAAGTTCGTATTAGAACAGATAATATTAAGATTCGGCATCCCGATGATCTGTGTGTCAGACAACGGAACACAATTCATTGGAAGCAAATTCAGGAAATTCTTAGCTGAATTTGGGATTCAACAAAAGTTCAGCTCAGTCGGTCATCCTCAAGGGAATGGGGCGATCGAAGCAGCTAACAAAATCATTTTCGATGGAATCAAGAAAAGACTTGGAGATTCAAAGGGACTTTGGGCCGAAGAACTGCCATATGTCCTATGGGCCTACCAAAAAACTCCAAGATCGTCCATCGGAGAAACGCCATTCAGACTAGCCTTCGGAACTGACGCCTTGATGCCAACAGAAGTCGGTCTGGAGTCATATCGGACACAAGTATTTAATGTGGAAACAAATGAACACGGGCTCCGAGCGAACGTTGATTTGCTTGAAGAAGAAAGGGAGGCAGCCTACCGAAGGAACTTAAGATACCAGCTTCAGGCAGCTCGGTATTACGATTCGGGAATAAAAAAGAGATCCTTCCAAGTGGGAGACTTAGTACTTTGAGAACTAGCTACTTCCATGCCAACAAAACAGGGGAAACTCATGCCCAACCGGGATGGACCCTACACAGTGGTAGGAATAGTTTGCCCTGGCACATATAAGCTAGCCCATTCGGACGGAAGCCTCATTAAAAACACGTGGCACGCAGCACGCCTCCGTCGCTTCTATCAGTAAGCTTCTTAATACGTGTTTATGCCTACGATTGTTAGCTAAAGCACAATGAAAATCAAATGATGAGTTATGCTTAACGAACCCATGTTCGGGAACGATCGAATAAAACATGTGTTCCTATATTTGTTTCAGTATTTAGTTATTTTGACATGATTAAGGCAGGGAGGAAATATTTTTCACCGATCGAATAAAACCTTAATCATTTACAAAATACCAAAACACTAGGGACAGATAGGTTATGACCTAATATAACTAAACATGCTAGGCCGAAGGCCGAAGATGCACAAATTCGAAAGAAAAATATGCTAAGGCCGAACACGGCCGAAGATGCATAAAATTAGAAGTAAATTATGCTAAGGCCGAACACGACCGAAGATGCATAAATTAGAAATAAATTATGCTAAGGCCGAACAGGCCGAAGATGCATAACAAAGCTAAAATTATGCTAAGGACGAACATGCCGAAGATGCATAACAAAGCTAAAATTATGCTAAGGCCAAACACGACCGAAGATGCATAACAAAGTTAAAATTATGCTAAGGTCGAACAGGCCGAAGATGCATAACAAAGTTAAAATTATGCTAAGGCCAAACACGGCCGAAGACGCATAACAAAGATAAACACGCTAGGCCAAAGGTCGAAGACACATAAAAATATAGAAATTATGCTAAGGCAAAATAATGCCGAAGATGCATAAAAGAAGCAATTATGCTAGGCCGATGCCAAAGATGCATAAATAAAATAAAAGTAATTATGCTAAGGAAACATAACACCAAAGATGCATAAAAATAGACCATGTCAAAGATTAAAGAAGCCCGAAGGCAAAGTTAAGATTTACAAACCCAAAGGATACCAAAATAAACAGTTCAAAAGAAAACTACAAAGCTACTAGTCGGAAAACGACTCATCTTCACCTGAAGAGACTACCAGGGGTTCATCGGATTTTTCCCTACCAACGGGATCCGATATTCCAAGCTCTGTATCAAGTAGCTGAGTATGATCAAAACCGAGAGTATGTGCCTTCACCACAGCATCTTCGTAACCCATCTGGTAGCATCTCTCTTTGGTCAACTCTAGCGTCTTCTACAACTTACGGATGTTCTTCCTGCTAGCCTTTAGCTGTTGATTTCTCCATTCAATGCAATTCTTCAAAGTATCAACCTCTTTCAATTTCTCCTGGAGAGCATCATTGTTTAACTTCAAGGCTTCGGCTTGACCAGTCACTCGCTCCAACTCAGTCACCGAGTTTCGAAGGTCCTCTTCCGCCTTAACCGCCCGAACCTCCAACTGGACTACTTGCTTCAACCGGGTTTGCATTTGTTCTACCCGTTCGGTCACCACAGCCGACCAGGCAGCACCCTGAAAACAAACATGGGAAAAAGTTAAAAAATCTCTAAGGCAAGTAAATATGGCCGAAGAAGAAGAAGCTTACCATGGACAGAAGAGTCATCATTTCGGTGCAAGCTTGAAGGTCATCGACCTTAGCAATCGTCGGCCGATCAGCCGGAAGAATGAGACCATGACAGAGATCACGACCCACATTCCTGGATAGAGGAGGAACTGGAACGATTATTTTATCACTCTCCAAAACTCCCCATTGAGGAGTATACACCTTCAGTTCCGTATCCTCCGACCGAAGCCTCTTTCTTGGTTCGACTGGAGTGTTCGGATCCGCTCCCTTCGATCCTGATTCCTGAGGAAGCGAAGAAGCAGGTGGAGTAAGGACCAAACTCCTTTCCTCCTGGTTGGGAGCCGATTTTTCCACCCCTTCGGCCTGCTTAGCAGCAGCCTCTTCAGCAGCCAGAGCGGCAATGGCAAGTTCGGCCGCCTTCCTCCTTTTCCGTTCCAAAATTTCCTCTCGGGAAGCCACTACACAAAAACAAAGGGATTAAAACATAAAACAAAGGGAACACGCAGTTAAGACATAATAAACTTGGAAAAAATGAAAGAATGTTACCACTACCCCAAAGACCGAGCAGCCAATCATTATCCCGACTGTTCTCTAGGGGAACCTTATCCATTTTGAGTTCGTAGAGAAGCTTATAATCATGCTTATCCGCCTCCAAAGGATCTGCAAATCTCAATTTCTGTGGATCGACCTCTCTCCATATGCCAAACTTCTCCATCCTTGGGCCCGAAACAAACACCCACTTGATGTGAGTTTCTTTGTTACTCGAATTTGTTTGTGCCCAGTCGGCTCGGTTATTCCTACGAGCGATGGAATAGAAACCCTTACTCTTCGGGTTCCTACGAAACTCATAGTGAAGCCAAAAGAGACTCGTTCTGGGTACTATCTCACACGCCAAACATCGGGCCTGGAAGGTGTTTATGTGTATGAAACTATTAGGATCTAGTTGTCCTAAGGCGATCCCGGTCTGTTTCAATATGCTTTTGAGAATATGAAGCATAGGCAACCGAAAGCCGCATCTAAACGCAGCTTCAGATATGCCCGTTGCTCGACCTCCTCCTCCGCAAAATACGGGAACCTCGGGGTTGTGCCAAATCCTATCGTTCTTCCTAGGAGCAAAAAAGTACCATGTGTACTTATCTATGAGATAATACGATGGGTATGACCCAATATCGTCTTCGGTTGGCCGATCCATGTCCCTGCATTCGGAAATGAAACTCGGCATCACTAAAGGGATTTTTTTGACCCACATCTTCGGTCGGCCGATCCATGTCCCTGCATTCGGAAATGAAAAGACATTATCCATGTACTCGGACAGCAATAAAAGATGATAGAAATTAACCGACCGAGTACAGCGGGCCGAGATCGGTCGGGGACAATTCCATGACCCAAGGCAAAGGAAGTCGAAGAACCTAAAATCTACGGTCAAAAGATTGGTACAGCCCGAAGGAAGTTATCTAGACCCCAAAATCCCAAAGGCCGTTCTTATCCTAGACCATTTTTAGATGAACCCCAAGAACCCCGGAAAAGTTTTTTCGCCCAGACAAAGTTAAGAAAATTTAAAGCAGAAAAGGGGCACAAGCACGTATACGTTTTGCTCAAGAAATGCAGGTGGATTCACACATATACATACAGTTATACATACATATACACACGATATGAACTATGAAGAAACAAAATATGCAAATTATCGTGTTTGAGAATTACGAAGAAAAGAAAGGGAAAAAGAACTTACTTGAAGCAATAAGATCGAGTTCTTGAGGATATGTATTTCGAAGATAGGCTGATACCAGAACCGGAGAACCAAGATCTTACGACGATGAAGCGACGGTCCCAATTGTTGGCAGAGGTTTTCTGAAAAGGTTTTTGTCTTGTAACCTTTGAGAAATAAAGTGTATGAAAAAGGAGAAGGAATTACAGGGATTTAAATAAAAGGACATGACGCTTGGATCGAGGGCCTTTTCAGATTCAACGGCCAAGATTGATGCGTGAATCTCGAGAATAGACATCTGTAACCCATAAATAGACACGACTTCCCAAGAAATGTCTCGACCTTGTCCATCGGCCAACTTATCCAACCAAGGCGTCCGAAGGGTATATTCCGAAGACGGACCTAGGTTTTGACCTTCGTCCTGAGGATAACTCCGAACGAAGCCCAGGGACATGTTGGAAGCCCATCTTCCCATTAGGCCGAACATAAGGCCCAATAGCAAAACAGGACATACGATCGGTCGGCCCATGGTCGTTCGGCCCATATTCGGCCCAGTCCATTTTCCTAAAACGGTCACATGCTCCTCTCACCTTTAACAGATCACACAGTCACTTTACTTGAGTACTGGGGACAATGAAGAATAATGATGTCTCCTCATCATACCGATCCAGATCGGATCCAAGAAGAAAAAGGTGAAACCAAGTCTATAAAAAGAGAAGTACAATTAAACTTCAAGGACACCCAATATTGAACACACACACAAACACTCTACGTTTTACCTTATTCTCTCTAAAAACCGATTTACTGATTCTTACACCGGAGGTGAATCGGGGGGCCAAACCCTCGCATTATTCTCGTTTTGCAGGTGGAGCCGAACCAAGGCTTGGCAGAAATCCGATTATAATAGTTTCTTAAAAACTCCTTCCCATACAAGTCTTTCTCAAACAATCATTGCGTCTAACATCATTGATGCTCGTTTGCTTTCTGCTTAATTATCAGTAATTTTGTCCTACCTGTGGTCTTTGTAAGTATGGCGTCTAGCAGTCAAAGTGTGGATGAGTTGGGTGAGAAATGGAGGGATTTTCAGATTGATGATGAGGAAGAGGGGGTATTATTTGAGGAAACGGAAGGCTTAAAGGACGAGGTGGATGCCAGGTGGTGTTTAGTAGGAAAGCTCTTATCTGATCGTCCGGCTGATTTTGATACGCTCAGAAATGTGATGGCTTCATTATGGCGTCCAGGAAAAGGCATGTTTGTCAAGGAGTTGGATATAAATAGGTATTTGTTTCAATTCTTCCATGAGGTGGATATTCAACGAGTTATTGAAGGATCTCCATGGACCTTTAATAGAGCACCCTTAATTATTGAGAGACTCAAGCAAGGTGAAAATCCTCGCACTTTGCCGTTAAACACAATGGAAATATGGGTGCAAGTTTTTGATCTGAAAGTTGGATTCATGTCGGAAAGAGTTTTAAAAGCAGCAGGGGATTATATTGGTAAGTTTGTGTCATCGTGTTCCAAAAACTTTTCTGGAATTTGGCGTGATTATCTCCGTGTTCGTGTATTGATCAATGTGGATAAACCATTGAAGAGAAGGATGAAAATATATCAGAGTAAAGAGAACTGGTTCTGGGTCAATTTTAAGTACGAAAGGGTGCCAACTTTCTGCTTCATCTGTGGTATTATTGGACACTCAGAGAAGTTCTGTCATAGGCTGTTCGAGGAGCCAATGGAGAACATTACTAAGCCGTATGGTTTATTTATGAAGGCTCAAGATCGTCGGAATAGCAAATAAGTTGGAGCACGCTGGTTAAGGGATAACATGGCTCAGCCAATCGGAGGTGGCTCAGATGAGAGTACGGCGAGCGGTGGTGGTGCTGTAATGACGGTTTTGGATCCTAAAATTACGAGTACAGTTATGGATCCTAAAATTATGGATACAGTTATGCTAAATGGATTAGATCAAGGAGGAATTAAAGGACGGGGTGAGAATAATATCAGGAATTTCGGAGGTGAGCTGGTAGAAGGCGATATTACGGTATTTGGAGAGGAGGCGGGAGATTCTGTTTTAAAATTAAAAGATGGGATAACCGTAACTGATGGTAAAAGGCGACGCATTCAAGATGGTAAGGATATGGGCCATAATGTGAGAATAGTGGGCCAAGTTGATACTACAGAAGCGGATCAATTCTTTAGTCATGAAAAAATGGATATGGACAAGCCGAAAATGATAGCGGGCCAAGAAAATAAGTCCAATGAAACTGAGAATCCAAAAAACGTATTGGAGGCGGGTTCCCAAATTGGGGCCCGCCTAGGATCATGAGCATCTTAAGTTGGAATTGCCGTGGGCTTGGGAACCTACGGATAGTTCAATTCCTAACGGAAATTGTTTTCCAAAAGAGACCCAATATAGTCTTTCTGTGTGAGACAATGTGTAATGAAACAAGAGTGGACCAAGTGAAGCGGAGTTTGGGCTTTGAAGGGAGTTTTGTAGTGGAAGCCCGTGGTCATAGTGGGGGACTAGCTATTCTATGGAAAAAACAAGATGAAGGAAAGTTATTGAGTTTCAGTACTAACCATATTGATATGGAGTTAAATATTGAGGGTTATTCAAAATTTTGTTTAACAGGTTTTTATGGGGAACCTCAATGTAGCCTTCGCAGAACCTCATGGAGTTTGATTAGGCAATTAAATGAAGCATCCCAACTACCTTGGTGTATTGTAGGGGATCTAAACAATATTCTTCGTCAAAGCGAAAAGCGAGGAGGGCGCCCGTATCCGAATTGGCTAATCTCAGGATTTCAAGAGGTATGTTCTGATTGTAACCTTATTGACATGGACTTAGTAGGGTATCAGTATACATGGGAGAAGGGTAAGGGCACAGACAAGTGGGTAGAAGTGCGCCTGGATAGAGCTTTGGTTAATCAATCATGGAATGGCCTTTTTCCGTTGGCAAGGTTAGAGAATCTAGAGGTCTCAGCCTCTGATCATTGTCCCATCTGGCTTCGTTTCGATATCGTAAAGCAAGTCCCTTTGAACAAGAGATTTAGATTTGAAAATGCTTGGACCCGCGAGCCTATGTGCAAACAAATTATTCAGGGGAGTTGGGAGGCTCACAGTTCTGATCCTCTGCATCTGAAAATTAAATGTTGTAGCACGGCTTTAGCTGAATGGGGTCGTGATATAACTGGAAATTTTAAAGGTCGAATAACGAGATGCAATAAGATGTTGAGAAGATTGAAGTGTCGAAGAGATGATGGTTCGGTGAAGAAATACAAAGAAGTTCAGTCTGAATTATTCGAGATTCTAGCTCAAAAGGAATTGTTTTGGAAGCAAAGGGCAAAGCAGATGTGGTTGCAAGCGGGAGACCAGAATACTAAGTACTTTCATGCCAGTGCTAGTAGCAGAAGGAGAAGTAACCAGATTCTTGGCCTGAAAAACGAAGGTGGAGTGTGGGTTGACTGGGAAACAGGGTTGCAAGAGGTTATGGAGAGTTATTATAGAGGTCTTTTTACGGCATCAGACATAAACTGGACGAGGGTAGTGGATTGTATTCCACAAGGTATTTCTGCTGATCAGAATGCCGCAATCTTATTCCCAGTAGAAGCCAAGGAAGTGCGGAGAGCAGTTTTCGAAATGCACCCGGATAAATCCCCGGGTCCAGATGGTTTTAATCCTGGATTCTACCAAAAATTTTGGGACGTAGTAGGTGGTGATGTGGTGAAACTGGTGCAACAATTTTTTAACTTGGGGATTTTTCCAGAACACCTAACGGAGACTCACATATGCCTGATTCCTAAGAAGTCGAAGCCGGTGAATATGGGTGATTTAAGACCTATTGCACTATGTAATGTGGCCTACAAAGTAGTATCGAAAGTGTTGGCTAATCGACTGAAAGAGGTGCTTCCAGATGTTATTTCAGAATCTCAGAGTGCTTTTCTCCCAGGACGTCTTATTACTGATAATATAATGGTGTCACATGAGATAATGCACTACTTAAAAAGGAAGACGGTGGGGAAAGATGGATTTATGGCGATAAAGCTCGACATGAGCAAGGCGTATGACAGAATAGAGTGGGATTTTCTAGAAGCAGTGTTGATCAAAATGGGTTTTAATGAACATGTTACGAGGCTGATTATGAAATGTGCTACATCTGTTTCGTATAAAATTTTATCAGGAGGGTATGAAATTGGGCCAATTGTCCCTAATAGAGGGTTAAGACAGGGTGATCCGCTATCACCCTATCTTTTTATTCTCTGCGCTGAAGGTTTTTTCGGCCTTGATTCAGGAGTACGAACGTGTGGGGAAAATTCAAAGATGCAAAATAGCTCGAAATGCTCCAACTGTGTCTCACATGCTTTTTGTAGACGACAGTTATCTTTACTGTAAGGCAACCGAAGATGGAGCGAAGAACGTAATTGAGCTGTTATAATACTTCCAACTAGCATCGGGACAGCAAGTTAATCTAAGTAAATCGTCGGTGTTTTTCAGTACAAATACGAAGGTAGAAGTCAGGGAGAGAGTGTGCTCGGTGTTAAAGGTGAATGAAGCAAGAGAGAATAGTACTTACCTGGGATTGCCTAGTATACTTGGGAGGAATAAATCAGTCCTACTGGGGTACTTAAAGGAAAAGATGAAGCAAAAAATTCAGCAGTGGGAGAATAAGTGTATCTCAAAGGCAGGTAAAGAGCTTCTTCTCAAAACGGTGGCACAATCTTTGCCTAACTATGCAATGAATGTCTTTTTATTACCTGTAACGATGTGTAAGGAAATGGAACAGCTAATGTGTAATTACTGGTGGAAATCTGGTTCGGGGAATAGTAGGGGCATACACTGGAAAGGGTGGAATAAAATGACGGTGCACAAATCAAAAGGTGGGTTGGGGTTTAGGAGTTTACGGGATTTTAATTTGTGTTTGCTGAGTAAACAGGGCTGGAGGTTACTAAGTAAACCAGATTCGTTGGTAGGCCAAATTTTCAAAGCTCGATACTATGTGACAGGTAATTATCTCACAGCGGAGTTAGGAAGCAATCCGAGCTTTATATGGCGGAGTATATTTGAAGCTCAATACATAGTCAAACAGGGTGCAAGAAGGAGAGTTGGTAATGGGACTCAGATTGATATTCTAGCAGACCCATGGCTTCCAAATATTGATAATCCAAAGGTAACAACTTTTCATCCCGCTGTTGTTAATCAGAAGGTGGCTTCGTTACTGGAAACAGAGAATCTGACTTGGGATATTGACTTGGTACGAGATTTGTTTAATACACGGGATGCTAATATTATTTTAGATATCCCTCTGAATTCAAGTCGTCAATGTGATGTGTGGTATTGGTTCTTTGAGAAGTCAGGTCAATTCTCGGTGAAAAGTGCGTACAGACATCTGAGAGAGAGTGAGGAAGGAGAGGTTCAGTCTAATGGATCGAAGTTCTGGAATAAAATGTGGAAGCTTAAAGTGCCGCCAAAGGTGAAAGACATGTTATGGTGAGCTGCGTCAAATTGTCTACCCACGAAAACACAACTGCGCTCTAGACATGTGGATGTTGATTCCACTTGTCCTTTGTGTCAATGCCAGAGAGAAACGATTTCTCATTGTTTGGTGGAATGCACTTTTGCTAAATCTTGCTGGGATAAAACTGGGATCGGGGTTTACACAACAGTACCAGGGTCGTTTGCAGCTTGGTTAGATGATAATCTTCAAAAATATGAAGGAGAGAACAGGAAGCTCATTGCCATGACATGTTGGGCTTTATGGAAAAGCCGAAATGATCTTGTCTGGAATAAAAAAGGTGCAAGTGTGGCTGAGGTTCTTCATTTGGCACACTCCTCCTTTAATCAATGGCTAATGGCTCAAGATAGGAATCTTGTTCCTACAGCAGCATTTTTGACACCAAGAGATGGCACTGAGGTATGGATAAAACCAGTTCTGAGGAGATTAAAATAAATGTAGATGCTGCATTGTTTTCGGAGTCAGAACAATATAGTTTTGCTTGTGTGGCGAGGGATTCTTCTGGTTCGTTGGTGGAGGCTATCACGAGTGGTAGAAGGGGGAAGATTGATCCAGAAATGGCCGAGGCCATGGGAGTAAAGGAAGCTTTAAGTTGGGTGAAGAGGAAAGCGTGGCTCATGGAGGTGGTGATTGAGACTGATAGTCTAACGGTGATCCAATCAATTCGAAGTCCATTTGCTATGTTGTCTTATTTTGGGTGTTTAATAAGTGATTGTAAAAGTCTGCTTCAAGACTTACCTAATGTTTCGATAATTTTTGTTAGACGGTCTGCTAACAATGTTGCTCATTTCCTTGTTAGAGCTTCTTGTTATATTGCTGATCGTATTATCAGGGGTGAGGATGTTTACCCTGAATTGCAAAATGTAATCTTAAAAGATTGCCATTAATGAAAGCTTTATTTCCTTCAAAAAAAAAAAAACTCCTTCCCATAGTCCTCATGCAGTCGTATCATGAACTGTTCTTTAAAGGCATGATTAATTGATCACCCAAGAACATGCTACGGTAAAACCTTCAATTTATGTATACCATTCCGGGCCTTTAAGAGCCCAGGCTAGCTCATCAGCTGAAACATTGAAGTCTATATTGCAATCAGACCACTTGGATATGACTTAACTTCAATTCATTACAAAAATTTTATACCGAGAAATTAAAGCTTGAAGACGTCCTTTGTACTTACATATACATAAAGAATTTATCACATATCAAAGATATAAAGTTTAAAATATTATAATCGCGATACAACTTGTGAACGACAGAATCTACAGTTACCTGATAGTCAAAACATCTATGTCATTTACTGAAAATACTTGTGTGTTGCAGGTTATCTGTCCACTGAAAATATTTATACATTGTCATGTAATGACCCTGAGCGTTGAAAAGAATCATATGCCACAATTCATGTAATGATCCTGAGTGTTGAAAAACAGTCACACAACTTAAACAATACCTAAATATTGAAGAACTACTGTAAAAATTCAAGTGGCATAAGAGGAGATATCTGCCAAAAGTCAAGTGGCATTCAATATTGAAGAGGAGTCATAAGTCAAATGTGTGAAACCCAGTATTGTAAAGGTTTTGATTATCTCCTAAAACGGTGTAAGTGGAAATTGGAATGGATAATACGATAAAATTCATTGGTCAAAACTAAAGTATCACTGGTGTTGAATTAGCAAATGTTTTAAAAGTGTGTTTTATAAAGATTTTAAATATTTTTATCTTAATATTTAATATTTTATTTTATTATTCATAATTTTAATATTTATTTTTTAATTAATAAGAAAATAAATTATAGAAGATAATAAAATATAATAATACGTATTTGATAGTATTCTAAATGATAGTTTTTTGCTTTATACTGAAAATAGATAAATAATTTTTAAAATTTAATATGTTGTTAACTGGAATTGAACCTTGAAATTCTTGGAGTAGTTTATAATATACATCTTATGTCCCCTATTTTGACTGTCAAATTGATCAAGTTTTGACTAATAATCAATAAATATTGATAAACATATAAATTACAAAAAAATGATCATAAGATAAATTTATTTGAAAAAATGCTTAATAACAACATGGTGAAAATAGATAATATAAATTTTTAACTAAAATATGTTGTTGAGGGCAATTGAACTTTGAAATTCTATGAGTAGTTTATAAGATGATATAAATGTTTGATAAAAATATGTTATTAACGGGATTCGAACCTTGAATCTATAAGAGTATTTTATATATTATATAAAGAATATTTTTTTAGCATTACATCCAACTATTCTCATGTCTTAAAATCCAACGGTTGCTATTGAATGTACCAGAAAAATGTACCAAACTATCAACCAAATATATCCTATTTCGCTTATAATCCGTGCGATGCACGGTTTTTTTTTATTTTCTTTTCATTATTTACATTAATTTTGAAAATTTCTATTTTTATGTACGGCGTCATTGAAATTATTTCATTACATTTGAATGTAATTTTTTAAATAGTTTACAACAAGATTTTAAATTTTATTAATAATATTTTATAAAGTTAAATCTTTAAATAATTGTATTTTTTTATCAATGTTATGTTAAGGATTTCAAATTTTGTAAAAAACATTGCAACGTTAAACCAATATAAGAATCAATTTTCCTTAAAATTTTATTTTCATTATTAACATTAATATATTCTATCTTAAAACCGTGTTTAATTATTTGTATCTTGATATTGAAATTTATGTATGAAATTTAAAATATTATTTACGTTTTATATTTTTTGAAAATTTTAAATCTAAGTTTTCCACTTTTTTTTAAATGAACTTATTTTTTTTAAAAATTTGAATAAGATAAACAAATTAGTAGTTGTATTTTTTTGTGTAAATAATGTAATGTTGAGTTTTTATAATAATTTCCTTTTTAGTTAAAGTTTTTTTAAATTTGTGTTTTCTACATTTTTTAAAGAAATTTGTTTTTTTTAAATTTGAATAAGCCATGTAATTTAATAATTTTGTTTCTTTTTTATTTGAAAGTAATAATTTTATTTCTTATATAAATAATGTGATGTTTGGTTTTTATAATAATGGACTTTTATTATTTTTTTTTGTATTTTCGAAATGAACATAAAGAAAAAAACATTGAAATTTTTTTTAGACACAAAAACATACACACGGACATGGACAGTCAATCACCTACACGAAGATACACCCACTAAATTTTTTCAAAGAGCAGGAATAGAGATACAGATGTCCAAATCCATTTTGATTGTATGCCATCAGTGATTTTGATTTATTCTGGTAGTATCTTTATTACTGTTTTTTCTTGGCAATTTTATGGATTAAACGACCATTGATTTTTTAATTTCACATTTGTAGAAGATTGAATCCCTCGACTAATCATGAAAGGCATCTCCCTATTCTCTTTCTTGGTTTATCAATCTATTATTTCTTGGGAAAGAAAAGCAAGATGAAGGCATTATAATTGAGCTTTGAATCTTGTTGTTTCTAATTGTTGGTTTATATAACTAATTACAACTATGTCTGTTGGAAATTTGTTTAGGTTGAATTAATAGATTTTGTTTGGATAATATATTGAATTTTGTTTGTGTTAATTTTGTAATGGGTTTTTCCTATTTGAGTGTTCTAAATTGATATAAATTAACATTCTATTGATTCATTTTATGGGCAAAAGGTTGGATGTATGTGTTGATTTACGGGGTTTGTGTTTGTAGTTAACATTAACATATAAACAATTTTTTTTATTTAATATCTCAATATTTTGATAGATGGGATGAAGTTAGAGGCAATGAAGAAGAATTATTTTGAAGTAACTAATTGTCTTGTATTTATAGATTTTTCTTGATAGAATAATGTAATTATAATTATATTTATTATTGTATTAGGATTTCTTTTCCAATTCATTGTAGAGATTTTTTTAATTTGTTTATTTGTAATTGATTATAGTTTTTCATACCAAAACATATGCATGGGAGTATAAATTTATACAGTCATCTACAATTCATCACTCGTACTGGATATATAATATTTCCCATAAAAGAAGTTAATATCTTCCTCCGCCTCTCTCAAGATCCGTTTATGCTTTATAGTGGCTTTGCAAGCTTCAAATTCTTATCTGCTCATGATTGGGGGGCCACCGCCACCGTTAAAACCCATCCCAAATTCAATAAGGTCCCTGGTATAAGTCAAATAAATAAAAACCATAAGAAAAGGTAAATAAATTTATACAACCTTTTTTAATATGATATAATTTTAATCTTAAAAGCAATAAAAAAGAAGTAAATAAATTTATACAACCTTTTTTAATTATATTCTTTTAAAATTATAATTTCCTTTTTAATATGATATAATCTTGATCATCTATTTTTAAAAATATTAAATTTGACGGTTGAGATTATTTTGGTAGTACAGTGATATCCTTTTTAGATTATGATTTCCTTTTTAATATTATATAATCTTGATCGTCTATTTTTAAAAATATTAGATTCGACGGTTGAGATTATTTTTGTAGTACATTGACCAAACCATAGTGACCAAACCAAAATTATGGATAAGATCCCTTTTACGCTTATTATATATATAAGGATATAATTTGTAATTGATTTTATTTGTTTATACTAAATTAAAGATATTTTTAAATAAAATTTAGTTCTAATGATGAAGAAACAAAAACAAATCGCTGGAATTTGTTATATGATGCATGTGCCGACTATAACTACAATTAGGTTTCAATACAGAAATAGATTCGTGTACACTAATGTTGTATGTATAGATTTTTGATAGAATAATGTAATTATTATTGTATTAGGATTTTTTTTCCAATTCATTGTAGACATCTTTTTTATTTGTTTATTTGTAATTGATTTTATTTGTTTATACACATATTTTATTTGTTTATACTAAATTAAAGATATTTTTAAATAAAATTTAGTTCTAATGATGAAGAAACAAAAACAAATCGATGAAGAAAGGGTATTATAGTAAATTAACAGAGTGAAAATTATAAATAAATATATAAGGATATAATTTATAATTCAACGGATGACTTTTAATCCAATTTTTTAATCCAACGGATCATATGATTTTGGTAGTACAGCGACCATACCAAAAATTTGGATAAGATCTCCCTTATGCTTATTATATATAAGGTATTAATTATAGATTGTTAATTATCTTCCAAACTTTATATTATATTATATATTATAAAATTATGTAACATGTAACTTAAAATTTGGTTAATTAATTAAAGGATAGAAGTACTTTAAAATTTTAGATCAAAGTGTAGTACTCTTTCGGGTAACTATATTTTTTCCTCAAAATTTTTAGAGATATTATGCATTAGTATATCATAATCACCATATAAAATTAGAAAAAGAATTAACATATTGACATAGTTTTAATTTGACATTCACGTCCTAAGGTTAGATCATTAGTAAGAAACTAGCTTTGTAGCCCACGGGCATGCTCTAGATTACAAATATTTATAAATTACTCGTGATCACGTAGGGTTAGATTGTTGATATCTTCGATTGTTCATATCTTCGCAACAATTGTTGTGATTGGATTCTAATTGGGATATAATCGAAATTGTTTATAATTGAAAACGTTTATATTCTACAAAACGTTTAACAAGTTTTTAAATTTTAAAAAAAATATATATTTTTGAGTACTATTGGTAAATTTTGTTGTTTATAATAAATAAATTAATATTTTTTATATATTTTTTTTTATTTTTTTATTTTTAGGAAGGTGTTAACAATTTTTTTGAAAGACATTAACCAAATAACTAACCAAATATATCTTGTTTTGCTTATAATTGTTAGATACTGATTCAAGTGATGTCAGGATCTGGACTACTGATCAGATACTGATGCTGACGTCAGTAAAGCAACGTTAGTATTAGGTTGCTATCAGGATTGGAAGCAGATCAGGATTACATGAAGATTCACATCAGTCCAAAGATCAAGGTAGATTGATATATCGGTTCATGATTTATAGGAACACAGCTATCAATTAAGATATGTACTGAGAGTCGTAAGTAATTGATTTGATATATCTTGTGATTGATAGGACAGCTGTATATGATATATAAATACAGTTTAGGTTTTACTTATTAAGTAATCGCTTATACTCGAAACCCACGCTCCAAATCTAATCCCTTATCGATTCATATTAAAATACCAATATACCCTTAAGAACATATCAATTTCAAAAAGAATAAGAGAAAGATGAAGAAATGGACATTGTAACTACATGTGCATAACTTAATCACAAAAAAAATAGCAATAACATTATATGTCATGAGCCGATTTTCAATAATTGCGTTATCAATCGTAGTAGACACCAGAATAAGTAACTTATTTCTGAAAAACAAGATATCCCAAACGGGACCTTAATATATCGTGACCTCCTACATATCCAATACATATCCAGATTACATTTTTCATAGAAGATTTTGTATGAGATTGTCATTATTCCTTCAAATACAAGAATCATTAGAGTCGTACGATCCTTACTTTATACAAAAATGTAAAGTAAGAGTAGTTGGAGTTCCTTGATTATCGTCACTCCATAAAATAACTGCTACATTGAGAATGATTAACTATGGAGTACATGCAAATTCAAAAAAAAAAAAAAAATAATTGCTCAAAAGTTCAAAATCACTTTAAATTCGATTGATCTTAATCTAAATATGGTTGAAAACCAAATACTGTATAATTAATATTTTTAATAAAATAAACAATATCATTTACAACCTAACTTTGATTTGTCATATGTATTGTCGTCATTGATTTGGTTGTTCACCTAAATTCTAAATTTTAAAACAAAAGTTGTTCTGCAATTCTCTTATGCTAACTAAAAACTCTTCATCGTCATCGTTTATCTTTTCCAAATTTTAAATGTCAACTTATTTTGACAAATTTATTTAAATAAAAATATTAATAGTTAATTCTAACGATTAACACGCTTCTACTTGATCAATCATATAGTCGTTAAACACGTAATTCTATTGTGTATTAATTTGTTCAAATATGTTATAAAATTTTAATTACACACTTTTAAAGATGAATTTAGTTTATGCTATCTTGTCAATATTTTGTGAATATTAATTTACATTTTATTTTATTATATAATTTTTATGTAATTACTACTTTTCCCTCAAATTAGAAATTTTTATTGAATCATTTTCTCATTTAGAACAAATAATCTTTATCATAAAAATCAATTAGTGTGATTAGGGGATAGAAATAAAATAATAATGTTGTAAAATAATTATTGATTAGAAAGTGTAGGAGTATATTAATATAGTGTGTTTAGTTTTCTCCAATAATAGATATCTAGCTATTAATTCAAATTTCATTAATTTTAAAATTTAACTTAAAACTAAAATTTAGGAGAATATTAAAATGATACGTTTAATTTCTTCTATTAACAAATATTTGAAATGTAGGTTAAATACTTCTTCTTCTTTTTTTTTATAATTTTTAAGATTAAATAATTTAAAAAATAATGAAATTTGGAAATCTATTATCTATTATCTATATAATACACCAACAGGGGGTTTTCCTGAACAAATTAATTCATAGGTTCGGTCCCTCCAAACTTCCAAATCCACACTCCAAATCTAATCCCTTATCGATTCATATTAATCTATTATCTATTATCTATATAACACACCAACAGGGGGTTTCCCTGAGCAAATTAATTCATAGGTTCGGTCCCTCCGAACCTCCAAACCCACACTCCAAATCTAATCCTTTATCGATTCATATTAAATTACCAATATACCCTTAAGAACATATCAATGTCAAAAAAATTGAATGTGATAAGAATCGAACCTATTACCTCCCTATACATATATCTTTATGTTCGCATATACAACCACTACACCAAATCCCTTTTAGTGACAAATTTTAAGATCATTAACTACATTCTTGAATAACTCCTAACTACATTCTATGCAATTTTTATTTATTATCACATATACAACAACTAAACCAAATCACATTTTGTAACACATTTTAAAATCATTGACTACATGCTCGAATAATCCACTTACCGCTATCAATGTAATATTTATTTTATAACTTATTCATTGACTATAATTTTGATTTTGAGGGGAATTAAACCCATGACACCCACATACTCAAAAAAATTATAATCATGTTTATTTTGTAATTTATTATGGATAAAATCGTTGGAATATTTTTTTACTATAATATATTGTTAGATAATATCCTTTATATTAATTATAATGTCGCTTTATAACCCAATTGTGTATTTTACATAATTCTTTAATCGATAAATGATAAAAGAGTCTAAAATTCAGTAATATTTAATTAATAATATTTTATCAATATCACACACATACATATTGTGTGTATAATTTAAAATACAGGTGAATGTGTGGCCTAATGATATGAAGATGCATAATTTAACTCGGTATTCCAAGTTCAATTACAATTGAAAATAATACTTCTATATATAAATAGGAACTTAGGGGTATTTCAAATTATAATTCTGGTTGCTATGCTTTATTTTTTTAAATTAAACTTGAACCATATATAATAAATAGGACAATGTTAACATGGATGGATACAGAGATACATACAAGTATTAATTACATAATAATAAATGCATATTAGTTCATATTAGTTGTTATTATGTAATAAATATATTAGTGTTGTAATACCTAAATAACCCCCGAAAATATAACATAGATAGAATTAGTAGGGGTAAATATGACTTTTTATATGAATAAATATGCTCATGGAACCCCCCATTTGCTCTGTTAGATATATATATATATATCAAAAAATATAGTTATCTTGACTAATAATAGGATATTATTATTTTTGATAAAAAATAATAATAGGATATTTAGAAATGTATTATTTTGTAAAATTATTTTTAAAAATTATTTTTATATAATAATAAAATAATTAAAAATGTATTAATTTGTAATTTATGTAATATTCATAAATTTTGGAAAATTTTGGCATTTATATTATATTTGTTTAAAAATAAAAATTTTACATTTTTATCCCATAAAAATTATTTTTAAGGTTTAATGATTTTAATTAGGGGTTACAAATATTTTTAGGGTATTAATTTTCATTAATATAAATAACAGCAGAATTATTTTTACTTATTAAAAAAAATTAGAAAATCAGATTTTTTGATTTATTTTCTGGAAATTCTTTAAAAAGGTGTTCTTGAAGATCAAACTCACTTTTGAAGGTGATTCTGAAATTCAAATCCTTCATATGAGTAATCAAATTGAATCTCATGATATGTACTACATGTTTATGTGTGTGTGTGTGTGTGTATTCGAATATGCTTGGTTCATAATTTCATAATTTTCGGATATTAATTCGAAGTTTAATTTGATTGTTCATGATGTTCATTGATTTTTCGTATACGTGGTTATGGGGGTTAGTTTGCTGATGTTCTCAGCTTTGTTTTGAGTTATTAAACTTTGAGTTTGATTTAGAAATGAATGAAATCGTATGTTGGCCGGAAAAATCGATCGTGGTTGGCCGAAATTGTCTGAAATCTGCGATGTGTTGGTTGTGTGCTTGGTTTGCTGAGCTTAGTATCATGAAAGAGTGGTATCAGGGCTTGTATGCTAAACAGTACGTGAGTTGTGTGTGTTGTCGAGAGGAGCAGCAGTTTTCCGGCCACCGGATGCCGAGCGGAAACTGGAAAACCCAGTTTCCGGCGGCGTTCTTGGTGACCCGAAATGTTGTTCTTCGCGACCTGTTACTAACCCGTTTTCTAAACCCGGTTTCATTCCATTTTATGCAGTTGGGGTAAAAGAGAAAAGATTTTAACTTTTTACTTTCTACTTTTAAAAGATTTACCTTTTTACTTTAAAAAGGTAATTTGTTTTTACTTTTTACTAAATTATTTTTACTTTAAAAAATTTATTTAAAATCTGAATTTTATTTATAAAAATTTAGAAATTCATTTACTAAAATCTTATTTTAAATTCAGATTTAATTCCAAAATTATTTATTTAAGTTTGAAAATCATTTATTTATTTGTTTTTAATTCAAAAATAATTAAGAATTAAATACATTTAATTATGTTAATTAATTTCAAATAATAATTTAATTATTTGATAAATGTATTCATTTATTGAATAATTTTATTAATTAGTTATTAGTTGATTTTAATTAATTTAATTAGAGTTATTTAATTCTTAATTAATCTGTTTTCTATTTAAGAATGATTAAAAAATAGTAGAAAATTGTTTAAAAATCCAGAAAATATTTTAAAAATACTTTCAAATATTCTGAGTTGGATTTTTATTCAAAAACCAAGATTGAAGATGATTTTAATATATATCTTGAGATCAGTTAGTTATTAAAGTGAGTTATTTGATCTGTTTTGTGAAAGTTACTCGTTTAAGTGCTATTCGTGCTATGTGTTGATTGGTTACGTGACAAGTATATATGTATTTAATTCGAGGATTAATGATTTATCTCTAGGGTTAATTATTGTCTTGAGGATTAATGACTTATTTCGAGGATTAATTGTTGTCTTGAGGATTAATCGTGTCTTGAGGATTAATTGGTTATTTACGTTCTCTTTCGGGGAATAATGTATCTGTTTTGAGGATTATTTATTTCCCTCGAGGATTTATTTGTTTAATTCGAGGATTAATTGGTGAATATTGACTTAGGAATGTCAGCGGAGTTAAGTTGGTATGAGACGAAGAAGGTGGAGAGGGATGCAACACTGTTTGTGGATTGTTGGATTTATTGTGAGGTGTTTTAATACCGGGAAAATGTCTATGTTCAAAGGGGATATTTCCAATTATTTTATTCCGACAGGATATTGTAGACGCGCGGGCTCGATGTCGATAGATCAGACTTGTGACAACCGCTAAAGTGTAAACCAAAACATGATTAGAATAGAGGACATGATGACATGAGATAGAAGAAAAAGATAGTTGTATTACTTCGGCGTTACGTAATAGCTAAGGACCAGAGGCAAGTATTTTCCCTTTGATCATCCTAAACACCTTTTATTTTATGTTTCATTGATTCATATCATGATGAATAGCTATTGTTCAGAGCTAATTGTGATTCTTAAATATTTTTGTGCGAACACAATTACTTGATATTTGTACCCTTGATGTGGAGAATTGTTTAAGATAAACTCTTCATATCCTTATTATCGTAGTAAATAATAGGGATGTGACCTGTATTTAAAATTAAGCAATTCCCGTTGCATTCGGAAATTGCTCTACTGGATTGGAAAATGGTAAAGCGTAGGAGGCCACGTTGAATAGTTGGTCCAGCTATATTTAAGGAGGATATGGTAACCATTCCATCTTCATATAAGCTAACATTACTTACCTATTTTGGTACCCTCATGAAATTCGGGTTATACACACGGGTATAAAAATGTACCGGTTGTAGTATAAAGGGTCCCATTGCTTTTAAACCTGATCAGGGGGCAATGGTGGTTTATCTTTCTTTTTTTATATATCCAATCCATATCGCCGGAATGGCTATTATATATTGGGAATTGGCAGTTGATTCACTTTTGTGACATGCCGAATGATTTCAGTTATGGTTTGAATTATATCACAGTTGTTGATTCAGTATTCTCTATAAATTGTTTTTCATTTCAGTTGATTTTATGCCCCACTTATCCTGGTTTTATATCAAAATTTTTATACGCTTGCTGAGCATTTCTTTCGCTCATACTTGCTATTTTAAATTCTAAATTTCAGTAAGGTAGTTTGGCGAGACTTATCCGCACAGTTCAGAAAGAGAAGAAGCGTGATGCTATTTCGAAGATGACTTGACTCAGGGTGTCTGGATTTAGTGTAAGATCTATTTTATATAATTGAGTTCTAATATTTATTATTTTTATATACTTCTTATCGAAGTTACACCAGTGGTTTAAGATTTGATCAAAGAGAATGTTGTAAAGAAGGAATACTTTTTATTTAATGGAATTTGGATTCTTGTTTCTAGCCCTATGACCTTAAAGATCTTGGTATGTTTGGGGTCACAGATGTTATATTTCCAGTGTTGGACAATCACAAGTGAATGATTATTATTAAACTTATGTTTATTTTAAGGATTTTTGCGTGATGACCAAATCTTCTGATCCCGGATTTGGGGGCGTTACAATAATAGACATGATATCTCTGTGTATAACGCTTAAGCGGGACAATATTTGGTTTTATATAAAGAAAAAATGTGAATTGCATAATGTATTTTATTTATGATTTGAAAGCACCAATTTACCCCTAAGTTCCTATTTATATATAGAAGTCTTATTTTCAATGGTGATTGAACTTGGAACACCGAGTTAAATTGTGCATCTTCATATCATTAGACCACACATTCACATGTATTTTAAATCACACACAATATGTTTGTGTGTGATATTGATAAAATATTATTAATTAAATATTACTGAATTTTAAATGAGTTTTAGACTTTTTTTATCATTTATCAATTAAAGAACGTAAAATACACAATTGGGCTATAAATTACATTATAATTAATATAAAGGATATTATCTAACAATATATTAGAGTAAAAAATATTCCAATGATTTTATCCATAATAAATTATAAAATAAACATGAATATAATTTTTTTGAGTGTGTGGGTGTCATGGGTTTAATTCCCCTCAAAAGCAAAATTATGGTCAATGAATAAGTTAAAATAAATATTACAATGATAAAGGTAAGTGGATTATTCGAGCATGTAGTCAATGATTTTAAAATGTGTTACAAAATGTGATTTTGTTTAGTTATTGTATATGTGATAATAAATAAAAATTGCATAGAATGTAGTTAGGAGTTATTCAAGAATATAGTTAATGATCTTAAAATGTGTCAATAAAAGGGATTTGGTGTAGTGGTTGTACATATACTTAAGGGTATATTGGTAATTTAATATGGATCGATAAGAAATTAGGTTTGGAGTGTGGATTTGGAGGTTTGGAGAGACCGAACCTATAAATAAACTTGCTCAGGAAAACCCCCTATTAGCGTATTAGTTATATAATAGATAATAGATAATAGATAATGAAGCCAACTAAATTTCGTTCACGAAAAAACTAAGCTAACTAAATTAAAAGTAACAAAATTTACTAAAAAAATATTTCTCATTACTTATTTTTGCCGACCGGTTTTAACTGCTTTCCAAACATGCTAAATAATTTCTTAAGATGTATATATTTAAGAGGTTTTTTGATAAATAAATTGCTAAAAGTAAATTTTTGCAATTTTACTTTTCTTAAGAAAGGCTATTTGCAAATTTACCATCTTAATTGTAATTATACCAATTTCTTTCTAAAAATTGCAAAAATACTATTTTTTCTTCCATCTCCTCTTTCACATTGCCTCTTGTCACTCGGTTTGTTTTATTCTCTTCTGCCTCGTCATCAATGAAACTCTTATCTTAATTCAAAATCCTAAAATTCAGAAATTGAAATTAAAAATAATAAAAATCGGCGATTTTCAAGCATCCATAACAAATGTTCGAACAGGACAACTTCACATGAAACAACAATGTTGTCATCTTCATCACCTGATCTTTCGATAAGTTCACGAAAAACAGGGTGGCCCAAAATTTCAGAGTTGACAAGATACAGTCTACGAGATCGAAAGATGAATCCTCGTCGAAAAATGAAGTGTTTGTTGCTGCCCAGATCGTAGGAGGAGGTGATGGTGATGGTGGTGGGCGGCGACGGCGGGTGGCGGAGCAGGCCTGCGGCCCCGATCGGAGTAGAAGGTGGTGTTGATCAGGGGTGGGGTGGGGTGGGGGTGGGGGGGATCGGTCGGTATCGGGAGGAGGATGATGAAGGGGGGTATTTTTACAAAAGATGTTCTTTTTTATTAAAAAAAAGTCATATAAATGCAATCATTATAAGAAGAACGTAAATATGCAAAGTAAAGGACAAAAGACGGTATATTTTATAATTTCTCTATATTTAATACCTTTTTCTTACCGTTATTTTATTCTTTGCTTAATCAAAAAAAGGAGATTCTCTTTTTATTTACCAAATTTTAAGTAAACTTGACTAGAATATAACATCCAATTTTTTATTCTCATTTACCGCATCAAAGAAACATTTTAAGAATGCCCGGAAATGATCCCAAAAACTGTTCTCGAATAATATATGGGATGATTTTATTTGTGGAATTAATATATATGTAGAGAGGTTCATCTCATTTATGGAAAAATAATTAATAATACAACTCAACATTTGAAAAAAAATTTGAAAACCGTTTTGGATACTCTAACATTCTTTTTTCTTTAAAAATAATATCTGTACAATTATTTTCCATTTTTATCAGATCTCTAATCCTATTTTACGAGCGGGACATACCAATCTTCTACAATTATTAATAATTCAAAAATCCAAAAATGTCGAGGAAACAAAAAGACAAACAAGAAATGGGTGATGAGATTGCTTCCCTCCCTCCCCCCATAATGTGCGATAAGAATAGACACAAATGCACCCAATAATATTGTATCTATAATCGCGTTAAAAAACCACCCAGAATTCTTGCACTTACGTCTCCACCTTCACCTTCCCAATAAAAATTAAAAATAAGTCATATCATACCACACTATCAAAATATTGCTATCCATATGTGATTTTTTTAGTGACGTGGTCCAATCATAAACAGAATCCAACATCCTTGTTCAAACTGTTTATATACACGGGTGTAGACTAAGACCGAACAACAACAAGCCCACTCACTCTAAACATAAAACATAAGCCACTTAATCTTATAATCTTGTTCTGTCTTAAACTTAAACACCCATTAATCTTTTTTTTTTCTCTATACTTATATATATATATACACACTTTCTTGAAGTTGTAGCTTAAGTAACTTGTAGTGTTCTTGAGCTTCAAGGGTTGTGTTTATTAAGTGTGTGTGTGTGTTTTTGTGTGTGTTTATTTGATGGCTTTGTGTACATTAGCATTTCATGGGAAGTTTAGCAAGGGGGTGAGTTTGGATCTTCAGAAGAAACTTTTGTGCTTTGGAACAGATCTGCAGTATCAGTATCCACAGAAACTTAATCAGGTTTGATTTGTTTTATGAATGATTCAAGTTGGAAATTTGTTTGTTTTTGATTTGCAAGATTCTTGTGATTGATATGATGACTTGATTATGTTTGAATATTTGTGTGAATGGTTGATGTTAGTATAATTTATTGTTTTTGGGAATTTTATATGATATTCAAACAGCATTAGATTTTTAAGTATACATGAAGCCACTGGGAATTTTTTTTTTTTTTTTGGCTATGTTACATGTTAATAATGCATAAGATTTTTAAATATAGGGAGAGTAGAGGATATATTTGTAGGCGACTAGGCTATTAACGAATCCTCGATGTTATGAATTTACCTAGTATGCATATGACTATATGAGTTTGTGCTGTTTGTGTGTGTTGCAGTAATTTCAAATTTAAATTCAATGTTGCTGCCATTGTTTGATTTTGTTACTTTATGCACTTTCTTCTCATTTATTTTGTGGTGCATCTATGAGGAAAAACTGTACATACAGATATGTAAAGGGTGAAATACTTTTTAACTTGCATAATAAAGTGATAAGAGTAAATCAAGATGCAGAGAAGCTTGAATAGTTTAGAAAAAAGACAGGGAACCAGAAGGCTAAGGGATATATTTTGAATTTCTTCCGTATTGTGCTTCTGTAAACCAAATATGAAGATGCGCACATAGTTAAGCTATTTAAACAAATTTAGAATTTTTATCTATGTATGGATTTAGAAATGCGCTTATGGTAACTGAACTACGTTTGTTAACAGACAAGGAACAGGTCACTCGGAATATGTGCAACTCTGTCCGAGACTGGGGAATACCATTCACAGAGACCCCCTACTCCTCTTTTGGACACAATCAACTATCCAATTCACATGAAAAATCTGTCAACCAAGGTATTTAAAGTACCTCACACATACGAGCAATGTTTTGTTTTACATCTTTTATTATTTCTTTACATGTATAATTTACTCTGTTCTAAAATGTTGCAGGAACTGAAGCAACTGGCAGATGAACTGCGGTCAGATGTCATCTTCAATGTTTCCAAGACCGGTGGTCATCTTGGTTCAAGTCTTGGTGTTGTCGAGCTCACAGTAGCTCTTCATTATGTCTTTAATGCTCCCCAAGACAAGATTCTGTGGGATGTTGGTCATCAGGTGATCGTCTCTCTTTATTTCCGAATCTAACTAAAAAATAAATAGTGTTGAAAAATAAGGAAGTTGTGATAATTTTGTCTGGGATTTGTTCCTAAATAATGAAATTGCAGTCATACCCGCACAAAATTTTGACTGGAAGAAGGGACAAGATGCACACAATGAGACAAACAAATGGCTTGGCAGGATTTACCAAGCGTTCGGAGAGTGATTATGATTGCTTTGGTACTGGTCATAGTTCTACCACAATTTCAGCAGGATTAGGTAATTCTTTGTGCAAATCGACAATTCTGATCATAATTTTGAATCACGTATTACAGTATGATTGTTTTGTAGGTTGTATTCCTTAGAAACGATAACTGCGTACTCTGATCTACCGTCATGTGTTTTCCTGGAAATGGTGAATGGAATACAAATGCTCCCGCCCTTTTATTTGAAAAATGGTCAATGAAATTTAAAAACTCCCGCCCATGCCTCCACGAATACTCAACCTCCTTTTACCAAGATCAAACATGTTTATTGCTAATTATAATATTAAATTCAAATTCTAAATGCTCCCTCAACCACCGATTTTGGGGGCTAAGATTGAGAGATTTTGTGGTTTACAAATAGCTTTCATGCTTCACATGGTATCATGGGTCAATTTCCTCGTGTTTTATTGATCATGCCACATTTTGTGCTTGTTCTGAATGTTGATTCGATGTATTTTCACAATGAACAGGAATGGCTGTGGGAAGGGATTTAAAGGGAGGAAACAATGATGTAATTGCAATAATAGGGGATGGTGCCATGACAGCGGGTCAAGCTTATGAAGCCATGAATAATGCTGGATACTTGGACTCGGACATGATTGTCATTCTTAATGACAATAAACAGGTCTCTTTACCGACAGCTACTTTGGATGGGCCAGCAGCTCCTGTTGGGGCTTTGAGCAGTGCTCTTAGTAGGTTACAGTCCAACAGGCCTCTCAGAGAATTAAGAGAAGTTGCCAAGGTTAGTACAACTTTGCTGTAAATTGGGTAAAAATGAACGGATAAAGTATCTACTATCTAGTAGTTTGACAAAGAACCTCTAATTACTTTTTTCTTGGGTTTATTGCAGGGAGTTACCAAACAGATTGGTGGGCCTATGCATGAAATTGCTGCAAAAGTTGACGAATATGCACGTGGGATGATTAGTGGTTCTGGATCAAGTTTATTTGAAGAACTTGGACTCTATTACATCGGTCCTGTCGATGGTCACAACATTGACGACCTTGTTGCCATTATGAAAGAGGTTAAAAGTACCAAGTCAACTGGTCCTGTATTGATTCATGTTATCACCGAGAAAGGCCGAGGATACCCCTATGCTGAAAAAGCTGCAGACAAATACCATGGTATATGCATAACTCCTGGCCAACACCTTATTAGCTAGAAATGTTCCGTTTCATACTTGGCGTTCAAAAGATTTATGTTTGTATAGAGTTCTTATTCGAGATTTTTTTTCAGAATCATGATAGCTTTTTATTAATGCCACTGACAAGTTTTTTATGTCAAGAGTAAATTCAAACTTTGCTTGATTTTTTACGAGGTATTATAGGAACAGATGCACTTGATATAGAATATTAATTCCTATTTTGCAATTCAGACAGACATCATCTAATTATCTTGATTGTTTTTGCAGGAGTTGTAAAGTTTGATCCAGCAACTGGACAGCAATTCAAAGCCAGCGCTAAAACTCAGTCTTACACAACGTACTTTGCAGATGCTTTGATTGCGGAAGCAGAGAGTGATAAAGGAATAGTTGCAATCCATGCTGCAATGGGTGGAGGAACAGGCATGAACCTTTTCCAACGCCGGTTTCCCAACAGGTGTTTTGATGTTGGAATAGCAGAACAACATGCTGTAACTTTTGCAGCAGGATTGGCTTGTGAAGGCCTAAAACCTTTTTGTGCTATATACTCATCTTTCTTGCAGAGGGCCTATGACCAGGTAATCAAGAGCTTCTCCAACCCTTTCCATTGAAATTCTGTAAAAAAACTTTTTCTGTTCAAAGTTAGGGTTAAAACTTGTGTTACAACCTCCTCTTCAATCATATCACAGGTAGTCCATGATGTGGATTTGCAGAAGTTGCCAGTGAGATTTGCAATGGACAGAGCTGGGTTAGTTGGAGCAGATGGCCCTACACATTCTGGATCATTCGATGTGACCTACATGGCTTGCCTCCCAAACATGGTAGTGATGGCCCCTTCTGATGAAGCTGAGCTATTTCACATGGTCGCAACTGCTGCTGCCATAGATGATAGGCCTAGTTGTTTCCGTTACCCAAGAGGAAATGGGATTGGCGTAGAGTTGCCTACTGGAAACAAAGGCATTCCACTCGAGGTATGTTTTGAAGCAATGTTCATGTGCTGTTCTTCTCAAGGTACATTATATGTTCATATTATTTAGAAATTTCCCCGTCCTTCCTAACAGGTTGGAAAAGGCCGGGTGTTGATCGAAGGGGAACGAGTAGCACTTTTGGGCTATGGAGCAGCAGTTCGAAGTTGTTTGGCTGCAGCTCTTTTGCTGGAAACTCACGGTTTACGTCTAACAGTTGCTGATGCGCGCTTTTGTAAACCACTGGATCATGCACTTATTCGCTGCCTTGCAAAATCACATGATGTGTTGATTACAGTTGAAGAAGGATCCATAGGGGGGTTTGGTTCTCATGTTGTTCAATTCATGGCCCTCGATGGGCTTCTTGATGGAAATATAAAGGTATGAATCTTCAGTGCATTTAGTTTTTTACCTCGGTTAAATTGTTCTTGAAAATTGAATTTGGATTGTGCTGTGAAAATATATGTGAAGTTCTTTTTCCTCAATGATCAACATTGCTATTGCTACTCATATTGTGACTTGAAACTGGTATGAATCTTTGAAATATAGTGCTCTTAAAAATGCATTCACTGATAGTTTAGGCCAGGGATGTCTTCTATAGTTTGATGCAAGTATTTGAAGCTTGTTTGGAGTGGGGATCTTAAATGTCTGTCATTCTTAACACGTTACAGGCCAAAATCCCCATGATGATTTATTTCCAAAAACATTAATACGACCTATTTGGTACAATTTGTCCTGTGCTTTTGCTTGAACTAAAATGTGATTAATTAATTTACTGTATTCTTAATTAATTATACAGTGGAGACCGATTGTCCTTCCTGATCGCTACATTGACCACGGATCACCAGCAGATCAACTCGCTGAAGCCGGACTGACTCCATCTCACATTGCTGCAACAGTATTTAATATACTCGGGCAAACAAGGGAGGCTTTAGAGATCATGTCGTAACTCATAATCAGGGTAATTTGTGTTTAACTATATGTATTTGCCATTGATGTACAAAAATCAAGGCAAAAAAACTAATGTGAATACGTAAGAATCAACATTTCTTTTTGCTTGAATGTTATAAGAGGTAGTAATGGCGATCAGTGTTTCTTGTTTACTGGCAATTGAAATATTTCACAGGTCATGCTAAGTTGCTCATATAGTTTCCTGAACCCGGATTACATTAACATTTATCCGTATTCCCCAGTTTATTCATGAACCACACGCAGAATTACACTAAACCATATTCTGCAATGTTTCTACATTCTACATGATTGAGCATGCATTTGCATTCTCATCATTGAACAACAAATACATTTCACTAGCACCGACGTATTCAAATATCAGAGAATCTATAAATTGCTTTTGGATCATTTCTTCTGAGAATAAGTCTTCATCGTTATTGAAGTCATCTGCATATTCTTTCATACTCAATATTTCTGCAATCTTCCCCGTCTTCTTCTTTATTCTCTTTGCAACTTTTTCTGGATTGATTCGACCCATTATTGTAACTCGATCTCTTATCATATCTGTCGTAAACGTCTCCACCCCTTCGATCAAACCAAGAAGAAAAAAAAAATCGATGAAACCAAAAGATTTAAAATAACTGAACTCATAATATTTAAGCCACATTACAAAAGAAACAAAGAAAGTATTGATGATCAATCAACCTTTGATTTTCGAAATGACTTTGGCAACTGTTCTTTCACATCCGTCGCAATGCATCCACACATGAAACTCTACCATTACATACTGTTGAAATCGAAAACGAAAAACAAAAAGATTTACATATTTAATGTATCTACTAAGAAAGAAGAATGAAATTATGGATATACTGGAAATGAAGCAGGAGTGTGTGTAACTTACTTTATCTTCAATCTTTTTTTTCTTTTTCCAAATTGCCATTGTTTATGAAACAGAGAAACAGGCACTTGAAATATGTGACTGGATAAAATAGGTGAAAATGAGCGGTTTTTATAATTTGAAAAAAGTTAGTTAATAATCAGTTACTCGTCTGAAAAACATAAAAAGTTAATTTAAATATATTAGATTCAAAATAAAATGCAAGTTTAGTGTGTAAGTTGTTTAAATTTTTATAATTTTATTTCTTTCACTTTAAATGTGTGGTAATTTTTATTTTTGATCAATGCATCGATAAGTACATAATAAAATGATAATTTGGTTGAGAAAAAGTTATATGCTCTAAAACATGCAGGAAGCAAATACAAATGAAAATGAATTTGTTTGCTTTTATTTTATAATAAATTTATTTGTAATGAATTTGTTTCATAAAAATGAAAATACATAAAAAATGAATTTATTATCATTTTACTAGCTTTATACACGAGGTTTTTTTGTCAATATTTTGTTAGAAACATATTTGTAAAAGATTTTTTATGTTTTAAATTACAGTTTTCTTCCTTTCAATAGTAATAATAATACAAATTTGTTTTGTAATAATATATATTTTAAAACAATAATAAAATTATATTAATAAGTACAAAGTAGACGCTTACTAGAACCTGGAATGGTACTAAAATATCAACAATTAAATAAACACTTTGTTTTGTCAAAAAAAAAAAAAATAAAAATAAACACTTTGTCATACTATTTGGGAGCCAACACTCATCCTAACAAACTACAATAACAATTAACAGACTAACAATTCATCATTAATTCATTAAGCTGAAAGTCATTCTGTAATCTTATAATAATTTTGGAGCAGATAAAACGTATAAATAACATAGTAATCCTATTACTAATTTTAAAGAATGTCTGCGAAAAAATTCAGCTTCCACCATCAGGTACACTGGTTGTCCCAATGAACTTTACAACAATGTTAAATTTCAGCATCATCGTCCGAAAAGCTCCTGGGTAAGAGCAACATTGGTTTGGACATTTTGGTGCAAAATTGGTTTGGCCCAATGTACCCTGCTCGAATGCTGTAACCGTTAATGTCATACCAACCAAACACGCTATTTAACTGAATTAAGGTTTCGTCTTCCAACCCTTTTTTGTAAAAGGGAAAATCCATATCCTCAATAGTAGGGTATGCTGTGTCCCTGACAATCATTCCATCTCGATCAAAGGCAAGAAGTCTTGTGCAGTCTCCAACATCAAAAATTTCTCTGCGATGTAGGTAACATTTATCAAACTCAAAAGGCAAAAAATCAGGTGCATCCAAGAAGTCCTCTTGCAGAGGATACGCAAACCATGCCAGATCTTGAACATTTTCAGTGCCCGGTACATAGATGTGTATTACTTCAAATTCACCGTCTGTATCCTTCATACATAGATACCTTTCTTTTAACATGTTTAAGAACTCAACTTCAAACAGACCAAACAAAAGTATGATTCTTTTCCCAGTAAGTTGAGAGAGTGAAACCTATCAAGGTGGAATTTACAATTTATAAGCACGGAAAAGATGGATAAAAATGCACCATATATTGGAGTAAGAAGGTGCTGCAGTCACAAAAAGATATTGGAAATTTACATGTTACGGAGGTAATATGTTATGAATCAGAAAAAGAGATTTAGGTCCGAAACAATTCAAACAAAACTTTATAATATGCACCGAAACATCATAACTTACCTGGGATCCATTTTTCCCTTTAAAGAGCGTGTTTGGCTCCCAGAGCATCTCTAACTTCAGTTCCTTTATTTTTTCAGTCTCTAACTTGAGAGCTTTCTCACGGGTGAAAGGGTATCCGGGAACCTTAAAATTCAACAAGATGTCCCAACCACACGGTTCACAGAATTTTCCATGAGGACCAATAATTACGAGCCTAGAGACTTGTTCACGATTATCCCAGGGATACTGGTAAATAATTTTCAACTTCTTAAGGTTAGGGTCATTATATGGAAGCGCCAACCAAGGCATCCTCTTAAAGGCTTTCCAGAATGTTTTTTCATTTCTGCTTCCATAAGTAAATCACGTGTCACAAAGGTAAAGGAGCACAACCTCAAAATTTTCTTTTCTTTCCTTTAACTCTTTATACACCTCTTCAAGTTCATTCAAGAATGTAGTCGAGGTGGAATCATTTAAGAGTGTAGTGAAGGCGGAATCATAGAAGAACAGAGCTACCACCTTATCTTCAAGTGTATGAATAGGTACCTAGCAATACAAGTAGCCATTAGGTAGTTTAAAGGAATATATAGATTCTTATCTAAATAACTAAATTCGATAGGATGGGCAAATGAAACATACAGCATGTTGATCGAGTAAATTAAGACATTAGCTGATAGATCAGTTCAGTGGTGTCATAATTACTACATAACACTATGAAGTGTATATATCGTACCTTCTCCTCATTGTTTGTGATGAGATAATCACGTTGCGGGGAAGAGAGTAATTTTGACAAGGAGGGCTGCATAGCGATTGCTTCGTATTCAGATTCTAGAAAGTATAACCTCTCACGACTGAAAGGATAACCTAGAGGTCCAAAATCTTCAAAGCACCCGTGTGCATTTTCCTTCAAAACCATGCCTGTTGAATCTATGACAAAGGAGTTGAAATTGCAGGCACTGTCTTTAAAACCGAATGTTCTTTGCAGATATTTTCGGGATGTTATGTCATAAAATGGAATGGCAGGCCAGGGCATGTAAGAGAATACATCTTGAAAATGATTCTCAAGGTTTGTTTCAGTGTGAGGATGGACTGACATTTCATCGTTGAAGCTAGTATCATTATCATCAACTGCAACAAAGACGACCTCAAAACCTTTGTCAGGCGGTAGATAATTGTATACATTCTTTAATACGGTTATGTCCCACCTCTCCCACGATGCAAAATTCTGACGAAGAGGCAGTACCAAAAAATAAAAAACGACAACCTTCCCTGCCAACTGCTCAGCCTTCACCTACAAAATAATATACATGAGAGTCAAAGAGCTAAACCTAGGATACCGCTGTTACAAAGGAGAATCTCATTCTGGCTTCCATACAACTTAAAAAGCCTACTTTTCACACTAACTTTTTCTCATTTCATCACTTTCATTTCCCACCATTACTATGTCTTTGTTTTACATTGTTTTCAATCACTCATATTTTTGTAATCATTTTGTTATAATAGGCAAAATTTGGTTGGTATTTTCCTTGGGGGTTTTATTTTTGCAGGATTTGACCAAGTGCAAGTGCTTAGTGCATGAAATTTTTTTGGCTAGACATTGTGCGGTGTGCATGGAAATAGGGATAGAAGTGACATACCACAGTCGCTACTGGTATTGCATCTATTTTCTTTAATATAGCTAATTATATTTCGCGAATTTGTTTTTGTATTTCATTTTCATCGTACTTGTTTACCTGGTGCATATTACATACCTTTGATTTTTGCATACTAGTTGTCATTGTTAGCAGTTCTGTTATGTTATATATAGTAAAACCTCTATTAATAAATATCGTTGGGACCGATAAATTTTATTAATTTGTCGAGATTATTAATTAATCGAGGTTAAATTTATACTGCCTCTATTATGTTAGGACCAAAAATTTGCATTGAAAATATTAATTTATCGTGGTATCAAGTATTAATTTAACGAGGTATATATATATATAGAGTTGCACTCCATAGCAAACACCTTATATAACAAACAATAAAGAACACCTCATATCTCATAGATCCATTGCTCCTGGCGGGGCCACCCAATACAAAAAGTTCTTATTTTTTTAGGCTCCATCCATCCAACCAACAAAAAAAAAAAAATTTGAAAATTTACTGTTCACGTGATGACGTCATCACGTGAACAGTAATTTTTAATTTTTTTTTTTTTTTTTTTGCAGACTTGATAGAGGGTAAAAAAATAATAACTTTTTGTATTGGGTGCCCCTGGCGGGGCCAAAGGATCTAATAGATCTAAGGTGTTCTTTGTTGTTTGTTATATAAGAGTGTTCTGTATGGAGCAAAGGTCTATATATATATACCATTGCTCCATACAGAACACCCTTATATAACAAACAATAAAGAACACCTTAGATCTAATAGATCCAATGGGCACCCAATACAAAAAGTTGTTATTTTTTACCCTCTATTCATCAAGCAAAAAAATAAAAAATTACTGTTCATGCTGACGTCATGCTGCAGTGACGTCATCATGAACAGTAATTTTTTTTACTTTTTTTTGCTGGATGGATAGAGTGTAAAAAAATAACAACTTTTTGTATCGGGTGCAATGACGGAACTCTTATATTAGATTAGATATGAGGTGTTCTTTATTGTTTGTTATATAAGGTGTTTGTTATGGAGTGCAGCTATATATATATATATATATATATATATATATATATATATATATATATATTAGTGATCAAATAGAAACCAAAATTAAAATGGAAACTAGAAACTAATCTAAGCCCTTTGATCAATCTAATCTAATGGGCCCCCTAAAAGCACCCCACACAATTAAAATATACCCTCCCATACATAATCCTACAGAATTCCCTCCGTTTCTAATTTGATTTTTCGCGTAAATTGGTGGGCTTTTTTTAAATCTGATTTCACTGTATTTTTCTCCATCTCCTAACAATCAATTTGCATACCATATGTGCTATATTTCGACGCGATATAATTTTTTTTTTAATTTAGTTTTTAGTTTAAGAGTGGTTTCCGTTAGAGTAAGACCCTATATATATGTGTGTGTGTGTGTGTGTTATTTTCAATAAAGCAGTTTAGACATCATGGTTACTTGAGGTCAAGTCCAGGCAGAGGAGGTTTGAGATGAAGATGAAGGCGATCAGCTTAAGGTTTTGGGTAGATAGAGTAGCACAGGAACCTAACTGGAAATTTTTGGAACTTGTAGATGTATTGAGGAAAAGAAAGGTGGATGTGGCGTGTACCTAAGAGACTAAGTGGAAGGGTGAGACAAAAGAGGCTATAGTTATAACTTACAAGTTTAAATTGTTATATTCAGGCGTAGTCAGCACAAGCAATGGAGAAGGTATTGTATGTTGAATACAGTTTGGAAGGATTAAGTAGTGGAGGTGAAAAGATGCAATGATATGATGATTAAACTAGTGGTGGAAGCGAAGGTTGTTAACGATGTGAGAGCATATGCACCGCATATTGGTTTGACTGAAATGGAGAAGAAAAACTTTTGGGATTGTCTGGATGATTTAGCTAGTAGTATACCGAGTGATCAAGTATTATATATTTGGGGTGACTTCGACAGTCATATTGGTGAGTGAGTGATAAACGGCATATGAAAGAGGGTGTGAACTCTTGGAGTTTGAAATAGCCCGTGAATTAGTAATTCTTAACTCTTGTTTTAAAAAAGAGATGACTACTCATCACTTTTGGGAATGGAGTGACATAACATACAAATAGATCATCTCCTTATGAGGAGGGGGAACAAGAAGTAAGGTGTTTTCAAGCAAGACGTGCTACACAACATCGTTTTCGCAATTGATATATATAGGATACTCCTATATATCTATATATAGCCAAGGTTCAAGAAAGAACTCTCTTAAAAAGAGAACCAAGAGAACCACATTAAAGTGTTAATTTTAAAAATTGAAAAAAAACATATAAATATTTTTATATCCCTATTGTGCTTCCAAAAAATTAATTACAAACAAAAATTGTTAGTAAATATAAAAAAATTATGATAAATTTCTAGAATCTGTTTTTGAATCTCATAAATTTTGTGAATCTGTTTTTGAATCTCAGTGAAACTTCTTGGAAATTGTATATAAGTTCTTTTCAATATTTATTTAATTATTCAAATATTGATTTAAAAAATTACATAATGACGATTAAAATGTGTTAGTATAATTATTTTGTGAAAACAAATTAAAAAATATTTAGAATCTAGGTTTGAATCTCAAGTTCTCTAGTTCTCTTTTTAAGGAAGTTCTCCCTGGAACCTTACTCATATATATATATATATATATATATATATATATATATATATATGTATATATATTAATTGCACTCTAGGAAGAACACCTTACATAAAGAACATCATCATAAAACTTTATTTTTCATAAAAATTGATTTGTTATGATAAGAATCACAAGTTTTAACAACAATTTAACTTAACATATCGAATCTAACGTAGAATATCATCTAAATTTCAAAATCAAATGTTACATAGAATCCACTATAGAATCTTATATATATTTTTGTAACAATAAAATTATATGTAATAATCTTATATTTGATCCTAATTTTTTGTTAGATTCAAAATATCATTTTTTATGTGAAAATTAGAATCTAAATGCGATTTTATGTAAGATTCTATGGTGTTCTTCATGGAGCAATGAGTTCCCATTTGAACCATGGCCTATATATATATATATATATATATATATATATATATATATTTATAAGGAATACATGAAAAAAAACTGCTCCAACAATCTTCTTGTGATTCTCCTCTACTCATCCTTACTTATTTACAAGCTTTTAACCCGTGCGATATACGAAGTTTTTAATATTTATATTATTTTTGTCATGGCCTGTCGTGAAAAATTGGAAGCACCAAATTACTCAAAATTGGTACCCAACAATTATACAAATCAAATATATAGAATTTATTGTTTCAATCGAAAATTCTTTTAGTAACTTGTTGAAAAATAGAATTTAATTTAGTAATGGTATAACAATTATGATCCAAATGGAACCACCAAGAATCTGCAGAGAAAATACAACTACAAATTTTTACATTAAGAATTCTATTCAATGTATAAATCTACTTAAATTTGGTGTATAAAAGCTATTTTTATTTGTTTTGAATCATTGAAATACACTTTTTAATACAAATATAAACTGATTAATAACATAAGTTTTAATTCTTTATTTCCATTCCTCATCAGTCAACTTTCGCATGAAAGAAGTAAAAATACAAGAGTTCAAGGCACATATATAGTAGATTTATATGTAATAGATTTGAGAATTTTATTTTAGTCTCTTGACTATTTTCTTTTAGAACACTATCTCTTGTACAATATGCTTTGGAACCTATTTTGTTGTGTTGTTTTCGGTAATTTTTATCTCATCTCATGTACATTTTAATATACCATTTGTATCACATCGTTAAAGTAGAGGGTCTTTCAGTAACGGCCTCTTCATTCCTATGAATGAAGGTAAGGTCTGAGTATATCATACCCTCCGCAGACCCTACTCTAAGAGCGGATATACCGGGTATGTTTGGTTAGTGGATATACCGAGTATGTATGGTTAGTTGGGTTGTATGTGAGTTAAATCATGACGTTGATGTTGATTTATTATTGGACTAATGTTAAATACGAAGATATAAGTAACAAAATATTTTTTTATAATAAGTATATGGCTTGGCACTCCCAATTACAAGTACATACAGAAATGCAAACATACCTGGGTCCCATCGTGTTTGATGAGGTAATTTCTGTCTTTTGTGAAGAGAAGCGTATGGAGATCAATAATATCTCCTTCCTTGATGCCCCTAAGCTCTTCTTGATTATCATTCAATATCCCCACCTTTCCCTTGTCGCTAAGATCTCTTAGTGGCAGCATCGCTATATCACAATCAGATCCTCCTGTTTGATCGTCCAATTTGTCATATGTACTACTAGGGTTCTCTGTGAACTCAAGCACCGAAATTGATAAGTTTCAACATTAACAAGACTTAATTGTAAAAACAAAAATGTAGTCATCTAGTAAGTTCTGATTTTTGCTCAAAAATATTCAAGGCAGAGATCTCATTCTTTTATTAAAAAAAAAAAAACATTTATGTTTGCAAATTGACGTCTCAGGTGATTGCTTATACATCACATAATAATATATGGTTATCACTTTCCAAACAAATCCAGAACTTCCTCCTAATAACAGACGAGTAGTTATGTAGGACAGATTATAAAGATAACATAGATTTGATTGAAATAAAATCTTTTTTAGCATTAGTCAATTCAGTAACTTAAAAAATAATTGAAACGCTGCATTGAAGATGTTGTACATATAAGACGAAGTAATTGATAAATGATAATGACAATATAATTTAATTCGTTTATAATAAAAAAGAATTTAATGCAAATTTGGATTAATTCCGACTTTCCTGTCAGATTATACTTACAAAAAAATCTTTTTAACTTTTGCAACTATGTATTCTAATCGACCAAGAGAAAGTGAAGGGAACTAAGAATCACATATGATCTTTAAAAAAGCGGCATTCGCTAATACATGCAGTTATGGTAAAAGAATGGACTTGTCTACTGTCCATTGGAACCACAGGAACGTATAGAAATTATAATCAGTCGGAGAATGAATACTGCAATATTGTACAGAAGAATTACAAATCGACATTTTTCCTTTGATTAACAAAACAAGCTTACCATGGGTTCCGTATGAAGCTGTCGCTAATGGTGCACTTGTGGTTGAATGAACATTCGGGAAGTCAGAGCACCCATCTTCCATTATCTGCTTTTCAAAATTGACATTGGTAGCTTGAGATGGTTTTCTTCGACTACACAAGTTACTTCTTTGACCTGGTAAAAATTATAGAATGCCAGCACTGATTAACACGTTAAGTGAGATCCAAACTTTAACGCATGACAAAAAGAACACAATTAAAGATTGGGTCACCCAAAAGCGTAATAGTAGTTTTTCATTTACAGATGAAATGTCACCTTAAAGATTATAAAGGAAGTTAAAAATAAAAGAAAGAGTGATGTATACAAGAGATATGACGTCTGAAATGTTTTAAAATACTACAAAACCCATACTATTCGCTAAATATCATGATAAACATATTTATAATGTTTTATACCATCTTCAACCAAACTGTATAAATGCACTTTTCCACCATTTTTGTGTAAAAATACACCCCAACCCAACTCTAAAAGTTACACCATTTTGGTGCGACACCATAAATTACACCAAATTTGGTGCGACCCTAGAATTTGGTGTAACTTTTAGAGTTTTTATAAATCCCAACATTGCCCTTGTACTCCTTAAGCAAAACAATGATGTTCCTTACATGTCCTAATAACTTTAAAGTGATCTTTGTAGTACAAAATGATTCCTTTCGGTGTAAAATTTAGAGTTAACGGGTTGGGGATGATTTTGGATATAGTGTAATGGCATAAAGTCACACTAAAATGGTGTAATGGGTTGGACAATTTTAAAATGGTGTAATGGCATTTTTATGCAGTAAAATTTCAGTTTTAATCTAGAGAACAAGGAGTCCTGAGCTTCAAAAGGATTAGTAGGAATTAGATCTTAAAAGGTAGGGTCTTGAAAGCATGCAAGAATATCCAAAAAATACCAGAAATGGAGCCTTAGTCCCGGTTCCAGAATTCTATATGATTTTGGGAAATTCTTTCTACTCTCGCAGACAACTAGAACTATAGTCCGTAGGAATATATTATTGATGGAAAAGTACTATCGTTAAGAACACAAACTTAAAATGTTAGTATCATTTAACTTCAAAAACTCGCTTAAGCATCTATTTACCGCTGTTTGATATATAGTTTAACTAAAAACAGTGCTTTAGAAATATTTATTTATTCTTAGATTGCAAGTTTGCGATCCATTAAACTTTAATATACCATGTCCCTATCAATCACTCTATTTTCCACATTTACAATCTTATCCAAATTCAAAATCAATAATATAGAAAGGTCCAAGAATCAGACCAGATCAAAGTATATCACTTGAAATCTGCAATGAAGAAGGAAGAACCCCCAAATCATTATGACTATCATCTTGAATAAAGATTGAATCTTTCAAATACTTTTCATAGTTTCCGATAACATAGGAGACCAGGGACCTAATATTTAATAAACATAACAAAAATACATTGATAAACTGCATTGTTTTTCAGAACACTTGGATTAAAATCTCGATATGATCCTCGAAAGAAGAAAAATCAAATCTTTTACTCAAGTGCTACACCAAGAAGAGAGCTAAAACCCCTTGTAATTTTATAGGGTAGGTTTCTCAAAATAATACTTATTTAAACAAACTACCCCGAACACAGAACATCGATCATCAATCATACACTTGCATGCAAAAAAGTTAATCATTTACTGGAGTTCTAATAAAACGTGATTCTTGACAATTAAACATGAACAGAAATTCAACAATTTAGCATAGCTCTCAAAAAAAAAAATTAAAAAAAAAAATCACTATCTAAAAATGAGTGAAATATTGGCATACCTAAGAAACAGTTGAGATGGGAGTCCTGCTTGTACAAGAATTGTGTGTAACTGGCGTAGCCTGCCCTAATCAACTTTCCCACACTCTTGTTCTTCAACATCTGTACCGACTACTAGGGTTGAGCATGGTTTAATTTTGACGGTTTTGGAGGTCCAAATCCAATCAAGCCTAAATTTCCGGTTACGGAAATTTTCAAACCGAAATCAGATCGAATGCTAGAAAAATCGATCCAAATCGAATTGAATTTTTTTTTTTTACGAATAAGAAGATTAAATCGAACCGATTCTTGATGGATTAGTTCGGTTCAATTTCAATTAATACCAAAATATTTTAAATAAAATTATTTTTTTATTAAATTAAAAAAATAATTCTATTTACCATCTTATTTGTCATTTAATAAAATACTTAGATAACAGTTAAAAATGAAATTTGTAAAATTTTCTAATGTAAATAAATTTAGGTGCTACCCTTGTTTGTTGTTATGAAAAAAATAATTCATTTTATATTTTAAAAAAGAAAGAATTTATTTTATTTGAAAGAATAAAAATAAACCATTGATTACTAATGATGAGTTAACAAAATAAGGATTGAGAAAAAAAGTGAACACTAATTTCAAAAATGAGAAACAACTACAATAATGGTCAACACTTAAATATATAAATGAAATTATATTAAAACATTATTAATAAAGTATAGGTATTAAAAGTTCGATTTGGTTATTTCGATTGGTTTGAAAGTGAAAACCGAATCCAAGTATCATTTAATAAAATACTTAGATAACAGATAAAAATGAAATTTGTAAAATTTTCTAATATAAATAAATTTGGGCGCTACCTTTTTTGTTGTTTTGAAAAAAAAAATTCATTTTATATTTTAAAAAAGAAAGAATTTATTTTATTTAAAAGAAAAAAGATAAACCATTGATTATTTACTATTTGTCTGAACATCCAATTATGTCAACATGTAAGTAAAAGAGGTACTACTAATATTCTACATTTTGCGTTCTCCAAATGACAATGTAAGATAGCAGGTGATATTCGGAAAACAAAATTTGAAGCTAAGATTAAAGAGTATGTATTAAAATGTTATTCTGTTAATTTATTGATAAGCTAAGTTTAAAGCGTGCTTATGTTTCTTATTGATCTGCCTTGGAGAGCTTGCAATGAGGATAAAGTGGATAGTAAGAAGAAATGGATGAGTTATGGACCTTATTTTGTAGAAAGCTGGCTGGCTGTTCATATAATCATATAGCAATAATGGACCTTGTGGTGATTTGGTGCTTCTGACTCATTCATCCTCATCCTGGTTCGTCAATCATGAGTTAATTTTTATTTTTGCCAAATTCACACACAGCTTTAATCGAGTTTCATATTTGCAACGCATATCTGCTATTTGTAATGGTGTCTTCGGACTTTGTTACTTGTGTTTGGGTGTTTTGACATCAGAGGTTGAGGAGAAAGCAAGCAATTGTACCTTTGAACTCAAATCTTTTACTCAAGTGCTACACCAAGAAGAGAGCTAAAACCCCTTGTAATTTTATAGGGTAAGTTTCTCAAAATAATACTTATTTAAACAAACTACCCCCAACACAGAACATCGATCATCAATCATACACTTGCATGCATAAAAGTTAATTTCTAATAAAACGTGATTCTTGACAATTAAACATGAACAGAAATTCAACACTTTAGCATAGCTCTCAAAAAATAAAATTTAAAAAAAAAATCACTATCTAAAAATGAGTGAAATATTAGCATACCTAAGAAACAGTTGAGATGGGAGTCCTGCTTGTACAAGAATTGTGTGCAACAGGCGTAGCCTCCCCTAATCAACTTTCCCACACTCTTGTTTTTCAACATCTGTACCGACTAGGCTGAGCATAGTTTAGTTTGCGCGGTTTTGGAGGTTCAAACCGAATCAAGCCTTAATTTTTCGCTTATGGAAATTTTCAAACCGAAATCGGATAGAATGCTGGAGGTTCAAACCGAATCAAGCCTTAATTTTTCGGTTATGGAAATTTTCAAACCGAAATCGGATAGAATGCTAGGAAAATTGATCTAAATCGAACGATTCTTAACTAATTGGTTCGGTTCGATTTGGTATAATATCAAAATAATTTAGATAAAATAATTTTTTTCATTAAACTAAAAAAATAGTTTTATTTGCTATCTTATTTATCATTTAATAAAATACTTGGATAAAAAGATGAAAATTAAATCTGTAAAAGTCTCTAGTATAAATAAATTTAGGTGCTACCCTTGTTTGTTGTTATGAAAAAGAATAATTCATTTTATTTTTCAAAAAAGAAATAATTTGTTTTATTTAAAAAAAAAGACAAACCATTGATTATTAATGATGAGTTAACAAAATAAGGAGTAAAAAGGTGAACAATAATTTCAAAAATGAGAAACAACTGCAATAATGTGAACCATTGATTATAAATTAAAGAGTACTAGCTTATAACCCGTGCGAAGCACGGGTTTATTTTGATATGTTATAAATTTAATTTAAATTTATAATTATGTTCTTATATAATCATTATTTTCAATAGTTTTTTAATTTTATTTTAATATAAATTTAAATAATGATATGCATAGTTTAAAATTTATATTGTAAAATTCTAAATCAAAAATGTCGTTGACGGTTCGAACCTTGAACTTTTAGTAAAATAATTTAATCATATAATATATCTTATTATTAGATCTAACTATTCTTATTTATTACTAAAAATAATGATTTAAATATTTGAAAAAGATGGGTAATTGAATTGTTGGAGCAAATTAGAAGAAAGAGTCCAAGAAGAAGCTAAATGTGGGTGGAGGAATTTTAATTGGAATATAACATTAATATTAGTAATTAGTTTTTTGAGTTATTTTTGTAATATAATAATATTTTTATTTATTTTAATAATTAGGATAACCAAACCGAAAACCAAACCGACCAAACTTTCAATCTTTCGGCTTTAATATATTATACTTACACTTTAATGATATATATGGTGTTGCAAAAGAAGAGAAAAGCCGAAGAAACTTGATGGGTAATTGAGTTGTTGGAGCAAATTAGAAGAAAGAGTCCAAGAAGAAGCTAAATGTGGGTGGAGGAATTTTAATTGGAATATAACATTAATATTAGTAATTAGTTTTTTGAGTTATTTTTGTAATATAATAATATTATTATTTATTTTAATAATTAGGATAACCAAACCGAAAACCAAACCGACCAAACTTTCAATCTTTCGGCTTTAATATATTATAATTACACTTTAATGATATATATGGTGTTGCAAAAGAAGAGAAAAGCCGAAGAAACTTCTGTATTGAATTGATGAAGATGGTGTAAATTAGGTTTAGAAGAATACAGTTCTGTGCGCAGTGTTCGTGAAGGCAACGGAGATTTTAAGTTTAGCTGTATTAGTAATGGTGTAAATATAAAATACTATTGTGTCTTTAGGACTATAGCCAATAACGGAGTAAAATTGATTTATTTTATATTTAAAATTAATTAAAAAATAAATTAACCAACCCGAAAACCAAAATAAATAGGATAACCAAACCGAAAACCAAAACTTTCAATGTTTCGGCTTTAATATAATAGTATAGATTTTACTAAATATACTGTTATTTCTAGTTATTTTTGCAAATATACCATCTTCCTCACATAATTGCAATTTTACGTTCATTTCAAAAAAAATTCCAAAAATACTATTCTCCTTCTGACCTTCTCCTTCCTTTCCTTTTTTTTCCCAAGTTTCCGCGTCTGTACATCTCTCTCTACAACATCTCTCTCTCTCCAGCATATCATCCTCCGACGACCTGGGGCCGCAGGCTGGAAATCCGGCGTTCAAACCCAATATTCCGGCCATCATCCGATTTCCGGCGAGTATAAAAACACGGTTCACTGACATGCAATGATTTATACGACCCAAAACAACTCCAAACTAACAATTAATCATTGAATTGAAGCTAGGATTCATCAATCGAACTAAAAAGTAAAACCCCAATTCATAATGAATTAAATGTTATCACCATCGTCGTCGGAGTTACGGTGGTGTTTTGTGGTGGTGCGTGGAGGTTTTCGATCGGCGTCGATTGCCATGGGAATTTTGACTCAGAAAGAATTCATTTATGTTTGAAGTCATACTACTCTCCAAATCTACGGTGACAGTGTACAGAGAGTGCGTATGTATATGGAAATATATGAATTGAAATTATTTACCTGTTGACCTGTTGTGATGCTTTGTTAATGAGGACAGATAGTATTTTTGCAATTTTGAAAAAGAAATTGGTATAATTACAATTGAGACGGTAAAATTGCAAATGACTTTTCTTATAAGAAGTAAAATTGGAAAAAATTACTTTCAGCAATATATTTATCAAAAAACCTCTAAATTAAATTATATAAAAATATATTATTAATAAAGTATAGGTATTGAAGGTTTGATTCGGTTATTTCGAACGGTTGAAAACCGAATCCAAACCGAAGAATTTCAATTTGCTATTTACTAAAACCAAACCAACCGTTAAAAAATCGAAAAAAATGGTTGGACAGTTTGAATCGTTTGATTCGGTTTCGGATAAATACCGCCTACTTTAATATGTTTTGTATTTGAAGTAAGTACATATCTGCACACACTACAAGAAAACACGGGTAAAATCGACTGCTTAAATTCGACCGGCATTAAATTCGACCGGAAACGGTCGAATTTATCGTCAATCCCAATTTATTATTGGTCAAACCTAAATTCGACTGGCAACGGTCGAATTTAATTCCGGTCGATTTTAAAGGAACGGTCGAATTCAGCCAGTCAAATTTAGGGTCAATGACAATTAATTATTGGTCAAATTTACATTCGACTGGAAGCGGTCGAAATTAATGCGGTCGAATTTAAGCAGTCGATTTTAAAAGAACGGTCGAATTTAGCCAGTCGAATTTAGGGTCAATCCCGATTAATTAATGGTCAAACTTAAATTCGACCGAAAGTAGTCGAATTGAATGGCAGTCAAATTTATGGAGGCGATCGAATTTAATGCAGTCGATTTTATGGAGGCGATCGAATTTCAGTTAGTCGAATTTATAAATTCGACTGCTATCAGTCATTATTAGAAGGAAAATTAATTTTTAAAATTTTTTACAAAATACAAAATTAATCCTTAAATTATACAAAAATTACCACAATATACTCATAACATGAACTACAAGTGAAAATTTTGTTTACCCACTTACGCCAATTTTTGAATTATCGAATGTAAGTAAAGTGTTGATTCTATATTTGTTAAGAAGTTTGGAAATTTTTAATAAATGCTTACAAATTTTAAAAAAATGTGATTTTTTTATGGTACGTTTTGATAACATATTGTATTCACTAAAAACGACGTGAGACCATAATAGTGTGTCTTACAAAAAAACCTTTAACAATACGACAATTTTTTATTGAATGATTGAAATGTAGGGTTTAATGTATATGTTTAGGGGTTACTCATTTCATGTCAAGGGTTAACAATTTATATATTTTAAAATTAAAATTTGAACGATCCAACCGTACGGATGTTAAGATTACTATATTTTAAAAGTTTGTACAAAAAAATGAATAAAAAATGGCACATATTAAATATTATAAGGGTCAAAAAAATCTGTTGACTTTTTTTTCGACTAACTGCAGTCGAATTTATAAATTCGACTGGAAACTGTCAACTTTGAATGGTAAATTCGAGGTCAAAACCTAGTTCGTCGAATTTATGAACGCGACCAAATCCAGTCGAATTTATAAATTCCACTGTAACCCGATGAATTTATAAATTCCACTGGGTTCGGTCAATTTTACCCTTGTCAGATCTGTTTTTGCAGAACGTCTTCTGCCTCTTTGCTCACTTTCCCCTTTCTAACTTCACTTTCCTTTCTCTCCCACATCAATTTTGTTTCCTTGAAGAGTTCATCTTAATCATCAAGTAAGTATCACTAATCCTTGTAATATTGATGTTTTTTTCTCATAATATATGTTAATGTAAATGTTAATATTTGTGTAATTAAAGTAGTAAATTAGTAATAACTTGTTTTTTTCCCAATTAAAGTTGCACACTACTTATACCAATGTATATGAACTTTGTAGATGACATCCGATCGTAGTTGGGTTGGTCATAATCGTTATGATGAATCAAATTACTTAACGGATGAGTACAAAAATGGGGTGAATAGTTTTCTTGAATTTGCTAATAATCATCGTGAAGAGGAAGATAAAGGACTCATAAGATGTCCATGTCAAAATTGTGGAAATCAATATTTCAAGGATCCTAGTGATGTGAGAATTCATTTGTATCTACATGGTATTATGCATTGGTATACCAAATGGGATTTGCATGGGGAGAAGGATGTGCCTCGATTTGAAACCGGAACGAGTTCCGGTGATATTGATGTTGATATGTATGATGCTCGTGATATGCTAACAGATTTAGTGGATGCAAATAAACATTTTGAGAATTTTGAAGAAGAACCGAATCCAAAAGCAAAAGATTTTTACAATATGGTGGAAAAAGCTTCGGAACCAATTTATCCCGGCAATAAGGATTTTACCACATTATCATTTGTAAACAAGCTATTACATTGGAAGCACAGACATAATTGTAGTAACAATGGATTTGATGATTTGATTCACCTCATTGGATTAGTACTGCCTGTTAATCACAGCTTGCCTAAGAATTATTACGATGTGCGAAAGATGATTAGAGGATTGAATATGGGATACGAAAAAATTGATGCTTGCGAGAATGATTGCATGTTGTTTTACAAGGAAAATAGCAACAAAACTCACTGTGATACATGCAATACAAGCCGATACAAGGAGCAAAAAGATCCAAAAAAAATGAAGATCCCGCGAAAGATCTTGCGCTACTTTAATCTTACCGTAAGGTTGCAGCGTTTATTTATGAATGAGAAGACCGCAGAATGTATGAGGTGGCACCACGATAGAGTCATAGTTGAAGGTCAATTATCTCACCCAGCGGATGGAGACGAGTGGAAACGATTTGATCGTAGGTTTCCAAACTTTTCGAAAGAAATTTGGAATGTTAGGCTTGGGCTCTCTAGTGATGGATTTGACCCTTTTCATGATTCACATTCTAGGGAATATACTGTTTGGCCTGTGGTGGTTGTAGTTTACAACCTTCCTCCATCTATGTGCACGAAGGCTCCTTACATGTTTATGCCGCTTCTTATTCCTGGGCCAAATGATCCAACAAAAGATCTACGTGTTTACCTCCAGCCACTGATTGATGAATTGAAAGTATTGTGGCGCACTGGTGAAGAAACATATGATAGGTTCTCAAGAACAAACTTTATGATGAAGGCAGCACTATTGTGGACGATCAGCGACTTTCCTGCACTTGGCATGCTTAGTGGGAGGTCCACCAAGGGTAAGTTAGCTTGTCATGTTTGTATAGGACAAGTAAAAGCCAAACAACTCAAGCATGGTGGTAAACCTAGTTGGTATGGAACTGCTCGCTATTTCTTAGAACCATATGATCCACTGAGAAGTAGTACAAAGTTTGGAAGAACCGAGACACGATCAGTCACAACTCGACATTCAGGTGTGATGGCAAGGACCTTATGTGAGGAGATACAGTTCCCCCTTCCAGGGAAGACAACTTGGAGAAAACCAAGAGACTATGGTGTGACACATAATTGGACCCACCTTTGTCCATTTTTCGAGCTCCCGTACTGGGATACACTCGACCTTCGTCACAACATTGATGTCATGCATACCGAAAAGAATGTCTTTGATAACATATTCAACACAATGATTGGTGACAAGAACAAGTCTAAAGATACCAAGAAGGCAAGAGAGGATTGTAAACAAATGCTTATACACCGTGAATTGTGGATTCAAGATGATGGCACAATGCCAAGTGCACCATATGTGCTTTCAAGGGAACAACTTCATAAGTTGTTTAATTGGATTAAACAACTTGAACTTCCGGATGGATATGTATCAAATATATCCAGGTGTGTGAATCGTGATAAAAATTCTATTCATGGTATGAAATCTCATGACTGTCATATTTTCATGCAAAAGTTGTTGCCCATTGTTTGCCGTGACTTACTACCAAAGCACGTAGCTGATGTTATTATTAAGTTGTCAAACTTCTTTTAAGATTTATGCTCATCGAATTTGAGATACACAGACTTGGAAAAAATGGAGAAGGATATAGTGAGAATAATGTCCAAGCTTGAAATCACTTACATTCCAGGTTGGTTCGATCCGATGGAGCATTTACCACTGCACTTAGCTACTGAATGTAAGTTGGGTGGCCCAGCTAATTTTCGATGGATGTATTTCATTGAAAGATACTTGCACAACTTGAAACTGAAAGTTAAAAACAAAGCTCGAGTGGAGGGTTCAATTGCAGAGCGATACATTGAAGAGGAATGTGTACATTTTTGTTCGTTGTATTTCGAGTCCAAAGTCCCAACAGTGCATAATCGGTTACGTCGAAATGAGGCACCTCGGAGGTCTCATGATTCTAATTTACTTGAAGTTTACACGTATCCGACATCACTTGGTCTACGAGGCAAGGATAGAATTTTGAGTGATGAAGAACATAAACTCATAAGATATTATGTTCTAATAAATTCGCCGGAGGTCAGAAAATACATACGGTGAGAATATTTTTATACCATATTCACACACACATTATGCAACTTTAACATTCATCTTATGAATTCATTTTAATGTGTAGTGGATTCCAAAAGTTGGTGCAAACACATCATCTACAATGATGCTCAAAGGGAAGAACTTCAAAAAGAGCAATTCCCAAATTGGTTTGAAAAAAGGGTATGCAATTAAATACACACACACACGTACATAATTATGTTTATGGAATAATGTATTTTTTATTATAATTTTGTAGGTTCAAGATGATGAAGAGCTCAAGAAGAAATTCATGGACTTGATAAAAGGTCCTTTGTTTAAAGTTGAAACTTACAAAATGTGCAAGTGCAATGGTTATAAATTTAGTTGTGCAAATCCTAATGAGCTCACTTCATCAAATTCCGGCATTGTTGTCATTGGTAAGAAAATTTGTAGAAGCGCAAAATCTTAGTTGCAAAATCTTTGTAGATGCGCAAAATCTTAGTTGCAATTATTCTCCATCATTCATATTTATATCTAACACATTTTAAATTGTAGGAACTTCATACAAAGAAAGTTTTGGAAACAATTACGGACGATTGCAAGAAGTTCTAAATCTCTACTATCACAATGGTCAACAAGTTGTTTTCTTCAAATGTCATTGGTTTGATCACACAAAACATGTCAAAGTTGATAGAAATCGAATAACTACGGTGGATGTCAAATCAACACTAAATGCAGAAGATGTGTTTGTATTGTCTAGCCAAGCTCATCAAGTGTATTATGCACCAAATATTACAAATCCAAAGTCATCATGGTACACGGTCCTAACAACAAAGAATCGACAAGTCAATGAAAGTGTGACATCTAAAGAGAAGGTTAGATCTAACGATGATGCTTTTCAAAATGAAGTGTCAAATGCTTCATCATCACATGTTGAAAGAGTGAATGTTCGTGATCCCACAAATTTTTTTATTGACTTGACAATGTTTGAAAATGATCGTTCCATGGCCTATCACGAAGAAGAACGAAGTGAGAGCAATAATGAAAATCAAATTGAAGCCGTGAACATTGATGAAGAAAGTGATAATGAAGATTTGACTTAGTTAATTTATTTCCTAGTTAAATTTGTATTAATTTGAAGTATGATGATAAATATTTGTATTGTTTTAAATTACTATAAATTTGGAATTCAGAATGAAATGCATGTATTTGAGGAGTTGTGTTTTGATATATACAGGGAGGTTAAGTCTGTTAGCTACTGACTAAAAATATTTTGGCCTCTTATATTCGACTGGAACCAGTGGAAGTATGGGGCACGGGTAAAATCCACCAAAATCGGTCGAATTTGTAAATTCCACCGAAATCGGTCGAATTTGTTATTTATATAAAATATTTTTTTCACTCACTCTTCACTCTCTTCTCTCTCGCTTAGGGTTTTTACTTACCGCCTATACGCAAATACACAGATTCATGCGAAAGTCTGTAAAATGAAAACGCAGCTTCATAAAATCGCGCTCAAATCTGGAAAACGTAGCTTTCAACAGGTATTAATTTTGGTTTTTAATCTCAATATTAATTTGGGTTTGTTAATTAGAGTATGAGTTTTTAATTTGGGTTTGTTTAATTAGAGTATGAGGTTTTTAATTTGGGTTTTTTAATTAGAGTATGAGGTTTTAGTTAGGGTTTTAATCTGAGTTTGTTCTTTGTTTTTTCAGTTTTTGTTAGCCCTTTTGCTTGCAAGCTTCTTCAGTTCCGCGGAGGCACGAGATGTGAATGCTCGGAAGGTAGTTTTTACAGATCTCTCTCCCTCCCTCCCTCGTATTATATGACTATCTTCTGTTTTGAATGACCAAACATTTTAGTTCAAATTTTGTATTGATGGAATAGATGAATGTAGATTACAAATGCTTACAGCCAGTTATATTTTAATTTGTAATGAAGTTAATTCGGTTCCGTATTTCTCTTAATTTTAGTTTTAATTTCATATGAAACTCTAAAATGTTGAATGCAGAACACTTGTCATATATCATCTCTTTGTGTGTCTATGTGTAGTTTATAATAAATTAGATATAAACTGGAATAGAGGAGGTGATCTGAGTACGCGTATTTGCAATTTTTTGTTGTACAATTTTATAAACATTTGATATGCTATGCACAATCAATGCAGAATAGTTGTCATTACATTTATGTATGAATCAGTTTTAGTAATTTAGTCTAGTGGTTGTATGAAAATCTGATATGATTTACACAATTAACGCACAACACTTGTCATTTATAGTATGTAAATGTAAATGTTGTATGATCAACACTTGTTGCTTGCAGGTTGGTTTGTCTAGGTTTTGGCTCATTGTGTTTTTTGTTCTTATGGCGATCGGGGAAAGTACAAGTGGTGGGAGGGGACAGGGCAGTCGAGGGGGTCGGGGCAATAGTAAAGGGGGCAGGGGAAGAGGCAGAGGGGGGAATGGTAGTGGAGGTAGGGGCCAGGGTAATAGAGGGGGAAGTGGTAGTGGAGGGGGCAGCGGTAATTCTCGGGGCAATGACGACGAGGGTGATGATGAGGAGGCGGAGAATGATCAGGAAGGACACGGGGAAAGTCAAAACATGCCAACAATCACATATGAAAGGGCAAGGCGCAGTTGCTCGACTGGTGATTACACAAAACCACCAGCTCCTGGGGAGCCGAAAGCTATTGTTCATTTTGTTGATGGAAAATGGTATTGCTTGTCTATTTCATGTAATTTCAATATAATGCTTATATATGCTAATTAGGGTTCAAAAAATTTCACATTGTTTTGACTTCGATTGGTGATAATGAAACAAGTAGTCTTCTTTTGGGGTCTTTAGTTGGTGAAACCCTGTTACCTATATCAAATTCTATGTTTAAACTCTGTTACATATATCAAATTCTATGTTTAAACTAAGAAAAGACAGTAGTGGTGAAATGATAATCGGTACAACTATAAGATATATTCAAGAAACTGCATTTCAGATGCTTAAAAAAGAGTTTAGTTCACAAATGAAGCTTAGGATTACACAATCGGATTCTGGTAGGCTTGATCTGTGTTTTGATTTGCCAACTAATGATATATCTGAGATTAAGGTTCCAAAACTGAAGTTTCATTTTAATGGTGTGGATTTGGAGTTGCATTTTGGCATGTTGTGATGTTATATGTACTTTTCTTATTCCTGTTGTTTCATTTAAAGTTTTATTTAACTATATTACTCGGCCATAAGAGAAGACTCAAGTGTTATGAGAGTCGGGGACAAGAGTTGTAGAGCATATCCCAGTGTTAATATGAACTGATACGTGTTGCCACCTTGGTCCTTGGTTTCAGAATACGAGTTGCCTTGGGTCTGTAGTTGGCCATGGCCGATGAACTGATAGCTTAGTAATGTAGATTTCTTAAAGTTTGCCCAAAAAAGTCCTGCTTTTCCAGAAAAAAGCCAGTCCAATCGTATAAGAACATGTACTGTATAATTTGAGATACAGGAGATTAAATAGTATTATAATCTAGGAAGAATGACGAGGATGTTGATAAACTTGTTACTACGTACAAGAACGATATATACAGAAATTTCGCTAAAAGTAATAGAAAAGCACTAAAAAAGCAAACAAGTACCGGTAACAGGATTTTTACATTGTACAAGTTCTTAAGTTGTTACAAACAAGCATGATCGAGTTGCGATTGCAGTATCAATTCATACATATATATTACTGATTTATATAAGTACTGATTGTTTAAGCAGTGGGATATGAGGCTTGCATTGAAATGCCATAGAGGCCTTATATATGAGGCTTATATATGTTAATTATTTACTAATTGTATGTTACTTGTTGTAGTATAAGGGAAGCTAGGAAAAAGAAGACTCTCGGGTACATTATTAAAGTGCTTTGGAATGAAAATACACATCAGTCGAAGGGATCGGAGCGTGAAAAATTTTATGACGACTGTCTTGAGAAGTTTAAGGTATGAGTACATTATATTTTGTTAATTCTTTCGGTCTAACAAGAGAAACTGTCATGTCATAATATTATTATCGATAACATTGTCACACACTTATGAGTTATTTAAGTAATTGTAATTGTATCTGATATGTTTTCTTCAGATTCGGTTGCAAATTTAATTAGTTATTGGTGATACTACGATTTAATTGTATCTGATATGTCTATGTGATCCTGTTTTCTAGGAATACTACGATTATCCAAAAGGAATGGATGAAGCAGAAGGGGATAGAGCTGTGAAAGAACATATGAAGGTGAATTGGTCAATCTTCCTTATTTGGAGAAGCGTCGAGCAGAATTAGAGGCAAGTGAACTGAGGAAGTCTGGAATTCAAGCTACTCGACATTCGTGCAAGCCTCACTACTTCAACCAGCGGACCTGTGATAGCCTCAACACCTACTGGGAAGGAGATGTGTTTAAGCATAAATCAAAAATTGGCAAGAATGCCCGTAGTCATCAACAGCATGCCCACCACAGCGGTGCCATACCATTCAGCCAGAGACGAGAGGTATTTTACTTCTTTTACAATTTCAAAATAATTTTATAAACTACCTTAAAATTGAACTTGACACATAGCTTGACACATAGCTTGTTTTCCTTTCTGATGCATTATATAAAATGTAACCTAGATCTTGATGAATCTTATTATTGTACATATGTACTGATAAAGAAGAAATCCTACTAAACACCTTCTAAAAACATGTATGCATATTTGTATAACTTAGGAAATTCATATTAGTTTTTTCTAATAAACAGGAAATGGAGATTGAGAAGCAAGCACCTGTCTCCAATCTTGAGTTTATGAATACTGTCTATCACTTTGACAAACCAGAAGATCTGAAACTTAAGGTTTGTCTTATCCATGGTTTATCTATTTTTTTGTAAAAAATATTCTATTTTTATCTGTTTACATGTCATTAGTGTTCCATTTGGGATACCCAAATAAGTAATTAGATTAATTATTGTTAAAAGAAAATGTATTAGTATGGTTGCTATCAAAGTAAAAGCAAATGAAATTGAAATCGATCATTGTTAAAAGTAAATGTATTAGTATGTGTGCTTTGACAATAATCTATTCCAATTTCATTTGCTTTTACTTTGATAGCAACCATACTAATATATAGCTAGCCTACCTATATAGCATACACGTTCTGCGTAGGAGGGCCGAAGTCGCTTTCACTTTCAAGTTCAAATCCTGGCTCTGAGGTATCCACTTTTTTTGGAAGAATCAGAAGTGATATCCACACACTCAGTTTTTCTATAAGATATTGAACTGAATCAGAACTGAGGTATGTTTTGACCAGGTCTATTTTGAAGGAACTGGTCATAAAAAAACTCTAAAACCTAAGTCAACCAGCAGTTACACATCACACGAATGATAAAATACAAACATACAAAACAGATATATACCTACACACAAACAATACAAGGCAGACAATGGGACAAGAACGGTTCCAGGATACTCAGGATGAAGATTTCGAAAATCTTCGAGAAGAGCCTGAAGATAATGATTTTTGTCAATTGTTGAGAAGACCATAACTATTCTATAGGGCTTGTAGTTGATTCTCTATCTTTATTTAGTTACCATGACTTCGTATATGTGACTTGAGTTTGAATCTGGTTATCATTAACATGTTGTTTGGCAGTTTAATATTTACCTATAACATGTTAAATTTATTGTTCTACATTTTTTCAACTACTGGTCATTAATAAATATGGTTATCATTAACATGTTTTTTTGCTTATATGTTGCATATTGCAGGAAGCTATGGAAAAAGCGCAGGAAGATATGGAAAGAGCGATGGCTACACAATCCACACCGGAGAACTTGTCAACTACTGATCCACCTCTATCACCACGTATCCAAAAGAAGTTGGAATTGAAGAAGAATTTTACTCTGTCACTTCAGGTGAGACCCCCAAAGAAGGGGAAGACCTTTCTGTTTCCTCGACATACAGTGCTAGAGGTTCTTGGATCGTACGAGGCATCACAGTGGACGGAATCTCAGTCCACACAAAACTTGCATGCCCCTCCCCGCCATTTATCTGATGATTCATTGCAGTTTGTATTAAGGGTTTCAGGTGATATGAATAGGTTGGTCCATTCCTTGGAAATGCAGGAGGTGCCACGTTCCTTGTTGAATGAACGCATGCATATATTAGCAAATGAAGCCTTTCTAAACAGAGATTATGACCGCAATGAGCAGGATTCGTGGTTTGAGTATATGCGGCTAGCATCGTCCTTTGTTGCTAAAGCCATGGTGCTGTACAAAAAGGTCATCCTTGAGGTCACTGTTGATGCCCTCTATAATACTATGATCGTTTTAAGTCTTTCATGCGATTTTAGGAGAACTCGTAACTTAACGGTTTGCAATCGTTTTAAGCTAGCATGACTAGAGTTGAGAAATTTATACTTCAACTTCCAGTTGCAAGACTTGACTATATATATTCACATAGTTAATTAGGTCTCTACCTAGCTAAGGTTGATAAATTTGCAAAGAAAAGGGACTTGCTTTTTGCAAAATTGGAAGTCGAGACGTGAAATTTTGTATGGTATTAAAGTTACTAATGAAGTTGTAAGATAGTAAGAACTAAGAAAAGGCTTTCTGGTAAAGTAGCAGAGGACCTAAATAGTTCAAAAGTGGACCTGTGATTTAGGAAGCTCACCGGCCAACTTTTAGCGCGCAATATTGTGTTGGAAAATACAATATTGCTAAAAGAGGACCTAATTTCAACAAATTGTATTAAACCTTTCTGGTTAACGTCTTATCTGCAATCGATATTGAATTAATTATTTGTTCCTGAGTGCTAGCATTGTTATCTGTATAACTACTGATGGATGTCATCTTCTTTCTATTTATTCAATGTTTATCACAAACTGATTAGGTTTGCTTATACTGCTGAGCCACTATTTGGTAGTTGTTCGATGCTTAAAACGATTGCAGGGTAATATAAATTTCATCATTGTACTAATATATTCAATTGCAGGGTACAAGTATCGAAAAGGCACCGATCGATCCCACTAACTCAGGAAACGGAGGAAATGGAGATGGAGACGATGATGAAGATCAAGATGCGAGGAATTATCCACTGTATGATTAGCTGTTTTGTGACTGGGCTTTGTAGAGCATTGCTCATTTTGTTAGCTACATTAGAATTATTATGCTAAGCTTTTGGGACCAATTTGTAATGTACAAGATAATGTAACTTTTATGTTAAACTTATGGAAGGTTGATGTTTATATATTTTAATTGTTTAGATTTTTTTGGTATTCTGCCCCCTCCCCTAATTGTTTAGCAAATCAGGTTGTGATTAGTTTACATTACAGGCTGCAAAAAATACAGTATGCAAATGGACTGTTTATGGCATGTTAATTCGACTCCTTGCAGTCGAATTTAACAAACCAAGAAATCTTGGTGATAAATAAATTTGACTGGAAGTCGAATTTATAAATTAGACTGACAACCCAGTCGAATTTATAAATTCGACGGCATAAAGTCGGCCGGTCGATTTTATAAATTCCACCGGAAACAGTCAAAAGTAAGGTCGCAAGGCGGGAAATCCAAATTTTCGCCAAAAAATTCAAAAAAATTTCTGGGGACAAATGCCACTGTTTCCAGTCAAATTTATGCAGTCGAATTTGTTGCAGTCGAATTTGTAGCAGTCAAATTTATAGCAGTCGAATTTATGCAGTCGAATTTATAGCAGTCGAATTTACAGCAGTCGAATTTATGCAGTCGAATTTGAGCAGTGGAATTTATGCAGTCGAATTTATTAATTTCGACTGGTTTTTACTAAATTCCACTAAGCTAGATTCGACTGTCAGCTTGCAGTCGATTTTAGCTAATTTCGACCGTAGCCAGTCGAAATTAGCTAAATTCGACTGTAAGCTGGCAGTCGATTTTAGCCGAGATTCTTGTAGTGACAGCTACGAGATTTGCTATGCCTTTTCTTTTCTTTTTCTTTTTTTTCCCTTTAAAATTTGTATATGCCTATTTTATATGTCTGTGTAAAGGACCAGCATGGCAGCACCAGATAATAAAATATATATAAAAAATTAAAAAAATTATTTTTTAAAAATACGTAACTATTATTTATAGATTTTATAATTTTATTATAAAAGTAAAGGCCAGGTTAAAATCAAGCGTAATTACCTAAGTTACGTGTTTTTTATATTTTATTTAAAAAAATATGGTGTCCATGTCTTGTAATTTATAATTCCACGTTTTGTTTTGTCAGAATGTGTTAGGTCCAAAATAGTTTGTAGAAGGGGGGGTTGAATACAATCTTTACCTTTTTATCGAAATTTGTCCGTTAGATAATATTTTAGCAAAGACAAATTTGTGCGGAATTATTTAACACAATTTTTCAAGTTGAATATAACTGTATATTAACTTGATGTGGTGTTACAAAATCAGTATAACAACTTATCAAGATGTTAATAACTAATTAGAAAATTCGACATGAACTTTTCTAATTTAGTTAATAATAATCAAGATAAGAACTAGGAAACTTAATTCGCTAGTAGTACAAGAATCACAAATAGACAAGTTCTAGCGGATAGAATATTACAAAGGTGAAGAACTTGAATTTCTGGGAATTGTTTAAGCTTTGGTGTTCTTGGTGTTCTTGAGAGAGAATTATGTTCTGCTGGATATTATATTTTCTGCTCTGTTTCTTGGTTATTACCTAATCTTCTGTGTTCTGTTCTTTTGTATCAGTAATAAGTCTTGCTAGCTTTCTGTAGGATATTTAACTACTCCAGCATGACTTAAACTGCTTCCAAGACTTAATTTTTCTTCATTAATACTTACACAAACCTCCATTAAGACATAAACCTGGTCGGTATGACTTAATAAAAGTTCGGTATGACTTAACACAGCTGGCAGGTGGTCGGTATGACTTAATCAAGATATTTGTTTCGGTAAGACATAATCTTCATAGCTCGGTAAGACATAATCTTGAATTCTGTCGGTATGACATAATTTAAGTCATACCGAATTTAGCTTCACCAAGACATAATCCAACCTTCTTTCTTTAAGTCATATTGATCCATTTAATTAATTAATGATTAGCCAATTCATATTTAATTGATACAATAATTAATTTAATAAATTAATTAATTCTTCTAGAATTAATTCATTTAATTAAATCAACTAAATGATTTATATCAATTATAAATGAATTTAATTAAATCAATAAATAATTAATTTAATTCTTACAAACCACTGAAGGTAGTAAAGAATTACCACTGACTTGTGTCGACGTTCGATGTACTGTCTGGTTCATGAACGACTAACTTCAATGATGCTTCTTCACTTTTGACTTTAGGTTGTGGTTTATTTCTTCTCTCAATTCTCTTGTACTGTAACTGACATTCAAACTGTCACTCGAAAAATCTCTGTCACTGTTCAAATGAATCCATTCACTTCAATGCTATACTAGGGCTTGATCAGATAACTGAATCGTCTTCCAGTGTACGACATCAAAACTATAGATTGACTTTTCTTTTTTTTTTCTTCTGACAGATAATACTTCTTGAGATTCCTGTGACAGTTCATATGTATATTTACTTATTACAATTTGGTTTAAGTTGATTAGGATCCTCTAACTAAAAATAGGCTGAGTCATATGCCTTTCAGAATGACCTGGGTTCGAATTCTCCGTGCGCTTCATTTTAATTTTCGATTGAATATTTTGTGCTTGGTGGCTTAGATCAGACATAAGGTTGTACGTAAAGAGTAAAGTGCACTTTGTGTACTTACAATTTGCGTGTCAGACCACTTAGGATACTGGACTTTAGAAAGTACCACGGGCTATACTGTATTTCACTTTTCGTTACGAGTTACTCCTTTTTGTTAAATGACTCTAACGTCGTCTGCCAGCCTGGGGGTAAAAATGACATTTCAATTATACGTATTGTTTCTGTAGTATATGTATCGCTACTTTACCCAAACGAGACCACACTTCAATTAGGTTTTCATCTTAGTGCAGCGTTGCGAGTTGAGGAATTCGACCGGACTCAACAATGGTGTGGGTGGTACGAGATCGTGCGGACAACGACGCCTACGCTCCCAGAGAACATCCAGATTATTCAGGTAAACTATCGATGTTAATTTACCCTACAAAAACTAGGGTTCTAAGTATTTGTTTGGGGTTCTGTTGACCGTGCTTGATTATTTGAACTTCACTGTTAGGAATATTGCTTGGATTGCTTGGATTTTGCTTTATATAGTGTCTTTATATATAGTGAAGAGTGGACCATTGCTGTTTGTTTAAAGTAGCAGTTGCATTGAATATAGTGTCATCGTGGTCCCTTGTGTCTCTAATCTTGTTAAATTTCCATGTGAAGTGCATTATTTTCTGGATGGCTGCTACTGTGTTAACATGTGTTCGACTACTTTATTCATGTGTTTGAGTTGTTTATTTCAGCTGCCCCAGATCTGTTTACTATTAAATTACATCATGAAGGCAAGTTTATGGAAAATCCTAAAAGATATGTTGGAGGCAGTGTAGATTATATAGACTTATGTGATGTTGATACTATGAACTTAATTGAGCTGATGACAATGTCAAAGGATTGTGGGGATATGGGTGGTGTCATCAGTCATTATTACAAACATCCTAGTACTGATATGGAAAGAGGAATGTGGATGTTAGAATCAGACTCTGATGTTGTAGAAATGTATGATATGATGCCAACATCGAGGATAATTTACATCTACTCAGTCAGTGATAACCCATTAGTCAGCCTAACACCTGGAGGGGCACCTACTCAGGAGTATGCACCATCTAAAGATCCCAATTTAGAATTTGTAGACAATCCCATCTCTAAACATGAAGATGATGAAGACCAAGATGATCCTGACTGGGAAGACAATGGATATGATGAACTGAGTGATGAAAGCTGGGATTCAGATTCCTCTAATATGGATTCAATCGATGAAGAAGTGTGTGAATACAAGACTGAAAGGCTATTGAAGAGGAAGAATAAAGAAATTTCTTAGCAAAAGGAGAAAGGTAAGGAAAAGGATAAAGCTAAACAGAAGCAGAAAGCAAGTGATGCAGGTCATGCTGAAAAAGAACCAGAGCATAACATGGCACCAGAGAAGGACATTGTCAGTGATGATGAATGGGACATTGCTTCTGATGTGTCAAGTCACTATGCTGGCAGTGATGAAGAAAGGATGGCTGGGAACTCTATAGATGAGGATGAAATCTCATATCCAGCTTTTGATCACAACACAGAAATGGGTGATCCTAAGTTTCAGCTAGGGCTAATATTTGCAACTGCAAAAATATTCAGGAGTGTAGTCAAGAAACATGCCATTCTACATAGAAGGCCTATAAAACAGTGCAAAAATTATGGTTCCAGAGTGAAGTTTGTTTGTGAAGCACCATGTGAATGGAAGATATATGCTTCTAAAATGTAAAGGACTGACACATATCAAGTCAACGTTTACAAGCCTATGCATACATGCACACCAACCTTTCAACAGAAGCAGATTAACTCTACCTGGATTGCAGAACAGTATGAAGATGATATAAGAATGAATCCAACATGGCCTTTGGCATCATTCCTGCAGAAAGTTGTAAATGATTGGCATTGCCAAGTTTTAATATATGCTGTTGCTAGGGCTAAGAGGAAGGCACTGAAAAAGATTAATGGAAAACATGTAGATCAGTATGGCAAGGTTTGGGAATATGGGAATGAATTGTTGAAGGTTATGCCAGATAGTACAATCCAAGTTATGACTGAAGATCAAGAAATTGAAAATGGGAGAAAGAGATTCAAGAGATTCTACACATATTTTGGTCCACTTAAAAGAGGCTTTAGAAGTGGGTGCAGACCTTTGGTGGGACTATATGGGTGCCACTTGAAAGGACCTTATGGGGGTAAACTACTAGCTGCTGTGGGTACTGATGCCAATGATGGCATGTACCCCATAGCATGGGCTGTAGTTGAGGCTGAGAACACTGATAGTTGGAGTGCTATCAGTACATTGTAGAGCCAATATGTGGTGAAGAAGAATTGGAGGAAACAAGCTATCCCAAACCATTGCCTCCTGAGATTAAGGTCCGGACTGGCAGACCTAAGAAGAAGAGGAATAAGGTTAATGATGTTGTTAATGCTGATCCAACAGGATTGAAAAGACAAAATACAAAAGTGAAGTGTAGCTATTGCACTGAGTATAGTAATAATATGAGGACTTGTCCAACAAGGGTGAGCTTATATTTGTCCTCTAATGTTGTTGTGTTCTTTATAGTCATATTTGTTTTTTTTTATTTTGTTATACTAATAAGGTAATTTGAAACAGGCTGTTGATCGAGCCAATGGGTGTGAGAGACAAGTGAAGACCAGGCCTAAACCAAAACCCAAGGCAGCTCCTGGCACAAACAATCCTGCAGGAGATAATCCAAGGCCTGAGGCTATAACTGATGCACACAATGACAGAGGTGATGTTCAAAATCCCACACCTTCTGTAGAGAAGCCAAGTGGTACAGCTAAGAGAGCTTCTAACCCAAATGAAGGTATAAATGCTAGGGTTTTGAAGAAGAAAGTAGATCATGTAAAGGTTAACAACACTCCACTTGGTATTCAACCACAGAAAGGGGGGAGTGGTTATAAAACTAGCAAGGAAAACATTGAGGAAAAAAGGAGGGAAATGTAGGCTAAACTGAAGAAAAATCATGTTTGGAAAATTTAAGAACTTTACAAGTTAACATGTTTTTGCCTTGTGGCTTATGTATTCCAGCTGAATTATTGTCCACTATGGGCCTAGCACTCTATTTACTTTTGTTATGTTGTCATGAAGACAATTAGGTTTGTTGGTTTATGAAAACTCTATGTCCTTTTGTTATGTTGTGGTTAATGAAAACTCTATGTACTTTTGTTATGTTGTCAAGAAGACAATGTTATCTTAAGTAGTTATTTGCCTTTGCCTAACTTGCTTCTTCTTTCTGTTTGTTAGTTATCATTGATTTCATAGTTGAGTAATCACTGACAAAGAGTAATAGCAAAGTTCTCGTTGATATTAAAGCTGCACTGATACAATAACATAGCTAAATGCTTAAACATGCCTAACTTGCTTATACTGATACAACAAACTACACCTTGTAACTAAGACAATTTAAACAAGATCATCAGTATCATAGCCCTGATCAACATCATCAGGAGTAACTGAACTAAGTGCCCTACCCATCATCACAGCGAATACCATAAACATTGACACCACCATAAATCCTTGCTTGGTTTTCAGAGACCTCATTTCAGCTTCATTCCTCTCTGCCATACGATCCAAACTGCGCATGTGCCTCCCATCCGTCTCAACTATCCGTCCTTGCAACTCTGCTATGGCCTCAACAGCACGAGGTCCAAGAGGTGGGTCGACCCACCTATGGTATGCACAAAGCGACTCAGGACATACCCTATATCTTCGACCAACATTTTCCCTATACCAGTGCGTCTTCACAACACTCATTGCATCGCAATGACACTTGAGCTTGAACACAGCATCAACTTCAGCCTCGATATATTTGTGCTCCATTCTGTGTTTTGGGAGAAAGAGATGAAGAAATTATGGATTGAAAATGAATTGGGGGTGCAGCTGTGTATACATACACTAAATAGCCGTTGAAGCATTGAAATGTCATTTTTACCCCGAAGTTGGCAGACGACGTTAGAGGCATTTAACGGAAAGGGGCAACTCGTAACGAAAACTGAAGTGCAGTATAGCCCGTGGTACTTTCTGAAGTCCAGTATTCCAAGTAGGGCTGAGTATTCGGTTAAAACCGAACCGAACCGAATTTTAATTCGGTTAACCGAAACCGAAATAACAAAAATATGAGAACCGAAAATCGAACCGAATTTAATTCGGTTTATAACCGAACCGAAATATTTATTTCGGTTATTACCGAAAACCGAATTAAAAAACCGAAAACACAATACAATACAGACAACTTGGATATTCACTTGAATTAGAGAAGCAGCAGATATGGGATTATGTTGGTGACAAATATGTTCACCGTTTAAATCAAACAAACACAATACAGATGCAAACACAATACCGCCGTTAGGCATTTTCCGGCAGCGTCGCCGCCGACTCCCCACCTCCGGCGAAGCCCTAACCTCCTCCAAACTGCTACTCAAGCCTCAAAAACCTCCGATCTATAATACCCCAACCTAGAATCGTTAAAATCGAAGCCAAACTTTCAAGAACCGAATCAAAAATAAATTGCCCGGAAATCAATTATTTCGAAATTGATTTCTGATGGCATGGCTGAGTAGAAGATGAGGAAATGATTGTGTTGGATATAGATATGCTAGGGTTTTGATATCAAAATCATGTAGAAAAATGAGTTTGATTATTAGAATATATGTATATATGTATGTTCTAATAATATATTATACTTGTGTAACATACTTGTGTATTGCTGATTTGTGTAATCGGAGGGCATAGACTATAGAAAGATATAAAGGAGAGAGGTGAAGGAGATGATACACATAACTAAGGAAGAGATGATACTCAATTATCAACATATTTATTATCTAACAAATATATTATCTATTATATAAAATATTATATAAAATCGGTTTTTTATTTCGGTTTTCGGTTAACCGCGGTTAAAAACCGAAAAACCGAAAAACCGAAATTCTGAAAAAAAGTAAAACCGAAAACCGTTTCGGTTAACCGAACCGAAAATATTTCGGTTTTTCGGTTCGGTTTTCGGTTAACCGGACCGAATACTCACCTCTAATTCCAAGTAGTCTGACACGCAAACTACAAGTACACAAAGTGCACTTTACTCGTACGTAAATTACATGTTTTGTTTCTTGTGTTTCTTCCTAATGGTCCAATTTGTGGTGCAAAATAAGCTTCATATGAAATAAAGGAATTGGGAATTTGGAAATCATAAGTAATAAGTACATCGGCGCATACTTTTTTCTTAATTCATCCAACTTATTTTCTTTAACTTTGACCGCAAAGACAATATGCTGCGATGTCTCTTCATGTGTTATAAATATCACTACTTTTTTTAAAATATATATGCCCACAATTAGTTTAGTTTAAATATTTCAACTTTTTAGTATTTACTAGTTAAAACACCTGCAATGCACGCACGAATTTTTCTACTATTAGATAATTTTTTATTAATTTTTATTGATAATTTTAAGATACGAATTTTACAGGTCTAAAATTTTTAAATTAAATAATTTAATCATAATAATTATATATATGATGCCAGTTATATTTTTATACAAAAGAGGAATTTTAATTAAAAAATATAGAAAAAATAACACGTTTTATCTGAAAAAGATAACCGATTATTTATTAATAATTACAATATTTATAAAATAGAAAAGGTAACATTTTCTAGGTGAAAAAAGAAATTAGTTTGGTATTATTATTTATAATATTGTTAATAATATATTTAATAATATTTTAAATGTTGTTTTTGAAAAGAAAAAAAAAATAGTTAAAAAAATGTGTTTTACTTCAAGAACTAAAAACAGTGATGGAGAGGCTGAGATAGATGAGATTTGACGGTATGTGGATTTATAAGCGAACATTTTTTATAAATTTAATTAAAGACATTATAAAATTATATTAAGAAATTTATAACTTAAAAATCTTAATTACCAAACACCTGATTTAACTTATAAGTAAAACATTTAAACACGAAAAATTAATTTGTAAGTGAAAATTAGTTATTTCATATAAGTTTCTTATTCCATTTAAGTGGTAAGTAACTTATTTTAAGATATCCTAAACATACCCATATATATTCGACGAAACGAAATCTACCACACCACACGAATCAAATATAGTCTTAGCACAACCCATCAACCCACATTTTGCATAAAGATTAATCAAACTATTTTGTGCAAAAACATTCGACATAAACCCGGACTTAAAAATAAGACCATGAATTTGCTGGCCTTGCGAAATGGCGAAAACGGTTGCGCAAGATTTTAATGCTGTAACGATCGAAAGCTCGTAATCTTGTTGAATTGTGGTGGTGTTGTTGTGATCGAAGAAGAGATGGAGGTGTTGTGGGGAAAATAGAGATAAAGTGGTGATGCATTTGAAATGCTTTGTAGCAAGATAGAGTGGAGATTGTGAACAACATTTGAGCTTGAGAGAGATAATCATGAGAATGTGATTTCAAAACAATCTTTTTGAAAATAACTTGGAGGGAAGAGTAAGTGTATTATAAGGTGATTAAAAACTTGAATATACATAACATAACACTCTTTCCGTCCCAAATTTTTAGTTCACTGTTCAATCCGACTTTTATCTATGTATATTGAATTGAAGAATGTTAGGGAATCAAATAATTTTTCCAAAAACTTCTCCAAAATGATGTGGCAGGAGTAATAAATGAGATGGACCCCCTGCATTCACATCAATTCCACCAATTAAACATTCTCATTTTAACACATCATCATCTGCCACATCATTTTGGAGAATTTTTTGGAAAATTTGTTTGGATACCTAGCATTACTCGGAACCAAACAATTTTCTCAAAAACTTCTCCAAAATGATGTGGCAGGAATATTGAATTTGTAACTTTATTTATAAATTTATTTTATTAAATTTTTGTATTTATATAGAAAGTAATTTTTTACAAAAATATATTTTCGTGAATGTAATTATATAGAAAGTAATTTTTTTACGAAAATATATTTTCATGAATTTGCATTTTTATTCGTGAATGTCGAAAGAACTTTTTAAGTAAAATAAATTTAAAGGAAACACAAAACGTGATGATCAATGTTAATGAAGTAGAGAGAGTAGCCTGTAGGCATTTATTCCACATGCACCTCTTAAGCCAACTCCAGGTACAAAGAAAGTAATGGTGCTGAAATTTTAAGACGTCAATTTGTTTATCTCCACACCCCAATCCCATTTGACAATTTCCATGACACGCAAGGAATAATCATTTGTTTACAACACCACCAATTAGCGATTATAAAATTAAGAAATCGGATATTATTATAAAATCTCCATTTATATTTTTTAATATCATAATTTTAATCAAAATATCATCCATGATCCATTTATGAAAACAATAATTAAATTTTATTTTATTTATAAAATCAAACCACGATTCGAATAGAAACCAATCGGTTCTTACTCTTTAGTTGGATTGGTTTAATTTGATCTGTACTTTTTATCGATTTGCTTTAAAAAGTGAAAAAATTGAATGAAAGCGGAACATAAACATCCCCAAATCTAACCAATATAATTAGGCCCAATCATAAGAAATTTAAAGTTTTAAGTCAAGTAAATTTTTGTGTTCAACAATAATATAGAAAAAAAATGAAGAAAAAGAGTTATCGGTAGTGTTAATTTCAAACCACCAAATGGGAGAGAGATTCTGAAAATTACTATTGTGTTATTATAGCAAAGGATTAACGAGAGGTTGAGAGCAATGCAAAACTATCTTCATAAAGCACATCTCCTACACTCTGAAAACGAATCCGAGCAATTTGAGTTCGAATTCAGATTCGATTTGTTAACAAATATAATTCATATTCGTATAAAAAATGAACGAATTCGAATTCTGTTTTATAATTCGAACGAATATCGGATCAAATCTCACCCCTCTAATATTTGATCATATATATATAGAATAGTTCGAATAATTTCAGAGTACTCGAACTTATAGGTGTTCCATTAAAATTCGTAAATTATGCATTGAATATATATTATATATAAATATATCTATACTATACTATTATAAGCGCAATAAGTTATATATGGTTGGTAGCTTGCTACACTTTTTTGGTACACTTTTTTTGGTACACTCAACAACAACCGTTGGATTTTGAGATAGATTAATGAGAACCGTTGGATGTAATGCTAAAAGAATATTCTTTTTATAATATATAATTTATAGGTTCAAGGTTCGAATCCCGTCAACAACATATTATTATTAAACATTTATATCATCTTATAAATTACTCCTAGAAATTCAAGGTTTATTTTAGTTAAAAATTTATATTATCTGTTTTCACTAAACAATTATATTACTCCCTATGTCCCAATTATTGTATCCCATTTTGACTTTTCAAATTCAAATTCATCGAAATTTAACTATAAATTATAATTTATTGTTTTATAATTTTACAAATTTAAAAATCAATTTTAATAACAGTTTACATAAGTTTCTTATGATCATTTTTTTGTAATTTATATGTTAATCAATATTGATTGATTATTAGTCAAAACACGATCAATTTGACTTTTTGAAAAGTCAAAATAGGGGAAGAGAAAGTATATTATAAACTACTCCAAAAATTTCAAGATTCGATTCCCGTCAACAACATATTAAATTTAAAAAGTTATTTATCTATTTTAAATATACAAGCAAAACACTATCATTTAGAATACTATCAAATACGTATTATTATATTTTATTATCTTCTATAATTTATTTTCTTACTAATTAAAAAGCAAATATTAAAATTCTGAATAATAAGATAAAAATATTTAAAATCTTCCGTGCATCGCACGGGTTACAAGCTAGTACTAAAAAAATTATATTCTAAACATGAAAACATTTTAGCATTTTTAAAAAATTATTCGAATATTATAAATTTTTTAAGATTATTCTGTACGAATTCGAATATATAAAAATGAGTAGTTCGATACTCAATCGAGTCGAACTGAATCAAATACGAACATTTATATTCGAATTTGAGTATTTGAATAGAGGATTAAAATTTTAATTCGAATCTGGACCGGATCCGAACAAGTAACTACAAATTCGAGTCAAATCTGTTCATACTACTATCCACACATACTCAACTCGTTTACACCCCTATACGCTCCTACGGCTATTTAAACCACCTGAGGGAAAAATTGTAGTACTCATATTATATTATGATCATAAGAACTTAAACTTTGAGCACAACTAATTTTTTTCCCTAAATTATGTCCCTAGATTTTCTTTCTCTATGCCTACAAATATTATAAAACTTTTTTTACTCCTTTAAATAAATAAAAAATGTATCCATGAAATTCCAATTTTTTGGTGTCCCCAAAACAAAATAGCAAAATATCAATATTTTATCACAGTAATTAAATACATATATATGTGTGTGTGTATATAATTTTACATATTACTGACTTTATAAATTTTTGAGATCTTGCAAATTTTATTAACGAATGTCGAAAGAATTCTTAATTACAATAAATTCAAAGGTGACACCTCCCCTCCCCCCGCACCATTTAGACCATCTCCACGTCTTTTCAAGACACCCCTTCCAAATTTCATTATATACCAGAAAAGGAAAAAAATAAAAGAACAAGGGTTGAAATTAAGAATACTAGGCAATTTATTCGCGCTTTGCGCGGTTTATAAATTTTTATTTTAAAGTATTGAAAATAGATAAATTAATTTTTATTATTTTTAAGAATTGATTGGTCTCTTAGGAATTTTCTAAAAAAATTGATTTAAAAACAATTTACATGAATTATCAGTTGGAAAAATACCCTCATTATATATCTAAAGTATTGATAATCTTAAAAATATCACAAACATATAAAAAAATTACAATACGGTACGAACGTTATCTTTACGATCAAAAGTTACAAATATTGAATATAACTTAATAACTGTTAGGAATATGTTGTACTTGATGATAACTTCACAATCAATCAAATTGTTTAAGGTTTTGTAGCTGTCAACGGATGAGGATTTATAACTCTATCCGTTGACAGGTAGCTCATCAACGGATGAGGTTTTGTAGCACACTGCAATATCTCTATGTTATCAGTTGATAGTGTTTTTATCCACAGTCATGTTGACTATCAACGGATAGGCAGAATAGGGTAGCCAATTGTAAATAAGCTATGCTATGTAATTCTGTCTAAGTGAAAGTGTATCAACGGATGAAGACTAAACTCTATCAACGGATACAACTCAAATCCACTCTATCAACGGATACAGCTCAAGTCCCAATATCAACGGATACTGCTCTATACATCATCAACGGATGTCACTATACATCATCAACGGATGTCAGTATACATCATCAACGGATAATCATTGACACTGTTTTCTATGATTAGCTGGAGATTAGCAGTTGATAAGGACATGTTTGACTGACAGATCACATGAGTTGAAAGTAGATACAAAAAGCAGTATGGCAGCCATACTTTGGAAACACAGAAGAAAGAAGCATTCTATTTACACTATGAATACAAGAAAGGTGCAGGAGACATGTCTGAACACAAGGACAACCTTTCGGCTACATGTGTATTTGGAGTGTAGTAACAAGTCAACTAGAATTAGATTAGTATTATCTTATTCCAGTAGTACTTGTAAAACTTGGGATATATAACCAAGTGTAGCAACTCTTTGTAGGTTAAGAAAATAGACATATTTGCTTAGGGTTTCTTGAATATTCTTAGAAGCAAAGAGTTGTAAAACGGCAGCTGTGTACATTTTGTATCACAGAGTTTTCTTCAAATAAAAGCTTCAGGTGGTGCATATTAACCACCTGATTTTATATGTGTTTGTGTTTAAATCTTACATTGCAATTATCTCTTCATAAGTTTCTGAAGTTCTTATCAGAAATTTATAAATATCAAGAATTGTATTCAACCCCCCCTTCTACAATTATACAAGTGTGTAATCTGGGAATAACAATTGGTATCAGAGCAAGCTTCTAACATATTTGAAGTTTAAAGATCAACACACTTCCAACATGTCTAAGAAGGATTATGGAGTGAAGATTCCAGTTCTTGATAGAGAAAATTACTTTCACTGGAAAGTAAAAATGCGTCTACATCTCTCGTCTATTGATGAGGGTTTTGTGGATTGCATTGACAAGGGTCCTCACGTTCCAATGAAGACAGCAACAAGAGTTGGCCTGGCTGATGATGTGCCTGACACTTTTATTCCCAAACCTGTTTCTGAGTGGAGTCTTGAAGATATTGCAGAAGTCCACAAAGACAAAAAGGCCATGAATATTCTGTTCAATGGTCTAGAAACAGACATGGTTGACAATGTTATTAACTGCACTACCGCTAAGGAAGTATGGGACATTGTTCAAACTCTGTGTGAAGGAACAGAACAGGTAAGGGAAAACAAGATGCAACTACTAATCCAACAGTATGAACATTTTCACTTTAAGAGTGGAGAAACATTGAATGATACATTTAGTAGATTTCAAAAGCTACTAAATGGTTTGAAACTGTATGGAAGAGTCTATCAAGTTAAAGACTCTAATCTCAAATTTCTGAGATCACTGCCCAAGGAATGGAAGCCAATGACTGTTTCTCTAAGAAACACTCAAGAGTACAAGACATTTACTCTTGAAAGGCTCTATGGAACTTTAAAGACCTATGAGCTGGAAATGGAGCAGGATGAAGAGATTGAGAAGTCTCAAAAGAAAAGTGGGTCAGTTGCACTCGTTGCCAACTTGGAGCAAAAGGAGGAAAGGACAGAAACTGCTAATTCTACACCAAACAGGGAGGTTTGTAAAGGTAGAGCAGAATCAAGCAGGAGCAAGGAAAAGGTGTTTGAGGAATTGAATGCCCTTCAGCAGGATGAATTGGATGAGATAGATGAGCACTTAGCTTTTCTATCTAGGAGATTCTCTAAGCTGAAATTCAAGAGAAACTCTGGGATGGCCAAGCCATTTAACATGGATTTTTCCACAAACAACTATGTGGATAAATCCAAAATTAAATGCTACAATTGTGGAATTGCTGGTCATATGATAAGTGAATGCAGGAAACCTAGATCTGAGAACAAGGGAAAGCCAACTGAGGTTGTTGACTATAAGAAGAAATATTTTGATCTTCTCAGGCAGAAAGGAAAGGCATTCTTGACCCAAGAGTATGACTGGGCTGTTGATGACAATCATTCTGATGATGATGCTGAGTTAGTCAACCTTGCTTTAATGGCTGATTCTGGAGAGCAGGAAGCAAGTTCAGCTAGCAATCATGTATTTTCTACTAATCTCTCTGAGCTCACTAAAGAGGAATGCAATAGTGTTATAGATGAAATGTCTACTGAACTATATCACTTAAGTGTTACTCTTAAATCACTTACTAAAGAGAACAATAGAATTAAAGAGTCTAATCTGTTTTTAAGTGATAGAAATGCTGCTCTAGAATCTTAATTTCTAGAATTTGAGAAAATGAGAGTTGATTGCAATAATGCTAAAAGTGAACTTGAAGCTGTGTTAAAAAGAGAACTGATAATTGCTAAATTTCAAAGTTGTAGGAATATTTCTCAAAACATAATAGAAGTTCAGGGAATAGAATCATTTGTGAAGGATACCTGGACTCAAAGGAAAAAGGAGCTAGAACCTGGCCTTGAGGATCTAGAGACTATTTGTGAATCAACGGATAGTGATCATCCGTTGACAGATGAACCGTCAACGGATGAGAGGTATCCGTCGACTAACAAAAAGTCTGTTAGTAAGAAGGAACTTAGGAAACTGGATATCAAGTATGGTCCAGTAAACAAGAATTTTGTTAATGGTGAGTGCAGCAAAACCAAATCCAGTGGGAAGGCTAAGACAGGTGATTTACACAACAAAAATGCTGTTGGTAAATCAGACAATGAAAAGGTAGAAATTGAATGCAAAAAGAAAAAGAACAGAAATGGTAAGATAGGCATCAACAAGAAAAACAATTACTCTCCTGACAAGTTTGCTCCTAGGAAAACTTGTAGTAATTGTAATAGTGTCAATCATTTATCTTCTAATTGCAAGATTGTCAACAAGGCTCCTGTTCATGTACCTCAACCAATGCCATGTATGCCTGCAATGCCTGGTTTGTATCAAAATGCTAGTTTCTCAAATCCATATGTGAACATGCCATATGTGTCTAATCCATACTTTCAATCTATGAATGTGCCACAAATGTCATGGAACCTACCTAGCATGAATAATATGTATGCCAATTTTTCACACATGCATGCATCCAATATTCATGCAAATGAGCATTTGTCAAACCCCATTACTCAAGCATCTACACCTAAGTTGAAGAATGCTAAGAGTGCAAAGTCAAAGGCTAACAAGAAAGGACCCAAGGAAGCTTGGGTACCAAAATCAACTTGATTTGCTTTTGAAATGAGTGCAGGGAAACAGAAGGAATCTATGGTACCTAGACAGTGGATGCTCTAGGCACATGACAGGAGATTCAACCCTGCTCACAGAATTCAAGGAAGGAGCTGGCCCTAGAATTACCTTTGGAGATGACAGCAAAGGATATACTAAGGGATATGGCCTGATCTCAAAAGACAATGTCATCATTGAAGAAGTGGCTTTAGTTGAAGGTTTAAAGCACAATTTGCTGAGTATCAGTCAGATTTGTGACAAAGACTATGAAGTAAAGTTCACAAAAGAAGCCTGTGTTGTTTCTGCCAAGGAAGACAACAATGTGGTATTGACAGGCTTTAGAAAAGGAAATGTTTACATAGCTGACTTCAATTCAGCATGCTCAGAATCCATTACTTGTCTCTTCAGCAAAGCAAGTAAGGATGAGAGTTGGCTATGGCATAAGAAGCTGTCACATTTGAATTTTAAAGTTATGAATGATTTGGTAAGAAAGGATCTTGCTAGTTGAATCCCTCATTTGGAGTTTGTCAAAGATGGGCTATGTGATGCCTGCCAATTAGGGAAACAAAAGAAATCATCTTTCAAAAGCAAGACAGAGTCATCCATTGTTAAGCCTCTTCAATTGCTGCATATGGATTTATTTGGTCTAGTAAATGTCATGTCTATTTCAAAGAAGAAATACTGTCTGGTGATTGTAGATGATTTTTCTAAGTTCACATGGACTTTCTTCCTGCACTCCAAGGATTGTGCAAGTGAAATCATTATCAATCACCTCAGAATGCTAAACAATGGTTCTGAAGGCAGAGTACAAAGGATCAGGAGTGACAATGGTACTGAATTCAAGAATTCCACAATGAAGATTTTCTGTGAAGAGAATGGAATTGTCCATGAGTTTTCTGCTGCCAGAACACCTCAACAAAATGGGGTTGTTGAAAGGAAAAACAGAACTCTCATTGAAGCAGCTAGAACAATGTTAAGTGAATCAAGGTTACCAACATATTTCTGGGCTGAAGCTGTCAACACTGCATGCTTTACTCAGAATATTTCCTTGGTCAATCAAGCTAGAGGAATGACTCCTTATCAGTTATTAACCAACAAGAAACCAACTTTAGCTTTTCTACATGTCTTTGGATGTAAGTGTTTTGTGCTAAGGAATCATGGAGATAACTTAGGCAAATTTGAAGCAAAGGCAGATGAAGCTATTTTCGTTGGATATGCAGCAGGGAAAGCCTACAAGGTCTACAATCTAAGAACCAACATTGTTATGGAATCTGTACATGTTGTGTTTGATGATCAAAAGATTCTAGGCCTAAATGATGAAGGTTACCATGAAAAGTTGGAATTTGAGAATGAAGGTGAAGGAAGAATGTACTATGATGATGATGAGGAGAATGAAGATCATGACCACAGAGATCCACCTAGAGCTGTTATACCAACTAGAAGTGATGCTTACACTGAAAATGAAGCATCCGTTGATAGTCATTCTGGAACATCCGTTGACAGTCATTCTGCAACATCCGTTGACACTATTAGAGATGCATCCGTTGACAGAAATTCTCGAGCATCCGTCGACAGGCAAAATGATGCATCCATTGACAGTCAACTTGATAACTCAGCAAGGACAACAAACTCAGGGGGAGTTTCTCAAGGTCAAAATTCAATGCTAAATCAACATGATCATGGAAATGAAGCAACCTCATCAAGATCAAATCTTCCACCTGCAAGAAAATGGACTAGAAATCATCCATTTGAGTTAATCATTGGTGAATCAAATTCAAGAGTCCAAACTAGAAGGGCCACTCAAGCAGAATGTCTATACAGTAGCTTCCTGTCTCAAGAGGAACCTAAGAAAGTGGAAGATGCCCTTCTAGATCCAGATTGGGTGTTAGCAATGCAAGAAGAGCTAAACCAATTTGAAAGAAATAAAGTATGGAAACTTGTGCCCAAACCTGATGATAGAAGTGTCATAGGTACTAAATGGGTTCTCAAGAATAAGACAGATGAAAATGGCATAATTGTGAGGAATAAAGCTAGATTAGTGGCAAAGGGCTATTCTCAAGAAGAAGGAATAGATTTTGATGAAACTTTTGCTCCAGTAGCAAGACTTGAGGCAATAAGAATCTTTCTAGCCTATGCAGCACATGCCAATTTCAAAGTCTATCAGATGGATGTCAAAAGTGCCTTTCTAAATGGGGAACTGGAAGAAGAGGTCTATGTCCATCAACCTCCTGGTTTTGAGGATCCAGAATTGTTAGTCACAGAGGCATGCCTGAATACATCTAATAACAAGCCCAAGTGGTTCGTAATGCTATGCATTACCTACATGACCTCTTAACTGAGGGAACCTCTAGTTGTAGAGTTTCTACTTGTTTGTACTATGTAATAGGCATCAAATTCTATCTGTGTAACTGTACCTACTAAGTCAAGAATAAAGCTTGAAAGAAGTTCTAAGGTTCATGCCTCAAGCAAGGAAATGAAGACTGTCAAATAATCACAGTTGGGATTTGAAGAATTGAAGAAATGAAGAAATTGCCTAAGTACTAATTCGAGAAGTACATTTGTTTATTCGAGAAGTCTAGCATTCGAGAAGTCTGGAGTTCGATATCTCAGAAGACACTATTCGATATCTCTCGATATCTCATTCGATATCTCAGGGATTCGATATGTCTATTACACGGTTCGAGAACTCAAGGAGTCAACAGTTCGAGTTCTCAAAGGGTCAACAAGTCAATGCTACATTCGATATCTCAAAGACTCAATATGCTATTCGATATCTCAGGGATTCGATATGTCAAAATGCTCTATTCGATATCTCAAGGAGTCCCAGAGAAAAGAGCTATTCGAGAAGTGATTCGATATGTCAAGATAACACTATTCGAGAACTCAGAGTTATCGATCAAGTCAACTCCAGTTCTCGAATCACTCACTTAGTCACTTCTCGAATACATTCTTGAGGACAAAATACTGAAGAATTGTACAAGTCAGAAACCTGCAACAAGCCAGGATGCTTTATTTGACTCTGTCCTATAAAGCATGCTGGAAAGCCTACAAAGAAGCTTGGAGAGATAAGACAAGGGACAAGGAGCTGAAGAAGTGGATCTAAACAGGCTTTTCAAAGTCAAATCTGTAGCCGTTTGGACTCTTACTAAAATGAGATAGACAGACTGGAAAGTGTTTTTGTTTTACCTACCTCATTTGTAGTAAGTGGGTGTATCCATGTCTATAAGGATACAGCCTCACTTCCTTAGCTGTAAAGGTGTTGAAGTTTCTCAAATACCCAGAAAATATCTCTCTGAGAAAAACGAAGCTGAGAATACTATCATTTGTATTCACAGATTGTAGCAAAATCTTTATCTAATAAGATATTAGATTAAAGTGATATTGTGTTGTGTTTGTCTTTAATTATCCGCATCTTCATATCTCACACACTCATCACTTATCTTGCTGCAAAGATTCAAGAACGAAGAAAAGTTCAAGAATCCATTCACCCCCCCTCTGTATTCTTTTACTGTATTCAATACTCAACAAGTGGTATCAGAGCAGGCTGTTTAATCTAAACAGAAAACGATCATGAGTTCGAATACACCAAAGACTACAGGTACGGTAAAGGTCCCTAAGTTCGACAAAGAGAATTACAACCTCTGGAAAATAAAAATGCTGTTGTTCATCAAAGCTGCCAATCCTCTCTACCCTGACATTCTCAAGAATGGTCCATTCATACCACAACAAGAAGTTGCTGAATCCACAGTGGGCGCAGTAGTCATTCCTAGATCATACGTTCCAAAAGAGCCATCCAAATGGACGGACTCAGAGAAGGAAAAGATTGCCCTAGACAGCCACCTCATGTTGTTAATCATAGACTCCATGGATATGTCGATGTTTGCCAACATAGCATCATGCAAATCAGCCAAGGACATGTGGAATCACATCGCGGTGTTATGTGAAGGGACAGAGGAGGTAAGAGAAAATAAGAAACAGATACTGGTCACACAGTATGAGGCGTTCATGGCACAGTCCAAGGAAAGTATCACTGATATGTTTGAAAGATTTTACAAGCTGGTGACTGAGCTCCAAATGAATGGGAAGGTTTACAGCACTAAGGAATTAAATATGAAGTTTCTACTATCGTCACCAAACCATCTAGAGCAAAGGGTCATATCCCTAAGAGAAAGAGATTTGAACAAAGTCACGTATGATGTGCTCTATGGGGTTTTAAAGACACACGAGCTTGAGTTGCTTCAAAAGAGGGCTATCCAAGCTTACCAAGGCAGAATGATAAACACATCCTGTGCCTTGATTGTCAACAAATCTATTCAAGACCTGGAAGCATCTGCAAGTCAGCTGAGAATAGAAGAGATAGTAGATGATGAAGAAACTGAGGAAGTAGTGACTGAACCTGCTGATGACAAGGAAGAAGATGAGTTCTACACTCTTGAAGAGCTGGATGGCATGGAAAATACATCATATGCTTTTATGGCTAGAAAATTCCCAAACATCAGATTCAAGAGGAATCAGCCCTTCAAGCCTAGACCTCAAAATCATTCATTCAACAAGAGCAAGGCACCTATGAAAACAAACAAGAACAGATTCAAAACCAGCTATGTGGATAGGTCATCTGTAAGATGTTACATATGCAATGACCTAGGGCATTTTGCCAGTGAATGCAAGAAGCTTAAAAAGAAGGATAAGGAGTTTCTTGAGCTTGAAGCTAAGTATGAGGCCCTTCTAAAGAAGCAGACACCAGGTAAGGCTTACATAGCTGAAGGGAAGTGTTGGGATGATTCTGACAGTGATGGGGAAGAACAAGAATTCTGCAACTATGCCTTGATGGCCAATTCCAAGGAAGAACCATCTGCATCAGACTCACAGGGCAAAGAAAGTAAAAAGAAGGTCATGTGGATTTTGGACAGTGGATGCTCAAATCATATGACTGGTGATATGGCCCTGCTATCACAGTATGAGGAAAAGGCTGGCCCAATGGTTGCTTTTGGAGATGACACATTGGCAACACACTGGGATATGGCAAGTTGGAAATTGGAAATGTCATCATTGAGAATGTAGCACTGGTCAAGGGGCTCAAGCATAATCTACTGAGTGTTGGTCAATTCACTGACAGAGGCTTCAAAGTGAACTTTGACAAAGATGAATGTTTGATCACCCACAAGAAGACTGGTGATTTTGCTCTGTCTGGAGTAAGGAAGGGAAGCCTGTTTGTAGCCAATATGGACTCTGCAAGCAAGGACACAATTTGTTGCTTCTACTCAAAAGCATCAAATGAAGACAGTTGGCTGTGGCACAAGAAGCTATCACACCTGAACTTCAAAGCCATTAATTCCCTAGTCAAAAGGGAGTTAGTGAGAGGCATGCCCACACTTGAATTCTGTCAAGAAGGAGTGTGTGAGGCGTGTCAAAAGGGAAAAATGAAAAGATCAAGCCACAAGTCAAAAACAGTGACATCTATAACCAAGCCCCTGCAACTGATTCATATGGATTTGTTTGGGCCTGTCAATATTATGTCACTAGGAAGGAAGAAGTATGCTCTAGTGATGGTTGATGATTTTACAAGGTATACATGGGTAGAATTTCTGGCATCAAAGGATGAGGCTCCACAAGTAATCATTGAGCACATAAAGAAAGTTGACAAAGAAGCAAAGGCCATAAATGCAAGTGTGATTGCATTAAGAAGTGATAATGGGACAGAATTCAGAAATGCCATGCTTGGAGCATTCTGCAAAGAAAATGGTATTTCTCAACAATTCTCAGCTCCAAGGACCCCACAACAAAATGGAGTTGTTGAGAGAAAGAATAGGACTCTGATAGAGGCTGCTAGAACAATGCTACTTGATGCAAAGATGCCTACATGTTTTTGGGCTGAGGCTGTGAGCACTGCATGCTACATCCAAAACAGAACCCTCATCAACAAAAAACACTGGAAAGACACCTTACAACTTGATGACTGGAAAGAAGCCTACTCTAAAGTATGTTCATACTTTTGGAAGCAAGTGCTTTGTGCTAAAAGATAATTCAGAATATGTTGGAAAGTTTGATGCAAAGGCATTTGAAGGAATCTTTCTTGGCTATTCTATGGAAAGAATTGCATACAAAGTTTATGTCATTTGTCAAAAGAAAGTAATGGAGAGCACAGATGTAACATTTGATGACAGCAAACTACCTGGATTAGAAGAAGCCAATGATGAAGATAAAGATCCCTTGAAGTTTGACAATCTAGATGATTCTGATGAGGAGATTGAAAGTGAATCTGAACTCATAATCCAACAAACTCAAGTGAATGAATAACCTGTGTCAACCAACAATGAAGAAACAAGCATCCAAGATACACCTGTGAGGAGTGACAACTTCACAGGGGGAGGAAATGTAGATGATCATGATCTAAATGATGAAGCAACATCAAGGATGAGAAATCAATCTGAACATACAAGGAAATGGGATAGATCACACACTGCAGATCAGATAATTGGAAATCCAAATGCAGGAGTAAGGACAAGGAGAGCAACTATAAATGAATGTCTCTATGGCTGCTTTCTATCCCAAGTTGAGCCTAAGAAACTTGATGATGCATTGTTGGATCCTGACTGGATAATTGCTATGCAAGAGGAGCTAAATCAATTTGAAAGGAGCAAAGTATGGGAACTAGTGCCTGCACCAAAGGATAGAACCGTTGTTTGAACTAAATGGGTTCTAAGGAATAAGATGGATGAAAATGGTGTAGTCATAAGAAACAAAGCAAGGTTGGTTGCAAAAGGATACTCTCAACAGGAAGGTATTGACTATGATGAGACCTTTGCCCCTGTTGCTAGACTAGAAGCCATCAGAATTTTCTTGGCATTTGCTGCACATTCTAATTTCAAGGTCTATCAAATGGATGTCAAGAGTGCATTCCTGAATGGGGAGTTGGAAGAAGAAGTATATGTGCAACAACCACCTGGCTTTGAGGATCCACAGTTCCCCCACTTTGTCTACAGATTACTTAAAGCATTGTATGGACTCAAGCAAGCTCCTAGGGCATGGTATGACACACTATCACAATTTCTACTGGAGAATCAATTCACTAGAGGCACACTGGACAAGACACTGTTCTACAAGAAACATGGTGATGATATTATCCTAGTTCAAATCTATGTGGATGATATCATATTTGGCTCTACAAATGAGAAGCTGTGTGAAAAATTCTCTAAGCTCATGCAAAGCAGATATGAGATGAGTATGATGGGAGAATTAACATTCTTTCTTGGACTGCAAGTTAGTCAAAGGAAGGATGGCATTTTTATAAGTCAAACCAAATACATTAAAGATTTACTGAAGAAATTTGATTTGGAAGAATGTTCACCTGCGAAGACACCCATGGCCACTGCCACCAAGTTAGATGATGACGCTAAGGGCAAAAAGGTGAATATCTCAATCTACAGAGGCATGGTTGGTTCTCTACTCTACCTCACTGCTAGTAGGCCAGATATCATGTTTGCTACATGCTTATGTGCAAGGTTTCAATCAAACCCAAAGGAATCACACATGATAGCAATAAAAAGGATCTTCAAATATCTGAAAGGCACACCAAACTTGGGGTTATGGTATCCTAAGGACACAGGGTTCAATCTGGTTGGTTATTCTGATGCTGATTATGCTGGATGCAGAGTGGATAGGAAAAGCACATCAGGTAGCTGCCAGTTTCTTGGACAAAGGTTAGTCTCTTGGTACAGCAAGAAACAACAATCTGTGTCAACTTCCACAGCTGAAGCTGAATACATAGCTGCTGGAAGTTGCTGTGCTCAAGTGCTTTGGATTAGAAACCAACTTAGAGATTATGGACTTGTGTTGGAAAGAATTCCTATCATGTGTGACAACACAAGTGCAATCTCTATAGTTGCCAATCCTGTCAATCATTCTAGGACAAAGCACATTGACATCAGATATCATTTCATTAGAGAACATGCAACTAATGGAACCATTGAGTTGCATTATGTCTCTACAGATAAACAACTAGCTGACATATTCACTAAGCCATTAGATGAAGCCACCTTCACTAGGCTGGTCAGTGAGATTGGAATGCTGAATTCTTCGAATTCTGGCTAAGTGAATATATCAACTAGATTGTTGCAGCAGTAAATACTTACTTTATCAAATGCCTAATATTTCTGAAGTAAGTATTGGCTGGAGTATGATGTATAAATATTCCAATGCTGCACATGTTGAAAATCATACATATGTAGCTTGAAATTTCTGTAAAAATTTTGAGTAAACCACTATTTAATTTGGTAGAATATTCGTCAATGAATATTTCTAGTAAATTTTAAAGGATAGTGGAAATTGAATTTTATGAGTGAAAAGTACAGTTCGATAAGTCAGACTTCTCGAATGGTTCATTGTTATGTCTTGGCTCGAGTTCTCGAATAGGCCTATCTAGAACCCTCTTGAGTTCTCGAATAGTGTCTTTTAGAGAAATCGAATAGCACACTTTGAGTTCTCGAATAGAGTATTTTAGTTCTCTAATGATAGAGTTCTCGAATGCTGCATTTGAGTTATCGAATCATTTGAAAAGGCTGATTTTTCGCTGACACTTAATCGCTTTTTGGATTTATATTCAAACCTTCATTTCACTCATAAAAATATATTTTACTTAACTTTGAATTATTTTCTGAGTTAAATCACTGCCAGCTGTGAGTTAAAAACTGCCTGAGATATCGAATAAGCCTTTCTTGACTTCTCGAATAGTTGTTTCATACTTCTCGAATGACTTGTCGCTACAGAACACTTATCTATCGACAACTCAAGACATTCATATATATATATACAACTTTACAACTATTCAATTCATTTCGTTCGATTTCTCAAGCATCTCAACTCCTGAAACCTCTGAAAAACCCTAACTGCGAATTTCTTCTTCAATCCTAATTCTCTTTTCTTCTCTACCCAAATGGCAAACACTCAACTCACCATACCATCCCAAACTAATTTCATCGCAATCTCCAGTGATGTGGAAGCACCGAATGCCAATTTCAAGTGCTTTGTTCGGTGGTTGTCTGAATCATACATCAAGAGTGCGCTCTCAGCCAACCCAACTCTGTACATAGATCTATTGGAACAATTCTGGAGGACTGCTACTGTGGAGGTCATCGCTCTTGAGAATGCTATCACCTCTTATATTGTTCACTGCAAGATTCAAGGAGAGGATATCACTATCACCACTGCAGACATGAATCAAGCCTTGGATATGCAGCAAGAGACGTATGATGCTCTGGCCTCCAATGATGAGTTGGAAGAATTCTTTGACTTCATCAACTACTCTGATACTATCAAGCTGGGAAAGTTGAATAGGAAGTTCTTGAGGAAAGAATGGAGCTTTGTATTTGCTACACTCCTTCAAGTATTCACTGCACGGAAATCAAGCTTTGATCAGATTAGTACACCCGTGCAGCAGCTTGCCTATGCCTTGGCTCATGGGAGAAAGATAGATGTTGGACTTCTCATCCTACAGGAACTCTATGGGAGACTTGGTCAGACCACAGCCAAGAGAGGTAATGAAATTTTCTTTCCTCGCTTTATTCAATCAGTGCTTAACTTTAAAAATGCTTCATTGATTGAATTGCCTGGAGTAGATAAGAGTAAAATAGGCTATCCTAAGTCCATGACCAAACTCATTTTTGGTAATTTGGAGACTAGGAATGATGTGGATGTAAGACTTAGCATAACTCCCCACATGGAGGGTTTGTTTAGGTCTTACCCCCACAACATGCCAATATTTGATTCAAAATCACAGTTAGCACAGCCTAAGCAAGGAGAACAAAGTGCTAACCCAAGGCCTGCTAACCAACCCCCTCAGCCAAACACTCTATCCAGCAAAGAGCCAACTGCATCATCCTCTCAAAAGGGTGATGTTAGTAAAAAGAAGAGAAAACAGGCTGCTTCTGAACCTTTAGAAATCTTAACTGAAGCAGCCTTGGCTGTAGAACTAGGGTTAGAAAGTGAGACACCTGAGTCACCTATCATAAGCCTAAAGAAGAAGAAGAAGTCTAAAACCACCTCTTCAGTCACTCAAATGGCTGAAGTTGTAAAATCAGGGGCACACAGCTCACTAGATGTATCCTCTCAACAGGATGCATCTATAGAATCAAGCATCCTCCCCAATGCACCTATCTGTAAAGAGTCAGCACAAGGGAGTGATAAGGCTGGCACAACACTGAGTGGAGAGCACATCATAACTGAAACTCCCTCTATTTCTCAGGGGGAGTTGCCAAAATCTTGTCTACAACACACTTCTCTTTCAGAATCTACCACTCATATTTCTTTGAAGCCTGCAACTCAAGCAATTGAGGAGCAAGGCATTGATCATCAAGAATTCTTTTCCTTTGATGAGCCAATGAATTCAAGTGACTTGGTGCATGACACCTTGCTCACCACCCAGGTACCACATTTGGATGGTCAGGGAATGCATGCTGGGGCATATCCTAATGACACCATCACAAACACAGAGGATTCACTAGTTCTTACTAGAGACTCTGTGCCTGTGTCAACTACTGTTGTAACTCATCCCACTTCTGTGGAGACAGCAGTAGTAGAGTCTGTTCATCCGGTTGCAGAAGTTGCATCTGTAACTGAGGAGCCTAGCAAGCCTAGCTCTAGCTCTAACTTTATGTCTCAATGGCTGAAGCCTGTGCAACATGACAGTGCTTCAGGATCAGGGTCTGTTCCACCACAATTGACGGTTGAAGCACTTCAAAGCTTAGTTGTGGATCAGATCCCTGAGTTCACAAAAATTGCTCAGCACCTTCTCACTGCAAACATGCCCAATCCAGACTATGAAGCTATTCTCCTATGTCACAAAGAGGATGTAGAGCTACAGAAGGAGAAGATCATAGATGAAACTGAGAGAGATGGGAATATCGATGCTTGGCTGCAAGGAACCAATTCAATCCCTCTCTCAGAAGGTCTCCAGTACCTCAGAGAAGAGTACATCACTTCACTAGGGTCCAATGCCAAATCTCTCAACCCTACTGATGTGTTTGAAGCAGTGAATGATAGCTATAAAGGCATTCTCAAGGCTGCACACTATCTTGGTAAAGGCTTAAAGACAGAAATTAATGAAGTGTGTTCAGCTACAACCAAGGAGGTGCATGAGATCAAGAGGACTTTTGATGCTAAATTCCCTCAATTGGAGACTGTTCTCAAGGACATACGAACCTGCAATGCTACTTGCACCAGGATGGACAATGGTTTGGCTATTCTCAAGGATGCTGTCACAGGTCTGGGGCACAAATTTCAATCCTTATCAGATCAGACAACTGATGCCAATGCCATGCTCAGGACCCTCTTTGCAAATCAATATGGAGACAAGCTGGTCACTGAGGTTCCTGTGCATGAGATGTCAAGGTTCGAAGTGCAGAGACTGAAGGATCAATCCCTATCTGGTTTTAAGGCCAATGAACTCTTCATTAAAGTGGATACTCTTGAAAAGGAGGTAGTCTCTCTCCACAAGTCCAATGCTCATCTTACAGACACTGTGACAACTCTGACTGAGCAGTTGAACACTCAAGCCACCACCACAGCTGATGTTCTTCTGCATCAACAATCCATGTTGTCTGCAATGATGAAGCACATGGGTCTCCCTCTACCTGATGAATCTTCAACTCCAAAGGTGCCTCCTACAGCCCCTGTGTCTGTCAACAAGCCTAAGGGGGAGAAGAGGATATCAAAGAACTCAAATCCAAAGGGGGAGAGACCACTAGAAAAGGGCATCAAGATCACTGAGGGTGGCCATCAGATAACTTTGAAATCTACTACTCATGTGCCTGGAAAAGGAAAGGACAAAGTTGATGAGCCTCCCAAGCCTCCCACTTCTCTGCCAGTTGTCACTCTACCAACTGTGCACATCACTACTCCTGATGGTCAAAGGCAGTCTATCACAACCACAGTGGTTGCAGGGAGTATGCCATCTGACAAGCCTCAAATCTCAATATCTAAGAGTGCCAAGCCAGTAGAAGTGAAGGTGGTCACTGAGGCCAAGCTACAAGAAATTGCAAACTCAAATGTCTATCATGATGATGCATTCTTGGAGTTTCTGAAAGTCTCTAGAGAACAGGCTGGTGATGCTCTGCTATATCATGAGAGTTTGAAGAGTCAGATTGACTGTCTCACTGTAGTACCAAGGAGGCTTAATGATCTATGGCTCAAGGAGATATTGATGGTAGGAAAGAACAAGATATGGCACTTAACCATCAATACTCTACAGAGTCTAAAGCACTCAGAAGTGAATGTGCTCCTTGGACTAATTGAGAAGGGAAATGAGAACAACAAGAGTCTTCATGATGACTTGAGGAATGGTCAACCTTCAAGGCTACCTGAAGTTTTCACAGATCCTAGAACTATTATCTACCAGGCTGGAACAAGAATTGAAGATATCAAGCAGCTGGTCATTCCTAAGCATCTAACTCCTCAAAATAAAAATCTCATCATAGCCATCATTGAGAAACTGATCAAGAAGAAGGGATCAAGAACAGCAGAAGAATTAGAAGCTATATCTTATCTCAGGTCATATATTGCAACTGGCATTGTATCTGAGACTGCCAAGTTCAACCCAAGCAAAGATCAAGACAAGGATGAAGATAAAAGTGACGGAAGGGGAAGACATCACAGGAGTAATAAGGGTGATGAAGACAAGAAGAAGAAGAAGGATGATGAGAAGAGGAAGAATGATGATGATCAAGGTAAAGGCTCTGAGAGGAAAAGTGGAAGACAGCAAGCCTCAGGCATTGCTGACAGTAACCTCACCACAACGCAAGACTCTAAGTCTAGGGTGAATGCTGCCAGTAGTGACCTTTCAAAATTTGCATCTATGGCTTCTGCAACTGTCTTGCCACCTCAAGAAGAGAAGAAGATTCAAGTCAAGAAACCATCTGTATGTTTCAAAAATCAAACTGCTAATGGAATACTACAATGGTCTACAAACAAAGGTCACATACTGCTGCCAAGTAATCATGTAAAAAGAATCAAGTTCAAGCAAGCTGCAAGGAAATCAAAGCCAACCATATCAAAAACCCTGACAATCTATCCAGGCCTAAAACTCCAACCACTAGATGAAGATTATGATGTAGACCAACTGCAATTTTTGCAAGCTCAAAGAATCTATCATGTTGCCATTGTTGATAATTGCCTTGAGATTAAATATTCTGATGGAAGGGAGGAGAAATTCAAACAAGGAGGATGTCAACACTGGGGCAAGCTATATGACATAGAGAGAATCATTGCACTGTTGAGCTCAGAAGATAAAGTGGAGAGAGTATGGAAGCTGGAGCTAATTGATTTTGTGAAAATGAAGAGAGATCATGAGGAAAAAGTCAGAAAAGGGTGTTTTGAGAAATGGCTGGCAAGAGAGAGAGAAATTGAGAGACTGGAAAGTGAAGCAGAAAAGCTGAGGAAAAAGGGTTTGTGTAGAGTTCAGTTCAACCCCTACATGGTAAAGTATAGGAGGAGAAATGGAAATCAAGTCAACATCAGAATGAATCTACTCAACCACTATCCTGCAAATATTCTGGAACCAGTACTTGAAGATTTCAAAGACTCAATTTTGCTTGAAGAATTGGATGCTATGGCAGAAATAATAATAGCTATGGATGAGAATACAAGGAAGGAGAAAGAAAGAAGAGAGAAAGAATATGATGAATTTCAAGCCAAAGCTATGGAAAGGGAATCAAAAGACAATGGCTAGTTCTTCATCATAGGCTGTAAGATTACTCACTCTGTAGTTCTATCCAAATTGCTAATGGAAATTCATACCTGTACTGTCAAGTTTTATCTTTATGTATGTTAGGCTTGTTATCAGACATGAAATTGTGACTAAGGGTCTTACTCACAATTTGGGGGAGATTGTTAGTCACAGAGGCATGCCTGAATACATCTAATAACAAGCCCAAGTGGTTCGTAATGCTATGCATTACCTACATGACCTCTTAACTGAGGGAACCTCTAGTTGTAGAGTTTCTACTTGTTTGTACTATGTAATAGGCATCAAATTCTATCTGTGTAACTGTACCTACTAAGTCAAGAATAAAGCTTGAAAGAAGTTCTAAGGTTCATGCCTCAAGCAAGGAAATGAAGACTGTCAAATAATCACAGTTGGGATTTGAAGAATTGAAGAAATGAAGAAATTGCCTAAGTACTAATTCGAGAAGTACATTTGTTTATTCGAGAAGTCTAGCATTCGAGAAGTCTGGAGTTCGATATCTCAGAAGACACTATTCGATATCTCTCGATATCTCATTCGATATCTCAGGGATTCGATATGTCTATTACACGGTTCGAGAACTCAAGGAGTCAACAGTTCGAGTTCTCAAAGGGTCAACAAGTCAATGCTACATTCGATATCTCAAAGACTCAATATGCTATTCGATATCTCAGGGATTCGATATGTCAAAATGCTCTATTCGATATCTCAAGGAGTCCCAGAGAAAAGAGCTATTCGAGAAGTGATTCGATATGTCAAGATAACACTATTCGAGAACTCAGAGTTATCGATCAAGTCAACTCCAGTTCTCGAATCACTCACTTAGTCACTTCTCGAATACATTCTTGAGGACAAAATACTGAAGAATTGTACAAGTCAGAAACCTGCAACAAGCCAGGATGCTTTATTTGACTCTGTCCTATAAAGCATGCTGGAAAGCCTACAAAGAAGCTTGGAGAGATAAGACAAGGGACAAGGAGCTGAAGAAGTGGATCTAAACAGGCTTTTCAAAGTCAAATCTGTAGCCGTTTGGACTCTTACTAAAATGAGATAGACAGACTGGAAAGTGTTTTTGTTTTACCTACCTCATTTGTAGTAAGTGGGTGTATCCATGTCTATAAGGATACAGCCTCACTTCCTTAGCTGTAAAGGTGTTGAAGTTTCTCAAATACCCAGAAAATATCTCTCTGAGAAAAACGAAGCTGAGAATACTATCATTTGTATTCACAGATTGTAGCAAAATCTTTATCTAATAAGATATTAGATTAAAGTGATATTGTGTTGTGTTTGTCTTTAATTATCCGCATCTTCATATCTCACACACTCATCACTTATCTTGCTGCAAAGATTCAAGAACGAAGAAAAGTTCAAGAATCCATTCACCCCCCCCCCTCTGTATTCTTTTACTGTATTCAATACTCAACAAGAATTTCCAGAATATGTATATCTTCTCATGAAAGCACTTTATGGTTTGAAGCAAGCACCAAGAGCCTGGTATGGCACTTTATCTCAATTTCTTTTGGAGAATCACTTCACTAGAGGTACAGTAGATAAAACCTTATTTCATAGGGATATTAATGGCTCTTCAATACTTGTTCAAATCTATGTAGATGATATTATTTTTGGGTCTACAGATGAGAAGCTTTGCAAAAAGTTTGCCAAACTTATGCAAAGTAGGTATGAAATGAGTATGATGGGTGAATTAACTTACTTTCTTGGCCTACAAGTAAAGCAAGTTAATGAGGGCATTTTCATAAGTCAAACAAAATATATTTATGATCTCTTAAAGAAATTTGACTTAATGGATTGTACATCTGCTAAAACACCTATGGCCACTGCAACTAAGCTTGAGTTGAATACTAAGGAAAAGTCTGTGGACATCTCAAGTTATAGAGGCATGGTAGGTTCACTTTTATACCTAACAGCTAGTAGACCTGATATAATGTTTTCTACTTGTCTTTGTGCTAGATTTCAAGCTGATCCTAGAGAGTCTCACTTAATAGCTATTAAAAGAATTTTCAGGTATCTCAAGGGAACACCAAACCTTGGCATTTGGTACCCAAGAGAATCTGGTTTTGATCTAACTGGCTATTCAGATGCAGATTATGCAGGTTGCAGAGTTGATAGGAAAAGTACTACAGGTTCCTGTCAATTTCTAGGAAACAGGCTTGTGTCATGGTTCAGTAAGAAACAAAACTCAGTCTCCACTTCTACAGCTGAAGCTGAGTACATTGCGGCTGGAAGCTGTTGTGCACAGATTCTATGGATGAGAAACCAACTCATTGACTATGGTCTAAAAGTTGAGAAGATTCCAATTTTCTGTGACAACACAAGTGCTATTGCCATCACAGGGAATCCAGTGCAACATTCGAGAACCAAGCACATTGACATCAAATACCACTTCATTAGAGAACATGTGATGAATGGTACAGTAGAAATGCACTTTGTGCCAAGTGAAATGCAGCTTGCAGATATCTTCACCAAGCCTCTTGATGAATCCACATTCACAAGATTGGTAGGTGAGCTAGGTATGCTTAACTTGTCATAATTTCTAGTGATATTTGATTTCAATGAATTGAAGCTGGAAATGTGTTTTGATTTACTTGAAAGTTAAAACTTTCAGAAAAATTTTCTGCAGAAATTTTGCCTAAGGCAAAATTAGCTTATCAACGGATATCCTTTTATCCGTTGATAGTATAAACACATTACTAGATTTTTGCATGTCAACGGGTAACAGGCTATCCACGTCATCAACGGATAAACTGTATCTCAACCGTTCATTCTATATCCGTTGATATACATTTCTTTTTAACCGTTGGTAACCGTGTATATCTAATCATGGCTGTACTTATTCTCTTTTTATTTATTATCTGACAGTTACTTTTGACCAATGGAGTAATTACTTTTAATTATTTCATTTTTAATTCTTGAAAAATATAAAAGGCGGACTTGTACTCTCACATCTCACTTTTATTCATTTTCAAGCATATCAAAAGTTAACTGCATCTTCTTCCCTAAAACTCTCTGTAACCAAAGTTCAATCACTTCAATGGCGCCTATTGTTAAGATGATGTCCTCCACTGGGTTTACCTATGAGAAGAACAATTTCGCGGCCTTTGTTGACACAGTGAATGCTCCAGAAGCTTACCACACTTTGATGAGTTTCGTGAAGAAATGCAAACTGTCATATGCTATGACGGCCACCACTCCCTTAATCCACGAGGTAATTGAAGAGATGTGGACATCTGCTGAGTACAATGGCACAGACGGTACAATTGCTTTTTCTTTAAAGGGTAAAAACTATGTGGTTAATTCTGATGTAATAACTGCTTGTTTAAAATTGCCTGAGAATAACTGTCTGAAAGTACCTACTGATGCTGAAATTGTTGCCATGCTTAATTCTATTAATTATGCCCTTAGTACTGAAAACTTAGGGAAAATTGCTAGAAAAGGAATGGTTAAAGAATGGAGCTACTTCTGTGATGCCTTCATTAAAACTTTTTCAGGAAAAATTAGTAATTTTGATGCTGTTACCCAGTCCATGCTAACAATGATGTGTATGATTTTAAATGATAAATTCTATAATTTTGGCACATTAGTTATGTATGAGATAGCTGCAAAGTTGGGTAAAAAGGAAACTAGGAGCAAGAATATCTACTTTGCTAGATTTTTAATGCTCTTAGCACTGCATGTGTCTGAGAATAAGCTATCCATTGCTAACCCGGATAGCAAGTTTCAATGTTTTGTTCAGGAGAAGAGAGTCTTAAGTGACCTGATTCGAATGAACCTCAATGCAGGAGTACAGTTGGTATATCTACCAATTGTTCAGGTAACTATCTCTAACTCTGAAACCCCTATCTCCAACCCCCAAATTTCTTTGCCTTCTAGTGTCACAATGGAGTCTGTAGTTGTGACCAAACAGGCTCCTACCAAAGTGACCAAATCCAGAGTTCCAAAACCACATTCTAAAAAGCAAACCTCAAGTGTCTCTCAAAAGACACCTGTTGTAAAATCTACCAAACCTCTTGAGGGGAGTGTGAAGGTGGTAGTGAGTGGTGAGGGACAGGGTGAACATCAAAGAAGCCCTAAGGATAAGGAAGGAGAGATGAGTGCAACCACCATTTCAGTCTCTCAAAAGACTACTAATGTAACTACAGGCCAAATTCTAGTTACACTCTCTCAACAGAGTGTGACTACTGAATCAAGTTCCCCACAAGGAACACTGCACAAGAGGGTTAGGGACACATATAGCCCAATCTCAAAAACCTATGGAAGAAGAGTGAAATCTAAAACCACAGGGGAATCACAGGGTGCACACACTGTACAGGAAACTGTACCTTCTCAAACTCAGTTTGATGTGGCTTCAATAAATGTGGAGTCACAGCCCCTTGATCTTAATCTTCAAATCGACACACATTACAATCCACCATCACCAACTCCATCTCTGGATGTGGATATGATATCTACATCAATTCTTGATTCTCCATCTTTAAGATTCTTGGAGAAGCCCCACTCTGTAATTGGTGGTCATCATCTTTTAGATGATTTGTTGGACCATCAATCTTCCCTTCCAGAATTCTCAACACAGACTGTGGCCTCGAACTTAAAATCAATCTCCACAGATTCAGTGTTGGTTTTCTCTTCAATGGATATAATTATTCCTTCCTCAACGGATATCCTTCATCCGTTGACAAGTGTTTCTCCATCAACGGATGCGCCTCTATCTAGCCATCCGTTGACAGCTATAACTACTCCATCAACGGATATTCCTTATCCGTTGATAACTCACTCTACCACTGCTATATCTGACATTCCAGTGTCAAGTGTAGAGGAGTTCTCAGTAGTTGAAACACTTTTAGGTTTGAGGGAAGGGAGTGAGAGGCTGCCTTGTGAGCAGGCAAAAGGAGAGATAAATAATGAGAGGCTGGCCATTTATTCCGGTCAGGCAAAAGGAGAGTTTGAGAGTTCCACCTTAGTAGGTGAAGGTGAGGGTGTGAGAGGTGTGAGCCAAGGGGAGCCCTTGATGCAAGAAAAGAGAGATGAGGGGAGAGAAGGGACTACAGGAGAGATAAGGATGGAAGAAGCAGCAATTGCTAGTGAGTCAATGAGGGTTGAGGATGCATCCAAGGAAATGGAATTTCAAAGAGAATATTAGTCCATGATTGACTCCATTTCTTTGGATGCTGAAACCTTTACTCACCCTGTTCCTGCCTATCAAATTCTGGCACAACAGGGCAATGTGGAAGCAGAGGAGGCAATGCACCTAGTGCACACCTCACAGTCTCTACTTAGAGCTAAGGAATCTATAGCAGCTCTGCCAACCACTGCTGAGAGTGATGAATTTGACAATTCTGAAGATGAAGACAGCCAGAGCTCTGAAGATGAAGGTGGTAGCAGTATTCATGATTTTGCATTTGCTCAAAACTACACCTATCATCAACTTGATATGGAAATCATAAGGCAATATAAATCTGCCCTGGCTGAGCACCCAGAAGCAGATCCACAGAGAAAGGTTGTTCTTCAACAAACAATTGACTCCCTAAAGTTACAAAAGATGCAAATGGTGATTCAGAGATCCAATTTAGAGGAGGTCAAACAAGAAATCAAGGATGTGAAGATCTCTGTGGATTCCAAGCTAGAGCAACTAGCTCCTACAGCCACTCAGAGGGTGTTGCAACAAAGGTTTCTCAAAGAAGACAACCTGGCTAAGTCTGTGCAACTTCTCAATTCAAGAGTGGAAAAGATGGAATCCCAGATGGAGCAATTTCTTCAACATCAGAAACTGCAAACCCAACTGCTAGAAAAGTTAGTTGCAGCCCCAACTTCTAGTCAAACCCTTGATGCTAACAAAAAGGGGGAGAAAGTGGAAGAGGCTGTGGCAACTACAAGTCAAATCTTAATTTCTGAAAGCAGGGAAGCAGCAAGTCAGGGGGAGCAGCAGCCTACCATAGTGGTCAATCCACAAGAATTCATTGTCACAGCTTCCCCCAGCAAATCCAAACCTCTATCTGAAGAGTTTGATCTTTCAAACTTGACAGAAGAAGAAAAGCTAGCCAAAATTGAAGCTCTCCAAAAGATGAAAGAGGAAAACTATGAAAGGATAATGAGGACAGAAAGATTGATCAATCAATCTATTGCATCAACTCTGTTCTCTGGCCAAACCTCAGCTCCAACAATATCTACAACAATTCTGAAGGTGCTCACTCCAGCAATTGTGGCTCCTACACTCTATGATGCTGAGCCTTCTCATGTTAAGGAATTTGAACCCTACATCAAATCAAGACCCTTCTCACCACCAAAAGCAAATGGGAAGAACAAGTTACAACTGGAATTTCCATTTCCCAAGGATGATGAAGAGAAGCTGATGGGTAAGACAATCAAGGAATTCAAGGAGAAGACTAACAGTTGTGTAAGAGAATGGATGGCTGTAATCATAAGGAATGGAAAAGTTCTAAACATATCCAACAGCCATCCTAGATTTGTTGAAGCCAAGAGAGAAGAGACTTCAAGGCTGCTAAGAGAATCTCAACCAAGCACTGAATATCAATATGAAAACTCAGATGAGAAGCAAGCAAGGCTGGCTCAAGAGTTATTGGATGAGGTAGAGGATGAATTGAGGGAACCTGAGGAAGTCCCCAAATTCAAAAAGAAAGGGAAATCAGTCCCCAAATCCAAGAGATTAAAATCAAAGGCAAGGAGGCCTGTCTCTCCAGAAACTGAAAACAAAGAGACAGTTGGTTCATCACAACCTATTGATGTAAAAGTATTCAACCCAGATGTAAATTTCCATGGTGAGCCTATAGTACCTAAAGAGGAACCAATGAATCTTGACTCCATTGAGATTCCTTCATTCTTGCTGAAGCCTCAACAGAAGCCTACACAGAAGAAAAGGAAACCAAGGAAGCAACCTTCAAAGGAACCAATTCAAGTTGCTAGGGTACCTTCAATTGTCAGGCAGCCAATCTTGGAAAACAAGGATGATTTTATCTATCAGGCAGATATTGAAGAATACTCTGACATGAATCTTTATCTGGATGAATTGTCAGAAGTAAGAGGAATTGACAAATATAGACATTTGCCTGAAAGATTGGTCTTTGTATACAAGGGAGGAATGGAAAGGACATGGCCACTACAAAGGGTTCTTGGAGAAAATTATCATACCTTAACCAAAGTGTTCTCTGAAATCAAGAGATACACAGGGTTCTCCAAGATAGCAAAAGGGGAGATACTGGACAGGATAGAACAAATAAGGAGGGATTGGAACTCACCATCAAGTCTACCAAGGAAAATGAAGATCCCATACAATGGACAGAAAATCCACCTCCAACCTTTCTGGATGATGGAGTTCAGGGATGAAGATGGTAACAGGAGATTCTTCAGGTTAGAAGACCAACTACCAAAGGCTAGTTCTCAATACCTGAGATGGCTACAACAGAAGCTAAATCCAAAGGTAGATGAAGAAGATGCCTTCTATAGACAACTCCAAATACAGATTGAGTCCAACTCTGCCAAGGAAGGAAAATCAAGGGTGATGCCAACAAGAGGAAAGAAACAGTCCTAATTTGCTCAGTCTAGAGGAGCACTTCTCTGTAAATTTCTCAAACTTTCAGTTTTTAATTATTGTAGCTTAATACAATTTATGCATTGTTCTTTATATATCTTTAGGAATGTTTTGTTATCATCAAGGTCCTGAATTTATGCTTTATTGCCATCAAGTATAAATTGGGGGAGATTGTTAGGAATATGTTGTACTTGATGATAACTTCACAATCAATCAAATTGTTTAAGGTTTTGTAGCTGTCAACGGATGAGGATTTATAACTCTATCCGTTGACAGGTAGCTCATCAACGGATGAGGTTTTGTAGCACACTGCAGTATCTCTATGTTATCAGTTGATAGTGTTTTTATCCACAGTCATGTTGACTATCAACGGATAGGCAGAATAGGGTAGCCAATTGTAAATAAGCTATGCTATGTAATTCTGTCTAAGTGAAAGTGTATCAACGGATGAAGACTAAACTCTATCAACGGATACAACTCAAATCCACTCTATCAACGGATACAGCTCAAGTCCCAATATCAACGGATACTGCTCTATACATCATCAACGGATGTCACTATACATCATCAACGGATGTCAGTATACATCATCAACGGATAATCATTGACACTGTTTTCTATGATTAGCTGGAGATTAGCAGTTGATAAGGACATGTTTGACTGACAGATCACATGAGTTGAAAGTAGATACAAAAAGCAGTATGGCAGCCATACTTTGGAAACACAGAAGAAAGAAGCATTCTATTTACACTATGAATACAAGAAAGGTGCAGGAGACATGTCTGAACACAAGGACAACCTTTCGGCTACATGTGTATTTGGAGTGTAGTAGCAAGTCAACTAGAATTAGATTAGTATTATCTTATTCCAGTAGTACTTGTAAAACTTGGGATATATAACCAAGTGTAGCAACTCTTTGTAGGTTAAGAAAATAGACATATTTGCTTAGGGTTTCTTGAATATTCTTAGAAGAAAAGAGTTGTAAAACGGCAGCTGTGTACATTTTGTATCACAGAGTTTTCTTCAAATAAAAGCTTCAGGTGGTGCATATTAACCACCTGATTTTATATGTGTTTGTGTTTAAATCTTACATTGCAATTATCTCTTCATAAGTTTCTGAAGTTCTTATCAGAAATTTATAAATATCAAGAATTGTATTCAACCCCCCCCCCCTTCTACAATTATACAAGTGTGTAATCTGGGAATAACAATGACATTTTTTAAAGTCGACACCCCTCTCGTAATATACATGTTCAGTAATAGTGTAACAATTTATTTCATTAGAATATTAATTTATTTTGACAACGGGTGTATAAATTTTTTTATCAATTTAATCTTTCGATAAAATAGTTTGGTTTGTTCAATTTAATTAGTTTGGTCATAACCCATGTGTAATTTATTCATATGCAAAAGTAAAAATCTGTATGTATTATTTGTTTACAAAATTTCAGATATTAAGAAAGATCTGTGTACTTCCATAATTTATTACGGCTTCCACAATCAGTGATAATAAAGATTGTTTGAGAAGTTAATGTTAATAGCGTTTTTTAAAGCCGACACCCATCTCACAATATACATATTCAATAATAGTGTAATAATTTATTTAATTATAATATTAATTTATTTCGACATAATATAATGAAAAAATGGGTGTATAGCTTTTTTATCGATTTTATCTTCTGATAAAATGGTTGGGTTTGTTAAATTTAATCGATTTTATCATAACCCTTGTGTAATTTATTCATATGCAAAATTCAAAATATGTCTGTATTGTTTCTATTAAGTAAATATCTTGTACTTCAATAATTTATTACGGCTTTCACAATCATTGATAATAAAAATTGCTTGAAAAGTTAAAGTCGTATGCCCTACAGTCATCCGAAAAGAAATTACAGTGATTTTGACTAGGGAATAAAAAAGAACGTAATATAAACAATTTTAGTCGCCATTTTACCTAAAAATAAACTTAACTATATATAATTAATATTTAATGTTGAAATAATAACTATAATGTTCAAATAAAGTTTGCTAATTTTTAAAAAATAAATAGAGTAAATTTAGTATATGTTTAATAGGTGTAATTAATGACTAATTAAAATGTCATTAATAGCTATTTAATGCAAGAAAAGAATTTTAATAAAAAAATAAAAAAAAAAACTAAAATTCAAGAAAATACCTTGGAACTCTTCTCATGCATTTTCGCTCTCCGGGCATTATAATATACTAAGTAACAAAGCCGCGCTACACGCGACACGAAAATATTTTTAAAAATCATATATATAACTTCATTGTTCGTTGAGTTTTATTATTTGAAAGTTAATATAATAAATTGAAACTTGTGTAAAATCTATACTATTATATAAAAGCCAAAACATTAAAAGTTTCGTTAGTCGGTACGGTACCTATTGATTTTACTTATTTACCCTTACTTAATTACAAATAAAATCCATCCTATTAACTATTAATTTCCTTTTTTATATTAAACATATTACCTTTTCTATTTTTCACTAACTCATTAATTTCCTTTTTCAGGTAAAACACGATATCTTTTATATTGTATCTAACTAAAATTTCTCCTTTCTTATAAACACTACGAGCAATTTTGTTTAATAAAATAACATAATTTTATTATAACTACTATTAACTGATCAATTACCTTTTTCAGTCAAAACATGTTAGCTTTTCTCTATTCTATAACTAAAATATCTTTTTTCCAATGTTATCACAGGCTGTTCTATTTAATAAAATAAATAATAATATTATAATACCAATAATTATCGATTACTTTTTTCAGCTAAAACGTATCATCTTTTCCATATTTCATAATTAAAATTCCTTCTTTTCTATAAATATCACGGGCAACATTAATTTCTCACTATCTAAAGACATTACGAGAAATTTAATTTAGTAAAATAACATAAATTAAATTATAAATACTATAAACTAATCAATTACCTTTTTCACCTAAAACATGTCATCTTTTTAATTTTCACATTACCTTTTATATCTTCTCTAACTAAAATCTATCTTTTTTCAATTATATCACGGACGGTGCTATTAAACATTACATTTTCTATTTTCTCTAACTAAAATCTGTCTTTTTTCAATTATATCACGGCGGTTCTATTTAGTAAAATAAAATAACAAAATTATAATATTAATAATTAACCGATTAAGTTTTTTAGCTAAAATGTATTATCTTTTCTATATTTTCTAACTAAAAACCCTCATTTTCTAAAAACATCACGTGCAACATTAATTTTTCCTTTTCTTAAAACATTATTATCAATTTTATTTAGTAAAATAACATAATTGAATTATAATTACTATAGTATAAACTAATCAATTACCTTTTTCACCAAAAACATGTTTCCTTTTTAATTTTCTAACTAAGATCTCTCTTTTTCCAATTAAATCACGGCATTCTATTTAATAAATTTAATAATAATTTCATAAGTACTTATAATTAATCGATTACCTTTTTCAACTAAAATTTATAATTTTTTCAATATTTTCTAACTCAAATTCCTCTTTTCCTAGAAATATCACAGATAACATTTATATAATTATTATCAAATCATCTCATTTAAAAATATAAGCCTCCAAAATTTATTTTAAAAAAAAGTAATTCAAATTAATAAAAAAAATCATATAATATTAAAAGAAATCCGTGCATCGCACGGGTTTTAAGCTAGTGTAACTAAATTTGAATGTTAAAGAATTATAGAGAAAAGAATTAGCAGAAAAAAAACATGTTTCAGTTAAATTCTTAAGTATTAATAATAATATTTTCGAAGATATTGACGACATTTATTTTGTTGCATTAAAAAATGCTTTTGAAATTCAATATCGATAAACATTTGTAAAGTTCAACAATGGATAAGTATAACTAACATTTTTGTATCATTTTTGTTGTCAATGGCATTATGAGAGACGTGATTGCTTAGTTTGTTGATAAATTTGTTTGTATGATGAAAAAGAAGCAAAATGTAAATGTGATAATAAGAGGTGTGATTGACTTAACTTGTCGATAAATTTGGTTGCATGACAAACAAAACACAATTCAAATATATTTTGTAAGTCGTGTGCTTCATATTTCTTGGAGTGATCCGATACATGTATTTATTTTGATTAATTTTTTGAGCATGTATAAGAATTATTTTGTATGTAATATTAAATTTAAATTCATGGACACATGTTCAAAATGGTAATCACATATTATAATAATTTTATATTAAATCTTATAATAAATATGTACATGTAATTATTTTCTATCTCCAATAAAAATGAATTTAAAAATCATTGGAATCTCAATAAGCACTAAGTCGTTTAAAATTAATTATACAAACAAAATGAAGATCCTCTAACATATTATCAACTCCATAAAAGTCTCTTACTTTTTTCATACCAAATTACAATGTCAACATAATTTTTATTATTAAAATTTATAAAATATTAAATATAATTAATTAACGTTCTTAAACGTCGACGCCCGTGTCATAACATACATGCATGATTAATTGATTAGTAGTAGTATAAGAATTTATATAGTTAGAATATTAATTTAATCCAACACAATATAATGAAACAACGAATGTATAACTTTTTCATTGATTTAATCAGTAAAGAAAAAGGTTGGATTGGTTCATTTTAATCGAGTTGGTCACACTCTAGATTTAAATTGTTCATGTGTAAAACTAAATTATACAATATTTCTTGTATTTAAATTGTGGATGTTAATTGGAAACTTTATATACTTCCGTATCTTGTCATGATTCTCACGGTCAATGATTACAAATTAATCGAAAAGTTAAAATTTTTTATTCATTATTGTCGACAAAAAATGCATCAATTTTGAATAAGGATTAGAAATGGACGATTATAAATAATTTTATTTTATCGTTTTACCTTGAAATAATTGTACTTTTAGATAGATAATTAATATTTTATATTAATATAATAATTATAATGTTCTAATAAAGATTGCTAAAATTTTATATTAAGTATAAAATAAAGTGTATTTAATATAAGTTTAATAGGTACAATTAATGACTAATTAAAAATCTATTAAATGCAAGAAAATTAATTTAATTAAAAAATAAAAAATGTGAAAAATCAAGAAAAATATTTTGAAACTTCTGAGTGAAAGTCTCTCTGATCTCCTACTATTATAATATATATAGATATAGATGCTCTATATATGTTAGACGTTCTCTTGTAAACTTCTCTCTCCCTCTCTCTCTCACACACACATCTCCATTACTATCTCTCTCGCCTCTTCCTCTCTCCCTATCGCAGCCTCTTCCTCTCTCCCTATCGCGGTAATCCAAATTCCGATTCTTCAACAGTCCAGTGTTATTTTGTCCTACTATTGTAATCTTCTGTGAAAAAGTGGTGTGTGCATGTTTTTTGTGTCTGGTTTACTACGTGTTATAGTGTGTAATCGTGCATGTGTGTATATTTTTTTTTGTGTAATGGTGCGTATGTTTCGAGTATGTGTAATCGTGGTGTAATGTGTTTTCGTTTGTGTGTGTAATCGTGCGTGCGTGTTTTGTGTGTAAATGTGCGTGTTAATGTGTGTAATGTGTTTTCGTTTGTGTGTGTGCTTTTGTGCGTGTTATTGTGTATGTTTTTGTGTGTTTTTTGAGTGTGTTTTTGTGTGTGTTATTGTGTATGTTTATGTGTGTGTTATTGTGTATGTTTGGGTGCGTGTTATTGTGCATGTTAGTGTACAACTTCTGATTATGCAAATTTAAAGTCTCGTGGATTTCCAATCAGAAGATAAATGTTACTAATCATTTGTTTATGTGTGTCTAATTATGTGTTTTTTTTTTCATAATTAGTATTTTATATAAATTGATTAATTAGATGGAGAGTGTTTTTATGTTCGAATTAGTGTTTAGATTTTGATCTTTTGTATATGGTGCCAACTCAGATGACATTTATTGATGGTATTGGATTTTTGTTAATCTAAGTCGTAAATCAATGTTAGTTTGTAGATGCACCAAACAAAGTCCAAAACAGTTTAGCAATAGCGATGATTCAAATAGACAGTTCAATACCTAAATCTAACATTCATTGCTTAGCTACTTTTGAAATAAAAGTTCAGTACCTGCAAAATTTAAAGGTTGACAAAAAAGCAAAACCGAGGTATGGAATGTCCAAACCGATAACAATGATCGTCAACGTCGTCTCAAGAGTACGTGCTTGTAATTTAGTCAATTTTTTTTTTGGAAATTTAACCAAGTTTCGTTAAATTTGATAGATGAAATTCCTATCTCTAAGTCGCGATAATAGGCAATTTCTTCTCTTCAACATTTTGGTCTTATTTTGATTGTTCGTATAATTTGATATTTTGATTTTTTGTAAACAATTTTGTATTTGATATTGTGTACATAACTCTATATGTTTTTTTACATATTTTGTATATTTTTTTGTGTTTGATTGCGTATTTTCATGTGTGTAATTGTGTATGTGTATAATCGAGTGTATACGCATATGTAATTGTGCGTATGTTTATATAATTGTGTGTGTTTTTGTGTGTTTAATTATCATATGCAAGATTATTAGTTATGAAATGTGATGCATGTTATATAAAATAAATTACATGTATACTTTGCATTACACATTGAATGCATATGTCAGATTAAATTCAGAAAGCATGTGCACATATAAATTTATTGATGAATAAATATCATATATACCATGGGAGTTGATTAACAAAATAAGAATACATTGTATTTATATATTTTATAATTTAAAATGGAAAATATTACCGTTGCATATAGATATACACATAATATTTTTCATCAATGTTGCCAAATTATGGAAATCTATATCATTTTGATAAGTCTTATAATTATTATTGATGTTTTAGGTGTTAGTTTTCAATGAGATTGAATGACCTAAGTTTGATTATACCATCTTATTTAGGTAAATATTCCCGTAAAGAACTTTCTAATTATATTGTGTGTCAAAAATGACTTCTTTTTTTTTATAGATATATATATGAGGACAAATGATTGTGTGATATAAGTTAGTTTTAATTATACTTTCCAAGTGTTATGTCAAATGTGTTTTATTTAGATATTTAAGTTATCAATATCGACTATCGAGATAGAGAAATTCAAATTTATATATAAAAAATACATATATAACATGTTTATGAAATTCAAATGGAAGAACAAATTTATATTAAAATATTATTTTTAAATTTTTTTATGAAATAATGTATTTATTATATTTTGTTTTATTTAAAATTATGTTATTGTCCTACACATGTAATTTTTAAAAAAATAAATATTTATTTTAAATTACACTTTTTTGACACATGATAATTTTTAGGTAGAATGCAATATTAAATTTATAATAAGACTTTTTTAAAGATTTTTAACACGAATTTATAGAATATCATAATATTTGTTTTTTTTTTAAACGATCCTAATATTTGTTTTAGATTACAATATTTAATAGTAATGTTTTTATATATTATACAAAAAATGTTATTATTTGTAAATTATTATTATTCGAAATGACATAGATTCTTACCGTGAAAACAAGAAAATTTTAGAATTTTGACAAAGTGATTCTCCACTATTACGTTTAAAACTCAAAATAAATAAGAAAAGAAAAGAAAAACAATGGGTATAACCGTTTCCTAAATTCTAGGTAATGAAATTTTTATGTATATACGTTAAGATTTTTTTTTTTTTTTTGAAGCAATACGTTAAGATTTATTCTTTCTTTCTTTTTCCATACAAAACACTTATAAAATAATTTGTGTTGAATTTGCCTAGTGAATATGTTATTTGTTTAGTTTTTTTTTAATAAAATGTTATTTGTTCAGTTGTTAGCAAGTCCAACAATGTACTAGTTGGTGCCCTATAAATATAATAAAATATAATGTCTAGTGATTTAAGTCATGATTTTTGTGTATCAATTTCAACAATATGCCTTATACTTGTGCCTTATAAATTAAAATAATAATTATTTGAATTAGAATTGGAGGGAAGGGAAAAAGAGAAGAGAGAGAAGTGTAGCGAAGGAGGGAAGTTAATTTTTTATTTTTAAAAATAATTTAGAACAAGTATAGATGTGCCATAAAAGTAGGACATGAGATGGATGTCCTAGTATTTTAAGGTACTACTAAGACATTGTTGGAGCACAAAAAGTGACTAAATGTTCTAAATATTAATTTAGGACAATATTTAGGAGACTTGCTCTTATTCTTTTCGTTAGAGCAAGTCCAAGAGTGTCCTAAAATGATGTCTTAAGTTAAAATATAAGGCATTTAATAAAAAATGATGATCCAACAATGTACTAAAAATGCCTTAAAATGCTTGGACATGTATCACTTGCCCTAAAAATAAGGCTGTCCTAGACAAGCCTCGCTTCACTTTTAATAATAAAAAATAATTTTCCCTCCACTTTCTTTTCCCACTTCCCCATTTCCTACTAAAATATATTATTATTTTAATAATAAGGAATGTGGATAAGGATTGTTGTTGGAGTGCATGTTTTAAAGTAATGTCCTAAGTTACTAGGACGCTATAATTTATAATATTTATAAGTCAGCTATTAGGACATTCTTGTACTTGCTCTTATAGCAAGAAAAATTAGCCAAGTTAAGAATCTGTGGCCCAAAATCATTTACAGGCCAGATTCATTCCAGGCCCAAAATCATTACACTTAATAATTTGTTCGTATGGTCCAGTAATAGTCATTTTTGAATCGTTCTTTGTTTAAGTTAAAAAAGAAGCAAGTACTGTATTGTTAAATATAACAAAGTGATCTTCACTTGCATTAATTAACAACTCTGCAATTCTTCCTCACCTCTCCCTCACCAGCTGCAAGTGCTATTATTTCGTTCATTTTCTTCATTGATTGCGCAAACCTGACAAAGAATACGAAGGGATTCTCTAAAATTCGAGCCATCTGTGCTGCTTGTTGGTCAGTGAGTAATGCTGCATCTGATACAAACATGCCTTTATGTTTGTTGACAGTTCGGAAATAATGACTATCAAATGAAGTTGAGCTCTGAGGATCCATTTCTACGCGTGTTGTTGGATTTGAAGGACTTGGGCAGATTTTTCGCAAGGTGTCTGCGTAATCTGGATCCAGTGAAGGATCAGTATCACCGCGTCCTGTAAAATTGTACAGTTTCCTAGATAGCAAAACACATCTTGTGGTTCCAATTGTATGTGCTCCTACAATACAGATTTACTAGGTTGAGTACTACAAAATTGTTGTTCTATAAGAGATTTAATGTCTCTATCCAATCAAAATATAATTAGGAAACTATATATGTTACTCAAGTATGTTACGTTAAAGTCATTTTTATATAGATTCTACCTGAAAGTGTTGCAAGGTCCATCATGTTTAGGCCATGAGTTTCAAATTTGGTAAGAAGAGTGGTCAAATTAGAAGATGCTGATGGCATGTTTTCTGTAGCTTCAGAGGAAAGTGAAACTCTTCCGTCTTTCCTACCAGTGAAAACCTTCCACATTGGTCTCCGGAACTGCATATGTAATTCAATCTTATCAATAGTCACTATCACACACACATGAAAGGGTCATGGTGATTCATATACAAAGTGAAATCAAATTACAAACCGATAATAATATATCTATATTTTAGTGAAGTTTCTTACCAAATTCGTGTTATCAAATTGTATATATTCATGTTCTATCAACAAAATTTCTAAATCCGCCACTGCTTGTAAGGCTATATAGTGAATCCCTGCACCTTGGTAGAGTTTGCAGTCTACTACAGTTTGTACCTAATCTCTTTGTATATTTTTAACTATATTTTCAGTGTGATTTTGCATGATTTTGTTTAAGATTAAATCAACCATCATATGCATCAGTGATCTTACTTGATAAGAGACAGCATCTCGAGCAGCTAATGCAAGAATATCAGCACAAGATACAACTCCAGGGCACTCTTCTTCAAGTTTTGCCTTTATTTCGTCAATAAGTTCATACCCCGACAACGATCTGTTTGGTCCTGCAGCTTTTTCATTATCTTTAGTTTGATCATCAGTTGAATCCAACAATATTGATGCATCACAACCCTGCACATGCATGCAAGAACAATATTTGATCAACATTACACAATTTAATTTATGGCATACGTAGAACATCCAACAAGAAATGCAAAATTATGTAAACATATACTGATAAGCATACCCTGACAAAGCAATCATGGTAATGAAGCCTCAAGAGCTTAGGTGCAAAACTCGAATTTTCTGCAACTTTTCTCCATGTAATATCCCTCACTATCGATTCAACCGAACTGCAAGTTTTGCGATAGTACTTCATTTTCAGCAGCTTTTTCCCATTGCAAACCATAACACTATTGACTAGTACAAGAGCAAGAAGCAAAAACATGAAACTTGGCCTCATTTTGATTTTCTGATCACTTAATTAACTCTCTTCAGATAAGAAATGTTGTTGTGTATACATGACTTCATTCAAAATGCTTATATAGGCATCCCATGCAAACATCAACTCTGACTATTTGAGTTTTTTTATTAATTTCTGATTAATAAAACTTGTTGTAGCCTCTGAATCTCTGATACATCAATTATTTACAAGAAAATGTATTACATAAATGTAAGATGGAACAATTAGAGAATATATAATACATGATTGAATTGGAATAACAATTAGTTTTTTAATCATTGAATCAATTAATAAGGTCTACTTTCATTCCATCTGGGAAATTGCTGGCCTCGGTGCATACCCCTTGAATCAAGCATATTAATTTTCATAATGCAAAATGAATATGTAATTAAGTGCCTGTTTGGCATAACTTATATTATGGGCTTATGGACTTATTTTCGGGTAAAAATTTTATATTTTGATAAAAAATTTTTATGCAAGTATTTAATGTATGTTTGAGATTCAATAAGTTGCAAAAATAAGTTGGAAAATAAGTTGGAAAGTTAGAAATCTCTAACTTTGTCTTAAAATAAGTTGACTTATTCCGGAAAAAAGTTCCCCAAACACCCCCTTAACTCATCTAAAGATGAAAAATATAATAAAATAATAAAATATTTATAATGCTGGTTTTATATGTCGGGCAAGTAGGCAGACATTTAATTTCAGTGTATGCATGCAAACAGTACGTACATGTGTTTAACAAAAAAATTAAAGGAGATTTATGTAATTTGGTTTCCAAAATCGCTCGATTTATCCGTCCCATTTATAATGACTACATTTTCGCTAATAATTTTTTTCAGTTATCATCAATTTGAACATAATTTAATAGAACAAGGATTTATAAAAGCAGAGAGTATAAGTGAGAACTAATTCTTTTAGTTATAAAAGTACTTCGATAATTGAAATAAATTATAAATAACCAAATGTTGTAACTTAAAAAGTACTCAATAATTGAAAATATGGACGAATTTTTTCCGTAATTTTAACATAATTAAATAAAACATGGATTTACATAATCGAGTATTAATTTTTTTCCGTAATTTCTATTTTACGAAGATACATCCAATCGAGGATGAAATTTTTCCGCAGATTCTTACGAACAACCAACCGAGCACATACATACATGTTCTGATAAAATATGTACAGTATATAGCCAAGGGAGCCGTTGAAGAGCCTTACATTTAACAATGTAAGCATGTTTTGATGAAATTTAGTCTGGGAATATTTAATCTATCGGATAGATGAATGTAGATAAAACTTAAAAGCATGCAATGAACTTTCATTATACTATAAAAAAATTACACCTACCAGCTCTGAATATCTGAATACTTTAAGAGAATATCTTTATAGTATTATTTAATAAAGAATGTCAAAGTGTAATAAAATTAGTTGCAGTGAACATTTGTACATCATTGCCTCATTGGACATGTTCTCTTCAGGATGCATATACAATAATACAATTATAACTATTCATTAATACTAGAGTTTGCCTATTAATCAGGCAATATTACCATTAAGCAAGCAGCACAATCCTTAAAAAAATATACTTCTACGCATATGGTTTCAAAAAATTAAGGTCCATCAACATGCTCTTTGTTTCACAAATTTAGCAAAATAACAATAACGGACTTCTGCAAAAAACATACAAGAAAAAGCTAGGAACTCTTTTTTGCGGGGTTATCAAGGTGTCTCCAAGGGTTAAGAGCTTCTCTCCTAGCTTCGGCTTCTGGGGAATTCTCCCAAGCTCTTTTCTCTGCTTCTAATTCAGTTACCTTGTCATCTGCACAATTTATAAAATCAAGTAGTTCAGAAAGAAATTTTTGGATGAAGAAATATACAAAAAACATCATTCTGTCTCTGATAATAAGACCAAATAGTTAAGTTTGTAGGTAAAAAAATTTCATGATTTATCTTACAAATCGTCACTTCCGTAAAGAAAGTACAATTTATTTATTTTTTATTATATTTTAATTTTTACTAAATTTATTACTCCTATCTAACATAAATGAAAAATACAGTCACAGTTGGTTATAAATAATATTCAACATATTCACAATACATTGCACGATGAAATTACTCAACTATGGCAGCAAGGAGATAATGTGCAAACCTTTGGCAGACAATTACAATTTACAATAAATTCTATTGCACGAATTTAACCAAATGCCTGCTACAAATGCCTGAGCCCCAGTCCCCCAACCCCGACCCCGTGTACAATGTGTACAGGATCTTTCCATACTCAATGACCTCAGAGTTGGGGCCAACAGAAGGATCTAGGAAGTGTATTGCTGAGCCTCTCTAACGGGTCAGTGGTCACCTATCATGACCAAAAGTAATCTGGTACTAGGGGCATATAGCGGCATAGCCAGTAACTTTCACAATCATATCGTTCCACTCTTCTGGTGCATAAAACAAGGATGATCTTGAATCCATAATAAGTTAATAACAAGTCGAGCCAAATCAAGTTTGTCGGGATCTTAATTCATATGTATACAGTATAGTCAATCACCTTAATTGTGTTTTACGTTTACCAATTCAATCCTTATGTATCGAGTTCAAGCTGAGCTCAAGGAAATTATTGAATTATTTTTCTTTTGAAACTCGACTCGTAACGAACTCGAATGGGGTTCGAGAACGGAATATCTAGTCGACCACAAGCCTCCCAACTAGTATTACACTATCACAGATTCACAGCCATATGTGCACGAAGTAATTTGTATACAATACTACGCATGGATAAATATGTAAATAGTTTGCTAATTACACAAAGTAATGTCTGACCATTATAATAACTTTAATAAATTTCTAAATACTAGGCGGTCCAATATTACCCATCAACAATTAGATCAAAACTTAAAACCAACTTTGGCTATAAATCATTCTTACACATGTGAATATAGGGATGTAATTTGAGTTGAGAGTTGAGTCAAGATTTCCTTGGTAAAGTTCAACTCAAACTTTTTGTTAAGGAGTTGACGAGTGTCCAACTGGTAAACTAACAAAACGAAGTATTTGAACTCAAATCCTTAATAAACGAGTCAAACTGAATCAAGTTCATCCCGAGCTTCTATGTGTATTATTGATTTTTTTTGTCTTATAGGTAGACTCATTAACAGATTTGACTAGAGTTGAGGACTGCATTATCTAATCGTGCTCAGCCTGCTCACTAGTATTACAACCACATGTGCAGGTGTCTATGTGTTTACAATACTATGCATGCATTAATATGTAGATATATTGCTAATACTGATAGACAAGTCTAACAAACAAGAAATGATTTTGTATCCAACACACCTAAAAAAATTAAAAATTGGGTGAAGGTAGGAGAGATGTCATCTGCAAAGAAGAGTGAAAGTTGGGCTGATTGACTAAAGAAGTACAACCTAGCTATGAGACTGAGACAAATATGATGCAGGTCATAACTAACAATCATTTCATCATATTATAGAATGCTTTACTATCAGTAGCTTAACCTTAATTATCTTCAGAGCCAAATCAAAATAATATACCCAACAATGAATAATTAATTATCTAACCGCATAAACTTATTCAGATGTAATTGTAGACACGTCACCAAATCACAAAGCATCAAAATACATAATCAGAGGGTAACAATTTCCTTCTTCAATAGACCACTTAGTATTTGGTTTCTGCGACTCTCGAAATGAAATGCATCCTCATTAGATATGCGAAGAAAATCAATTAAGGAGAAGGTATGAATTACACAATTTCTCATCGTATTCCACATAGCATCGTACAGACTCTACCAAGAAACTATTTACCCTTCGTGCACACCTAAGTGAGGGCTTACTGAATTTTTAGAATAACATTTAATTTGTCAAACAGGTAATAGCCACTCCAGCATTTTCATAAATCGTAATAGGGGTGGCAATATCAGACACGACCCGAAACCCGACTCGAACCCGATCCAATCTGTAACCCGATTTACAGAGAGGAAATTCGAAAATGACCCCTGGTCGACCCGAAATGACCCGTTATAATAATTTTCATTCCTTTACACTTACTTAATTCAATTTCATTTAATTTTAGGTGATTTAAGCTTGACCCGTTTACAAACACTAACACGGCCTGGAACCTGAAACTGCAACCCCTAATTCGTAATATCAAATCCATTATTCCCAAAACACAAATCTCACTGGTACCCCATCATTGTTATACAAGATATTCCATATATACACACACCCATCTAGTAAAAGTTCATAAAACATAATCAAGAATTGCACAGATAACTCAACTGAATAAATACAGAAGCATACAAGAATGAGAAAACATAGAAAACCAATCTAACCAACACAGATACAAATGGCATATACACATACAAGTGTGTGTGTGTGTTACATATAAAGATTGAAACTTTAATAGTAGAAGACGAGAGAGAGAGAGAGAGAGAGAGAGAGAGAGAGAGAGAGAGAGAGAGAGAGAGAGAGAGAGAGAGAGAGAGAGAGAAAACCAATCTAACCAACACAGATACAAATGGCATATACACATACAAGTGTGTGTGTGTGTGTGTGTGTGTTACATATAAAGATTGAAACTTTAATAGTAGAAGACGAGAGAGAGAGAGAGAGAGAGAGAGAGAGAGAGAGAGAGAGAGAGAGAGAGAGAGCATACAGAAGCCAGTTTTGATCATGAAAAGCTCCATGGCACCACCAACAATGGCTGCTGCAACACCAATCTTTACATACCAATCTAAAAATTTAATCTTTTTCATCCCCCTTCTATTTTTAAAAAATATAATTCAAGAAGAATTTACTGATAATGATTCTTGAGTAGAATTGTTCTTGAATCTTGTTATTGAGCTCCTGCTCCGCTATCAGTTAGTAGTTCGACCCGACCCGCTAAATGTACAAAATGATGCCACGTTTCAATTCTTATGTATTGGTCATCTATTTATATTAAATAGATTATAGCTACGGTAACTTAAAATTTTATTTATAATAATTATAATATCTATCTATATATATTATAATGCCAGAAGATCGGAAATGCACCAGAACAATTTAAGGTATATTTCTTGAATTTTCGTTTTTTTGATTTTTCTTATTAAAATTATTTTCTTGCATTAAATAACTATTAATGACAATTTAATTAGTCATTAATTACACCTATTAAACATCTATTCAATTTATTCAATTTAATTTGTTTAAAAATTAGCAAACCTTATTTGAACATTAGAGTTATTATTTCAATATTAAATATTAATTATATACATTTAAGTTTATTCTTAGGTAAAATGATGACTAACAATTATTTATATTGCGTTATTTTTTATTCGATATTCAAAATCATTATATTTTCTTTTCGGGTGATTATAGGGTAGACGGCCTTAACTTCACAAGCAATTTTTATTATCAATGATTGTGAAAGTCGTAAGAAGTACAAGATATTTAATTAATTTCTAGAATTGTATAAAAACAATACAGACAAAATTTTAATTTTGCACATGAATAAATTATACATGAGTTATGATCAAATCGATTAAATTTAACAAACCCGGCCATTTATCGGAAGAAAAATCGATAAAAAAGCTACACACCTATTGTTTCATTACATTGTGTCAAAATAAAATTTTATTCTAATTAAACAAATTTTTACACTATTATTGAATATGTATATTATGAGAGCGGTGTCGGCTTTAAAAAATGTTATTAACTTGAACATTCTTTATTATCAATGATTGTGGAGTCGTAATAAACCAGGAGATCAGAGAGGCTTTCACTCAAGTTTCAAAATGTTTTTCTTGATTTTCACATTTTTGATTTTTTTATTAAAATAATTTTCTTGCATTTAATAGCATTTTAATTAGTCAGTAATTGTACCTATTAAACTTATATTAAATACACTTTATTTTATACTTAATATAAAATTTTAGCAATCTTTATTAGAATATTATAATTATTATATTAATATAAAATATTAATTATCTATCTAAAAGTACAATTATTTCAAGGTAAAACGATAAAATAAACTTATTTATATCGTCCATTTCTAATCCTTATTCAAAATTGATGATTTTTTTCGGCAATAATAAATAGACGATTTTAACTTTTTGATTAATCCGTAATCAGTGAACGTGAGAATTATGATAAGATACGGAAGCATATAAATTTTCCAATTAACATCCACAATTTAAATACAACAAATATTGTATAATTTACTTTTACACATGGGGTGTGATCAACTCGATTAAATTGAACCAATTCAACCTTTTTCTTTACTAATTAAATCAATGAAAAAGTTATACATTCGTTGTTTCATTATATTGTGTTGGATTAAATTAATATTCTAACTACACAAATTCATATACCATTACTAATCAATTAATCATGCATGTGTGTTATGAGACGAGAATTAATTATGCATGTATGTTATGAGACGGGCGTAAGTCAGTCACATCTTTTATCACATTTACATTTTGCTTCTTTTTTTCATTATACAAACAAATTTATCAACAAACTAAGCAATCACGTCTCTCATAATGCCACTAACAGCAAAAAAGATACAAAAATGTTACTTTGTTGAACTTTACAAATGTTTATCAATATTGGATTTTAAAAGCATTTTTTTATGTAACAAAATAGGTGTCGTCAATATCTTCGAAAATATTATTATTAATACTTAAGAGTTTAACTGAACCATGTTTTCTTTCTGCTAATTCTTTTCTCTATAATTCTTTAACATTCAAATTTAGTTACATTTTACACAAGTTTCAATTCATCATATCAAATTTCAAATAATAAAACTCAACAAACAATGATGTTATATATACGATTTTAAAAAATGTTTTCGTGCCGCGCGTAGCGCGGCTTTGTTACCTAGTTTAATAATAATAAAATAAAATAAAAAATTATAATAATTTTATGTTGAATCTGTTAAACTTTCATAATCAAGTGGCTTCTACTTCCATTTAGATTTGCTCATATTGTATACATAGTATAAATATACAAGTTCTTGGTGGCTCCAGATCTCGTCATAGACAATCCGTTATCTCAAAATCCAGATCTCTTTCCACCACAGGCAATTCAGATGCGGACCATTTTTCGATCACTCCTTCTCCTCCTTATCCTCGCCATCATTTCGCCGGTCCTCGCTTCCGAGTCGGATCACAAGGTCCATTTTCCCTTGCCTTTGTACAAACCCTAATTTTCTCTTGATTGTTTTATGTATATTTATGTGTGTGTCTATAAGTAACAGAGTCCAGCAAGATTCATTATTATTTAGATCAAATGAGAATTATGTTAACACGCACACGTTCTGTAGTCAAGATCGTTTGGTTAATTTTGGATTCTTCTTGATTTGAATCATTAGTTGTCCTTCGATTCTTGTTGATTATGTGCAGCATTAGTAGAATAATAATGAATATATGTTGTTTTATGTGTCGTATGTCGAGGAATCGTGAGTTTTGGTTTTGGTATAAGCTCGTCGGATTTTGAATTAGTTTTAATATTATTTTGTTTTTGATATTTAATTTGAATGCTTTTATGTTGCTAGTTACTAGTACTAATTTATTTTGTGGCCGAGAAATGGATTTGAGGAAAATGGCAGGAGTAGCATGCCGGAGGGGGAAGGCGATCGCGGCAAAACAGATGTAGGAGGATCAGGTCTGAGTGAGGAATTTATGGCAAGAAATCAGGACATTAATAGGAGAGGATATGACAGTAGTGAAATAACAATTCAGTATGGAGCAAATGGCGTGGTTGGTTACAAAAGCTAAACAAACTGATTATGCTATTGTAGCAAATCAATTAACAGCTGCCAAGTTTGTTATATCATTTTAAATGGATATTTTTTTGTGCCTTTAGGGGAGTGTCATACTATGATGACTTTTTGACCAATTTTGGGGGAATTTTGTTCTCGTTAATTGACGAATTGAGTCATGATGGATGATTAGTTTTTTGTCATATTCATAAACTATAGTTAGGTAGAGTCTTAAGTTTAATTTTCAGATTTATTATTATGTTTTAATTCATTTCTTAATATATTTTAGTATTTTAATGTAAGAACCCTGATTTTTGGTAGGAATTAAAACTTTTATTATGGAATGGATATGGATTCCAATGTTCACATGTCTTGAAGAATGCTATTGGTTGACGACTTAGATAAGAATAACCTATCTCCTGGATAAGTAAGATATGTTAATTCCAAATAGGAGAGTTATTCACATGTCATCCAAATCGATATCTGCTATTAGTCCAGTGGTTCCGTGAAAGGGTTAAGGAACGCTCGGGAAAGCGCAAGGACATTTTTCTAATTATAAGGAATAAAGAGAGAATAAGTGATGAATAGTGTTTTTGGTGGAAATGAGAATATTAGTAGACGATGCTATACAGGAGCACCCGGAACGGATTTCTGAGTTCGTATTAATGATCCAAGGGGAAAAAGAGTGTATGTAAAAGTTATCGGATTCTAAAAAATAGCACTTTTATTTTCCCCGAGATTTCCCTGGGCACTGAAAGATTTAAGGGATTATTAAAAAGATTTAAGGGATTTAAATTCAAAGATTATGAAGGAGGAATGAGAATGGTAGTATAAATATTAAGAAGTATAATTCCAGTAAAACCCTAACTAGAAACGATTGAGATATTCGTTCGAACGATTAATGAATTAAGCAATAACCGGACAAGGAATCAAGCAGGGAAAGCAATATACATGCATGAGCTAGTGGATAAACATCAAGTAACTAAGTAGTTACATAAACAAACTAGCATCCTTAGAAGATCAACCAAGTACTTAGCCATCTCATTCAATCCGACCAAGTAACCAATACTTATCCATCCAAAGACATCACCCCTTGCATCATCAATTTATTAAAGTAGCTTTAGGATGAGATATTATAGCAATAATACACATTAGTTGGATGAGAGCAAGAGAAAAAGCAAGCAAACATCACCATCTCCTCATTTTCATTCCATTCGGCCTCACCCTTAATTCCAAGATCAAACTCCACCTTCCAAGCATCATATGATCTCCATATTTTTATGGTGAGTCCTATAATTCATAAAAATGATCTCCTAGAAATCTTAGCTTCAAATTCATCTTTTACCATTTTCAAATAAATCATCAAAGTGGTTGATGAATAGTGATTTCTAGAAACTAATCTTGATTTCCTTGGTTTCTTTGAATGATCCAAGCTAGCTTAAGCATATACAAGGACTATACAAGGTTTTATATGGCTAGTACACTCTCCAAGGAAGGTATACCACTTGAAACCCTTGGTTGAATCTTAAGTTTTATGGATGTTTTTGGTGATTGTTGGATTAGTTATGATTATGATGTTAATACAAGCATGTAAGCATGATTATGTAATTAGTTATGTGGATCTAAGAGATTTGCTAATTATGAAGGTTAAGTAAGATGTTCTTGAACTTGTTAAGATGTAAATTATGTATGGTATGCCCGGTGCGGCTTGGTTGTGTTGAAATAAATTTGGAAATGATCGAATTATAGTCGTCGTAATGCCGAAATTACGTTAGCCCTTAAATTTCGTGCATCACAGTTGGTATAAGTCACTGGTCTTGTTGAGTATATGTCATACCCTTGTAGATCTCGAGTCATAGATTGTTTTGGCGAAAGAATCGAAACAAACGGACTTACGGTTTAGGAATTATGGCCGATTTACTAAAGGTCGTTCGAAACCGTAAGTACGAGTTCGTTATTAAAAGATGAACCTCGGTAAAATATGTAAGTTAGTGATGAATTATGGTAATTAAATATTAGAGATCATAAGGAAGGTTTAGGAGAAAACCTCGTGTCATTCGGATCGTTTTTCGATTTTATGAAAATGTTCGAGTCGAGGTTAAATACGAACGAACCCCAATGGATACTTGGTATAACTTTGGAATAACCACTTAGAAAACGGGCGATAAAACTCGAGATATAATCTTGGTTCGCAAACGATCGACCTTAGAACTTACATGACTTAAGTATATACATTACCAAGTGTAAGGGTAATGACGAGACGTAATAACGAGCAAGTGTCGGGTCATAGCGGTGTTAATGAGCGATAACTTGAAAACGTGCTTTAGCTTAAGTAAAGTATTCACTTGGCGTTTCAAAGTGATAGGTGATTAACCCGGGATAATTTTGGTTGTTTATAGACTGTCGGACCACCCCGAGTCATACCACTAGCATAGCGGGAGTATCAGGCAAGTTTCCAATACTTGGAACTGTTGTTGTGATAATACATATATGACTGTTGTTATACATATGCCATTGCATGCATGCCTGTTTTCAATTCATATTGTTATACTTGTTCCTTGATTATTGTTGGCTTATAAGCTAGATAGATAACGTATCAGTTATAAGTCGGATGTGTTAAGTCCCTTAGAGAAGGGCATATATATCGTATTCGTTGAATATAGACCGGGAGTCAGTACTTCTTGATATATCGGAATTACTTTCGAGGAAAAATATTTAAGTAAATATTTTCCATTATTTGGTTGACGAATATTATTTTGAATACTCGTTCGAGATTATTTATTTAACGACCATTACTTCAAATATTTATCTGAGCGTTATCTATTCAATGAATAGTATTTTTCAATATTCATTTAAAGTCGATTCATTTATCGAATATTATTTCGAATATTCCTTTAAAGCTTGGATTACTAAATGAATATTATTTTGATGTTCATTTAGAATATTATTCATTAATTGAATATTACTTTTTGAATATTCATTTAAGTTCCTATTTATTTAATGAATATTATTTTAAATATTCATCCGAAGTTCTATTTATTTATCGAATATTATTTTAAATATTCCTTTCAAGTCTTATTAATTAAATGAATATTATTTTGAATATTCATCTAAATATTTAATTATTCAATAAATATTTTCTCTATATTCATTCGAGAATTATCCTGAGAAATACTTCGATTAAAAATACTCTTTCATATTTATAAATATTCTTTAGGTATTTCTGACTCAATAAATATTCTCTGAGTATTTATTTAATACTTGGAAATAACTTCAAGATTGTTTATTCTTCTTCAAATATTGTCTTCGACCTTCGATTATTCTGAAAATTTCTTCGGAGTCATATTATTAATATTATATCAAGAAAGGTTCTCAAAATTCCATTCTTCATTCGAATTTATCTTTCAAATAATAAGGGAACCTTGCTTGAGAAATGTTATTTGTCTTGTTGACTTCCCGTTCATAAAACCTTTCTAAAACGATTCTTTTTACTCGCAACTTGGTTGCAATGTGTCTATTTAATCTTGTGTATCCTCTCATCATTCGAAGGGTAAAAGTGTTGGAACAAGTTGATATCCATTAACAAGCAGTAGCTTGGGAACTATGGGTGAATTTTCCTTTTCAAGTTAGATACGACTACCTTGTGGAGTCTTATCAACAAGTATTATACTTGGGGAAAGGGGGACGAACTTTACGTTCAGAATCATGGATTCTATACGAACTAGGAGCCACGTAAGTGGCCGAGTGGCGCCGGTCCATCAATGGACCAACCGTTGGCCGGGGGGTTCCAGAGGGCGGTAGACAAGTAAATCCGTCGGTGCTTCCTTCTACATATAGAGAACAAGAGGTGGGGAGCATAACCTGCGACTGATCATCATGAATGTTATGTCTCCTGGCGCGTCAATGCTCCAGTATTAGTTCACCTTTCAAATGTTGGAAATTTTCTGCAACACTATCGGTGTTGGCAGGTGAAAAAGTGATTGAACTTGGAATTACAATATTTATCTGCAAGTTCTTCTTTTATGATAAATGATGCTATTTTGCTTATCTTTGACATTGCAGATATTTCCACAGAAGTATATTTTTGAGTTACTGTTTGCACTAAATCACGCAAGCGTACGTGGTCACAAGTAATATAGAATAAAGTTGAGTTCGTTCCCACAGAGATCTGGTTATGGTTTTAATTCAGTTTTGTACCTATGCAACAATGTATGGTTATTATGCACTGCTAAGACAATTAACAATATTGGGGTTTGATTATCTAAATTAAACTAAGAATTACTTAACTAATAATAATTAAAATCGAATTACTTACGCAAGATGAACCATGGAATCCTAACTTCATTAAATAATTCGCTTAGATCTGACGCCTTTAATCACTATATGCAATGGTTATGATATCTGATCGGACAACACGAAACAAGTATAAGCTACCTCTCGGTATACTAACACCAAACTACTCATACATCCACAAAAGAGATAGAAGATGAATAGACACCAATTATGTTTAGACCCTATATCTCTATAGAATTTGAAAACATAACGGTTGAAGAACAGGTTATCCATATTGATCACATAGGGCAGCATATTATCTCTATTTACGCTACAAATCATGATGTTAAAACATCAACCTATCCTATGCTAGCATGGCAAGTTCTAAATCTTAAGATCCACTCTCGTTTCGCAAGAGATTAACAATTCAATTTAGATGTTAGCTACGCATCTAAAAGCATTAAGAATAACCATACAAGGATATCAAATATACATCACACACAGATCTTTAAAGCAATAAAATACTAAAACTCCATAAATAAAAATCCCATGACAATGATTAGTTCGTAATTGAACCTCTCGTCATCATGGGATCAAGTGAAACCATGATAATAACAAAGTATGAAAAGATACAAATAAACCTAAGTAATTGATATGTAATGATGTATTTTTTTTCTATCCCCCAAGATGTGTATTTATAGCCCCAATTTGCCTCTCCATCAAACAATTGCCGTTTTAGAGTTGGAATAGGAGTATGGCAATTTCCGTTCTTGAATGAGAATAGAATTGCAAATTCCATGTGTAGATCTGATTCTGGAATGTTCTAGCCGCCCAGATCAATTACCATACTTATTAGAAGTAGGAATTATAGCAATTTCCTTGTCAAAGTTGAATTTCTGCAGTTCGGCACATAATACGTTTCCTAAACTGATTCAGTTTTGAATGAAAATTCGTAACTGACTTTTCTTCAGTATTTCTGGGCCGTTCCAGTTGTATTTGGACATCTGAACCACTTTAGAATGAAATAAAATTCCGTTATCTTCGCGTGGACTGTAAGATCGTCCAAAACGGACTTATAGAACTCAAGATATGGCCCAAACAGTGAATCAGAATTTTCAGGATAAAAATTCGGAATTTCCAGCAAAGACACCACGCCGCAGCGCGCTCTCCAGGCTGCAGCGCACCCTGGTCACTGTTCACTTTTGCAGAAAATCTTCTCCTCTTCGCGTGAGCTGTAAGATCACTGAATTCGGACTTCTAGAACTCCAGATATGGCCAAAACAGTGCAGACTACACAACCTACCCGGAAAATCCGAATTTTAATCAATTTAACCTCCAACTCTTAGTTCTGCAAAACTCAACGAAAACACGTTAAACACACCACATACTTGAGGTCAAGTAATCAATTTAAGCCGATATGGAACGCTTTAAGTGGATATAAAATCCAATTATCACACCCTTAAACTTAAACCGATGCTTGTCCTCAAGCATAAACAACTAACACTAACTAGTACCACTTCCGTAGGTGATCACGGTTGCTTTTGGCATATGCAACAAGCCCTTTAAACCCCTAAGCAGCCCTAGTGGACGAGTAAGGTCTCGTGAGGGCCTATAGTGAATGTACCCACAAAATCCATCTAGCTAAACAATGCAATGCATGAATGCAACTAATATGAAAATGCAACGATTCCTTTAGACTAACCAAAACCAACTAGCAAGCAAATATCTCAAAGAATGCAACTAACTCCAAATAGAGCTCGACTAAGTCCCCATATACTAACAATACATGGACAAAAACGTGCGTGTGTGCGATGCTCATCAGAAATACTCCCAAAACTAGATCAAAAATCATACCTATTCTTCGCCAAGACAATCACAGGTTTATAAATAGAATAGGCTGTAAACACTTCATAACCCAGGAACACCTCCATCCTCATCTGAGTTAGCCAGAAATTCATGCTTTATTACTAACAACAACTACGACACATAATATACAAGCATGCTTATTTAACCGTGCAATGGATGAGACCCCAAAAGGCTTATACAATAATACCCATGTAGCGAGCGTTGGGTTAGTGGATCCCAGACTATACAAGCCTTTGGTCACTAGGCACAAAGTCCCCGCGAACTTACTTGATCGAGTATTAAAGAGCTCACCCTGGTTAATTTTGCATATAAACAATTAAAACTTTTGACTTTTTTTTTTTCATTTTTCTTTTTCTAATTTTTTTCTTTTTTTTCTTTCTATTTTTTTCCCCGCAATCTGGAATGAGAATTTTCAATTCCAACCCTAAACTACTCATATAAATATGAACCGGCTACTAGCCATTTGACGCCTAGCCATTATTGACAATTATTTACAATTAAGCATGAAATCCCTATTTTCCCCCATACTTAGACTTTAGTGCACCTACGCCATCAAGGGAATAACGAAAATTCTAAATATAATCAGGTGATTAAATCTAAAACAACCAAACAAGCATGACCTCAACCTAGCCCAAAAGCAAACGATGAGACTGTGTAAAAATTTTGTTTTTGAATCATGCAAGTCAATTCCTAGCAACTATAAATCAACCCTCTATTCATCATTACCACACTCAATTAGACATCAACCAACCAATCAGAATTAGCTCATCCTAAGGGATCATGAAAAATGCATGCCATGAAATTGCAACTAAAATGGACTCACATGATAATAACACGAACAAAACATGCATGAATTACAACTAAAATGCTAAGCATGATATCCTACATGACACATAAATACTATAAACAACTACATATGTACTACTCATCCCTCGAACCACCCCCAAACTTGAAATATTCAATGTCCGCATTGAATGAAAGTAAATAGGAGGGATAGTAGGAAACATACCTAATCATCGAAACTCATGGGTTGCCTCCCACGAAGCGCTTTTGTTTAAAGTCTTTAGCTAGACATGGCCATGGCTTTTTCTCTTGAAAATTCCTACACCGTAGCTTAATATGGCCATTTAATTATCTTTCCCGGTGCTACATCCTTGATAACAAGTTTCAGCCTTCTTCGCTCTTCAAAGGTGTCAGCAACAATGTTCTCTTCACTCAGGTGATCTGGTAGTTTAAGCTCGAGTTGGAAGCTTCTTCAATATGATGATTTTCATTATTTACTTCCCACGACTGATCAAGAGTAGGAATAGACTGATTAGGAACGAAAGTGGGTGGTTCACCAACAGAGGTCTTAACAACAGACTTAGGATCAAAAGAACTATCCTCAAGTTGGATTTCATGCTTAGAACAAATGACCTTCAATTCCTCTAACATCTCATCAGAAGTAAAATTCCTATACAACTCATGAAGATCTTCATTACCCTCAACCAAAACATCTTTCTCAAGAAAAGACTCAATTGCATTATCCTCAAGATTTGACCATGAAACCACCTCATCAACCAACACCTTAGAATCCCAGAGATCAGCCAAGCCTAGTGACTCACACTCTTCCTCCTCATCACTATCCACCACAGGTTCTGACAAAACAGAATTTTCTTCTTTTTCTGTAGGATCCTGATCATGAATTTCTTCTTCATCCTCAATTGCTGAATTCTGATCGCTCGTGACTATTCCAGATTTGAGTGTTATGGTATTAACCTGCTCCATGCCATCTTGTTTTCCTGGATTTACCTCTGTGGCACTAGGAAGAACTCCCTGCGGCATGTTGAGTAAGGCACTTTCAATTTGCCCAATCTGATTCTCCAATGTCTTGAGAGATACCGCCTGACTTTTCACCATCAACCTCAATTCATCCACTTTAGATTTTTCATTCGAAGATTGACCAGCATTCTCATGAGACTGTTGCTAAAATCCCGAAGGTTGGAATTGTTGTCTTGGAGCATACTGCTGCTGATAGCCTTGATCGTTGCTCCAGCTGAAATTAGGATGATAGATGTTGGGAGCTAGCTGCTGCGATCTCTGAAAATTGCTCAAAAACTGCGCCGATTCAATAGATATGGCACATTGAGTCATCTCATGTGCGCCCGCACATAGCTCACAAACACTAGCAACTTGAGGCACCCCATGCTTTGACATAGAATCCAATTTCTTATTAAGTTCCTCTAGCTGAGCTACTAGAGCTGTGACTGTATTAACTTCCAGAATTCCTGCTAATTTGCCTTGTGATAATCTCTGAGTTGGATTCTGGTATTCATTCGCAGCCATCATCTCAATTAGCTCATAAGCTTCCGCATAGCTCTTAGCCCATAAAGCTCCACCTGATGCTGCATCTAGCATAGGTCTTGAATGGGCACCCAAGCCATTATAAAAGCAGTTAATCACCATCCAATCAGGCATCCCATGATGTGGACACTTCCTTAGCATCTCCTTATATCGCTCCCAAGCCTCGCACAAATATTCTTCAGACTGCTGTGAAAATTGAGTAATAGCGTTCCTGATTGCTACGGTCTTTGCCATGGGGAAAAATTTAGTGAGAAATTTCTGAGCAATATCCTCCCATGTTAAAATAGAACCTGCTGGTAGAGAGTGCAACCAGCCCTTAGCTTTATCCCGTAGAGAAAATGGGAAAAGTCTCAATTTCACAGCATCCTCAGACACACCATTGATCTTGAAGGTGTCGCAGATCTCGATAAAGTCCCGAATGTGCATATTAGGATCTTCTGTTAAAGAACCCCCAAACTGAACCGAATTCTGCACCATCTGAATTGTGCTAGGATTGATTTCGAAAGTGTTAGCTGTAATAGTTGGCCTGACAATGCTAGATTGGATGTCATTGATCTTTGGTTGAGAGTAATACATCAATGCTTTCGCTGCTGCTGGTTCTCCCATTGCTACTTGAAACACATAGAACTAAACAACTATGTAAGAAACAATCCGAGTCAGTGAACTCTAACGATCACTGATGACAAGCACATAAACTAAAAATAAAACACCGATGATCCCCGGCAGCGGCGCCAAAAACTTGTTTGCACTAAATCACGCAAACGTACATGGTCACAAGTAATATAGAATAAAGTTGAGTTCGTTCTCACAGAGATCTGGTTATGGTTTTAATTCAGTTTTGTACCTATGCAACAATGTATGGTTATTATGCACTACTAAGACAATTAACAATATTGGGGGTTGATTATCTAAATTAAACTAAGATGCAAACTATTAAACTAAGAATTACTTAACTAATGATAATTAAAATTGAATTACTTACGCAAGATGAACCATGGAATCCTAACTTCATTAAATAATTCGCTTAGATCTGACGCCTTTAATCACTATATGCAATGGTTATGATATCTGATCGGACAACACGAAACAAGTATAAGCTACCTCTCGGTATACTAACACCAAACTACTCATACATCCACAAAAGAGATAGAAGATGAATAGACACCAATTATGTTTAGACCCTATATCTCTATAGAATTTGAAAACATAACGGTTGAAGAACAAGTTATCCATTTTGATCATATAGGGCAGCATAATATCTCTATTTACGCTACAAATCATGATGTTAAAACATCAACCTATCCTATGCTAGCATGACAAGTTCTAAATCTCAAGATCCACTCTCGTTTTGCAAGAGATTAACAATTCAATTTAGATGTTAGCTACGCATCTAAAAGCATTAAGAATAACCATACAAGGATATCAAATATACATCACACACAGATCTTTAAAGCATCAAAATACTAAAACTCCATAAATAAATCCGTTAGAATCCCATGACAACGATTAGTTCGTAATTAAACCTCTCGTCATCATGGGATCAAGTGAAACCATGATAATAACAAAGTATGAAAAGATACAAATAAACCTAAGTAATTGATATGTAATGATGTGTTTTTTTCTGTCCCCCAAGATGTGTATTTATAGCCCCAATTTGCCTCTCCATCAAACAATTGCCGTTTTAGAGTTGGAATAGGAGTATGGCAATTTCCGTTCTTGAATGAGAATAGAATTGCAAATTCCATGTGTAGATCTAATTCTGGAATGTTCTAGCCGCCCAGAGCAATTACCATACTTATTAGAAGTAGGAATTATAGCAATTTCCTTGTCAAAGTTGAATTTCTGCAGTTCGGCACATAATACGTTTCCTAAACTGATTCGGTTTTGAATTAAAATTCGTAACTGACTTTTATTTAGTATTTCTAGGCCGTTCCAGTTGTATTTGGACATCTGAACCACTTTATAATGAAAGAGAATTCCGTTATCTTCGCGTGGACTGTAAGATCGTCCAAAACGGACTTCTAGAACTCCAGATATGGCCAAAACAGTGCAGACTACACAACCTACCCGGAAAATCCGAATTTTAATTAATTTAACCTCCAACTCTTAGTTCTGCAAAACTCAACGAAAACACATTAAACACACCACATACTTGAGGTCAAGTAATCAATTTAAGTCGATATGGAACGCTTTAAGTGGATATAAAATCCACTTATCAGTTACCTTGTAACTTTATCCTTTACTTTATATTGGCATCATGTTCGTTAATGCATGACATATGGTCTTTTCGATATTTCAGAACGGTTATATATTAAAGCTAAAATATTGAAAATTTTGGTGTTTGGTTTTCGTTTCGATTATACTAATTATTAATACAAATAAATAATAAAATAATGTTTTATTATTTTTTGAAAAATAAATACTCATGATTTTCTGAAATTTTTTTAAATCCAAGCTTTGTATCAATATAATCCTAATGTTTGCTAGTATTACATTTCGAAAATTACTACTATTGTCCATCATTTTTTTAATCTTCTTTATTTCTTTGATGTCCTTTTTTGTCATTACACAACATTTGGAGCGATCCAATTTAGATTGGATCGACCGAAATCAAAACCTCTACTATTTTTTGTCATTACACAGCATTTGGATCAATCCAATTTAGATTCGATCGACCCAAATCTAAATCTCTACTATTATCCTTCATTTTTTTTATCTTCTTAATTTCTTTGATGCTCCTTTTTGTCCTTTTGAATGATAATTTATGTACACCTAAACTTTATTTTTGCACACTTTTTATTGTTTATTTGATTAATTTATCCCCACTATCTTATAATCAAGTCTGTCCCTCGATTCAAGTACCCTCAAAGTTCACTTTATTTTTCTTCAATAATGTATTGTTATTAACTGTTTTATCTTTATATTATTTTTATGAATTAAAAATAATTATTGTTCATATAAATATAAGTATTATTATGCAATATATTTGAACAACTTCTAAAAAAAGATTAAAGTAAATTATGCTTTATTCCTAATCTGGACAATTATTATGTACTCGCAAAAAATTGCGATGTGTATTTTATTTTTTATTTTAAGACAAAAAATCATTACAATAATAGTGTTATTAGTAATGAATCACTAAAATAATTTATCTTTTACTTTTAATAAATTTTTAAAATATATTTGGTGAATAACTTTTTTTTTATAGATTTCTTATCGAAATAAATTAGGAGAAAAGTAATTATTTATCAAAATGAAATGAATAATATAAATATATGTAATTTATTATAATTTCATTTATCCATTCTTGGTCGTTGTTGAAAACAAACTTGTAACTCCTTTTAAAATTTAGATAAGCTAAGAAGAGTATAAACTTGGCACTTCAATATATCATCTCATTATTCTTCATAAAAATTTTTATGTATGAATAATAAAAAGATATGTTTAAAGTGCAAAAAAAAAAACAATACTTTAATGTTTGGTCTTCAAAAATTTGAAGACAACATGCAAGAATGAAAATTGGTGAGATTGTGAGACCCCGATGCTTTATTTAAAATGAAGAGTGTATAGAAATAAATTTGAAATTTGCATAAATTAGTATTTATTTTTTATGATCAAATATGTTCGAAATATATAATTGGTAAACACCCCTAGCGTAAGTCTCTTTCCCTCTCTTCTTTCATATTAATTGGCCAAATACCATATTTATTATCTATAAAGTTTCTCCAATTTTTAAAAAATAAAAAAGAGTTTTTAATTATGGAGCCAAAACACGAACGAAAAAACAAAAAAAAAATATTTATTTATAATTTTCAATATACACGACATCATCTATGATCATTGTTTTGAAAATTTCGGATTTAGTCGACGAAAGCACCGTCTGGTTACTAATCAAAAATTAATCGATATAATAATGGAAGATAACTTAATATTATTAATTATTTAAATTTAACACATATTTATATATATAGGGAGGTGCTCCAATGAGAACTTTCTTAAAATGAGAATTTAGTCCACACTAATATATATATATATATATATATATATATATATATATATATATTTCATTTATTCTAAGTGTTAGTAGTATTTTTGTGTGTTCGTTCTCAGGGAAGGACTGATATCAATTCTAATTCTGAGTCTTTTATCTCAAGCAGTTCAGAAGTGTGGAAGAATAGATTGGTGATTATGATTATTAACTAAATTAAACTAATAAACAAATAAAAACTATATAATAACGATGAGAGAAAATAATCCAAGATTTGGGGTTCTTCAATTGACTACCAAGAATGTCTAATTTGTGTCTCTTGTTTGTTAAAAACAATCCTTCTAAAGTTTATAAATTCCTCTCCCAAGGTAATTCATAATGCCTACAATCATCCCCTAATCGCCACTCCCATGGTCAATCAAAGTATAATCATAAACTATTAAAACCAAGGATTAACAGTTTCACAATTCTTTTATTAATCTCCCGATTCAATAATTAAATTGTGTCTATCATGTCATGTACTAGAATTACAACTCTTCTCCCGATTCGTTATAATCCCTACAGATTCAATCAAAAGTTAGCTACTCTTCTAATTGAATTAAGCCCTCAATGACAGATTAACAATAACAAGAGAAATCAAACAAACTCGACAAATCAACGAATACTACCCAACTCTTGGATAAAGGGAACTAACTACTCATAATTGAACAAAACAAGTATATATATAAAAACCACAAATCATGAGTTTAGAATTTAAGAACAAAGAATACAAATCTTGAAGTGTCTTGAACTCCGGACGAATCCCTTCGCTCCTTCCTTCAATCTTCTTCTCCAATTGATTCTCTCCCTTTTCTCTCCAATCTCAAAATAGTTCTAGATCTAAAGTATGAATAGTACTGAAAATAGGTTATGAATTACATCCTCAAATAATACCCTAGATGTGTTTATATAGGGCTCTAGACATCTTGCCCAGCAAGAAAATACCAAAACAGAATTATAATAGAATTTCTGCAAAATACGTTTCCTAAACTGATTCTGTTTTTTAAGAAAAATTCGTAGCTGACTTTTCTTCAGTATTTCTGGAACGTTCCAATCATAATTGGACCTCTGGACCACCTTAGAATGATAGAGAATCTTGTTATCTTCGCGTGGACTGCTTACGGGCCTCAAACGGACTTCTAGAACTCAAGATATGGCCAAAACAAAATCCGAAATTCTGGCTGAATTTTCACCCGCGCGCCGCAGCGCCTGAGGCGCCGTTTTGGCGCCTGATGCACCAGCTCAATCTGCATAAACAGCTCTGGGGCGCCAATTAGGCTCCCGGCTTGGTCCCGTTCTGCGAAAATTGATTTTTCTTCGATTTTTAAGCTTTTTCTTCCGTTCCTTTTGCATGAGCTTCCGTCTTTCATCCTTAATGACTTGTATACTTCTTAGGAGTTGACATTAGCCACCATTCTTCATTCCATATCATCAATCAACTCCACAAAACGCTCCAAAAATGACGAAAACTACACCTTTAATCGATATTTCTTCAACCCTGCACAATTACACAAAACACATCAAAACTACACAAACTTGAGTCCAAAACAATCAATTTAAGCCGAACTGAGGCATTCCAAGTGGATATAAAATCCACTTATCACTAAGGGCCCCGCCAGGGGCACCTTCACTTCTACCCTCTATCCATTAATAAAAAAAAAACTGCTACCATATCTTCATTTTTTAAAAAAAATATTTTTTATATTTTTATTTTTGAGAGCATAATTATTAAAAAAAAAAGACCAAACACGAGTTTTATTTTACTTTTTTGGAATTTGCCTTGGAAAAATGTTTGCATAAATAATTTCATTTAACAAAAAGTTATTAAAAGCAACAACATAAAACTCAAATTATGTGTATCTACCACACAAGTTGTTTGAGAACTCAGCATATTACTGGTGACCCGTATTTACATAAAGCGGGTCCAATATATATATATATATATATATATATATATATATATATATACACACTACACACCAAAACCTTGATACACAATTGGTCTAATCATTAAAATTATAATTATGGGATTTAGATGTCATCAAATCAATTAATTGATTCTTTAATCATTTATCTATGTTAAGATTAGAAACAAAATACCCTATTTGTATGCTCAAATTATGTACTATATCATTGCCTAAGTTACATGTATATATTGATAGTTTTACCATCATTTATTCATTCATCATATTTTGTCTTAACCAAACAATGGCAAAGGAACATTGTCAAAAATTACAAAGCTTGAATGCCTCAAAAACCTCTTGGAAAATTAAAGTTAGAGTGACAAGAATGTGGCCAGTAATGAATGCTGAAAGAGTTTTTCGAGGACAGAATTTTTTGTTGGTAATATAGATGTATGTACCTGATGCATCATATATTCATTTTTTTATGTAAACTTTTTACTGATTATAACTTTTAATTATTTGACATATATGCTGTCTTCCAGGGTTATCATATTCAAGCATTTGTATATGTGGACATCTGGAAAAATCCAAAGAAAAAACTAGAGGAGGGAGAAATTTATATTATCACTAACTTCACTGTGAAGAGCGCATTTAGAAAACTGCGACTAGTATCGTCAAAAATGGCTATTTCTTTTACAAATGCAACAGAAGTGGTTCATGTACAAGAAAATGATCCACTTTTGGTGATGAACAAGTACGAATGTGTACAGTTGGATGATTTAAAGTTATTGGCAATAAAGACGTGTCCTGATGAACCTACTTATAAAGATGGAGAACCAGAATTTACATATGGTATACTTGAATATATATTTGAAGTAATACTTTAATTTTATTTATATTCGTCAAATATATTGTAATTGTAAATTAATATTTATAAAATATAAAATTAGTCATTGAAATATTAATTATTATGTTAATGTTGCTACGCAATTTTTAAATTTTTTTGAAATAATTTCACTAATTTCAGCATATTTATCAATTCCGAAAACATATGTGCTCATGATGAGATTATATGGGGAGATCTTGCAACATCAGTTAAAAGGATGATTGATGTCGATGATTCAGAACAAAAATTTTTAATTCTAGCTAGTACGAAAGTCGTGACCTAGAAAGGTATGCAATAATAATGTCATTTCATTTATTATTAATTATATTATAACAGATTAACATGAATTTCTAACATTTATCAGGTGTTGTGCAAATTAAATCATTGTCATCCACTAAAGTATATTTGAATATTGATGACGATACTACTGAAATAATGAGATAGAGGTATTTTTATACACCATATATGTATTTCCATTTACATGTTACAATGGAAAAAACAAACTACTCATATTTTTAACATTAATATAGACTTGAAGAAGTTTGATATGTGGCATCTCAATCTATCTCAATCATTGAGAAACAAGTTGACAACACTCAAACTGAACTTTACACTTTGAATGGTCTCCGTAATTTAAAAGATGCTGAATTGATCGATGTTGTGTTATAAAAATTTGAATTTCAGTATACCTTCATTTCAATATCTAAGTTTTTAATATAAAACATAATCTATATATGCATTTAAAAATTTATGCGCAGAAAGAAGTTATTTGTCGTGTCAAGATTATCAAGGTCAATGAGGAGTACAAATGGTATTACAATTACTGCCCTCAGTGCGAAAGGGAAATTAATAAGATTGATGCCACATTTAAGTGCCTATGTTGTCCAAGAAGTTCCCCTGTTCCTGATAAGAGGTATTTATAGTAATTCTAACTCACTAATTGCGTCGTATATATGTTTATTTTTTAGAAATAATATATATTCGATTAATTTTATATTTAATATTATAATCCCTTATAATTAAACTTCAGATTTAAGGTGCTAATGTTGGCAGAGGATGAAACTGCAACATCAAACATGATCCTCCTTGATCTACCTGCAAAAAGAATTCTTAATACCACTGCAACGAATTTAAGTCGAGCCTTGAAAAAGGTATAATTTACAAATGAATTCTTTTGTTGTAATGCAGAATCTATTAATGCCATCAAATAACTTTTTAAACTTAACTATATTTTTCTTCATATTTTGTAGAAAACAGCAGCTGATACATTTCCGAAAGAGCTCAAAGATATTGTTGGGAAAGAATTTACCTTCACCATAATTCTCAATAAAAAAAATTATTTTGAATAATTCTGACATTTTCTATGCATCTGATCTTCATCAACAAGTATCTAACCTTGATTCAGAATCTCAATCTTATGTCACAATCAATCTAGATGATGTATGTTACTCATATATAAACAAAAAACAAAATATAATTTATAATTTTCTTATTTATTTTATCTTAATCACACATTATTATTTTATTAACAGGGATTAAATTCAGAAGAGGGTGATACTACTCTATCAAATTCAAAATATTCTGGTAAAATGTTTACTAAAACACCGGTAACAGAGAAATTTTCTAACACATCATCAGTTGACAATCAGAGCAAAAAAACAAAAAAAGGTGTAATATCTTAATTTTTCATTTTGACAATTTAGACTATTATAATTTTATTTCTTTTACAAGTATTTTTTAAAAAATGTGTTTCAGGTTTAATGCTTTGGAACTGTTGGCGATGAAGGAAATCATTTTCGCATTTGCATAATGAATACAATTTATTATTTGTTTTCAGTTAGAGAACAAAATTTCAAAAATATTTATTACTTAAATTGCAAATTTTGATGGATAGAATAAAGTTTTAGCATTGTCAAAATAGAATTGTATGCTATTCTTTATATAAATTTTTTCATAATACTATTTCATTAAATAATTATATAATTGTATAATTGAATGGAACATGTTTGTAGGTGATCAATCAAATTCCTAAAATTATTTAAAATGACATTTTAAATTAAATAAATGTCGTGTACGAAGTACGGGCAAAATACTACTTAATATAAGTATGCAAAGTGTAAATTAGTCTTAATATAAATACAATCTGCAATCTGACCGTTATGCCCTTCAACAATTAGACGTTGTTAGTCAATTTTGCTGACCAATCTTTAATGGGGTGCAAAGTGTAGTGGGTTAAAAAGTTAAGGGATGCAAAATGCATATAATTATACTACTGGGTGCGAAATGCAATAAGCTTAAATTAAGGGGATGCAAAGTGTAAATTAGTCTAAATATATAATGTTATTGTTGGTGTTGTTTTAGTAGTCATGAACTCATGGGCTGTTTAGTTAGTAAGTCTTTCAAGTAAGTCTTTAAGGCAAAGATTTTTGTGGGTTGTGCCCAGTGTGGTGATTTACTTGGACTCAGGAGAAGTTGGCCCTAATCTCAGTAGTTGGTTTTGTTGGGATGGGCTGTAGTTTGTATATGTGGGCTTGGCCCTTTTAATATATTTTCTCATTTTATATTAAAAAAAAAGATAAAATGGCAGTTTGTAACCCCTATGTATATGGGTTTTGTCAAATTGGTCCAGATTTACGTTTTTTAGCACTTTGCAACCCCTATCTTCAAATCTCGCTTCATATTACAACCCCTCCCGTCTAATTGACCTATTTTACAAGCAAAAATGAGTCAAAAACCTCTATACATAAGGGGTACAAATTGTCATTTTTGAAGATAGGGGTTGTAATATGAAGCGAGATTTGAAGATAGGGGTTGCAAAGTGCTAAAAAAACGTAAATCTGGACCAATTTGACAAAACTTATATACATAGGGGTTACAAAATGTCATTTTGTCTAAAAAAAAGGGACATAAATGATTTCTAAATTCTAAGAGCATCTCCAAGAGGCTCTTTATTTAAGCTCTTAAATGAAAATATAAAGAGAGTGATTTAAAATAATTGTCCAAGAGACTCTTAGAGGCTCTTTAAAAAGTTAAGAGCTTCTTCTCTCTCCTCTATTTTAAGAGAAACTAGTAGCTCTTAATTTAATATTTTATTAGTAAAATAGTGGTTCTTCTCTCTCCTTTATTGAATGTTTGTTCTAGTAGAATTGAAATATGAATAAAATATAAAATAAACAACCATAATAGAGAGCATTGTTGGAGTTAACACACAAATCAATGTAATAACTTGTAAGAACTTAATTGTTTATAATATATTTAGGAGTGAGATGCTCTAATCTAAAAGAAAAGGGGACATAAATGTGGTGCCATGTACCTAGAGGAAGAGTCAGATTTGTCTATGTGTTTTTGGTAGCCTCTATAATTTGAGTGTCGTTTACTTTGAAAAATTTTCTTATTCTCAGCATATAATTAAACTACAGTTAAAAAATTGTTTAATATCTTAGTGTGGTTATTCAAAAAGTCGATTTATAGGAGTATCATAGTTTTTTTTGAATAATTAAATTTATTTATCTTACAAATAAGTATCTATATTGATAAATTTCGAGATGAGCAAAAATCGAACTCAATCCCTAGCGTTAGCCTTTAACCACTTGATTTATAAGAGTACCATAGTTAAGAGAGAGGTTCAAAATCAAAATTTAAGATTATTAATAGTGTTTTTTTGAATAATTAAATTTATTTATATTACAAATAAGTATTTATTCTAATAAATTTTGAAATGAGCGAAAATCAAACCCAATCCCAAGCGTTAGCCTTTAACCACTTGATTTATAAGAGTACCATAGTTAAGGGAGAGGTTCAAAATCAAAATTTAAGATTATTGCTATATTGGCACTTTTACAAAACCATAAACATCCTACAAAATGAGCAACTTATCTGTGTATGGGGGAACTTTTTTCCAGAATAAGTCAACTAATTTTAAGACAAATTTAGATATTCCTAACTTTTCCCTGAAAAAAGTTAACCTTTTTTTTTTGCAACTTATAGAATCTCAAACATACATTAAATACACTCATAATTTTTTTTTCAAAATATGAAATTTTCACCCGAAAATAAGTACGTAAAAACTTAATTTAAGATTTGCCGCCAATACTTGCATAAGTTGGTCCAGAACTATTTTTCATATTGTTTAACATTTTTTCGGTATTCTCTCCCCCTTGCAAATCATTGTCATTTCATCTGCCGACAATAAACAAAGATCAAATGATCAAAACACAGATTTCAAGAATAAAAAATATAGGTATCCTAAATTGGTACTAAAAAAAATTCCAAATATCAAGTGTATGATTGTAATTGGTTATAATGAAATGAACTCCCTGCATTCACACAACCTTCCCAATCAAAATCTTCGAATCTGCCACATCATTTATGTCATATCATTCGGGAGTAATTTTTGGGTACCAATTTGGGGTACATAGCATTATTCTATTTTTGGTCTCCCACTTTTGCTTTGCATAAAATCTCATAATTCCGAATACTTAATTATTATATGTGTGCATGGGTATTTGAATTTTCGAAATGCATTTGGCAACTAGACTAAAAATTCATCGATTATTTCTTTACTTATGTATTACTACAACACAATGATTACTTTTCTTTTCTTTTTCTTTGTTTAGCTTGCTGCACAACACAAAAATGCCAAATGCCAGATTGCCAGTGACCACAAAATTTAGAATAAGAAAAAAAAACAGAGAATCAAGTTAACACACCTAATGTACGGCTACGAGGTAATAATACTAACAATAATACTCTGGTAAGAAGTAGACAAACATAAAAGAGCGGCCATTGCCAAACTTGTACAGGCCATTTCTCATCATCTTGTTAACAAATTATCACCCCAACCCACCACCCCTTGTCTCCTCCAGACATATATAGACACACGACATATGTGTTGTAAGTAGAAAGAGATGTTGAAACTGTCCTTTACTTTATTATTGTTGTTGTAATAAATTTAGTTACAACATTTTGTCAAGAATAATTTAGTTATGGAGGAGATAACACAAGTATCTGAAACATCTCACCCAGTTAATCCTACTGTTTCAAATCATGTTCCTCCCCAGGTCTCTCTCTCTCTCTCTCTCTCTCTCTCTCTCTCTCTCTCTCTCTCTCTCTCTCTCTCTCTCTCTCTCTCTCTCTCTCTCTGTGTGTGTGTGTGTGTGTGTGTGTGCGTGTGTGTGGTTCTTTCATTTTGTGTGTGCTTTTGACAGAACAGAGTGGTTTAATTTGCCCCATGTTCTTGGAATTTTGTGTATTTGAATGATTCTCGAATTCTTGATTATTTGGCTAGATATATGAGTGTTCCAGTTGGGTTTGCTTGATTATGTTTGTAATTTGTTGGGGTTTTGGGGATGAAGATGTTTTGTTTTAGAGATGCAGTCAAGTGAATTAGTTTAATGCTCACCCTTTAAGTCATTTGCCATCAAGAATTTATTCCGGCAAGTATGCAAAGCTGATTGTAAAAAATAGTCGATAGACCAGATTGTTGGATATACCATTTGAGGGTGTAATTCGTGTTCTCCATCGAGACATGGTATATGGTTATTGTGCATTTTCCATTTAAGTTGTACTAATATGCGTAATCCTTTTGAGTAAGTAACAATGGTATTGGTTACAAGTTGTTTAAGGGTGTAAGTTTCAGTAGAGGCTTGTGCCTCTGAGTATGAGAGTCAGGATAAGGGCCCTGCCAGAACCCTAATCGTCTTAAGAAAAAAGGTTTTAGGTGTTGGGGTTTCAATTTCCCAGTAAAGCAGGCTTTTCTTAGGTCTCTTGATACTAGTTGTTTACACTAGAACTACAGCACATAATTTATATTTACTGAAACTAATCGAAAATTGTTGCATTTATGCAACATATTTGTGACGAGTTTGGTTTCCCCCGCAATATCTTAGAACAATGGAACATATCTATTAGAAAACCCTGTTTGAGAAATTACAATCTGTTCATAAATAATACTTGAACTATTTAAGTATGAAAAGGATGTGCTCCCTGTTAACCTGGAAAATTAATTGGCCCAATCAGTGATATTTGGTTTTGTTGATATTACGTTGCACATGCTTTGATCCATTCATTTGTGTTGGAAGCTTGTAATTTGAATCACTTGACTAAGTGATATTATCTGGTACATGCAGACTGATCCCCAAAATACACAATCCACAACTGAAGTCACAAACTCAGTATCAAGTTTACGACGCTCTGATCTATCTCTTCAAATCCCTCCTAGACATGTAGGCTTTGGCAGTAACCATAGGGGAAAGGGCTTACTCCAGTCTCCAAGTATCCCAAGTGGAAGTTCATCGGCAGGTTTACTTCGAGGGTTAAGCTTTAAGAAAAAGGTTACAAACTTTGATGAAAAAAATCATCTCCTCAATTCAGACCCTAAAGGAGGTCCTGGTAGCCCCATTTTGGCCAATTTTAAGGCTAAATTTTCTTGGGATAGAAGTACATCTCTTCC